>OX451738.1:461637001-462237001 GCA_948472305.1 Vicia faba
AAATGTCTTCCACTGGACAAGCAATCAGGAAAATCTTGGGACGATTTAACTGAACCAGAGGAGGCCTTTGACTGAACCAGTCTAGGTCTTAAAATGTCTTCCACTGGATAAGCAATCAGGAAAATCTTGGGACGATTTAACTGAACCAGAGGAGGCCTTTGACTGAACCAGTCTAGGTCTTAAAATGTCTTCCACTGGATAAGCAATCAGGAAAATCTTGGGACGATTTAACTGAACCAGAGGAGGCCTTTGACTGAATCAGTCTAGGTCTTAAAATGTCTTCCACTGGATAAGCAATCAGGAAAATCTTGGGACGATTTAACTGAACCAGAGGAGGCCTTTGACTGAATCAGTCTAGGTCTTAAAATGTCTTCCACTGGATAAGCAATCAGGAAAATCTTGGGACGATTTAACTGAACCAGAGGAGGCCTTTGACTGAACCAGTCTAGGTCTTAAAATGTCTTCCACTGGACAAGCAATCAGGAAAATCTTGGGACGATTTAACTGAACCAGAGGAGGCCTTTGACTGAACCAGTCTAGGTCTTAAAATGTCTTCCACTGGATAAGCAATCAGGAAAATCTTGGGACGATTTAACTGAACCAGAGGAGGCCTTTGACTGAATCAGTCTAGGTCTTAAAATGTCTTCCACTGGATAAGCAATCAGGAAAATCTTGGGACGATTTAACTGAACCAGAGGAGGCCTTTGACTGAACCAGTCTAGGTCTTAAAATGTCTTCCACTGGATAAGCAATCAGGAAAATCTTGGGACGATTTAACTGAACCAGAGGAGGCCTTTGACTGAACCAGTCTAGGTCTTAAAATGTCTTCCACTGGATAAGCAATCAGGAAAATCTTGGGACGATTTAACTGAACCAGAGGAGGCCTTTGACTGAATCAGTCTAGGTCTTAAAATGTCTTCCACTGGATAAGCAATCAGGAAAATCTTGGGACGATTTAACTGAACCAGAGGAGGCCTTTGACTGAATCAGTCTAGGTCTTAAAATGTCTTCCACTGGATAAGCAATCAGGAAAATCTTGGGACGATTTAACTGAACCAGAGGAGGCCTTTGACCGAATCAGTCTAGGTCTTGAAATGTAGCTTGAGAACTTAACTGATTTTTTCCTGAAAGATAAAAGTCAGTCATGTGTAATGCATGATATGGATCAAGCAATGATGTTCTTAACATAAATGAGATTTGTATGATGCAGTGCGTTATGCATGCTATAATGATGTATGTGATGTTTTATGTATGTTTTCGTCCAGGAAAATGAATCCTTGACGGGTGCCGGGAAGTCGTATCCTGGGCTGATGTTGAAGAATAGATTTTGCTTCCGCTGGGGATGATAACTGCAAGGATACCGGTAGGAGAAGATGACTCCATTGCGGAATAAATTTGGCGAATGAAAGCATCTGCGGGGAGAAAAGATACTCTAGCGATCATGCTGGGAGGCAATATTCTGTGGGAAGAGTGATGCTTTGCTGGATGTTGATAGTAACTCTGTTGGGATACCGTTGTTGTACTGGAAGTGTGAATAGACTTCGCTGGGGATAGGAAAGAGCTACGTTGACGACGACCTTTCCTTTGGTTTTTGGCTGAGGATAACCCAGTTATATCCTGTTGAGGAAATAACTCTTTGAATAAAGCCGGACGACGCGTTCGTGCTCTGCGAGGGGATAAGCTTCCAGAATCTACTGGGGATAAGCTTACTGCTTGGGGAGATGAATTCCATCCGTCATGGGGAACTTGGATGGGACTCTCCTGGGGAAGTTTTGATATGCTGGGGAAGAATGCACTGACTTGCTGTCTCACTCTCTGGGGAACTTAAGATGCCTGGTTAGGTTCTTTAACTGAACCTACCTTGGTACCTTAGAGGATAGAACAATTAGACTGCTCAAACAACTCTTTATTGCCCCTGTTTCTAGTGTCACCTGCAATTAGTTCTTTGTCTCGTATGCAAATATTTATGAGCTAGCAAATTATTATCAATGCATATATCACAAATTGAACCTTGGACGTTCTTCGCAAGACAAAACAGAAAAAAAAAAAAACACTTGGCACGTTTAGCTGAAAAGCGTATTTGTATTGATTTTGAATAGCCTGAGAATAGGCGTTTTGTATACAAGAGGCTGGCGTCCTAGTAAGAGGTACGTCGCCGAACAAGAGAGTTTATACAAGTTTTGTACAAAAGAAAATAAAACAGCTGTGTGAAATATGAACGATCCACTGGGTTTCAACCCCGCTATTGCCTTTATAACTCCGAGCGTCTCATCCCTTAATGACCTTGGTTGAAGGTGAAGTTGACTAATTGATGCCGTCTTGATGTAGATACCGGATTCTGGATGCAAAGTGATCCACCGAGACATAGTATCACGCTTTTATCCCTAACTTTTGCCTGGACTGCCCTTTCGGGTTTTCAGTCCACCGGGATACCCATTTTTGCCCAAGCCGCCTTTTCAGGTTTTCGACTTGCCGGGTGTACAGATTTTTTCATTTTCATCCCTTCATTTTGCCCGAACCCTTTTGGTTCGACGGGAAGCCCTAATTTTTGCCTAGGCATGTCAGCCTAGCGGGTCTTTTTTCATGCGTAGTATTTTTTAACTATGTCTGCATTGGCGGGGTGAGGAAGGTCGTCACCATCCATATTGGTTAATATCATAGCTCCCCCTGAGAACACATGCTTAACCACAAATGGCCCTTCGTACGTAGGGGTCCATTTGCCCCTTGGATCACTCTGAGGAAGGATGATTCGCTTGATCACCAGATCCCCGACTTGATATTCCTGTGGTCTGACCTTTTTGTTAAATGCCCTGATCATTCGTTTCTGATACGTCTGACCATGGCAGATAGCAGCAAGTCTCTTTTCGTCAATAAGGTTGAGCTGATCAAGTCGTGTCTGGATCCAATCATCTTCATTCAGATTTGCATCCTTCATTATCCGGAGAGAAGGAATTTGTACCTCAATCGGCAAGACTGCTTCCATGCCATAAACCAGAGAGAAAGGAGTCGCCCCAGTTGACGTCCTAGCTGAGGTACGATACCCATGCAGAGCGAACGGTAACATCTCATGCCAATCTTTATACGTTACTGTCATCTTCTGCACAATCTTCTTGATGTTTTTATTAGCTGCTTCTACAGCCCCATTCATCTTCGGTCTGTAAGGAGAAGAATTGTGGTGCTGTATCTTGAACTGTTCGCAAAGCTCGGTGATCATCTTATTGTTCAGATTGGTACCGTTGTCTGTAATAATCCGCTCAGGGACGCCGTACCGACAGATCAGGTTGTGCCGAATGAACCGTGCCACAACAGTCTTGGTTACCGTAGCATAGGATGCTGCCTCAACCCACTTCGTGAAATAATCAATTGCCACTAGGATGAAGCGATGTCCATTAGATGCCGTAGGTTTTATCTCACCGATCATGTCTATGCCCCACATTGCAAATGGCCAAGGCGCAGTCAGAACATTCAGGGGAACCGGAGGAACATGCACTTTATCTGCGTAGACCTGGCATTTATGGCATGTCCTAGAATGTTGGTAGCAATCAGCTTCCATGGTGGACCAGTAATACCCTGCCCGTAGAATCTTCTTTGCCATGGTATGTCCACTGGAGTGTGTACCAAAGGTCCCATCATGTAGCTCTTCCATGATTCTTTCCGCTTCAGTCTTATCTACACAACGCAGTAGGGTTGAATCCTGGTTTCGCTTGTACAAGATGCCATTGCTAAGAAAGAACTTGGCTGCAAACCTCCTCAGGAACTTCTTATCATTGACAGAAGCACCTTCAGGGTATTCCTGAGCTTCCAGATATCTCTTCACTTCGTGGTACCAAGGCTTTTCAGTCACCAATTCAGTTTCGAGATCACAACAGTATGCCGGTTCGTCCAGTTTCCAGATGATGATCCGGGGAGCTTCATTATCCCATTTAACCTTGAACATTGAAGACATTGTAGCCAACGCGTCCGCCAGCTGATTCTCTTCTCTTGGAAAGTGCTCAAATGTTATCTCTGTGAAGTGGGGGATCAGGGCCAACACGCATTCTCTGTAAGGAATCAAGTTTGGATGTTTCGTATCCCACTCTCCTTTGATCTGATTGATCACGAGAGCGGAATCTCCGAAGACACTTAGAAATTTGATCCTCAGGTCAATCGCAGCTTGAAGACCCATGATACACGCTTCATACTCCGCCATGTTGTTGGTACAATTGAAACACAGCCGGGCGGTGAGTGGAGTATGAGTACCTTGTGGAGATACGATTATGGCGCCGATACCATTTCCCAAAGCATTGGAGGCTCCGTCAAAGTGCATAGACCATCGGGATCCTGGTTCAGGTCCTTCATCCGGTCCAGGTATTTCACAGTCAGTTACTATCATAATGCTTTCGTCTGGAAACTCGAAGTTCATTGATTGGTAGTCATCCACAGCTTGATGTGCTAGGTGGTCTGCCAATACACTTCCTTTGATGGCTTTTTGGGTCGTGTACTGAATGTCGTATTCCGTCAAGATCATCTGCCATCTTGCAATTCTCCCAGACAGAGCAGGCTTTTCGAATATGTACTTTATAGGATCCATTTTTGAGATTAACAAGGTAGTGTGAGTCAGCATATACTGTCTCAGCCGGCGAGCAGCCCATACCAAAGCGCAGCAAGTTTTCTCAAGCAGTGAGTATCGGGTCTCACAGTCGGTAAACTTTTTGCTAAGGTAATAAATGGCATGCTCTTTTCGGCCAGACTCGTCATGCTGCCCCAGCACACACCCCATTGCATTATCAAGCACTGTCAGGTAAAGTATCAAAGGTCTCCCTTCAACTGGTGGCATAAGGATGGGTGGTTCTTGGAGATATTCTTTGATTCTGTCAAAAGCAGCCTGACATTCATCGTTCCAACGTACTACCTGATCTTTCTTCAGCAGCTTGAAGATTGGTTCACAGGTAGCAGTCAGATGAGAGATGAAGCGAGCAATGTAATTCAGGCGTCCTAGAAAGCCTCTGACTTCCTTCTCCGTTTTAGGAACTGGCATCTCTTGAATGGCTTTGACCTTAGCAGGGTCCACCTGAATTCCTTTATCACTGACCACAAAGCCTAGCAACTTCCCAGATCTTACCCCGAAGGTGCACTTGTTCGGGTTCAATCTCAGTTTGTACAGTTTCAACCGGTCGAACAACTTCTGCAGATGACCTAGGTGCTCTTCCTCATTCTGGGACCTAGCGATCATGTCGTCCACATACACTTCTATCTCATGATGGATCATATCATGAAATAAGGTAACCATGGCACGTTGGTAGGTTGCCCCAGCATTCTTTAACCCGAACGGCATGACCTTGTAACAGAAGGTGCCCCACTGAGTAACAAAGGTAGTCTTTTCCATGTCTTCAGGTGCCATCTTGATCTGATTGTAGCCTGAAAAACCATCCATGAAAGAGAACACTTTATGCTGAGCTGTATTATCAACAAGGACATCAATGTGGGGTAGAGGGAAGTCATCCTTGGGGCTGGCCCTGTTCAGATCCCTGTAATCAACACACATCCTGACCTTACCGTCCTTCTTAGGTACCGGCACCACGTTAGCAACCCACTGAGGGTAAGAAGTCACTGCAAGAAACCCGGCATCAAACTGCTTCATAACCTCGGCTTTAATCTTCTCAGACATCTCTGGACGCATCCGACGAACCTTTTGCTTAACCGGAGGGAAATCTTCTTTGGTCGGTAAGTGATGGACCACAATGTCGGTATCTAATCCGGGCATATCTTCGTAGGACCAGGCAAAGATTTCTTTATAGTCCTGCAGCATCTGAGTCAACCGTTGCTTCACGCTGAGTTCTAGGTTGGCACCAATCTTCACCTCTTTCTTGTCTTCCTCCGTACCCAAGTTTATTATTTCCACTGGCTCTTCATGGGGTTGAATTGCCCTCTCTTCCTGTTGTAACAGTCTTGCAAGTTCACCAGGCACTTCGCAATCATCTTCACCTTCGTCGGCGGCTAAGTTGATCGGATTTTCGAAGTCATAACTGGCAGTAGCAGAGTCGTTACCAGTGAGATCCAGAGTGGATTGAAACCTGTATGAGTGAGTGTGTGTGTAAATACAGCTGTTTTGCAATATGTAAAGAAAGGAAAGAAAAGGAGCGCAAAATTTGAAATGTGAAAAACGTCCAATGCTTTTATTCATGATATATGATAGTGACAAACAAAAAAGCCCTCAAAATAAAACCACGGTGCCCCGGGTAAGACACCGGGCCATATAGTCTCAAATTATTGTTTATTACAAATCAAAAACAAAGAAATTCATTACTGGGGAACAAAAGTTATGGGAGTAAAATCTTTGGCAGTCCAATTGGTCAATCCACCGTCGGCCGTTGGGTAGATCCAGCTATCGAACTTTGACTCCTCCACTTCATCTTCCTCTCCAAGAGCATTCACTCCATGCTGAGTGATGAGCAACGGAGGTCTTCCAATTCTTGCCTTGCGCACCGCTTTCTGAGCTTCCGTGGTGAAACCCAGCCCAAACTTGTTAGTCTTAGGAGTAAGATCAGGGAGCTTGCCCCAGTTTGCACATTCGCCTTTTTCGATCACAGCCCGGGCGTCCTTTAAGGAGGCCATCTTCATAGGAGAAACCTCTTCATCTTCTGCTGTTGCCAAGGTTGGTGGTACCTCCTCAAAATGTTGAAAGGGGGTTTCAATGAACTCCCCATCCATTTCCACGTATCTGAAAGAGTTGAGGTGGCTGACCATGTATTCCTCCTCCCCTTGCACTGTTACAATCCTCCCCCTGACCGGGTATTTGAGCTTTTGATGCAATGTAGAAGTCACAGCTCCAGCTTTGTGGATCCATGGGCGACCCAGCAAACAAGAATAGGACGGATGGATATCCATCACATAGAACTTTGAATCGAATACCTGTGACCCAACCCTGATTGGGATGTCCACTTCACCATGCACCATTCTTTTGGACCCGTCAAAGGCCCGGACAACAATGCTACTTGGTTTGAGCTCTAGACCTTCACAATCCAGCCTATCCAGAGCCTTCTTGGGCAGCACATTTAATGAAGAACCTGTGTCAACCAGCACATGAGCAAGAGTAGTGCCCCTGCATTCAATGGAGACATGCAGGGCATCATTATGATTCTTCCCCTTTGCTGTCAGATCGGCATCAGAGAAACCCAGGCCATTATCAGCAGTTAGGTTGGCCACACAATCGGTGAACTGGTCAGCAGTCGTATCTTGGGGTACATGGGCAGTCTTTAAGAAAGCAATCAGAGCCTTTGCATGGGCCTCTGAACACAGCAACAGTGACAACATGGAGATTTTAGAGGGGGTGTGCCCCAGCTGTTCCACAACATTGAAATCACTTTTCTTTATTATCTTGAGAATTTCTTCCATTTCCTGCTTGGAAGCCTCAACAATGGTCCTTGGTGCCTCCGTCCTGGCAGGCACATCAGCAGCAGTTCCCTTGCCCCGAGTATCAGATGACTCAGCAGCAGGGGTGGATACTTGGTCAGAAGGAGAGACAGGCACTCTGGCAGGTGTGAAGATCAAAGGCCTATGAATTGCTGGAGGAGCAATGTCTGGCGAGAACAGTCTTCCACTACGAGTGACCTTAGCAGGCCCGGTGATGTTGGAAACACCAGTATCAATGTTGCACTCTTGTTTCACACCCAGAACATAAACATCCGCCCCATAGTGCCATGGGACGGCCTTATCAGATTTGTAGGGTATAGGCCCCGGAACAGTAATGGTGATGGGAACATTCTTGTGAACTGACAAAACTTGTACAGGCTTCTTTGAAGGAGCCTCGGAATAGTTGTTGAAAATGGTAACGATTGACACTTCTTCAACAGGAGCAGCAGGAACAACAGTCTTTTCAAACAAAATCTCTCTATTATCTATCAGGTTTTGGATGCCTGACTTCAACAGAGAACAACCAACAGGGGAAGCAACACATAGAGGGCAACTTTCGCTACATCCCGGAAATAAACCGGCTAGCAACAGATTCCTCTTGACCATCAGCAACGGAGTAGCAACATCATCCACCGAAGCTACATACAAATTTCCCTCAACAGCATTCACCCCATGCTGGGGCAAGGGAGCATTTACAACATTTGGCCCCTCGGGCGCCTCAAACTGTATCTCCTTTGCATCAATGAGATCTTGAACCTTATTTCTTAAGGCCCAACAGTCATCTGTGTTATGCCCCGGGCTATCAGAGTGATAAGCACAGCGAGCATTCGGATTGAACTTGGGAGATGCAGTGTTGGGAAACTTTGGAGCTTCCTTGACAGTCACTAAATTGGAGGATAGCAACTGCGGCAGGATCTGTGATAAGGTCATGCTTAACCGGGTAAACTCCCTCCGGGGTCTTTCAAACTTCTGAGGATTAGTTGGCCGAGGAGCGGCGGCAGGTTTGGCAATCATTACCGCACTGACAGATTGGCGGTGTTCAGGTCGCTCTGTTCTCCGGGAGTTATATACAGCACTAGCCTCCTTTTTGAAGGGCTTCTTCTCAGTACTGGAGGAGGCAACTTTTTGTATCTTCCCCGATTTTATACCGGCCTCAATCCTTTCACCAGTCAGGATCAGGTCAGTGAACCCAGCAGAGGAATTACCAATGAGGTGGTTGAAAAATGGACCAGATAGGGTCCCCAAGAACATATCTACCAGCTCCCGGTCCGTCAATGGTGGCTGCACCCTGCCAGCCAAGTCTCTCCATTTCTGAGCGTACTCCTTAAAACCTTCACCCGACCCTAGCGACATACCCTGAAGTTGGGTACGCGTAGGAGCGAGGTCGGCATTATACTGATACTGCTTGTAAAAAGCAGTGGCCAGATCCTCCCAGTTACGAATGCTGATTCCATCTAGCTGATAGAACCAATCGAGGTGAGTCCCTGAAAGACTCTCCTGGAAGAAGTGGATCCAAAGGTTCTTGTCTGCTGTGTAAGGCTGGATCTTCCTTACATAAGAACGGAGGTGCATCTTGGGACAGGAAGCCCCATCATACTTCACGAAAGCAGGTGTTTTGAACTTGTGCGGGATCACCACTCCAGTAGATAACCCCAAGTCTCCGAAATCCAATCCAGGTACCCGTTGAACTTCCACAGCCTTTAATCTGTCTTCCAGCTGTTTGTACCGGTCTTCAGCAGGAGGGTACTGGTCGTCGTTGAAGTCTGTTTCAGTATCAGAGCCCACAGGAGTAGTGACCTCCCTCTCATGGTGACTACCTTCTGTCACAGATGGAGGAGTCCTTTCAGCTTCAACAACCAAAGTGTTCCCGAGTCTGCGCCCAGTGTTAAATAGCACAGTCCTCCTCTTCTTCTTAGTCTTCTTCAACAGCATGGTCTTTAACTCTTGTTGACCCTGAGACAAGCCCTTGATCAGCTCCTGAAATTGGGCGTTTTGCGCCTGAAACTGGGCGTTCTGCGCCTGAAGAGCCTTGATAGCCGCATCGGTTGATGATTCAGGAGGATTCATGATGCTGAAATAAACAGCGAATAACGGTAAACAACCTGAAAAGAAGAGTATTTATGATGCACATGATGAATGATATGTGTTTATGCAATGCATTCAAGAGTTCGAAAATTCAAATTTGTTGTAGACCAAAAGGAACACACTTTATTATTAAGAAAATCATTGTTTTAATACATCAAAGCCTCATGGGCAAAAATACAAAAAGATTAAGTCACATCCAAAATATGTTGCGCATCTTCTCTGGAGCTATGTAAGTGTTGAGATTCCTTTCCTCGTGCAACAAGCGAGTGAGCTCCAAGACCTTCTTTTCACTGGCATGCAAACTAGTCTCAAGAGAATTCCGCTCTTCCTTAAGCTGGATCCAACTCTTCTGCATCTCTTCCCAGGATGTGGGCATATCAGGGTGCTGAATAACATGAGACACCTCTCCTTCCAAGGCAGGCTCTTTGATTACTGGAAGCATGTGAGGATAAGGCATCACTAATTTCTGAGAGCGGGCTCGTACCCATTTGAGGTAAGGCTCCAAAGGGATGGAGTTCCTGTGCCCCAGTGTCTTGCTGTCTATCCTACTAGGCATCCTCCAAGCTCTGATAAATCTCTGGCGAAGTCCTTGAGTATCGTTGTCGAAATCAAAAACTATGTCAGGAATCAACATGTCACGAGGACCATCCCTCCGAGCATAACCAAACTGTCTCCAAGCCAGGCATGGACTATAAGTAATACCCCCTCTGATTCCAAGTAAAGGAACATTAGGATACTCCCCGCAACGATCAATGATAGTGACATCTTCTCTGGACCTAGGGCACCAATGTATATCTGCATGTGTAAGAGTCATCAACCGTTGTGACCATCTCAAACCCCGCTCGTTCTTCAGGACTGATTGTGGAAGGTGCGAAATAAACCACTTTCCCAGGAGAGGAGTGCAACACATAAGGACACCTCTTTTTCTCATGGTTCGAGTGTAACATGAGTGAAGGAGGTCCCCTAGCAACGTAGGTATAGGATTCCTGGACATAAAGATCTGGACAGCACTGATATCAATGAGATGATCTGGGTTAGGGAACAACACCAAACCATAAACAAGGAGGGCCACAACCTCTTCAAAAGCTTGTAAGTCAAGGGAATTCCAACAATCATAGGCCTTTTCAAACAGAAACCTGGCTAAGAACCCTTTGATGCCACTTCTAACTTCCCAATGTCCCTTGAGGTCAGATGACTGTAGGTGCAAGGCTTTGGCAATCTCTTCAAGCTTAGGTTCCTTTTCTGTACCGTTGAAGGGTAGCTGATCAAGAATAGGGATCTTCAGGAGTCGGGAGAACTCCTCCAATGTAGGTACCAACTGATAGTCCAAGAAGGTGAAACAGTGATGCAGAGGGTCAAAGAATTGGAACAGGACTTTTATCATATCTTCCTCAATGTTGGTGTTGACCAAGCTGATGAGGCTTCCATGCCTTTCACTGAATGAAGAGTTCTCAGGAATTCTGGATATAAGCTCCTTAAGCTGAGGAGGGATCCTTACAAGACTGATTGGGATTGTCTTTCTACGAACAGTTTCCATGTCCTACAAAACAAGAACAAAGATGAAAATTCGAACCCCTGAAATGGTTAGTCAATGCATATGATGCTGGATGATGTCATGATGCTATGATTAAACACAGATATTTACAAAGACAAACATGTAAGGCACACAAGGCACACAAGACAGGCCCTTAAGGTTCAAGGCCAGCATGAGGTCTGGGTAGTACCCTCTTGAAGTTGGTGGGTTCATCCTGTCCTAATCAAAGTAACCGGGTTCTAAGGTTCCCAATATCACGGGATTACTTTCATTGTTCATCGTTTCGATTTAGCCACTGAACTGGCGACCGAAATATTCCAGGAAAGCAACCCTCAATTGAGTGTAGTATCGAGTATCAACCAACCTCGGACTGCACCAAAGTCAGTTATCTCACTACCCTAAAGAGGCCAAGATGGTTCAATTAAGGTTCCTAAGGTCTGTTGATGCTTCATGACACCACATGGAGGCCCCGTACTCTCCTTGACTGACTCAAGGGTTACCGGTACACACCAAAATGCCACATCAACGTAGCAGACTGCTTCAACCATGTCGGTATACCCCGCACAGTTCCCTCACAGCCTTGTTGCTACTTTCTAAAGAGGTATCCCCCAGATCCGGGTTAGGATCTATAGAACTCCCAAGACGGTCCCACAATTTAAAGCATACAAGGAAAGCAATTGAAAACACAATGATCTTAGTCCTAAGGTACACCTCACTTTAAGTTTTGTTCCCCAGCAGAGTCGCCAGTTCTGTGATCGGTGGATCTGGAACTGACTGTTTTAAAGCTGGTTCGCGAAATGTCGCGGAAGCAAGAGTCGCCACCGTCTTTTATTTTCTCCAATAGGAAAGGACAAAAGCACAGAAAAATTCCTTTTAAGAGATTGCTCTCGGTTCGGGAGGTAGGTTATAGAAAGGGAAGGTGTTAGCACCCTTTCTATCCATGGTTATCCATGGGCTCTTAGGTACTTGCTCAATGTGTTTTCAAAATTGTTGTTTGCTTTTCCATTGTGGGTTTCAAAAATATTCTTTGAAAAGTTTCAGTTCGACTCGTACGTCAGAGTGTTTGAAAAGTTTGTTTGAAAGTTTTTTGAAAGTGTGTTGGTGTGAAAAGAGTTTGAATTTTGTTTTGAAGAGAGCAAGTACCTACGAGAACCTACCTACTCTAAGGAATTCGTCTGTGTAAGAGTCCTTTAAAGTAGTGCCATCCCACCATTGAGAGGTAGGTAGCACCACCGTTGGAGGTATTCGGGTCAATTCGAGTTTTAGGGACGTGGTGGTCACCGGAGCAATGGGAAAACACCTTAGAAGCTACCCTCATGCCAGGTTCCCGGACCATGAGGACTTACTAAGACGTTTTCTACTCGACGACCACCTTTCGAAAGGCAACAGTGAGGCGTACCCTAGGGGTGGTGTGTGCGAATTGTGTGTCATTTTCAGTTCATTATTTGTCTTGTCATGCATTGGTGATCTAACGATTCAATTTTATTTTTCGGGCATTCATTCTTTCATGCATATTTATTAACAGTTATATTTGCGAGAAAATAAATCTAACTATTACAACTGGCGCGGGTCCACATCGCCAAAAAAACCGAACCCGATTTGACTGAAAATAAAATAAAGCGAATAAAAAGTCCGAGAGTTTTTAATTACATGGCTTTGGGGCATATACAGAGGTATTTACACAATATAAAACAAATGCGCGAAATAAAGACTAAACAAAATTAGGGCGTTGGACCCTTTAACAGATAATTAAAATAATCAAGGAAATTAAAAATTAAAAATAATGTTTTTGTGTTTTTTAGGTTTAAAAGAAAAAAGAGAAAAGTTAATTAAAATTAAAAATCCTAGTTCTATCATTTTTTAAGTTTATTATGAAAAAGATTTAATTTCTAACCTAATTAAATTCTAAACTAATTATGTACAATTTTGATTTATAGAAAATAAATAATAAATAATAACATTGTGAGAAAAAGGTTAAAGAATTAAAAAAGGAAATTGAAAATTAAATGAACCTAATCCTACATTTTTTGGGATTTTTATTATGAAAAAAAGAATTAAAATTAAAATTAAAACCTAATTAAACTAATTGAATTACATTTTAATTTATTACAAAAAGAATCAAAATTAATTATATATATTTTTTTTTTGTCTTTTCTGTATTTTTAATGTTTTTATATTTTTTGGTTAAAATTAAATAAAACAAGCAATTAAAATAATACAACAATTGAAATAAATGATTAAAAGATAAAAAAGAAAAAAAAATCAAATGGGCAAACCAGGGGGGTAGACCCCAGAATTGGAGGTATAGATTTGAAAGCCTGGCCCAATTATTGGTGAGAACTTGTTGACTTTTTGATCCAGTGAGATGCCTTTGACTGAAGTGCAGCATGCTTCCCAATCCTGGCCCTTGATGTGAGTGCTCTAGGACACGTGGATGGTGCATTTTGATGGAGCATGGTGAGTCCTCAATGTTATGCTGCATGGGAATTAGAAATGAAAAATAATATTGGAAATGTGTGAGACCTGGGGTTTGAACCCAGGTCATTGTAGTCAATAGCGTGTGTCCTAGCCAGCTGAGCCATTTGAATTCAATTAACATATAATAGTTAATAAATAATAAAAGGAATAATCAATGCATAGTGGCTAACACGCGCGCGAATTCAAACTGTCCAGTCTCCGTGTGACACGCCATCATCTCTTTCATTCTTTCTGAAACATGAGGACTAAGGCAACGTTTTTTTGATCGTGGTTTTAGAGGGCCTAATGGAAAATAGCGAATAGCCCCTCGTCGCTCATAAATTGGGCGCGAGGGTGCCATCTTCTTCGTCTGGATGAGCTGAGCATGATGATGGTACTGGCATGGTTCAATTTTTCCCCTAGTGAGAATCCCCAATTTGAAGCAACCTGTAACCCTAAAAAATGCACATGGTAGATTCTTGTATACAGCAAAATAATGTAATTAAACGTTGTGGTTAGCTTAGAAATAGCAATATGAACATGAATCAACAAAGAAAAACGCAAATGGATGATGGAATCATGCTGTACGATTTCAAAAGTTTCAAGGTTCAGTTTTGATTCTAACTACCAGTTCTTGAGGTTTTAGTGGATGTCAATGATTGGCACGCGTTCAGAATGATCTCAGAATGCTAATGGTATAAAAATTTTGGCTTCAAAAGATCCCTTTCTTTGATTTCAGATTTGCACTTTATGGCCAAATTTTCAAATTGCCAAATGGACTTTGAACGAGTTTTGTGCTATGTTCTTGGTAGGGTTTGACTCAATGATCCTTATGGAATTGAATAGGCATGCTAACTCCCCTTAATCCATGCTTGAGAAAGAATTGGCATTAGGGTTTGTCCATTAACCATTTTTTCCTAAAATCTAGCCAAAACCTAGACTTAGTATGAAAATGAACCTTGGCCTGATTTTTGAGTTGGTTCATGATGTATAGAACTTGTCCAAATTCATTTGACACCATTACATTGACTTTTAAATTTTATTTGAATTTTTAATGAATTAAAATGAATTAAATCATCAAAAATTAAATAAAAATGAAAAAGTCAACATTTGGTCTTGAAATCAACCATGGGCCACGTGTGTGGCATGACAAGGATGGACAAAGTGAGAAAAATGGGGCCCTTTTGTCAAAATTGGATTTTCAAAGATAATTGACTTTTGCCATTTCACAAAATTTTCCCAACTTCTACAAGGCATAACTTGCTCAATTTTTAAGCTTTTCACATGTTCTTGGACATTTTGGAAAGGTCTTTGAGTCCTTTAACCAATGTCTTTGGTCCCATGTCATTTTGATTTACTAATCTCAAGTTATGGCCTTTGACTTAAAGTCCCTTTTTGTTGACTTTTGAAAATGACCTGTAATGTTGAGATTGATAACTTTTTGTGAGAGCATTTCTTGGACTTGAAGTATGAAGATGAGTTGTAGGAAATGTCTTTCTCTTCAAAATGAGCTTTGGATGGAATTTTTCTGATAATCCATGTGAAAGTTATGCCCTGGTCAATTTCAGTTGACTTTTCCAGCTGTCCAAATATAGCCACTTTTGCATCTTTGATGATTTCTGAGCCAAACTTTGAGAATCATGATCAAGCATTGATCAAATGATGTTTGTGGCTTCAAAATGATATATTGACCAAAAATTTGAACTTTTGACTGTCAAATGACCATTTTGCCCCTACAGTTGACTGTAGTGCAATTTAGGGTTTTGACTGTACAATCTTGAGCTGAATGCCTTGAAACTTGATATGAGGATGCTTGACCATGTTTGTAAGCATATGAGACTTGATTGGGCCTTTGAAAACTTCTTTTTCTTGATCAAACTCAAAACCCTAATTTGGACTTGTTTAGGAGACTGTTGAACTGCACAACCCTTGGGGAATTTTGTGACCTTGACTTGGCAATTTCTTGAGGAATATGGGAGGGCAAATTTTGGGGTATAACAGCTGGTAACAACAAGGTTTTCAACATTGGCATTCTCATATTCGACAGATTTCTCCTCAGAAGATCTACCTTCAACCTATTTGACCCCATGATAGTACATATTCGCACCATAATGCCAGAGGATAGCTCTTTCATCAGTATACGGCATAGGACTGGGAACAGTGATTATCAATGGTGTAGCTCGAGCAGGAGTAGGAATACTGGATGGAGTATATAGAATTAAAATAACGGCAATGCCACTTTCAGTAACCCTCCTATATTTTCGAATCCTATCAAACTGCAATGTGCCCCTGTTGATCAAGGATTTAATACTAGCTTTAAACTTTCTGCAACGTCAGGATACTTCTTGCACTCATAACAGTCAGATGCACAGCCCAGAAACACTTCATTGTCGATCAAAAATCTCTTAACAAAAGATAGCGCAATGGTCAGCTTCTCCATGTCCATTATCAGATTCCGAATTTCACCATTCTCGTCAATGGCATTTACCCCAGCAACCCCATGTTGCAGCATCTAGTTTTGTACAACATTAGGACCATTAGTAGGAGTGAAGTCAATTGCTTTAGCGTCTAATAGATCTTGCATATTATTCTTTAGGGTAAAACAATTCTCAATTTGTGTGACACACACCACTCAAATGGAACTCACATCTCGCGTTCGCATCATAATTATTCGAAAACCTCGCGGGAGGTGCATGCATACTCCACAAAGTCACCAACTTCAATCTGAGTAAGTGTTGGAGAGCTTCAGAATAACTGACAGGTAACAGGTCAAACTTTCTTGGTTGCCTTTGTTGGTAATTGTTCTGTCGAGGAGGATTTTTCTGCCCCTATGGCGGAGGAGCATTGACTGGATTGGAAATATAATTGACTTGTTGTTATTGATATACACCCCTACTTCTTTGAGAATATACAACACTATATTCACCCTCTTTCTTCTTTGAGTAGGGAACAAATGACTTCTTTCCATTCCCAGTCGAAGAGTTACCAAAACCTGCATTATGAATCTTTCCCATTTTCATACCTACTTCGATTCTTTCACCAGCCATCACTAATTTAGCAAACCATGAAGAAGGACTTCTAATCATGTGGTTATAATATGGCCCCTGAAATGTATCATGAACATATTGATCAGTTCTCTCTCCATTAATGGAGGTTGAACTCTGGAAGCTAGTTCACGCCACTTCAAGGTGTATTGCTTGAATGACTCATTTGTCTTTTGAGACAAACCCTACAACTATGTGCGATTGGATTCCATGTCAACATTGTACTGGTAATGTTTGATGAAAGCACGGGCAAGATCATTCCAGTATCGAATATTAGTTCTCTTCAGCTTAATGTACCATTTCAGGGATGCCCCAGATAGGTTATCCTGGAAATAGTGAATCAAGAGCCCTTGATCTTAAGTATGAACCGACATCTTTCTGAAATAAGCAGTAGCATGGGTCACGGGACATGACGAACCATTGTACTTGTCAAATACTGGAGGTTTGAACTTAAGGGAAACCTTCACCCCAGACACCAGCCTGAGATCATTGGCATCCATGCCACAGACTCCTTGTCTTTCCACAACTTTCAGTCCTTCTTCCAACAGACGATACCTTATGTCCTCAACTTGAACCTCAGGCTCAGAATGTTGCATAGATTACTGGTCTTCATCCAAATCATAGTCGTAGTCATGCTCCTAATGGTTCCTTACACCCTGATTGCCTCTTCGGTTACCCACAAGACAAGGCCCTGGAGATGGAGGAAAATGCTCCATGTTACCGAAGCACTAAAGAAAATTATTATCGAGAGGCCCATGAAGATTCACGAAAGTTTGGTCCTACATATTCCCTAGTCCGACAAAAATGTCTTGAAAAAGACCTTGATTTTTGGCACCCACCTGATTGCAATGCTGGTTGTTGACGAGAGCAGCCAACTCATTATATCGACGATTCACATTCGTAATGACCTCAATGAATTAGGTCATCTGAGTGTCCATATGGGCCCTCATTTTGGCGAGTTCATTATGAACTTGTTCCATCTGATGTGGCAGGTTATTTCTGGTTGGATACTTGTGAGTAGTCGTCTTCGATAAATCTGTTAAGAAGAAGCAGAATCCAGAGATATGAAACTGTCTAAATAGTCGAAGCCAACTGAATAACATGTCATGAAAAATGAATGAATTATATGAAATGCATGATATTTTAGTCGACTCCAAGATATTCACAAATTTTTTGACCATATGGATTAAACAAGCAATGTGATTAAGAGAAATAAGAATAATAGCACCCAAATAAGAGATGAGCAATAAATATCTTCATTCAATTTAAAAGATTCTATAATAAGATTCATATAGTAATAGGAAAACATATTCAATTGTGCATAAAGAAAGAAGGCCCCATCCAACAATTCTAACAGTGATCCATATAATCAAGGACATAATAAGAATAGAACAATCATGAGGGTGGGCCATCATCTTAATGTTGTGCAAAGGCCTTGCTCGCCCGAAGTAATTTGCACTCCATTCTTTAGTTCTTTTAAACAGCTCTTTAGTCTCTTCACTATATAATTCTCTTACAAAGCTTTTGATCACTTTATCCTTTTGGTACAGATACTTCTGGAGATCCTGACACCGATCGAGCAGCTTATCGCATTCCTTGCATCCTAGGAGTGGAATTGGCTCTGGAGCACTCTTCACTATGATTTGAAGCTTCTCATTATCCAACTTGGCATCTTTGAGTAGTCTTTTTAGTTCCCTGATTCTTTCTTTGTTCTTGGCTGTTGTACCCCAAAATTTGCCCTCTCATTTTACTCAAAACATACTCATTGAAGTCCTCAACTTGCTCAAGGATGCCCAAGAGTTGACCAGACAAACTCTCTCTTAAGGCAATGTAGCTCAAACTAGGGTTTCCATTTTTATCAATATGTGTGAACTCCAAAGGCCCCAAATTCTTTCCGTGGTCCCAATATGTTCTCAAGATCATCCATGTCAAGTTTAATGCCTTGCACAAGAAGTTTGCTCAGTCAACTGCTAGATGCCTGAAAATTAACTATACTGGGTTAAAAGTCAACAATGGCCCACATACAGTCAAACTTCAATATTTTTGGTCAAAATTATCATTTTGAAGTGATATACATCATTTGATCAAGGTTTGATCATGATTCCTCAAGGATTGCTCATAATTCATCAAAACCCAAAAGTTGCTAAATTAGGGTTTCTTTGGAAAAGTCAACCAAACTTTGACCAAGCATAACTTCTTCATGTTTTATCAGAAAGTTTACATCCAAGGTTAATTTTGAATAGGATGCAATTCCCTAAAATTCATCTTCACCCCTCAAGTTCAAAATATGCACTCATAAAAAGATATGAATTTTGACATTATAGGTCCTTATGAAAAGTCAACAAAAACAACTTTTGGGTCAAAGCTTCATACATGAACATGGAAGATCCAATTGAGATGAAACCAAAAGTTTTGTTTATTGGTCATCCTAAGCTTTCTAAAAAGTCCAAGAACACCCTCCTAGGGTCAAAATTGAGAGAGTTGTGCATTGTCAAAGTTGGTAATTTTTGGAAAATTGTCAAAAGTCAACATTGACCAAATTTGCATTTTTTCCAAAGGGGCACATGTTTTCTTGTTTGAAACATGTTTATAATAGGACCCACGACCCCTGAGCTTTTCCACCTATTATTTTATTATTTTTATTATTTATTTTGATTTTTTATTCATTTAAACAAAAATAAATCAAATTAAATGGTAAAATAATAAAAGCAAATCAAATCTTGGGATTTTTGTGCACATTATGAGTCCATATATAGCTATCATGGCATGTAATTCTTGCAAGGATGATTTAGATTGAAAAAGTCATGATTGGAGCTATTTTGGAAAGAAATCAAACAAGGCCAAAATCAAATTAAATCTTCATAATTCCTCAAGATACCATGAGATTTCTTCCATTATTTTTGACCTAAATTCCTCCTCTATATAAACACAACACCCTCATACATTAGGGGACACGAAATTGGCTGCCCAAGAACGCTCTCTAAAAACCTCAAATTCTGTCAGAACTAGTGCAAAGTCAAAATCGAAGATCCAGCCACTTTCAGTCCAAGCCATCAATTACAAATCATTCCTGGGGTATCTAAGGATTCAGTACATCACCATTCCATGCTTCCATCATAAGCTCACAAGTCCTACCCTTTGGATCATCCATTGGTCCAGATCCAGTGTCCAACCACAGCAGCCCATGGTGCACTCTCTGAAGCTAATCCACATGGTATCACACGCAAGGAACATGGGCCAACCAAGTTGGGCATAAAAATTTGGCAATGCACCCCCTAGTCTGCATTCTACCACACAGGCCCAATCTTTTCTTTTTTTATTTTATTTCAATTCTTTTTATTGTTTTAATTTATTTATTTTATTTATTTTCCAAAAAATCATTTTTAATCAAAACATAAAAATCAGAAAATCACAAACAATATTAGGTTTAGTCTTTTTTTCATAAAATATTTAATTATATTAATTAGTTTAATTAGGTTAACTTAAATATTTTTTTTCATAATTAAGATCAAATAGAAATTAGGTTTAATTCTTAGTTTTAATTCCTTCTCAAAATAAAAACACAAAAATAGGTTAATTGTTTTTTTTTCCATTAATTTAATGATTTTTCAAATTAAAACTTAATTAGTGATTAGGATATTTTGCAATTTATTCTTTATTTCCTTAAATAAAAATGACAAAAAATGATTTTTTTTTCTTTAATTAAATTCAATTTGGTCTTTATTTCATTAAATAAAAAAACAAAAAAATGATTTTTTTTCTTTAATTAAATTCAATTTGGTTTTTATTTCCTTAAATAAAAATGAAAAAAAATAATTTTTTTTCTTTAATTAATCCAATTAGGTAGCCAAGGGTCAAAACCCGAGTTCTCTCGTATTTACGATTGTCGCGCGTATTTATATTTGATTAATTATGTAACTGCTTACTGGTTTGTAATAGTTAAAACTAGGGTTTTTATTTACTGTTTAAATCGCTGATTTCTGGTTATGTAATTAATCCCCCCTTCCTGAAGCCTTGTAATAGCTAGGTTTATTTTTCGCACTTTAAATTCCCGCAATCTTTAACTGTCTAGATGCATGGCTAGTAGGATTGTATGAAAAGAATGCTTGAAATTTAAAACGGTAGATCACCTAATGTGCAAAGATTAAATAATTGAAACAAATCATATGCACATGTTTAACTCCTAGGATTTGCCTCACTATGGTTGCCTTCGGTAAACATTCATTAAGCATAGGAAATTTTAGTGGTCGCTCTCCAGCCTAAAAGATCAAAATGTTACCTCGGAAATGTTGCCTCGGAAATGTTGCCTCGGAAAGATCTTAAGGCTCTAGGGTTACTACTAAAGTTTTCTAACTATTGCTTTAGTGATTGTACTTGTCCCTTTCGAATGTCCTTTACAACTCCAACGATGGTGTTACCTACTCCTTAATAGTAGGAAAGCGCTGTCTAAAGGAAACGAGAACAAACAATCTTTTTTCGATTAGGTAGAATATTAAGTACTTCCTCAATAAAAACTTTTCACACAAACACCTTTCAAAACAAATTTTTAAAACAAACTTTGTCACATCCTTGAGGACTGATATAAGGGTTATCACGAAGTAAACATTTTCAAGACAAACACACACAAGCAATTTGAAAAATGAGCAAGTACCTAAGAGCCCGTAGATAACTACAGATAGAAAGGGTGCTAACACCTTCCCTTTCTATAATCTACCCCCCGTACTCAGAAATATCGAAAAAAGGTTTTTTCTGTTCTTTTTCCTTTTCCATGATTGGATAAAATAAAAGTCGGTGTCGACTCTTGCTTACAGCGACATTTTGCAAACAAAAACGCAAAACACAAACCAGTATTAAACAGTCGATTCTGCCACCGTATCACAGAATTGGCGACTCTGCTGGGGACTTCTATAAAGTGGGGTATACCTTAGGATTTAGATCATTTTAAAATTGCTTCTCTTAATTGTCTTGATTGCTTTAGTTTTGAGGGTTTGTTCGGGGTTACTATAGATCCTACACCCGGATCTGGGGAACACCTTTTAGGTAAGTATCAATAAACTGTGAGGGAACTATGTTAGGGTATACCGGCACGGTTGAAGTAGTAGCTACGTTGATGTGGCACTTTGGTTGGTACCGGTAACCCTTGAGTCAATCAGGGAGAGTACGGGGCCACCGCGTGGTGTCGTGAAGCATCAACTGACCTTAGAACCTTTAATTGCACAACTTGGCCAGTAGGACATAGCGAGATGGCCGGCTTTGGTGTATTCCCAAGGTCGACAGATACTCGATGCTACACTCGTTGAGGTTTGACTCTTGAGTTTTGTTTGGTTGCGAGTCCATCGCCTATTTAATGAAGCTAGGGGAAAGATCAGTGATATTGAGATCCCTTTTAGAACCTGATTATTATTTATAGGGCAGATTGAACCAATCCAACTTCAAGAGGGTACTACCTTAAACTCAAGAAAGCCTTAAACCTAAGGACTTGGTGTGATTTGTTTGTGCTTGTTATACCTGTGATTTCTCAACATAATCATGACATCATGACATCATAAACATGGCATATCATACTAACCATTTCAAGGATCTCAAGGGTCTGTGATGTAGGTCATGGCGAACCAGACGTCTAGCAAGGGGAAATGGGGTTTATTTTCCTCTAGCCAATGTTGTCAAAGGATCTTGAGTCAGGGGCTATGACCCACTCGATATGGTGAACTTGACTCTTGAAGAAGGACTCTCAATGACACGAAGTTTCTTCAATCAATCTGCAATCAAATTCTAACAGTTTATTGTTTACCCCGCGAGATCCTTGAAAACATTGCATGCGTATCATACACATCATTACAGGTACCATTACAATTTCTCATCTTCTTCGTTGTTTATTTCAGCAAAAATGTCTTCCGAACAAAGCATCAAGGAACTTCAGGCACAAAATGCCCAATTCCAGCAAATGTTCATAAATTTGGCAAAAGGGCGGGAGGATCTGAAAACCCTCATCCTGAAAGAGAAAAAGAAAAAGAAGAAGGCTGCCGGTATTCTGAATATAGGCAGAAGATTTAGAGGACCGTTGAAGCGACAAGTCGATCTGACTTCTTCATCTAAGAAGGGGAGAATAAAAAAGAAGAGACAAGGGAGAAAGATCACAGTCCTGAAGTTACTGACAATGATACCGACTATAATAATGAGCAGTATCCTCCAATTAAGGATATATACAAGTAGTTGGAAGATCGCTTGAATGCTATGGAGGTCCATAGGATACCTGGGTTGGATTTCTAAGAATTGGGATTGGTGTCGGGAGTGGTCATCCCGCAGAAGTTCAAAGCTCTAATTTTTCCAAAGTATGATGGGGTGTCCTGCCCAAAACTCCATCTCCGTTCTTATGTCAGGAAGATTCAGCCTCACACTGCTGATAGGAACTTGTGGGTCCATTTCTTTCAAGACAATCTGCCTGGGACTCAACTTGAATGGTTCTATCAACTAGAGGAACCAATGTCCGTAACTGGGAAGATTTGGATGCTGCTTTTTACCAGTATTATCAATATAACGCTGACCTTTCCCCTACCCGTACTCAACTCCAGAGTATGTCCATGGGCGCAAGCGAAGGTTTCAAGGACTATGCGCAGAAATGGAGAGATCTGGCAGGGAGAGTCCAACCCCCTTTGTCTGATAGGGAGTTGGTGGATATGTTCCTTGGTACGCTATTTGGTCCATTCTTTAATCATTTGATCGGTAGCTCGTCAGCAGGTTTCACCGAGCTGATTCTGACTGGAGAAAGAGTAGAAGCTGGGATCTGGAGTGGCAAGATCCAGAAAAATACCTCTTAGAGTACAGAGAAGAAGTCATTTGGTGGCAAGAGGTAAGCCAATGTTGTGCACGGCCAGAAGGGGCATAGCAGGGTAGACTACCACCAATCTGTGGGGGCAATGTTGATCTCTAATTCGGCACACGCACAACGACCACAACAACGAAACAATCAGCCAAGGGTGGAAAGACCTCAAAGGTAGTTCACCCAAATCAACATGCCATTGTCACAAGCATTGCAACACATGTTGAAGATGAATCTGATTATGGTGATAAACCCTCATCCGAACCCTAAGACTTCTTCTCCTAACTACAACCCGGATGCAAGGTGTGCTTATCATTCTGGTAGCCCGGGGCATGATACTAACGATTGTTGGGCGCCGAAATACAAGATTCAGAATATGATTATCGCCGAGGAGATCGAGTTCGACTCTCCTGAAACTCCCAATGTGATCACTGCTCCCTTGCCAAAACATGGCTAGGATTGAAAACATTTTTGTTCATTTGAATTCTGAAGTTTTATTTTCTTTGCTTATTCGAACAATTATTGTCATGTCAAACTTTATTATTTCATTAATGCATTACACATGTTTGTCTTGAATTAATTTGTTTTCATTATGCTTAAACTGCTTTATACTTCCTTTTCCTGATATTCAACGCTCGACTAAAAACTCCGAGCTTTAGAGGGAGGATGACGAAAACAATACCATAATCTCTACAGTATGCTTTTGAACAGACCTTGTTGACGATGTACGGGCGTTGTTTCAAATCCTAAACAGTGGAGTTATAAGGAAGATAATCCCTAGTCAACCCCTTTGAGCCAAAGAAGTAAGAGTTTTTCTTTTCACACATATTAAAACCCTTAATCATAACCTGGAGCAGGGTAGTTTTCTCAGTTAATTTAGAGGCGCATTCAGTCACAATTTGCCGCTTCGTACACAATGAGTGGCATCAAAGACGTCCTTCCGAAATAAAAGACGGTGATGGTTCACTATAATCATCAAGACAGGCAGTCATTATCTCTCAAAACCTATGAAGTCAAAACCTATGAAGGAGACTTAAGAAAAAACACTGGGGCATCCCGTTGACTGTAATCACAAAAAGAAATAGTTCAGGAAAAAGACAGGGATAATAAAATAAAAAAGAAAGAGGTCCTACAAACCCTCAACAAAAAAGAAATGACTGCCTATTCAAAATAAACTGTCAGTATCCGAACCATCACTGGAATATCAGAGCAAAGACTCAAATGGGATCTAAATGCACAATTAGCTGAGTTTAGGATCAAAGAACATCACGAAGAATGGGTGGGTACAAATAAAATTTGAGCCTTTATCCTTTGTTTCTTAAATCGTGAACCAGGCCACGTTATAACCCTTAAAAGTCCTAGCTGAAGCATGGGTTAGTTCGAAAGCATATTGTTACAAAAGGTATCTTGACTCCTGAAGGTCCGCTACAAATCTTGAGTTGATATCATATCTTTGCAAAATTCTATTTTTTCTATAAAAAAACTGCATTTTCAAAATTTCAAGACAGACGTAAGCGTTGCATTCTTAAAATAACATTGTTTTCATATGACTATTTGTTCAGCAGCAGAGAAATTCGCATGACGAATATCTAGTGAACAAAAACCTTCTCAATAAAAAGGATCACCTCAAGTGGAAAAACACTTCTGTTGCACCCCAAAATTTGCCCTCCCATATTCTCCAAGGAATTGCCAAGCCAGGTCATAAAATTCCCCAAGGGTTGCGCAGTGCAACAGTCTCCTATACAGTCAAAACTAGGGTTTGTGGTCTGATCAAGAAAATGAAGTTTTCAAAGGCCCAATCAAGTCTCATATGCCTACAAACATGGTCAAGCATCCTCATATCAAGTTTCAAGACATTCAGCTCAAAATTGCACAGTCAAAACCCTAAATTGCACTACAGTGAACTATAGGGGCAAAATGGTCATTTGACAGTCAAAAGTTCAAATTTTTGGTCAACATATCATTTTGAAGCCACAAACATCATTTGATCAATGCTTGATCATGATTCTCAAAATTTGGCTCAGAAATCATCAAAGATACAAAAGTTACTATATTTGGACAGCTGAAAAAGTCAACTGAAATTGACCAGGGCATAACTTTCAAATGGATTATCAGAAAAATTCCATCCAAAGCTCATTTTGAAGAGAAAGACATTTCCTACAACTCATCTTCATACTCCAAGTCCAAGAAATGCTCACACAAAAAGTTATCAATTTCAACATTATAGGTCATTTTCAAAAGTCAACAAAAAGGGACTTTAAGTCAAAGGCCATAACTTGAGATTGGTAAATCAAAATGACATGGGACCAAAGGCATTGGTTAGAGGACTCAAAGACCTTTCCAAAATGTCCGAGAACATGAGAAAAGCTTAAAGATTGAGCAAGTTATGCCTTGTGGAAGTTGGGAAATTTTTAGGAATTTTGAAAAGTCAACATTGATGCAAATGATTCAAAATTGCTAATGGGCCCATTTTTCTTCCATGATTCATCATTCTAAGCATATGCACGACCACTTGGCCCAAAGGGAAGTATTTTCTCATTTTTTATTTATTTATTTGGATTTTTTATTTATATTAATTCAATTAAATCAATTAAATACATGAAAAATATCAAACTTGCCTTAACAAATCTTTTTATGCATGTTTGATACTCAAGATCTCGTGTACAACTAAATGGGGAAAGATTTGGAGCTGATTGGCATGATTGAACAAAAATGCACATGAAAAAGATTCAAAAAGATTCTTAGAAAATCAAATATGCAAAACAATGAATTCCTTGGATTTTATCAAGTTTTGTTGACCTAATAGCTTCCATACATAATCAGAATCACAAACCTAATGCTAACACACTCTATGCTGCGCAGAGAACTCCATTACAAACTTGGAAAATTGTTGAAAAAACTCAATTCTGAAATCAGTGATAGAGGGCGATTCAAGGCACAAAAGCTTTTCCAATAGCTTCCTCAAGTCTCCTTGATCACATTGCAATCCAAAACATCAACCCTAAGGCAAGGAACCGGTGTACAGAACTCAGCATATTCCATGAAAATTTCATAATCGTATTCTATATTCTATGCATTTTCATGACAATTCATTTATTGATTCTTGTTCCTGATGTGATTTCAAAGCTAACTGATATGTTTGATTGAATTTTTGCAAGCCATACGCGATTATGCCATGATTGAATGTTAGGGTTTCCTGAGCTTCAAATTAGGGATTCTTAATAGAGGAAAAATTGGACATCCCCAGTACCACCATTACAATCAACGCATATGGACGAAGAGATTGATATAGTCGCACCCAATTTATGAATTACATAGCTCTAATTGCTATTTTCTGAAAACATCCCTAAAGCAACGCGTCTAAAACCGTTGCTGAATGCTTATGTTACAGGGAACGTGAAAGAGACGAAGACGTGGCCACAGGCGATTGGGGCGTTTGAATTTCGCGCGTTTCTCTCCACTAAACGCATTGCTTTCTTTATATTGTTTATTTGATATTTATATATTAAACACGCTAACATGGCGTAGTGGCACAGGTGTTGAGCTTGCAACGTCCAAGACCTGGGTTCGAACCCCAGGTCTGTACACTTTCAAATATTATTTTTCTCTAATTATTCCTATGCAGCGTTTGTGGTGGAGTGCATGATATACCACCATCATCCAGACGTCCATGTGCTTAGTGAAATCAGATCAATGGCCAAGAATCAAAGAGCACCCTACACCCCAGTCAACATGCCACATAGTGCTTGGAAAAGTCAGCGAATCTGAATCTTAATGGGCCAGGTTATTCAAAGTATACCTCCATATTGGGACTACCCCCCCCCCCCCCCTGGTTTGCCATTCTTTTTATTTTTCTTATATTTTATTTAAATTATTATTTTATTTTCTTGATTGTTTAATTTAATTAATTATTTTTACAAAATATCAAAACTTCATAAAAAAATCAGAAAAAAAAGGAAAAATATAATATTTATTTTATTTTAATTATTTTCATAGATAAATTGCATGTAAATATTTAGTTTTAATTAGGTTACAACTTTAATTCTTTTAAATAACAAAAATCCAAAAATGTAGAATTAGGGTTCATTCAAGTTTTCATCCTTTATTTATTTTCTTTCATAAATATTTAATATTATTTTATTTATTTTCCTAATTAAATTGTACATAAAAAATAGGTTTAATTTAGGTTAAATTTTAATATTTTCATAATAAATCTAAAAAACATTAGAATTAGGGTTTGCATCCAATCTTCATTTTAATTAATTCCTTTTTCCATTAAATCTTAAAAACACAAAAATACCAAAAAACATTCTTATTTTAATTTTAATTTTAAATTCCTTATTAATTTTAATTTTGCAAAAGGGTCCAACGCCCATATTTTTTTAATTGTCTAATTCGCACATTTATTTTATGTCGCTTATTATAATTATGTAATTCTCCCAAAGCGTTGTAACAATTTAAACTTTTCGCACTTTTACTTTGCTTTATTTATTTTCCGTCAAATCGGGTCCGGTTTAATTTTGGCGATGTGGACCCGCGCCATTTGTAATAGTTTAGATTTATCTTCCCGCAAATATTAAACTGTTAAATAAGCATGAAAGAATGTATGGACCTAATTAAAATCAAGCGTAGGTCACAATGAACATGACAAGACAAATATCAATGAAAACAACACACGAACCGCACACACCACCCCTAGGGTACGCCTCACTGTTGCCTTTCGAAAGGTGGTCTTCGAGTAGAGGACGTCTTAGTAAGTCCTCATGATCCGGGAACCTGGCATGAGGGTAGCTTCTAAGGTGTCTTCCCATTGCTCCGGTGATCACCATGTCCCTAAAACTCGAATTGACCCGAACACCTCCAACGGTGGTGCCACCTACCTCTCAATGGTGGGATGGCACTACTTTAAAGGACATTTACACAGACGAATTCCTTAGGGTAGGTAGGTTCTCAAGGATACTTGCTCTAATTTCAAACTCAAAAAGACTTTTCACACCAACACATTTTCAAAAGCTTTCAAAGCAAACTTTTCAAACACTCTGACGTACGAGTCGAACTGAAATTTTTCAAAGAAACTTTTTTAAACCCACATTGAAAAGCAAACCAACATTTTTGAAAACACATTGAGCAAGTATCTAAGAGCCCATGGATAACCATGGATAGAAAGGGTGCTAATACCTTCCCTTTCTATAACCTACCTCCCGAACCGAGAGCAATCTCTTTAAGGAATTTTTCTGTGCTTTTGTCCTTTCCATTTGGAGAAAATAAAAGACGGTGGCGACTCTTGCTTCCGCGAAATTTCGCGAACCAGCGTTAAACAGTCAGTTCCAGATCCACCGATCACAGAACTGGCGACTCTGCTGGGGACACTACTTAAAGTGGGTTGTACCTTAGGGCTAGCTCATAACTATGTTTTCAATTGTCTTCTTTGCTTGCTTTATTATTGTGGGTTGCTTGGGAGTTCTATAGATCCTAACCCGGATCTGGGGATACCTTCTTAGAAAGTAGCAACAAGGCTGTGAGGGAACTGTGCGGGGTATACCGACATGGTTGAAACAGTCTGCTACGTTGATGTGGCACTTTGGTGTGTACCGGTAACCCTTGAGTTCAGTCAAGGAGAGTACGGGGCCTCTGCGTGGTGTCGTGAAGCATCAACAGACCTTAGGAACCTTAATTGAACTATCTTGGCCTCTTTAGGGTAGTGAGATAACTGACTTTGGTGCAGTCCGAGGTTGGTTGATACTCGATACTACGCTCAATTGAGGGTTATTTTCCTGGAATATTTCGGTCGCCAGTTCAGTGGCTAAATCGAAACGATGAACAATGAAAGCAATCCCGTGATATTGGGAACCTTAGAACCCAGTTACTTTGATTAGGACAGGTTGAACCCACCAACTTCAAGAGGGTAATACCTAGACCTCATGCTGGCCTAAACTCTAAGGGCTCTTTTGTGTGACTTGTGTGCCTTTGTACTTGCCTACTTGCATGCTTGTTAGCTGACACATGAACTACTTGCAGGTTTTGTTTATAGTCCTTAACTAGGACTCATGACAAGGTTTACCGAATTTCTTGCAGGTTTTGTTTATAGTCCTTAACTAGGACTCATGACAAGGTTTACCAAATTTCTTGCAGGTTTTGTTTATAGTCCTTAACTAGGACTCATGACAAGGTTTACCAAATTTCTTGCAGGTTTTGTTTATAGCCCTTAATTGGGACTCATAACAAAGTATACTGAATTTCTTGCAGGGTCTGTTTATAGTCCTTAATTGGGACTCATAACAGGGTTTACCTACATCACCCCATGCATAGCATGACATCATACCATTGCATACATCCTAACCCATTTCAAGGATCTCAAGGGCTTGTGATGCAGGTCATGATAAATCAAACATCTAGCCAGGGGCAAAGAGGATTTATTTTCCTCTAGCCAAGGGTGTCAGGGGCTATGACCCACTGGATATGGTGAGCCTTTGACCCTTGGAAGAAAGACTCTCAACAAATATGAAGTTTCTCCCAATCAAGCTACCGGATCCAAATGCTAACAAGTTTCTCTGTTTACCCCGCGAGGTCCTTGAAAACATTGCATGCATATCATACATCTCATTGCGTTGCAGGTATCCCTTTGACAGGTTGCTTACCCTTCTCCGCTGTTTATTTCAGCCGATCGTCATGAATCCTGAATCATCAGCCGAGCAGACTATCAAGGACCTCCAGGCTCAGAACACCCAGTTCCAAGAGCTGATCATGAATTTGACCCAGGGGCAACAAGATCTGAAGGCTCTGCTCTTGAAGAAGGACAAGAAGAAGAGGACTGTTTTGTTCAACCCTAGACGCAGATCTGGGAACACACCGCAAATTGAAACTGAGAGGACAACCCCATCTGTGGAAAAAAGCAGTCATCAAGAGGAAAGGGTGCCCAGTCCAGAGGTCTCTGACAATGAAACAGATTTCGACGACGAACAGTACCCTCCGGCTGAGGACAAGTACAAACAGTTGGAGGATAGGCTGAATGCTATGGAGATCCAACAGGTACCTGGGCTGGATCTTGGAGATTTGGGTTTGTCAACTGGTGTGGTTATTCCTCGGAAGTTCAAAGCACCATCCTTTACTAAGTATGACGGGGCGTCTTGCCCCAAGCTGCATCTAAGGTCCTATGTTCGGAAGATTCAGCCATATATGGTGGACAAGAATTTATGGATCCACTTCTTCCAGGAGAGTCTTTCAGGGACTCATCTCGAATGGTTCTATCAGCTAGATGGGACCAAAGTTCGTAACTGGGAGGAGTTGGCTACTGCTTTCTATAAGCAGTATCAATATAATGCCGACCTTGCCCCTACGCGTACCCAACTCCAGGGTATGTCGTTAGGATCAAGTGAAGGTTTTAAAGAATATGCGCAGAAATGGAGGGATCTTGCTGGAAGGGTACAACCACCTCTGACTGATCGGGAACTTGTGGACATGTTCTTGGGGACCTTGTCTGGTCCATTTTATAACCACCTGATTGGGAATTCGTCTGCTGGATTCACAGATCTTGTCTTGACTGGAGAGCGAATAGAAGCTGGCATCCGGTCTGGGAAAATTCAAGAAGCTGCACCTTCTGATAAGAAGCCTCATCATGGGAAGAAAGAATCCAATGCTGTGCATGGTAAAAAGAGCCGTCATGAGATAGGGGCAATCCAGATCTCCAATCCTGGACCTGCTCAACAAGGACAGGGGCAGCAGCGAAAGGAGAAACGACAGTATACCAAACTCAACATGTCGCTGAATCAAGCACTGCAACAAATGTTGAAAGCAGGGCTGATCACCTTAAGGGCTCCTCTTCGGAATCCGAACACTTCTGCTCCCAACTATCATCCCAACGATAGGTGCGCATATCATTCTGATAGTCCGGGGCATACTACGGACAACTGCTGGCCTCTCAAGAACAAAATTCAAGACATGATAGACGCCGGGGAGATTCAGTTTGAAGTGCCTGAGACTCCGAACATAATCATTGCTCCGTTGCCCAATCATTGAAGCCTTTTGTTTATTTGAATTTTTGAGTTGTATTTTTTCATTGCTTATACAAACAATTAATGTCATAGCAAACTCTTTTATTCTATTAATGCATCGCATATGTCTGTTTTGGGAATTAATACAATTGTTTTCATTATATTCAAAATTCTTTTCATATTTTTTCTGATGTCAACTCTTGATCTAAAATTCTAAGCCTCTTGAGGGAGGATGACGAAAACGATACCGTGATCGCTACAGTATGCTTTTGAACAGACCCCGCTGATGAGGTACAGGCATTGTTTCAACCCCTAAACACTGGAGTTATAAGGATGATAATCCCTCGTCAACCCCTCTGAGCCAAAGAAGTAGGAGTTTTATTTTCGAAAATTGAAACCCTTAATCATAACCTGGGGCAGGGTAGTTCCCTCAGTTGATCCAAGTGCACGACGAATGGCACCGAAGAGATCTTTACGAAACGAACAAAGACAGTAATGGTTCAGAATAATCAAAAGGACAGGCAGTCATCATCAAAATTCATAAATGAAAAGCCCAAAAAGTTTAAACCTACAAAGGGGACTTATGAAACTGGGGCATCCCGCTGACTGTGATTCCAAAAAAGGAAACAGTTCAGTCAAAAAAAGAAAGGGATAACAAAACCAAGAAAGAGGTCTCACAAACCCTCAATCAAAGCAAAAATGACTGCCTATTCAGAATAAATCATCAACATCTGAACCATTATTGGAACATCAAAGCAAAGACTCAAGCAAGGTCTAACGCACGATCAACTGAGTTTAGGTTTGGAGAACGTCACGAAGAGCGGGTGGGTACAAATAATTTGAGCCTTTATCCTTCGTTTCTTAAACCGTGAACCAGGCCACGTTATAACCCTCAAAAGTCCTAGCTGAAGCATGGGTTAGTTCGAAAGCATACTGTTACGAAAGGTATCCTGACTCCTTAAGGCTTACGGTAAATACAGAGTTGACATCACGTTTTACAAACAATCATTTGTTTTATGAAAAAGAATGCATTTTCAAAATCCTTGAGACAGGCATAGGCTTTGCATTTTTAACATAACTTTGTTTGCATATGACTTTTTGTTTGAACAGCAGGGAAATTCGCACGAGAAATACCTAGTGAGCAAAAGCATCTCCAATCAAGGGGCACGGCATGAGCATGGTCCATCATCTGGGGCAATCCAATCAAGATTCGGAGAATCTCTCAAAGGCCAAATAGCCTGGGGCAAACCTCTGCCTGAGTCACTTGGGGCAGTCCAGCAACGAATCTTGCACGATCAGACACCTTCTGGTAATATGGCAACACAAGCAGCCATGGGCACCTACCTGCATTCTGCAAGCACGGACATAATCGAAAAGATACCACGCAAAATCAAATACCCGCTAGGTCGACGTACCTAGGCAAAAATAAGGGCTTCCCGGCGAACCAAAAGGGTTCGGGCAAAATGAAGGGATGAAATGAAAAATCTGTACACCCGGCAAGTCGAAAACCTGAAAAGGCGGCTTGGGCAAAAATGGGTATCCCGGTGGACTGAAAACCCGAAAGGGCGGTCCAGGCAAAAGTTAGGGATCAAAGCGTACGACTATGTCCCGTCATCTTATCATCTGTCTACCAGAAGAAGGTTTGTCCGCCAACAACTATCAGCACCCCACAAGAAACAGGGGCAATAAAGAGTGGTCTAAGCGATCTGACTGTCCTATCCTCCAAAGTATCAGGGTAGGTTCGTTGAAGAACATAACCAATACAGTTCAATACTTCCCCAGGAGAGTCCAATCCAGTTCCCCAGGAAAGATGGAATTCATCTCCCCAAGCAGTAAGCGTATCCCCAGTTGATTCTGGAAGCTTACCCCCCCCCCCCCCCGCAGAGCACGAACGCGTCGTCCGGCTTGATTTAAAGAGTTATTTCCTTAATAGGATATAACTGGGTTATCCTCAGCCAAAAGCCACGGAAAGAGCGCCCTCGATACAGTCTTCTTACCCCAGCGAAGTCCATCAATACTTCCAACAACAAGGATGCCCTCAGCAGGTTACTATCAACAATCAGCAAGGCATCCCTCTTCCCACAAAGTATTACTTCCCAGCATGGCCGCTAGAGTATCTTTTCTCCCCGCAGAGTCCTCCATTCGCCAAGTTTATTCCCCAACGGAGTTATCTTCGCCTATTGGAATTCTTGCAACTATTCTTCAACATCAGCCCAGGATACGACTTCCCGGCACCCGTCAAGGATTTATTTTCTTAGACAAAAATACATTCATAAACATCACATCGTCATGCATAGGCATCATGCTACACGAATCTCCTTAATTTTGAAAACATACAGTTCATGCATCATGATTTTGCATACAATTATGTTCCACCTTTTCAGGAAAAAGATCAATACAAAAATGACTACTATCAACTATCGCAATTCATTCTTGATATAGTTTCAGATTGACCCAGAGATGGTGACGTTCTGATACTGCTTCCAGATTTCCTTCCAGATATAGTTTCAGATGTAAACCAGAGATGGTGACGTTCTAATGCTGCTTCCAGAGTTCCTTCTAGATATAGTTTCAGATGTAAACCAGATATGGTGACGTTCTGATGCTGCTTCCAGAGTTCCTTCTAGATATAGTTTCAGATGTAAACCAGATACGGTGACGTTCTGATGCTGCTTCCAGATCTCCTTCCAGATATAGTCCAGATGGAAACCAGATATGGCAACGTTCTGACGCTCATTCCAGTTGAAGATATTTCAAGGCCTTCCCTAGTCCAGCTAAATCGACTCCCAACAGATTTTTCTGATGAAGACTCAGTAGAAGTTATCCTATGGTCCCCTCTCCGGCAAGTGCGTGAGGTGGTAATTCCTTCTTCAGATGTTTCCCTCTCCGACGATGAGTGTGAGGTGATAATCTCCCTATGGTCCCCTCTCCGGCAAGTGCGTGAGGTGGTAATTCTTTCTTCAGATGTTTCCCTCTCTGACGATGAGTGTGAGGTGATAGTCTCTTATGGTCCCCTCTCCGGCAAGTGCGTGAGGTGGTAATTCCGTCTTCAGATGTTTCCCTCTCCGACGATGAGTGTGAGGTGATAGTCTCTTATGGTCCCCTCTCCGGCAAGTGCGTGAGGTAGTAATTCCTTTTCAGATGTTTCCCTCTCCGACGATGAGTGTGAGGTGATAGTCTCTTATAGTTCCCTCTCCGACGGTGTGTGAGGTGACAATTCCTTTTCCTATGATTCCCCTCTCCGACGGCGAGTGAGGTGATTCCCTTTCAGATTATAATTGCTTATGGCTCTCTTCCCGATCCTGCGAAGATGGTATTTCCCACCAAGATTTTCTCAATGAGCGTTGTTGAAGTTAAAATCACCCAAGGTTCTCTTACCATTCATGCTAAGGCAGTAACCATCCCTGGTTCATTCATCAGCGTTTGAAGCTCCAGACTCAGCTCCTGTAACCAGTCAGGACATATCTATGCCAAACATCTAAAATCAGCTCCTGCAACGTGTCAGGTACTCATTTGTCTTTTGCAGGTATGCAGGTTCTCGCTAAGGAATCTCCTACGCAATCAACATTCAGATGGCATCTATAAGCCCATCACCCTATCCAGCAATCTCCAAATGGCATCTATAAGCCCATTCCCCCATCATCACTGCTACTATGTGAGCGCAAATTTCTGGGCACTCTAGTGTCCAATCATCTTCTACCCTCGGATTACGAAAGGCACGTCAGCCAATCTGCATCCTCAGGTCTAAGAAGATTGAACAGGGGCAACTGTTGCACCCCAAAATTTGCCCTCCCATATTCTCCAAGGAATTGCCAAGCCAGGTCATAAAATTCCCCAAGGGTTGCGCAGTGCAACAGTCTCCTATACAGTCAAAACTAGGGTTTGTGGTCTGATCAAGAAAATGAAGTTTTCAAAGGCCCAATCAAGTCTCATATGCCTACAAACATGGTCAAGCATCCTCATATCAAGTTTCAAGACATTCAGCTCAAAATTGCACAGTCAAAACCCTAAATTGCACTACAGTCAACTGTAGGGGCAAAATGGTCATTTGACAGTCAAAAGTTCAAATTTTTGGTCAACATATCATTTTGAAGCCACAAACATCATTTGATAAATGCTTGATCATGATTCTCAAAATTTGGCTCAGAAATCATCAAAGATACAAAAGTTACTATATTTGGACAGCTGAAAAAGTCAACTGAAATTGACCAGGGCATAACTTTCAAATGGATTATCAGAAAAATTCCATCCAAAGCTCATTTTGAAGAGAAAGACATTTCCTACAACTCATCTTCACACTCCAAGTCCAAGAAATGCTCACACAAAAAGTTATCAATTTCAACATTATAGGTCATTTTCAAAAGTCAACAAAAAGGGACTTTAAGTCAAAGGCCATAACTTGAGATTGGTAAATCAAAATGACATGGGACCAAAGGCATTGGTTAGAGGACTCAAAGACCTTTCCAAAATGTCCAAGAACATGAGAAAAGCTTAAAGATTGAGCAAGTTATGCCTTGTGGAAGTTGGGAAATTTTTAGGAATTTTGAAAAGTCAACATTGATGCAAATGATTCAAAATTGCTAATGGGCCCATTTTTCTTCCATGATTCATCATTCTAAGCATATGCACGACCACTTGGCCCAAAGGGAAGTATTTTCTCATTTTTTATTTATTTATTTGGATTTTTTATTTATATTAATTCAATTAAATCAATTAAATACATGAAAAATATCAAACTTGCCTTAACAAATCTTTTTATGCATGTTTGATACTCAAGATCTCGTGTACAACTAAATGGGGAAAGATTTGGAGCTGATTGGCATGATTGAACAAAAATGCACATGAAAAAGATTCAAAAAGATTCTTAGAAAATCAAATATGCAAAACAATGAATGCCTTGGATTTTATCAAGTTTTGTTGACCTAATAGCTTCCATACATAATCAGAATCACAACCCTAATGCTAACACACTCTATGCTGCGCAGAGAACTCCATTACAAACTTGGAAAATTGTTGAAAAAACTCAATTCTGAAATCAGTGATAGAGGGCGATTCAAGGCACAAAAGCTTTTCCAATAGCTTCCTCAAGTCTCCTTGATCACATTGCAATCCAAAACATCAACCCTAAGGCAAGGAACCGGTGTACAGAACTCAGCATATTCCATGAAAATTTCATAATCGTATTCTATATTCTATGCATTTTCATGACAATTCATTTATTGATTCTTGTTCCTGATGTGATTTCAAAGCTAACTGATATGTTTGATTGAATTTTTGCAAGCCATACGCGATTATGCCATGATTGAATGTTAGGGTTTCCTGAGCTTCAAATTAGGGATTCTTAATAGAGGAAAAATTGGACATCCCCAGTACCACCATTACAATCAACGCATCTGGACGAAGAGATTGATATAGTCGCGCCCAATTTATGAATTACATAGCTCTAATCGCTATTTTCTGAAAACATCCCTAAAGCAACGCGTCTAAAACCGTTGCTGAATGCTTATGTTACAGGGAACGTGAAAGAGACGAAGACGTGGCCACAGGCGATTGGGGCGTTTGAATTTCGCGCGTTTCTCTCCACTAAACGCGTTGCTTTCTTTATATTGTTTATTTGATATTTATATATTAAACGCGCTAACATGGCGTAGTGGCACAGGTGTTGAGCTTGCAACGTCCAAGACCTGGGTTCGAACCCCAGGTCTGTACACTTTCAAATATTATTTTTCTCTAATTATTCCTATGCAGCGTTTGTGGTGGAGTGCATGATATACCACCATCATCCAGACGTCCATGTGCTTAGTGAAATCAGATCAATGGCCAAGAATCAAAGAGCACCCTACACCCCAGTCAACATGCCACATAGTGCTTGGAAAAGTCAGCGAATCTGAATCTTAATGGGTCAGGTTATTCAAAGTATACCTCCATATTGGGACTACCCCCCCTGGTTTGCCATTCTTTTTATTTTTCTTATATTTTATTTAAATTATTATTTTATTTTCTTGATTGTTTAATTTAATTAATTATTTTTACAAAATATCAAAACTTCATAAAAAAATCAGAAAAAAAAGGAAAAATATAATATTTATTTTATTTTAATTATTTTCATAGATAAATTGCATGTAAATATTTAGTTTTAATTAGGTTACAACTTTAATTCTTTTAAATAACAAAAATCCAAAAATGTAGAATTAGGGTTCATTCAAGTTTTCATCCTTTATTTATTTTCTTTCATAAATATTTAATATTATTTTATTTATTTTCCTAATTAAATTGTACATAAAAAATAGGTTTAATTTAGGTTAAATTTTAATATTTTCATAATAAATCTAAAAAACATTAGAATTAGGGTTTGCATCCAATCTTCATTTTAATTAATTCCTTTTTCCATTAAATCTTAAAAACACAAAAATACCAAAAAACATTCTTATTTTAATTTTAATTTTAAATTCCTTATTAATTTTAATTTTGCAAAAGGGTCCAACGCCCATATTTTTTTAATTGTCTAATTCGCACATTTATTTTATGTCGCTTATTATAATTATGTAATTCTCCCAAAGCATTGTAACAATTTAAACTTTTCGCACTTTTACTTTGCTTTATTTATTTTCCGTCAAATCGGGTCCGGTTTAATTTTGGCGATGTGGACCCGCGCCATTTGTAATAGTTTAGATTTATCTTCCCGCAAATATTAAAATGTTAAATAAGCATGAAAGAATGTATGGACCTAATTAAAATCAAGCGTAGGTCACAATGAACATGACAAGACAAATATCAATGAAAACAACACACGAACCGCACACACCACCCCTAGGGTACGCCTCACTGTTGCCTTTCGAAAGGTGGTCGTCGAGTAGAGGACGTCTTAGTAAGTCCTCATGATCCGGGAACCTGGCATGAGGGTAGCTTCTAAGGTGTCTTCCCATTGCTCCGGTGATCACCATGTCCCTAAAACTCGAATTGACCCGAACACCTCCAACGGTGGTGCCACCTACCTCTCAATGGTGGGATGGCACTACTTTAAAGGACATTTACACAGACGAATTCCTTAGGGTAGGTAGGTTCTCAAGGATACTTGCTCTAATTTCAAACTCAAAAAGACTTTTCACACCAACACATTTTCAAAAGCTTTCAAAGCAAACTTTTCAAACACTCTGACGTACGAGTCGAACTGAAATTTTTCAAAGAAACTTTTTTAAACCCACATTGAAAAGCAAACCAACATTTTTGAAAACACATTGAGCAAGTATCTAAGAGCCCATGGATAACCATGGATAGAAAGGGTGCTAATACCTTCCCTTTCTATAACCTACCTCCCGAACCGAGAGCAATCTCTTTAAGGAATTTTTCTGTGCTTTTGTCCTTTCCATTTGGAGAAAATAAAAGACGGTGGCGACTCTTGCTTCCGCGACATTTCGCGAACCAGCGTTAAACAGTCAGTTCCAGATCCACCGATCACAGAACTGGCGACTCTGCTGGGGACACTACTTAAAGTGGGTTGTACCTTAGGGCTAGCTCATAACTATGTTTTCAATTGTCTTCTTTGCTTGCTTTATTATTGTGGGTTGCTTGGGAGTTCTATAGATCCTAACCCGGATCTGGGGATACCTTCTTAGAAAGTAGCAACAAGGCTGTGAGGGAACTGTGCGGGGTATACCGACATGGTTGAAACAGTCTGCTACGTTGATGTGGCACTTTGGTGTGTACCGGTAACCCTTGAGTTCAGTCAAGGAGAGTACGGGGCCTCCGCGTGGTGTCGTGAAGCATCAACAGACCTTAGGAACCTTAATTGAACTATCTTGGCCTCTTTAGGGTAGTGAGATAACTGACTTTGGTGCAGTCCGAGGTTGGTTGATACTCGATACTACGCTCAATTGAGGGTTGTTTTCCTGGAATATTTCGGTCGCCAGTTCAGTGGCTAAATCGAAACGATGAACAATGAAAGCAATCCCGTGATATTGGGAACCTTAGAACCCGGTTACTTTGATTAGGACAGGTTGAACCCACCAACTTCAAGAGGGTAATACCTAGACCTCATGCTGGCCTAAACTCTAAGGGCTCTTTTGTGTGACTTGTGTGCCTTTGTACTTGCCTACTTGCATGCTTGTTAGCTGACACATGAACTACTTGCAGGTTTTGTTTATAGTCCTTAACTAGGACTCATGACAAGGTTTACCGAATTTCTTGCAGGTTTTGTTTATAGTCCTTAACTAGGACTCATGACAAGGTTTACCAAATTTCTTGCAGGTTTTGTTTATAGTCCTTAACTAGGACTCATGACAAGGTTTACCAAATTTCTTGCAGGTTTTGTTTATAGCCCTTAATTGGGACTCATAACAAAGTATACTGAATTTCTTGCAGGGTCTGTTTATAGTCCTTAATTGGGACTCATAACAGGGTTTACCTACATCACCCCATGCATAGCATGACATCATACCATTGCATACATCCTAACCCATTTCAAGGATCTCAAGGGCTTGTGATGCAGGTCATGATAAATCAAACATCTAGCCAGGGGCAAAGAGGATTTATTTTCCTCTAGCCAAGGGTGTCAGGGGCTATGACCCACTGGATATGGTGAGCCTTTGACCCTTGGAAGAAAGACTCTCAACAAATATGAAGTTTCTCCCAATCAAGCTACCGGATCCAAATGCTAACAAGTTTCTCTGTTTACCCCGCGAGGTCCTTGAAAACATTGCATGCATATCATACATCTCATTGCGTTGCAGGTATCCCTTTGACAGGTTGCTTACCCTTCTCCGCTGTTTATTTCAGCCGATCGTCATGAATCCTGAATCATCAGCCGAGCAGACTATCAAGGACCTCCAGGCTCAGAACACCCAGTTCCAAGAGCTGATCATGAATTTGACCCAGGGGCAACAAGATCTGAAGGCTCTGCTCTTGAAGAAGGACAAGAAGAAGAGGACTGTTTTGTTCAACCCTAGACGCAGATCTGGGAACACACCGCAAATTGAAACTGAGAGGACAACCCCATCTGTGGAAAAAAGCAGTCATCAAGAGGAAAGGGTGCCCAGTCCAGAGGTCTCTGACAATGAAACAGATTTCGACGACGAACAGTACCCTCCGGCTGAGGACAAGTACAAACAGTTGGAGGATAGGCTGAATGCTATGGAGATCCAACAGGTACCTGGGCTGGATCTTGGAGATTTGGGTTTGTCAACTGGTGTGGTTATTCCTCGGAAGTTCAAAGCACCATCCTTTACTAAGTATGACGGGGCGTCTTGCCCCAAGCTGCATCTAAGGTCCTATGTTCGGAAGATTCAGCCATATACGGTGGACAAGAATTTATGGATCCACTTCTTCCAGGAGAGTCTTTCAGGGACTCATCTCGAATGGTTCTATCAGCTAGATGGGACCAAAGTTCGTAACTGGGAGGAGTTGGCTACTGCTTTCTATAAGCAGTATCAATATAATGCCGACCTTGCCCCTACGCGTACCCAACTCCAGGGTATGTCGTTAGGATCAAGTGAAGGTTTTAAAGAATATGCGCAGAAATGGAGGGATCTTGCTGGAAGGGTACAACCACCTCTGACTGATCGGGAACTTGTGGACATGTTCTTGGGGACCTTGTCTGGTCCATTTTATAACCACCTGATTGGGAATTCGTCTGCTGGATTCACAGATCTTGTCTTGACTGGAGAGCGAATAGAAGCTGGCATCCGGTCTGGGAAAATTCAAGAAGCTGCACCTTCTGATAAGAAGCCTCATCATGGGAAGAAAGAATCCAATGTTGTGCATGGTAAAAAGAGCCGTCATGAGATAGGGGCAATCCAGATCTCCAATCCTGGACCTGCTCAACAAGGACAGGGGCAGCAGCGAAAGGAGAAACGACAGTATACCAAACTCAACATGTCGCTGGATCAAGCACTGCAACAAATGTTGAAAGCAGGGCTGATCACCTTAAGGGCTCCTCTTCGGAATCCGAACACTTCTGCTCCCAACTATCATCCCAACGATAGGTGCGCATATCATTCTGATAGTCCGGGGCATACTACGGACAACTGCTGGCCTCTCAAGAACAAAATTCAAGACATGATCGACGCCGGGGAGATTCAGTTTGAAGTGCCTGAGACTCCGAACATAATCACTGCTCTGTTGCCCAATCATTGAAGCCTTTTGTTTATTTGAATTTTTGAGTTGTATTTTTTCATTGCTTATACAAACAATTAATGTCATAGCAAACTCTTTTATTCTATTAATGCATCGCATATGTCTGTTTTGGGAATTAATACAATTGTTTTCATTATATTCAAAATTCTTTTCATATTTTTTCTGATGTCAACTCTTGATCTAAAATTCTAAGCCTCTTGAGGGAGGATGACGAAAACGATACCGTGATCGCTACAGTATGCTTTTGAACAGACCCCGCTGATGAGGTACAGGCATTGTTTCAACCCCTAAACACTGGAGTTATAAGGATGATAATCCCTCGTCAACCCCTCTGAGCCAAAGAAGTAGGAGTTTTATTTTCGAAAATTGAAACCCTTAATCATAACCTGGGGCAGGGTGGTTCCCTCAGTTGATCCAAGTGCACGACGAATGGCACCGAAGAGATCTTTACGAAACGAACAAAGACAGTAATGGTTCAGAACAATCAAAAGGACAGGCAGTCATCATCAAAATTCATAAATGAAAAGCCCAAAAAGTCTAAACCTACAAAGGGGACTTATGAAACTGGGGCATCCTGCTGACTGTGATTCCAAAAAAGGAAACAGTTCAGGCAAAAAAAGAAAGGGATAACAAAACCAAGAAAGAGGTCTCACAAACCCTCAATCAAAGCAAAAATGACTGCCTATTCAGAATAAATCATCAACATCTGAACCATTATTGGAACATCAAAGCAAAGACTCAAGCAAGGTCTAACGCACGATCAACTGAGTTTAGGTTTGGAGAACATCACGAAGAGCGGGTGGGTACAAATAATTTGAGCCTTTATCCTTCGTTTCTTAAACCGTGAACCAGGCCACGTTATAACCCTCAAAAGTCCTAGCTGAAGCATGGGTTAGTTCGAAAGCATACTGTTACGAAAGGTATCCTGACTCCTTAAGGCTTACGGTAAATACAGAGTTGACATCACGTTTTACAAACAATCATTTGTTTTATGAAAAAGAATGCATTTTCAAAATCCTTGAGACAGGCATAGGCTTTGCATTTTTAACATAACTTTGTTTGCATATGACTTTTTGTTTGAACAGCAGGGAAATTCGCACGAGAAATACCTAGTGAGCAAAAGCATCTCCAATCAAGGGGCACGGCATGAGCATGGTCCATCATCTGGGGCAATCCAATCAAGATTCGGAGAATCTATCAAAGGCCAAATAGCCTGGGGCAAACCTCTGCCTGAGTCACTTGGGGCAGTCCAGCAACGAATCTTGCACGATCAGACACCTTCTGGTAATATGGCAACACAAGCAGCCATGGGCACCTACCTGCATTCTGCAAGCACGGACATAATCGAAAAGCTACCACGCAAAATCAAAGACCCGCTAGGTCGACGTACCTAGGCAAAAATAAGGGCTTCCCGGCGAACCAAAAGGGTTCGGGCAAAATGAAGGGATGAAATGAAAAATCTGTACACCCGGCAAGTCGAAAACCTGAAAAGGCGGCTTGGGCAAAAATAGGTATCCCGGTGGACTGAAAACCCGAAAGGGCGGTCCAGGAAAAAGTTAGGGATCAAAGCGTACGACTATGTCCCGTCATCTTATCATCTGTCTACCAGAAGAAGGTTTGTCCGCCAACAACTATCAGCACCCCACAAGAAACAGGGGCAATAAAGAGTGGTCTAAGCGATCTGACTGTCCTATCCTCCAAAGTATCAGGGTAGGTTCGTTGAAGAACATAACCAATACAGTTCAATACTTCCCCAGGAGAGTCCAATCCAGTTCCCCAGGAAAGATGGAATTCATCTCCCCAAGCAGTAAGCGTATCCCCAGTTGATTCTGGAAGCTTACCCCCCCGCAGAGCACGAACGCGTCGTCCGGCTTGATTTAAAGAGTTATTTCCTTAATAGGATATAACTGGGTTATCCTCAGCCAAAAGCCACGGAAAGAGCGCCCTCGATACAGTCTTCTTACCCCAGCGAAGTCCATCAATACTTCCAACAACAAGGATGCCCTCAGCAGGTTACTATCAACAATCAGCAAGGCATCCCTCTTCCCACAGAGTATTACTTCCCAGCATGGCCGCTAGAGTATCTTTTCTCCCCGCAGAATCCTCCATTCGCCAAGTTTATTCCCCAACGGAGTTATCTTCGCCTATTGGAATTCTTGCAACTATTCTTCAACATCAGCCCAGGATACGACTTCCCGGCACCCGTCAAGGATTTATTTTCTTAGACAAAAATACATTCATAAACATCACATCGTCATGCATAGGCATCATGCTACACGAATCTCCTTAATTTTGAAAACATACAGTTCATGCATCATGATTTTGCATACAATTATGTTCTACCTTTTCAGGAAAAAGATCAATACAAAAATGACTACTATCAACTATCGCAATTCATTCTTGATATAGTTTCAGATTGACCCAGAGATGGTGACGTTCTGATACTGCTTCCAGATTTCCTTCCAGATATAGTTTCAGATGTAAACCAGAGATGGTGACGTTCTGATGCTGCTTCCAGAGTTCCTTCTAGATATAGTTTCAGATGTAAACCAGATATGGTGACGTTCTGATGCTGCTTCCAGAGTTCCTTCTAGATATAGTTTCAGATGTAAACCAGATACGGTGACGTTCTGATGCTGCTTCCAGATCTCCTTCCAGATATAGTCCAGATGTAAACCAGATATGGCAACGTTCTGACGCTCATTCCAGTTGAAGATATTTCAAGGCCTTCTCTAGTCCAGCTAAATCGACTCCCAACAGATTTTTCTGATGAAGACTCAGTAGAAGTTATCCTATGGTCCCCTCTCCGGCAAGTGCGTGAGGTGGTAATTCCTTCTTCAGATGTTTCCCTCTCCGACGATGAGTGTGAGGTGATAATCTCCCTATGGTCCCCTCTCCGGCAAGTGCGTGAGGTGGTAATTCTTTCTTCAGATGTTTCCCTCTCCGACGATGAGTGTGAGGTGATAGTCTCTTATGGTCCCCTCTCCGGCAAGTGCGTGAGGTGGTAATTCCGTCTTCAGATGTTTCCCTCTCCGACGATGAGTGTGAGGTGATAGTCTCTTATGGTCCCCTCTCCGGCAAGTGCGTGAGGTAGTAATTCCTTTTCAGATGTTTCCCTCTCCGACGATGAGTGTGAGGTGATAGTCTCTTATAGTTCCCTCTCTGACGGTGTGTGAGGTGACAATTCCTTTTCCTATGATTCCCCTCTCCGACGGCGAGTGAGGTGATTCCCTTTCAGATTATAATTGCTTATGGCTCTCTTCCCGATCCTGCGAAGATGGTATTTCCCACCAAGATTTTCTCAATGAGCGTTGTTGAAGTTAAAATCACCCAAGGTTCTCTTACCATTCATGCTAAGGCAGTAACCATCCCTGGTTCATTCATCAGCGTTTGAAGCTCCAGACTCAGCTCCTGTAACTAGTCAGGACATATCTATGCCAAACATCTAAAATCAGCTCCTACAACGTGTCAGGTACTCATTTGTCTTTTGCAGGTATGCAGGTTCTCGCTAAGGAATCTCCTACGCAATCAACATTCAGATGGCATCTATAAGCCCATCACCCTATCCAGCAATCTCCAAATGGCATCTATAAGCCCATTCCCCCATCATCACTGCTACTATGTGAGCGCAAATTTCTGGGCACTCTAGTGTCCAATCATCTTCTACCCTCGGATTACGAAAGGCACGTCAGCCAATCTGCATCCTCAGGTCTAAGAAGATTGAACAGGGGCAACTGTTGCACCCCAAAATTTGCCCTCCCATATTCTCCAAGGAATTGCCAAGCCAGGTCATAAAATTCCCCAAGGGTTGCGCAGTGCAACAGTCTCCTATACAGTCAAAACTAGGGTTTGTGGTCTGATCAAGAAAATGAAGTTTTCAAAGGCCCAATCAAGTCTCATATGCCTACAAACATGGTCAAGCATCCTCATATCAAGTTTCAAGACATTCAGCTCAAAATTGCACAGTCAAAACCCTAAATTGCACTACAGTCAACTGTAGGGGCAAAATGGTCATTTGACAGTCAAAAGTTCAAATTTTTGGTCAACATATCATTTTGAAGCCACAAACATCATTTGATCAATGCTTGATCATGATTCTCAAAATTTGGCTCAGAAATCATCAAAGATACAAAAGTTACTATATTTGGACAGCTGAAAAAGTCAACTGAAATTGACCAGGGCATAACTTTCACATGGATTATCAGAAAAATTACATCCAAAGCTAATTTTGAAGAGAAAGACATTTCCTACAACTCATCTTCATACTCCAAGTCCAAGAAATGCTCACACAAAAAGTTATCAATTTCAACATTATAGGTCATTTTCAAAAGTCAACAAAAAGGGACTTTAAGTCAAAGGCCATAACTTGAGATTGGTAAATCAAAATGACATGGGACCAAAGGCATTGGTTAGAGGACTCAAAGACCTTTCCAAAATGTCCAAGAACATGAGAAAAGCTTAAAGATTGAGCAAGTTATGCCTTGTGGAAGTTGGGAAATTTTTAGGAATTTTGAAAAGTCAACATTGATGCAAATGATTCAAAATTGCTAATGGGCCCATTTTTCTTCCGTGATTCATCATTCTAAGCATATGCACGACCACTTGGCCCAAAGGGAAGTATTTTCTCATTTTTTATTTATTTATTTGGATTTTTTATTTATATTAATTCAATTAAATCAATTAAATACATGAAAAATATCAAACTTGCCTTAACAAATCTTTTTATGCATGTTTGATACTCAAGATCTCGTGTACAACTAAATGGGGAAAGATTTGGAGCTGATTGGCATGATTGAACAAAAATGCACATGAAAAAGATTCAAAAAGATTCTTAGAAAATCAAATATGCAAAACAATGAATGCCTTGGATTTTATCAAGTTTTGTTGACCTAATAGCTTCCATACATAATCAGAATCACAACCCTAATGCTAACACACTCTATGCTGCGCAGAGAACTCCATTACAAACTTGGAAAATTGTTGAAAAAACTCAATTCTGAAATCAGTGATAGAGGGCGATTCAAGGCACAAAAGCTTTTCCAATAGCTTCCTCAAGTCTCCTTGATCACATTGCAATCCAAAACATCAACCCTAAGGCAAGGAACCGGTGTACAGAACTCAGCATATTCCATGAAAATTTCATAATCGTATTCTATATTCTATGCATTTTCATGACAATTCATTTATTGATTCTTGTTCCTGATGTGATTTCAAAGCTAACTGATATGTTTGATTGAATTTTTGCAAGCCATACGCGATTATGCCATGATTGAATGTTAGGGTTTCCTGAGCTTCAAATTAGGGATTCTTAATAGAGGAAAAATTGGACATCCCCAGTACCACCATTACAATCAACGCATCTGGACGAAGAGATTGATATAGTCGCGCCCAATTTATGAATTACATAGCTCTAATCGTTATTTTCTGAAAACATCCCTAAAGCAACGCGTCTAAAACCGTTGTTGAATGCTTATGTTACAGGGAACGTGAAAGAGACGAAGACGTGGCCACAGGCGATTGGGGCGTTTGAATTTCGCGTGTTTCTCTCCACTAAACGCGTTGCTTTCTTTATATTGTTTATTTGATATTTATATATTAAACGCGCTAACATGGCGTAGTGGCACAGGTGTTGAGCTTGCAACGTCCAAGACCTGGGTTCGAACCCCAGGTCTGTACACTTTCAAATATTATTTTTCTCTAATTATTCCTATGCAGCGTTTGTGGTGGAGTGCATGATATACCACCATCATCCAGACGTCCATGTGCTTAGTGAAATCAGATCAATGGCCAAGAATCAAAGAGCACCCTACACCCCAGTCAACATGCCACATAGTGCTTGGAAAAGTCAGCGAATCTGAATCTTAATGGGCCAGGTTATTCAAAGTATACCTCCATATTGGGACTACCCCCCCTGGTTTGCCATTCTTTTTATTTTTCTTATATTTTATTTAAATTATTATTTTATTTTCTTGATTGTTTAATTTAATTAATTATTTTTACAAAATATCAAAACTTCATAAAAAAATCAGAAAAAAAAGGAAAAATATAATATTTATTTTATTTTAATTATTTTCATAGATAAATTGCATGTAAATATTTAGTTTTAATTAGGTTACAACTTTAATTCTTTTAAATAACAAAAATCCAAAAATGTAGAATTAGGGTTCATTCAAGTTTTCATCCTTTATTTATTTTCTTTCATAAATATTTAATATTATTTTATTTATTTTCCTAATTAAATTGTACATAAAAAATAGGTTTAATTTAGGTTAAATTTTAATATTTTCATAATAAATCTAAAAAAATTAGAATTAGGGTTTGCATCCAATCTTCATTTTAATTAATTCCTTTTTCCATTAAATCTTAAAAACACAAAAATACCAAAAAACATACTTATTTTAATTTTAATTTTAAATTCCTTATTAATTTTAATTTTGCAAAAGGGTCCAACGCCCATATTTTTTTAATTGTCTAATTCGCACATTTATTTTATGTCGCTTATTATAATTATGTAATTCTCCCAAAGCGTTGTAACAATTTAAACTTTTCGCACTTTTACTTTGCTTTATTTATTTTCCGTCAAATCGGGTCCGGTTTAATTTTGGCGATGTGGACCCGCGCCATTTGTAATAGTTTAGATTTATCTTCCCGCAAATATTAAACTGTTAAATAAGCATGAAAGAATGTATGGACCTAATTAAAATCAAGCGTAGGTCACAATGAACATGACAAAACAAATATCAATGAAAACAACACACGAACCGCACACACCACCCCTAGGGTACGCCTCACTGTTGCCTTTCGAAAGGTGGTCGTCGAGTAGAGGACGTCTTAGTAAGTCCTCATGATCCGGGAACCTGGCATGAGGGTAGCTTCTAAGGTGTCTTCCCATTGCTCCGGTGATCACCATGTCCCTAAAACTCGAATTGACCCGAACACCTCCAACGGTGGTGCCACCTACCTCTCAATGGTGGGATGGCACTACTTTAAAGGACATTTACACAGACGAATTCCTTAGGGTAGGTAGGTTCTCAAGGATACTTGCTCTAATTTCAAACTCAAAAAGACTTTTCACACCAACACATTTTCAAAAGCTTTCAAAGCAAACTTTTCAAACACTCTGACGTACGAGTCGAACTGAAATTTTTCAAAGAAACTTTTTTAAACCCACATTGAAAAGCAAACCAACATTTTTGAAAACACATTGAGCAAGTATCTAAGAGCCCATGGATAACCATGGATAGAAAGGGTGCTAATACCTTCCCTTTCTATAACCTACCTCCCGAACCGAGAGCAATCTCTTTAAGGAATTTTTCTGTGCTTTTGTCCTTTCCATTTGGAGAAAATAAAAGACGGTGGCGACTCTTGCTTCCGCGACATTTCGCGAACCAGCGTTAAACAGTCAGTTCCAGATCCACCGATCACAACTTCCAACCAAGGGGCACGACATGATCATTATCCATCATCTGGGGCAGTCAAGTCAAGATTCAAGGAACCTCTCAAAGACGCCAAATAACTAGGGGCAGATCTCCATCTGAATCACTTGGGGGCATTGGGAATGAATTCCAGCAACGAATCATGTACGATCAAACAAACATCTTCTGGTAGTGTGGCAACACAACACTACCGACAATGACAACTCCCTACACCCTGAGAGCGTGAACATAGTCAGAAAATATTACGCATGAACAAAGACCCGCTAGGTTGACTGGCCTAGGAAAAAATAAGGGCATCCCGGCGAACCAAAAGGGTTCGGGCAAAAATTAGGGATAAAAACAAAAAAGATCTATACACCCGGCAAGTCGAAAACCTGAAAAGGCGGCTTGGGAAAGAAAGGGTATCCTAGTGGACTGAAAATATGAAAAGACAGTCCAAGCAAAAGTTAGGGATTAAAGCGTACGACTATGTCCCGTCATCTCGTCACTTGCCTATCAGTAGAAGACTTATCATTTCAATCGGAATTTACCAAGCACCTCATAAGTTGGGATAACACTCAATCCACAAGGCCTCCGCAGGCACTTTCTCAGGCAGGTACAGGGGCAGAAAAGTCTTGATACAAAGTCATTGTCGTATCCTCAGCATGCATCCCAGTAACATCTACACTCCCCACAGAGTAGAGGAAACCAAAGTTTTTATCTCTGCCTCCCCAAACATGAGTTACTTTCCCCAGCCAAGCTCTTTCGGAGAGCCGACGTCTATATTCCCCATCCGAATTTTGTAATCGTAAGCGGTTCGTAAAGTTTTCTCCCGAACAAAGTTTATTTCTCTGAATACAGAAGCTCAATCCCCGATAGAGTTTATCCCTTCAGCTATGAAAGCTTCTCTCTCCAACGGAATTATTCCTCCGCATATATTTTCTCAAGCAGAGTCTCTCCTCGGCAGAATATCCGTAAACAAGGGGCAAATCCCCAGCATAGTCATCTCTGGTTCACCATCTCCAGCGGAAGTAGAAGAACCACTTTTTCTACGACAGTCAGGAACTTAATTTCCATTACTCTCCAATAGTAGTCAGGGATTTATTTTCCCAAACTCGGACGTGCCACAATAGAATTTCATGTTCATATATCATGACGTGCGCATACATATTGCATACGGCATAATCTCATTTATTTTGAGAACATCATCATACAATGCATGTCATGCATCATATACGATTAATCATGTACCTTTTCAGGAAAGATGGTTATCATCAACAACTTCCAGCAAGTTCAAGATTAGCTCCTGAAACTAAACAGAGTAATTATCTGCACGATCAAATGCAGCTTTACACGGGTTCGTCACGAAGCAATCTTACACGGGTTTCTCCTAAATGAAGCTTCACACGGGTTTATCCTGAAAAATCTTACACGGGTCATTTCTCATACATTTCCGAATGAAGTTTTACACGAACTTATCCCCGAGTAACCTTACCCAGGTTCTTTCTGAAGTTTTACACGAACTTATCCCAAAGTAACCTTACCCAGGTTCCTTCTGAAGTTTTACACGAATTTATCCCAAAGTAACCTTACTCAGGTTCCTTCTGAAGTTTTACACGAACTTATCCCAAAGTAACCTTACCCGGGTTCCTTCCGAAGTTTTACCCGAACTTATCCCAAAGTAACCTTACCCAGGTTCCTTCTGAAGTTTTACACGAACTTATCCCAAAGTAACCTTACCCAGGTTCCTCTTGAAGTTTTACACAGACTTAGCCCAAAGTAACCTTACCCATGTTCCTATCGAAGTTTTACACGGACTTATCCCAAAGTAACCCTACCCAGGTTCCTCCTAAAGCCCTACACAGACTCATAACGAGCAACCTTACCCAGGTTCTTTCTGAAGTTTCACTCAGACTTATCCTGAGGTAACCCTACCTAGGTTTCCTTCTCAGTTCAGATGCAGTTTTACCTAAACTCCTTACAAAGTAACCTTACCCAGGTTCCTTCTCGGTTCAGATGCAGGTTTACCCAAACTCCTCACAAAGCAACCTTACCCAGGTTCCTTCTCAAAGCCCTACTATCCAGGCTTTTCATGTCGAAGCAACCCTACTATCCAGGTTCCTTCTCATAACCTTACTAACTAGGTTCCTCCTCTCTTATCCCCAAACAGAAGTCCACAACAATCTAAGACTAGAACCTGATCAAACACGATTGGTTTCGCATCTCCCCAGTAGAGTAAAGGACAACTGAAGCTCCTAAAATTCTATTTCTCCCAAGATAGATACCAATGTTCCTCAGCAGATTCCTCATCGGCAATAACAACAGAGATTCTCATCAAAGGAATATCTCAGGAAATCAACATCCTATAGATGGAATCTTTAAGCCCATCTCCGACGGTACCTCATCACTTCTTGGATGGCATCTTTAAGCCCATCTCCGATAATTCTCTAGAAAATTCCAAATGGCATTTATAATCCCATTCCCGATATCACAAATCAAGTATCACTTCACGTGAGTGCAAATTTCTAGGCACTCTAGTGTTCAATCATCTTCCACCTTCAGATCACGAAAGGTAGACGAGCCAATCTACATCCTCAGGTTTAAGAAGATTGAATAGGGGCAACTGTTGTACCCCAAAATTTGCCCTCTCATTTTACTCAAAACATACTCATTGAAGTCCTCAACTTGCTCAAGGATGCCCAAGAGTTGACCAGACAAACTCTCTCTTAAGGCAATGCACCTCAAACTAGGGTTTCCATTTTTATCAAGATATGTGAACTCCAAAGGCCCCAAATTCTTTCCATGGTCCCAATATCTTCTCAAGATCATCCATGTCAAGTTTCATGCCTTGCACAAGAAGTTTGCTCAGTCAACAACTCAGATGCCTGAAAATCAATTGTACTAGGTTAAAAGTCAACTATGGCCCAAATACACTCAAACTTCAAGATTTTTAGTCAACATTATCATTTTGAAGTGATATACATCATTTGATCAAAAGTTAATCATGATTCCTCAAGGATTGCTCATAATTCATCAAAACCCAAAAGCTGCTAAATTAGGGTTTCTCAAGAAAAGTCAATCAAACTTTGACCAAGCATAACTTCTTCATACTTTATTAGAAATTTTCCATCCAAGGCTCATTTTGAAGAGGATGAAATTCCCTACAGTTCATATTCAGCCCTCAAGTTCAAAATATGCACTCATAAAAAAATATGAATTTTGACATTATAGGTCCTTTTGAAAAGTCAACAAAAACACCTTTTGGGTCAAAGCTTCATACATGAACATGGAAGATCCAATTGAGATGAAACCAAAAGTTTTGTTTAGAGGACATACTAAGCTTTCAAAAAAGTCCAATAACACTCTCCTAGGGTCAAAATTGAGAGAGTTGTGCATTGTCAAAGTTGGCAATTTTTGGAAAATTGTCAAAAGTCAACATTGATCAAATTTGCATTTTTTCCAAAGGGGCCCATGTTTTCTTGTTTGAAACATGTTTCTAATAGGACCCACGACTCCTGAGATTTTCCACCTATTATTTTATTATTTTTATCATTTATTTTGATTTTTTATTCATTTAGACCAAAATAAATCAAATTAAATGGTAAAATAATAAAAGCAAATCAAATCTTGGGATTTTTGTGCACATTATGAGTCCATATACAGCTAGCATGGAATTTAATTCATGCAAGGATGATTTAGATTGAAAAAGTCATGATTGGAGCTATTTTGGAAAGAAATCATACAAGGCCAAAATCAAATTAAATCTTCATAATTCCTCAAGATACCATGAGATTTCTTCCATTATTTTTGACCTAAATTCCTCCTCTATATAAACACAACACCCTCATACACTAGGGGGCATGAAATTGGCTGCCCAAGAACACTCTCTAAAAACCTCAAATTTTGTCAGAACTAGTGCAAAGTCAAAACCGAAGATCCAGCCACTTTCAGTCCAAGCCATCAATTACAAATCATTCCCGAGGTATCTAAGGATTCAGTATATCACCATTCCATGCGTCCATCATACGCTCACAAATTCTACCCTTTGGATCATCCCTTGGTCCAGATCCAGCGTCCAACCACAGCAGCCCATGGTGCACTCTCTGAAGCTAATCCTCATGGGATCACACGCAAGGAACATGGGCCAACCAATTTGGGCCTAACAATTTGGCAATGCACCCCCCAGTCAGCATTCTACCACACAGGCCCAATCTTTTCTTTTTTTATTTTATTTCAATTCTTTTTATTTTTTTAATTTATTTATTTTATTTATTTTCCAAAAAATCATTTTTAATCAAAACATAAAAATCAGAAAATCACAAACAATATTAGGTTTAGTCTTTTTTTCATAAAATATTTAATTGCATTAATTAGTTTAATTAGGTTAAGTTAAATCTTTTTTTCATAATTAAAATCAAATAGAAATTAGGTTTAATTCTTAATTTTAATTCCTTCTCAAGATAAAAACACAATAATAGGTTAATTATTTTTTTCCCATTAATTTAATGATTTTTCATAATTAAAACTTAATTAGTGATTAGGATATTTTGCAATTTATTCTTTATTTCCTTAAATAAAAATGACAAAAAATGATTTTTTTTTCTTTAATTAAATTCAATTTGGTCTTTATTTCCTTAAATAAAAATGAAAAAAATATGATTTTTGATCTTTAATTAAATTCAATTTGGTTTTTATTTTCTTAAATAAAAATGACAAAAAATGAATTTTTTTTCTTTAATTAATCCAATTAGGTAGCCAAGGGTCAAAACCCGAGTTCTCTCCTATTTACGATTGTCACACGTATTTAATTTTGATTAATTATTTAACTGCTTACTGGTTTGTAATAGTTAAAACTAGGATTTTTATTTACTGTTTAAATCCCATATTTTTGGTTATGTAATTAATCTCCCCTTCCCGAAGCCTTGTAATAGCTAGGTTTTTTTTTGCACTTTAAATTCTCGCAATCTTTAACTGTCTAGATGCATGGCTAATAGGATTGTATGAAAAGAATGCTTGAAATGTAAAATGGTAGATCACCTAATGTGCAAAGATTAAATAATTGAAACAAATCATATGCACATGTTTCACTCTTAGGGTTTGCCTCACTACAGTTGCCTTCTGTAAACAGTCATTAAGCATAGGAAATTTTAGTGGTCGCTCTCCAGCCTAAAAGATCAAAATGTTGCCTCGGAAAGATCTTAAGGCTCTAGGGTTACTACTAAAGTTTTATAACTATTGCTTTAGTGATTATTCTTGTCCATTTCGAATGTGCTTTACAACTCCAACGACGGTGCTACCTACTCCTTAATAGTAGGATAGCATTGTTTAAAGGAAACGAGAACAAACAAACTTTTTTCGAGTAGGTAGAATCTTAAGTACTTGCTCAATAAAAACTTTTCACACAAACACCTTTCAAAACAAATTTTCAAAACAAATTTTCAAAACAAACTTCGTCACATCCTTGAGAACTGATACAAGGGTTATCACGAAGTAAACATTTTCAAGACTAACACACACAAGCAATTTGAAAAATGAGCAAGTACCTAAGAGCCCGTAGATAACTACGGATAGAATGGGTGCTAACACCTTCCCTTTCTATAAGCTACCCCCGTACTCATAAATCTCAAAAAAAGGTTTTTTTTGTTCTTTTTGCTTTTCCATGATTGGATGAAATAAAAGTCGGTGGCGAGTCTTGCTTACCGCAACATTTTGCAAACAAAAACGCAAAACGCAAACCAGTATTAAACAGTCAGTTCTGCCACCGTATCACATTGGCGTCTTCCTTTTGTAGCTTCACACACTCATGGCGCTTTCTTTAAGCATCTTTGTTGTACCCCAAAATTTACCCTCACTTTTCTCAAGACATTTTCTCACAAGGATTTTCAAAAGTCCAAGTTTGCAAAAGTAAAATTGGAATTTCGATGTCCCATCTAGTTTCCATGGATCATATTGGGCTTTCAGGCATCAAATCGAATAAAAGCAAGCTTGCTTCGATTTCCCATGTTTCGAATGGACTTTGGCCTCCTTCAAGTTTGCTTCAATTTCTCAAGTTTCGACTGGACTTTGGCCTCCTTCAACTTTCCTTCGATCTATAAGGCAAAGACTTCCTCTGTTCTAGCCTTCGATCCACAAGGAAAAGGCTTCTTCTGTGCTTGCATTCGATCCACACGACAAAGATTTCCTATGTGCTCGCCTTTGATCGACAAGGCAAGTACATCCTTCAGGTTTGCCTTAGATTCACTAGGAAAATAATTCCTTCATTCCTTCCTTCAATTCACTAGGAAAATACATCCTTCAGGTCTGCCTTCGATTCACTAGGCAAATACTTCCTTCATGCTTGCCTTCAATTCACAAGGCAAGTACATCCTTCAGGCTTGTTTTCGATTCACAAGGAAAGTACATCCTTCAGGCCTGCTATTGATTCACTAGGCAAATACTTCCTTCAACTTGCCTTTGTTTCACTAGGCAAATACTTTCTTCATGCATGCCTTCGATTCACAAGGCAAGTACATCTTCAAGCTTGCCTTCGATTCACTAGGCAAGTACTTCCTTCATGTCTGCCTTCGATTCACAAGGCAAGTACATCCTCCAGGCTTGCTTTTGATTCACAAGGCTAATACATCCTTCAGGCCTGCCTTCGATTCACAAGGCAAGAACTTCTTTCATGCATGCTCCAATTCACAAAGCAGTGGCTTCCCTCATGCTAGCTTTGACTCCACCTCTAAACCCTTCAACATACAGTTTCTACACTATGACACACAATATGGTCCATTCGAAGAAACATTCAAAAGTACCATTTGAAGGACATACTTTGGTGGGTTTGAAGGGCATACATTGGTGGCCCATTCGAAGAACACACAAGTGGTGCCTTCGAAGGTGTGATCGGTGGATCTGGAACTAACTGTTTAACGCTGGTTCGCGAAATGTCGCGGAAGCAAGAGTCGCCACCGTCTTTTATTTTCTCCAAACATGGACAGGACAAAAGCACAGCAAAATTCCTTATGAGATAGTTTCTCGGTTCGGGAGGTAGATTTATAGAAAGGGAATGTGTTAGCACCCTTTCTATCCATGGTTATCCATGGGCTCTTAGATACTTGCTCATTGTGTTTTTAAAATTGTTTGCTTTTCAAAGTGTGAGTGGGTTTGAAAAAGTTTTGTTTGAAAGATTTCTAAGTGACTCTTGTATCTGTCCTCAAGAGTGTTTGAAAAATTTGTTTTGAAAACTTTTTGAAAGTGTCGGTGTGAAAAGAGTTTTTGTTTGTTTTTTTGAAAAGAGCAAGTATCCATGAGTCATCTACCTACCCTAAGGAATTAGGCTGTGTAAATGTCCTTAAGGTAGTGCCATCCCACCATTGAGAGGTAGGTAGCACCACTGTTGGAGGTGTTCAGGTCAATTCGAGTGTAGGGACAGTGTGGTCACCGAAGCAACAGTTAGGACACCTTAGAAGCTACCCTTATGCCATTGATCCTTTTTAATTCCGAGGCAACTGTTTCGAGGCAACTGGATCATGTTATGGACATAAGGACTTACTAAAACGTCCTATACTCGACGACCACGTTTCGAGGGCAAGGCAACAGTGAGGCGTACCCTAAGAGTGGTGTGTGAATTTATGTGTTATTTTCAGTTTAACCATTATCTTTGATCATGCATTATGGTGAGCTACGGGTTGATTTTATTTGGGCCATTCATTCTTTCATGCAAAGTTTAGCAGTTTTAAGAGTGCGGAAACTTAAATGCGGAAAGTAAAATCCTACGCTATTACAAGGCGCGGGTCTATACATCGCCAAATTAACAAAGACCCGTTTTAATAAAAAATGCGGAAAATAAATAAATTCCTAATTACTATTACATGGCTTGAGCAATTACATAATATTCACAAGAAAATAAAATAACGTGCGAAATAGAAATTGAAATTGAACGTTCGAGGGCATTGGACCCTTTTGAAATTAAATTGAATTAAAGGTTAATTAATTATTAAATTAAAGAAAAGAAATGTTTTTTAGGTTTTTTTGTATTTATGAAATAAAGAAATTAAAATTGAGGAGAAACCCTAATTCTAAGTTGTTTTTAATTATTAAAGAAAAATATTAAAGTTTAACCTAATTTACTAAATATTTAATATACATATTTATTTACAAAAATATTAAATAATTAATAATAATAATAATGATGAGAAAATTATTTATTAAAAAAAATGATGAAAAGTTACAAACCCTAATTTCTACATATTTTAATTTGTTAAGGAAAAGACTTAAATTTTAAAACCTAATTTAACTAAATAATTAATGTACATTTATTCACAAAAATATTTAATAAGTAAATTAATTAATATATTTTAGTTTCTGATTTTTTTATATTTATGAAAATTAATTATTGGAATTTAAAGAGAACAATTAAAATAATTAAAAGAAAAGAAAAGGAAATTAAAAGAAAGAATACAAACAATGGGGGTGTCTGACCCAAAGGGAGATGAATTGGAGCATTTTTGGCCCATTGAACAAGAAGCCTGTTTGACTTTCCAGCGCGTGTGCATGAGCATTGACTGAGGTACATGGTGGAATTCACGTTATGGCCATTGGATTGACCATCAGATCCACTTGGCAGGCACAGGCGTTGGGATGCATGGTGCTCCTTTGAATGAGTGCTGCATAGAAGCGTGTTATGATAAAAAACATGGAATATGATAGGGGACCTGGGAATCGAACCCAGGTCCCAATACTTGCCAGACAGCTCACCCACCAACTGAGCCATTAAGTTTCTTTGTTAACCTAATACATGGAAAATATAATATGCAAAAAAACGTTAGTTAGTGGTGTTAACAAAAATTCGCGCGCCAGTATTCAAATCCCCCAGTCATGTCTTGACACGCCATCTTCGTCTTCATCTTTCTGCCTGTAATAAAAACGAATAGCGGGGGTTTTAAACCCCCACTAACTGCAATGCATAAAAATAGCGATTAAAGCATGGGAAATTATAAAAAGGGCGCGAGGTGTGGATTGATTTCGTCTGGATGTCCTGATTTCAATGGAATAGGTTTGGTTGTCCAATTTTTCCATATGTGTAAACCCCTAATTCCAAGCTTCTGAAACCCTACCAAGCGTTAATGGAAAATCTCTATACAGGCATTGTTAGTTCAATCAAAGGGTACCATTAGCTTCAGAACATCCATATTAGTATAAATCAATAGTTAAAAATCACGAATAATGCATGGAAATTGAAACACGGTTATGGAAAAGTTCAAGAAAAGTGTGATGTCGTTCTACCAATTCTTGAGGTCTGGAGATCTGGTTTTGATTGCAAATGCTTCCTGGATGTCTTAGCAATGTTTTGAAATCCTTTTGGAGCTTTGAAACGCTTTGTAACTAGGTTTTCAGTTTTCAAAAGTTTGATGAAAATTTTCAATTTGGTGTGCAGCCTGTATGCAGTTTTTCGTGTGTGTTAGGATTAGGCCATGTTGTGTATAAATATCTGAATGCAATTAGGTCAAAACCAAGACCAAAGATCCATTGATTTAATGATTCAATATTTGATTTTGTTCACATCTTTTTTCAATCTTTTTCCATGCCAATCATGCCAAATTTGGATGATTTTGTCCCTTTTGATTGATGCACGAGATCTCTTACATGTGAGGAGGATATTTGCTGCATAAAAAGATTTAAAACCATTGATTTAGTATTTTTCTTATATTTAAATTTAATTAAATGAATTAATGATAATAAAAATTCAAATAATTAATTAAAAATGAGAAAATAACTCCCTTTAAAGTCAATGGGTCGTGCATAGCCTTTGGGTAATGATTCATGGAAGAATTTGTGGCCCATTAGCATTTTTGAAGCCTTTTGTGCAAAACTGACTTTTCAAAATTCCCAAAAATTTCCCAACTTCTACAAGGCATATCTTGCTCAATTTTGAAGCTATGATCATGTTCTTTGACATTTTGGAAAGGTCTTGAAGTCCTATAACCAATGCCTTTGGTCCCATGTCATTTTGATTTACCAATCTCAAGTTATGGTCTTTGACTTAAAGTGCCTTTTTGTTGACCTTTGAAAATGACTTATAATGTTGAAATTGATAACTTTTTGTGAGAGCATTTCTTGGACTTGAAGTGTGAAGATGAGTTATAGGAAATGTCATTCTATTCAAAATGAGCTTTGGATAGGATTTTTCTGATAAACCATGAAGAAGTTATGCCCTGGTCAATTTGCAGTTGACTTTTCCAACTGTCCAAAAATAGAAACTTTTGCATCTTGAGACTTTTTGAGCCATGCTTGTGAAAACATGATCAAGAATTGATCAAATGATGTTTGTGGCTTCAAAATAAGATGTTGACCAAAAATTTTGACTTTTGACTGTCAAATGACCATTTTGCCCCTGCAGTTGACTGTGAAGCATTTAGGGTTTTTGACTGTGCAATTTGATGCTGTGAGTCTTGAAACTTGGCATATGGATGCTTGACAGTGTATATAGGCATGTGGGACTTGATTGGACCCTTTGAAACTCCAATTTCTTTGCCAGAACCAAAACCCTAATTTTGACTGTGTTAGGAGGCAATTGGACTATGCAACCTTTGAGAGATTTTGAACCTTGATCTTGGCAAATCTTGAATAATATGGGAGGGAAAATTTTGGGGTACAACAGAAGGACATACAATTGGTCCATTCGAAGGACACAATTATTGGAAACAAGTTTTGTTTTGTCTTTTGATGAGTCTGGTTCAAGATGTTTGCTAGCCAAAATCCTACATGCTGCCAAGCCCAAGCCTCCTGCACAATTACATTCAAAGGAAATAACAAAAGAAGCTTCGACTGGCCATAATGAAGTGTTCGATTGGGTTAATAGGAGAATTTTTCAGGTCAAACAACCAACGTAGATGGACTCAATCGAAGGAGCCATGAGGATGAAATCATGAGCAAATTGAATTGAAGCCCAGAGCCATCGAAGGAAGCCACTCAGAGCCAATCGAAGAATAAGGCTTGAGGGAATTCAGAGGAGTTAAGATGAGATACCTGTCCAGGTTCATTCAAAACCCAAAAGGGTAGGAAATCATCAAAAATGTCAACTTTTTAAAGGCATTCGATTCTGCCTTCAAAGCCTGATTAATGGATGATTCTTGCCATTTCCATTCACCCCTTCCCCCTATAAATACATAGCAGAAGGACATACATTGCGGGGAGAAACAAAAACATTGCCATGAAAACATTTTTACCACACGCACATTAGAGGACAAAAACATTGCCACGGAAACATGTTTACCAAACACGCATTGGATAGGACAAAAACATTGCCACGAAAACATCTTGCCTAAAACACACGTATAGATTGCTTCACTAAAAACTCCACAAAAATTTGAAACTATTTCAAGTTTTTCTGAGCACGGTGCAGTCACCTTCAATCCAATTCAAGCCATCTCCATCCAAGCCAGGCGTTACAATCATCTCAGTAAGGTTCGAAGGGTAAGAATGGGTCGTTATTAATAGAAAAGCTGTTAAAAATGCACGCATATGCATCGCTGGTACCAATAATCATGTGAATTCATATTTTTATTTTTTATATGTTTTGATGCGTACCACTCATACTATTGTGTTACAGAGATCCAAATATGCAGCTTATCATATAATCATTATTTTGTGTTTGGATCAACGAATGAACAAGCAGCTCAGATGGTGAAGAAGGATGTCTACAATCGAAGGGACCGAGGTTTGATACCCAGGTAATGTATTATCATTTTTATAACATGTTGTTTGCAGATCCAGTGTTGGCTTATCCCATGCGTGCATCATGAACCATCAATCTAAGCCATCCGATCACAGCTGATCCAAATCCAGTATACCCAAACATGCGGACTACCATGAATTCTCCAAGGCGTTCCCCATTGGATTTACAGGAAACCTGAGCTTCAACAACTTGGCCCTACCATTTTTTTTACACCCTAGTTTTTTTTGTTTTTTTTACTTTTATCGCTTTTCTTAATTTGTTTTAATTTACTTGATTAGTATAACAATAAAAAAAATCACAAAAACATTAGTTAGCATTTTTATTAATTAAACTAATTGTGTAAATTAATTAATATTTATTTAAACCATTTTCTTAATTTTAAATCCCCCTATCATGTAATGACACGCTGGCCTTCTTCTTCATTTATCTGCAAATAGAAAAACAAGTAGCGGGGGTTTTAAACCCCCACTAAATACAGCCATGGAAAATAGCGAATAGAAGATGTCTAAATATAAAAAAGGCGCGAGGTGTTGGTTCGCTTCGTCTTGATGTCACGAATTCATCCATGCGAGTTTGAAGGTCCAATTTTACAGTATATGGGAACCCCTAATTTGTAGCTTCTGAAACCCTAGGTTTCATCCATGGCAGATTTGGATACAAGCATCGTTAGTTCAATTAAATGTTACCAATCGCTTCAGAACATCATTATTAGTGTAAATCAACAAATAAAACACATGAATAATGCATGGAAATTAAAAAACGATTATGGAAAAGTTTGTGATAAACATGATGCTATTCTACCAATTCTTGGAGTATGGAGACTGGAAAGTGGTTGCAACACGTTCAAAGAAGTCTCAGCAAGGGTTTGGAATAGGTTTGAGGCTTTGAATGATCCTGCAAATACAAAATCAGTTTTCAAAATTTCTATCAAAAATTGCAACTTTGTTCTCTCCTTTTGAGCAGCTTTTCGTGTATGCTTGCATTAGGTTAGGTCTTGCATATGTATCTGAACGTGATTAGGTCAAAAAAACAAGCCCAAGGTCCATGAATTGATGATTTGAAGATTTGATTTTCAACATATCTTTTTCAATCTTTTTGCCATGAAACCCTTGCCAATTGTGGAAGATATTGCCTTTTTGAATGTGAAACGATTTGCCACCTTTCCCTAGTTTGATTTGCTGCACAAAAAAGATTTAAAAAGCATGATTTGATATTTTTCTCATAATTAAATCTAATTAAATGAATTAATAAGAATAAAAATTCAATTAATTAATTAAAAATGAGAAAATAAATCCCTTTGAACTCAATGGGTCGTGCATAGCCTTTGGGTAATGATTCATGAAAGAATTTGAGGCCCATTAGCACTTTTGGAGCTTTTGAAGCAAAGTTAACTTTTCAAAATTCCCAAAACTTTCCCAACTTCTTCAAGGCATATCTTGCTCAATTTTGAAGCTATGATCATGTTCTTTGACATTTTGGAAAGGTCTTGAAGTCCTCTAACCAATGCCTTTGGTCCCATGTCATTTTGATTTACCAATCTCAAGTTATGGTCTTTGACTTAGAGTGTCTTTTTGTTGACTTTTGAAAATGACCTATAATGTTGAAATTGATAACTTTTTGTGAGAGCATTTCTTGGACTTGAAGTGTGAAGATGAGTTGTAGGAAATGTCATCCTCTTAAAAATGAGCTTTGGATGGAATTTTTCTGATAAACCATGAGGAAGTTATGCCTTGGTCAATTTGCAGTTGACTTTTTCAGCTGTCCAAAAATAGAAACTTTTGCATCTTGAGACTTTTTGAGCCATGCTTTGAGAATCATGATCAAGAATTGATCAAATGATGTTTGTGGCTTCAAAATAAGATGTTGACCAAAAATTTGGACTTTTGACTGTCAAATGACCATTTTGCCCCTGCAGTTGACTGTGGAGCAATTAGGGTTTTTGACTGTGCAATTTGATGTTGTGAGTCTTGAAGCTTGACATATGGATGCTTGGAAATGTATATAGGCATATGGGACTTGATTGGACCCTTGGAAACCTCAATTTCTTTGCAAGAACCAAAACCCTAATTTTGACTGTATTATGAGGCAATTGGACTGTGCAACCCTTGAGAGATTTTGAACCATGATCTTGGCAAATCTTGAAGAATATGGGAGGGAAAATTTTGGGGTACAACAGTTGCCCCTGTTCAATCTTCTTAAACCTGAGGATGCAGATTGGCCGGCGTGCCTTTCGTAATCTGAAGGTGGAAGATGATTGAACACTAGAGTGCCCAGAAATTTGCACTCACATAGTAGAGTATTAACAGTGTGATAGCGGGAATGGGCTTACAGATGCCATTTGGAAAGATGATGGATAGGAGGATGGGATTATAGATGCCACCTGGAGCTGTTGGTATGTGGATGGGCTTATAGATGCCATCTAGGTGTCGATCGCGTAAGAGATTCCTTAGCGAGAACTTGCGTACCTGAGAAAGAAAGATAATTACCTGGCCTGTTACAGGAGTTGATCTTCAAACTCTTCATGTAGATGTGCCCTGGCTGGATACAGGTATCGAATCTTCAAAAACTCTTCATGTAGAGGTGCCCTGGCCGGATACAGGTATCGAGTCTACAATCAGTTACTCACAGATGTGCCCTGGCTAGATACAGGAATCGAATCTGGAAAATAGTCGTCAACAGATACACCCTGGCAAGATATAGGAATCGGATCTTCAAACTCTTCAGACGTGCCCTGGCAAGATACAGGAATCGAGTCCGGAGAATAGTCCTCAACAGATACACCCTGGCAAGATACAGGAATCGGATCTTCGAACTCTTCAGACGTGCCCTGGTAGGATACAGGAATCGAGTCTGGTATAGTCGTCAACAGATACACCCTGGCAAGATACAGGAATCGGATCTTCGAACTCTTCAGACGTGCCCTGGCAGGATACAGGAATCGGGTCTGGTATAGTCGTCAACAGATACACCCTGGCAAGACACATGAATCGGATCTTCGAACTCTTCAGACGTGCCCTGGCAGGATACAGGAATCGAGTCTGGTATAGTCGTCAACAGATACACCCTGGCAAGATACAGGAATTGGATCTTCGAACTCTTCAGACGTGCCCCGGCAGGTTATAGGAATCGAGTCTGGTATAGTCGTCAACAGATACACCCTGGCAAGATACAAGAATCGGATCTTTAGTTGCGACCGTTGATAGTGATCATCTTTGTATTGACCTTTGTCCTGAAAAGACAAAACGTTAGTTGTATGCGATGTCATGATGTATGGCATGCGTGATGTTCTCGAAATAAATGAGATTGTATGTTCATGATGCATATACGCATGCTATAATGTATGAAGATGTGATGTTCACGAATGTATTTTTGTCTAGGAAAGTAAATCCTTGACGAGTGCCGGGAAGTTGGATCCTGGGCTGATGTTTGAGGAGAAGAGTTTCGTTGTTTCTGCTGGGGATGATGGTTGCAAGAATACCGGTAGGAGAAGATGACTTCGTTGGGTAATAAACTTGGCGAATAGATCACTCTGCGGGGAGATAACTCTGTGGGGAGAGAGAGATACTTTGCTGAGGTTGATGATAACTTCGCTGGGGATACCAATGATACGTTTTGTTGGAAGAATTGATGAGCTCCGCTGAGGAATAGGAAGACTTCTTCGGAGACGATCTTTCCGTGACAATCGACTGAGAATAACCCAGTTATATCCTGGTGGGGAAATAACCTTCTGGATAAAGCCGGGAGACGCGTTCGTGCTCTGCGTGTGACAAGCTTCCAGAATCTACTAGGGATAAGCTTCATGACCTGCTGGGGATAAGCTTCCTACTGGGGAGGATGATTCAACTCTCCTGGGGAAACTTTTGAACTGTACTGGGGAATGGCTCCACTGTATGTCTGGTATACCGCCGGGGAACAATCTTAGATCAAGACTGCCGGGGATGCTTGTTAAGAATATTTGTAGACTCTGCTGAGGAATGTTGAGATCTGCTGGGGATACCCAATTTCCATAAGGCTGACTGAGTAGGCTAACTCTGCTTGGGGAGAGTATCGCTGACTTGCTAGGAGATATTGTGCCTTATAGGGCTTATGGGAGACCAACTGCTTGGGGAAAATTGTTGAATCTTGGCTCACTCTCTGGGGAATTAAGGCATCTTGGTTATGTTCTTCAGCTGAACTTACCTTGGTACCTTGGTGGACAGAGCAATTAGATCGCTTAGACAACTCGTTATTGCCCCTGTTTCTGTGTTACCCGTAATTAATCCTTTGTTTCGTATGCAAATATTTATGAGTTAGCAATTAGTGTCAAATACATATATCACAAATTGAACCTTGGACGTTCTTCGCAAAACAAAACAGAAAAAGGAAAAACAATTGGCAATTGGTCTGAAAAGTGAATTTGTATTGATTTTTGAATTTGCTTGTAAATAGGCGTTTATGTACAAGAGACTGACGTCCTAGTAAGAGAACATCGTCGAACAACAGAGTTTATACAATTTGTACAAAGAAAACAAAACATCTATGTGAAAAGAATAATCCCACTGGGTTCCAACTCTGATATCGCCTCTATATCTTCGAGCGTCTCATCACTTGGCTGCTCGGTTGAAGATGAAGCTGATTGTTCGATGCCGTCTGAACTTGATAGTTGATACCGGATTCTGGATGCAAGGTGATCCAATGAGACATAGTATTACGCTTTAATCCCTAACTTTTTCCTGGACCGCCCTTTCGGGTTTTCAGTCCACCGGGATACCCATTTTTGCCCAAGCCGCCTTTTCAGGTTTTCGACTTGCCGGGTGTACAGATTTTTTTCATTTCATCCCTCATTTTGCCCGAACCCTTTTGGTTCGCCGGGAAGCCCTAATTTTTGCCTAGGTATGTCAACCTAGCGGGTCTTTTATCATGCGTAGTATCTTTTTACTATGTCTGCATTGGCGGGGTGAGGAAGGTCGTCACCATCCATGGTGGTTAGGATCATGGCTCCTCCTGAGAACACATGTTTAACCACAAATGGCCCTTCGTAGGTGGGGGTCCATTTGCCCCTGGGATCACTCTGAGGAAGAATGATGCGTTTGATTACCAGGTCCCCAACTTGATACTCTTGTGGTCTGACTTTCTTGTTAAATGCCCTGATCATCCGTTTTTGGTACGTTTGACCATGACAAATAGCAGTGAGTCTCTTTTCGTCAATTAGATTTAATTGATCAAGTCGGGTCTGGATCCAGTCATCTTCACTCAGGTCTGCATCCTTCATTATCCGGAGAGAGGGTATCTGGACTTCAATTGGTAAGACTGCCTCTATGCCGTAGACCAAGGAAAAAGGAGTTGCCCCGGTTGACGTCCTTGCTGAGGTACGGTACCCATGAAGAGCAAACGGTAACATATCGTGCCAATCTTTATAGGTCACTGTCATCTTCTGCACAATCTTCTTGATATTCTTATTAGCTGCTTCTACAGCCCCATTCATCTTCGGCCGATAAGGAGAAGAGTTGTGGTGCTGTATCTTGAATTGCTTGCAGAGCTCAGTGATCATCTTGTTATTAAGATTGGTACCATTGTCCGTAATGATCCTTTCCGGGACGCCGTATCGACATATCAGGTTATGCCGAATGAACCGTGCCACAACGTTCTTGGTTAGAGTGGCATAGGAAGCTGCTTCAACCCACTTTGTAAAGTAATCGATCTCCACCAGGATGAAGCGATGCCCGTTGGATGTCGTGGGTTTAATCTCGCCGATCATATCAATGCCTCACATTGCAAAAGGCCAAGGTGCAGTCAAGACATTCAGAGGAACTGGAGGAACGTGCACCTTATCAGCATAAATCTGGAATTTATGACATGTCCGAGAATGTTGGTAACAGTCGGCTTCCATTGTGGACCAGAAATATCCTGCCCGAAGGATTTTCTTTGCCATGGTGTGTCCACTGGAATGCATTCTGAAGGTACCTTCATGTAGCTTCGCAATGATCTTTTCTGCTTCAGCTTTATCCACGCAACGCAGTAAGGCTGGATCATGGTTTCGCTTGTACAGAATGTCGTTGCTGAGGAAGAACTTCGCTGCGAACCTTCTCAGAAACTTATTGTCATTGACGAATTCACCTTCGGGGTATTCTTGAGCGTCCAAGTACCTTTTCACCTCATGATACCAAGGTTTTTCAGTTACTACCTCAGCCTCAAGATCACAACAGTATGCAGGTTCGTCCAGTTTCCAGATAATGATCCGGGGAGCCTCATTGTCCCACTTGACTTTGAACATAGAAGACATCGTAGCCAACGCGTCCGCCAACTGATTCTCCTCTCTTGGGAAATGTTCAAAAGTTATCTCTGTGAAATGGGGGATCAACGTCAACACACACTCTTTATAAGGAATAAGGTTGGGGTGTTTCGTATCCCACTCGCCTTTTATCTGATTGATCACGAGAGCGGAATCTCCGAAGACACTCAGAAACTTGATCCTTAAGTCAATCGCAGCTTGAAGACCCATGATGCATGCCTCATACTCCGCCATGTTGTTGGTGCAGTTGAAACATAGCCGGGCAGTAAGTGGAGTATGAGTGCCTTGAGGGGATATGATCACAGCGCCGATACCGTTACCCAAAGCGTTGGAGGCTCCGTCAAAGTGCATAGACCATCGGGATCCTTCCTCAGGTCCCTCATCCGGTCCAGGTACTTCGCAATCAGTCACTATCATGATGCTCTCATCTGGAAACTAGAAGTTCATTGACTGGTAGTCGTCTACTGCCTGGTGTGCCAAGTGGTCGGCCAATACACTTCCTTTGATAGCTTTCTGAGTTGTATACTGGATGTCGTATTCTGTCAAGATCATTTGCCATCTTGCTATTCTCCCAGACAGAGCAGGCTTTTCGAATATGTACTTGATCGGATCCATTTTTGAAATCAACAGAGTAGTGTGAGTCAGCATATACTGTCTCAGCTGGCGAGCAGCCCATACCAAAGCGCAGCAAGTTTTCTCGAGCAGTGAGTATCGGGTCTCACAGTTGGTAAACTTTTTTCTAAGGTAATAAATGGCATGCTCTTTTCGGCAAGACTCGTCATGCTGTCCCAGCACACACCCCATTGAGTTGTCAAGTATAGTATTAGAGGTCTCCCTTCAACTGGTGGCATAAGAATGGATGGTTCTTGGAGATATTCTTTGATTCTGTCAAAAGCGGCCTGACATTCATCATTCCAACGTACTACCTGATCTTTCTTTAGCAGCTTGAAGATTGGTTCACAGGTAGCTGTTAGGTGCGAGATGAATCGGGCAATGTAATTCAGACGTCCTAGAAAGCCTCTGACTTCTTTCTCTGTCTTGGGAACTGGCATCTCTTGTATGGCTTTAACCTTGGCAGGGTCCACTTGAATACCCTTGTCACTTACGACGAAACCTAGCAACTTTCCAGATCTTACCCCGAATGTGCACTTGTTCGGGTTCAACCTCAGGTTGTATAATTTCAGACGGTCAAACAGCTTTTGCAGATGGTCAAGGTGTTCCTCCTCAGTTTGGGACCTTGCAATCATATCGTCGACATACACTTCAATCTCATGATGGATCATGTCATGAAATAAAGCAACCATGGCACGTTGGTAGGTTGCCCCAGCATTTTTCAACCCAAAAGGCATGACCTTGTAGCAGAAGGTGCCCCACTGAGTAACGAAGGTAGTCTTTTCCATATCTTCAGGAGCCATCTTGATCTGATTATACCCTGAAAAACCATCCATGAAGGAGAACACCTTGTGCTGAGCGGTATTGTCAACCAGAACGTCGATGTGAGGTAGAGGGAAGTCATCCTTGGGGCTCGCCCTATTCAAATCCCTGTAATCAACACACATTCGGACCTTACCATCTTTCTTCGGTACCGGAACCACGTTGGCAACCCATTGAGGGTAAGAAGTCACTGCTAGAAACCCGGTATCGAATTGCTTCATAACCTCAGCTTTGATCTTCTCGGACATCTCTGGACGCATACAGCGGACCTTCTGCTTAACCGGAGGGCATTCTTCCTTGGTAGGCAAGTGATGGACCACAATGTCGGTATCCAGCCCAGGCATGTCTTCGTAAGACCAGGCAAATATTTCCACATAGTCATGCAACATCTGAACCAACCGTTGTTTCACGCTGAGCTCCAGATTGGCACCAATCTTGACTTCCTTTCTGTCTGTCTCAGTACCCAGATTCACCGTTTCCACTGGCTCTTCATGTGGCTGAATGGCCCTCTCTTCCTGAAGTAACAGTCTTGCAAGCTCGCCAGGCACTTCGCAATCATCTTCACCTTCGTCTTCGGCTAAGTTGATCGGATTTTCGAAGTCATAACTGGCAGTAGCAGAGTCGTTACCAGTGAGATCCAGAGTGGATTGAAACCTGTATGGGTGAGTGTGTGTAAATATAGCTGTTTTGCAATATATAAAGAAAGAATGAAAGAAAGAAAGGGAGCACAAGATTTGAAATGCGAAAAACGCCTGATGTCTTTATTCATGATATATGGAAATGACAAGTAATAAGCCCTCACAAATGAAGCCAACGGTGCTCCGGGTAGGACACCGGGCCATAAGGTTTCAATTTATTGTTCATTACAAATTAAAAAAACAAAGGAATTCATTATTGCGTAACAAAAGTAACAGGTATGTGGTCTTTTGCGGTCCAATTGTTCAGTCCACCATCGACCGTCGGGTAAATCCAGCTGTCAAACTCTGACTCCTCCGCATCGCCTTCAATAGCATTCACTCCCGGGTTGGTGATGAACACGGGAGGTCTTCCGATCCTTGCTTTGCGTACATCCCTCTGAGCCTCTGCAGTAAAACCCAGCCCAAACTTGTCAGTCTTAGGAGTAAAATCAGGGAGCCTGCCCCAGTTAGCACATTCACCTTTCTCGATTACAGCCCGGGCGTCCTTCAAGGAAGCCATCTTCAAAGGGAAGTCCTCTTCAATTACTGTCTCAGCTGACGCCAATGTTGGAGGTACCTCTTCAAAATGTTGAAAGGGGGTTTCAATAAACTCCCCGTCCATCTCTATATACCGGAATGAATTCAGATGACTAACCATGTATTCTTCCTCCCCCTGCACTGTAACAATCTTCCCTCTGACAGGGTACTTGAGCTTCTGGTGTAGAGTGGAGGTCACAACCCCAGCTTTGTGAATCCAAGGTCGACCCAGCAAACAGGAATAAGATGGACGAATGTCCATCACATAGAACGTTGAATCAAAGACTTGAGAACCGACCCGAATCGGAATGTCCACTTCACCATGTACCACCCTCTTCGACCCGTCAAAGGCTCGGACCACGATGTTACTAGGCTTCAACTCCAGACCCTCACAATCCAACCGGTCTAAGGCCTGCTTGGGCAATACATTCAGGGAAGAACCGGTGTCCACCAACACGTGCGCCAGAGTAGTGCCCCTGCATTCTATGGAGACATGCAGGGCGTCGTTGTGGTTCTTTCCCTTAATGGTCAGATCAGCATCCGAGAAACCCAAACCATTGTCAGCGGTCAAATTAGCCACACAATCAGTGAATTGATCAGCAGACGTCTCTTGTGGCACATGAGCCGTCTTCAGAAATGAAATCAGGGCCTTGGCATGGGCCTCTGAGCATAGTAGCAATGATAACATAGAGATCTTGGAGGGGGTATGCTCCAGTTGTTCAACGACGTTGAAGTCACTCTTCTTGATTATCTTAAGAATTTCCTCCATCTCTTGTTGGGAGGCTTCAACATTGACAGTCTTTGGTGCCTCCATCCGGGCAGGCTCATCATCAATCCCTTTGCCCCGAGTGTCAGATGACTCGGCAGCAGGGGTAGAAACTGGATCAGAAATGGAAACAGGCGCACTTGCAGGCGTAATTATATGAGGTCTTCGGATAACTGGTGGCGCAATGTCAGGCGAGAAGAGCCTGCCACTGCGAGTAACTTTGGCGGGACCGGTGATGTTACTGATACCGGTACTGGTGTTGAACTCCTGCTTCACTCCAAGTACATACACATCTGCCCCATAGTGCCATGGGACAGCCTTGTAAGATTTATAGGGGAGAGGCCCCGGAGCAGTAATGATAATAGGAGCAACAGACATGATTTTGACTGGCTTCCCTGGGGGAGCCTTGGTAGGATTATTGAAGATGGTAACGACGGATACTTCTGCAGTAGGAACAAAAGGAACAGCGGTCTTCTTGAACAGAATCTCCTTGCTATCCATCAGGCTTTGGATGCCTGATTTCAGCAACGGACAACCAGTAGGGGAAACAGCACACAGAAGGCTACCCTTGCTACAACCCGGAAATAAACCGGCCAGCAGCAGGTTCCTCTTAACAGTCAATAGAGGGGTAGCAACATCATCCACAGAAACTGCATACAAGTCTTCCTCAATGGCATTTACTCCATGCTGGGGCATAGGAGCAGTCACAACATTTGGCCTTTCGGGCGCCTCAAATTGTATTTTCTTCGCATCAATAAGGTCATGAACCTTATTTCTTAGGGCCCAACAATCATCAGTAGAATGCCCCGGGCTATCAGAATGATAAGCACAGCGGGCATTAGGATTATACTTCGGAGAGGTCGTGTTCACCACCTTCAGAGCTTCTCTGACGGTCACCAAGTTGGTTGATAGCAGTTGCGGCAAGATTTGTGACAAGGTCATACTAAGCCGAGTATATTCTCTTCTGGGTCTCTCACCCCTTGGTTGGTTAGGTTTCCGAGGAGCGGCAGCAGGCTTTGCAATTACCACCGCGTTGACAGCTTGGCGGCGTTCCGGTTTATTCTGCCTTCTAGGCCCATACACAGCACTGGCTTCCTTTTTGAAAGGCTTCTTCTCATAACTTGAGGATGCACCTTTCTGAATTTTCCCTAATTTCATGCCAGCTTCTATTCTTTCCCCAGTCAGAATCAGGTCTGTGAACCCTGCAGACGAATTGCCAATGAGATGATTGAAGAACGGCCCGGATAGGGTCCCCAAGAACATGTCTACTAGCTCACGGTCGGTTAATGGTGGCTGCACCCTGCCAGCCAGGTCCCTCCACTTCTGCGTATACTCTTTAAAACCTTCTCCCGATCCTAGCGACATACCCTGGAGTTGGGTACGTGTAGGAGCGAGGTCGGCATTATACTGATACTGCTTGTAAAAAGCAGTAGCCAATTCCTCCCAGTTACGAACCTTGGTTCCATCCAGCTGATAGAACCATTCGAGATGAGTCCCTGAAAGACTCTCCTGGAAGAAATGGATCCACAAGTTCTTGTCCACAGTGTATGGCTGAATCTTCCGCACATAAGATCTGAGATGTAGCTTAGGGCAGGACGCCCCGTCATACTTTGCGAAAGATGGTGCTTTGAACTTGTGTGGGATTACCACACCAGAAGATAGACCCAAGTCTCCGAAATCCAAACCAGGCACTTGTTGAATTTCCATGGCATTCAGACGATCCTCTAACTGCTTGTACTTGTCTTCAGCTGGAGGATACTGCTCCTCATTGAAATCAGTCTCGTTGTCAGAGACCGCCGGACTAGGAACTCTTCCCCTTTGGGGACTGCCTTTTCCCACAGAAGAACCAGCTTGATCAACCTCATTCTGCAGTGTGTTGCCAAACCTCCGGCCAGTGTTGAATAGTACCGTTCTCTTCTTCTTCTTCTTCTTGACCAGCAGGGCCTTCAACTCCTCCTGACCTTGGGCCAAACTCATAATTAGTTCTTGGAATTGGGCGTTCTGAGCCTGGAGGGCCTTGATGGACTGCTCGGTAGATGATTCAGGGTTCATGATGCTGAAACAAACAACGAAGAACATTAAGCAACCTGAAAAGAAGAGTACCTGTGATGCACATTGTGATCGGTGGATCTGGAACTGACTGTTTAACGCTGGTTCGCGAAATTTCGCGGAAGCAAGAGTCGCCACCGTCTTTTATTTTCTCCAAATGGAAAGGACAAAAGCACAGAAAAATTCCTTATAGAGATTGCTCTCGGTTCGGGAGGTAGGTTATAGAAAGGGAAGGTATTAGCACCCTTTCTATCCATGGTTATCCATGAGCTCTTAGATACTTGCTCATTTGTGTTTTCAAAAATGGTTTGTTTGCTTTTCAACTGTGGGTTTTAAAAAGTTTCTTTGAAAATTCCAGTTCGACTCTTGTATCAGTCCTCAAGAGTGTTTGAAAAATTGCTTTCGAAAGCTTTTTGAAAAGGTGTCGGTGTGAAAAGTATTTTTGATTTGTTTTTTGAAATTAGAGCAAGTATCTAGAGTCGTCTACCTACCCTAAGGAATTCGTCTGCGTAGATGTCCTTTAAAGTAGTGCCATCCCACCATTGAGAGGTAGGTAGAACCACCGTTGGAGGTGTTCGGGTCAATTCGAGGTTCGGGACATGGTGATCACCAGAGCAATGGGAAGACACCTTAGAAGCTACCCTCATGCCAGGTTCCCGGATCATGAGGACTTACTAAGACATCCTCTACTCGACGATCACCTTTCGAGGCAAGGCAACAGTGAGGCGTACCCTAGGGGTGGTGTGTGATTTGTGTGTCATGTTCATTTGCATTTATCTTGTCATGTCAAAGTGATCTATGCGTTCGTTTTTATTTTAGGCCATTCATCCTTGCATGCATTTATTTAGCAGTTAAAAATTGCGAGAAATTAAAAGTTCTAGACTATTACAAAGGCGCGGGTCCACATCGCCAAAATTTAATCCAGGACCCAATTTGACAGAAAATAAAGAAATAAAGTAAAGTGCGAGAAATTAAGTTTACACGGCTTTGGGAGAATTACATAAATATTTAACGAAAAGAAAATAAATGCGCGAATTGGAATTAAGATCGAAAGCGAGGGCGTTGGACCCTTTTTAATGAAATAAAATTATTATTAACAAATTAATTATAATTAAAATGAAAGGAAATTATTTTTTGAGTTTTTGGTTTTTTATGAGAATTTAATGAAATTAAAACCTAATTCTACAATTTTTATTTTATTAAGAAAACATATTAAAGTTTAACCTAAAATTAACCCTAATTAATTAATGCGATTTGATTTATTAAAATAAATAATTAATTATGGTGAAAAGAAAAGAAAAAGGATAAAAATTGATACAAACCCTAATTCTACAAATTTTTGATTTATTAAGAAAAGATACTAAAATTAAACCTAATCTAAAAAAGACAAATTAATTAAGGATATTTACTTACAAAAATATTAATTAAATAAATATATTTTAAATTTTTTGTCTTTTCTGATTTTTCTATTGTTTTTATATTTTTATGAAAATAAACTAAACTAAAGAAACTAATTAAAAAATAATTGAATCAAAATAAAAAATAAAAAAAAATAAAAAAGAAATTGCAAACCTTGGGGGGTTCTGTCCCCAGTTGGAGGTATGCCTTAGCAATTTAGGCCCATCTGTTTTAGGGCCTCATTTGACTTTTGCACTGGCATGTGTACGCGTGGACTGAGACACACCATATGCTCTAAATCCTGGCCTTGGGTTTGACATAGTGGGACGGGTGGCACGCCTGGATGTAAGGCCATAGGGTGGACGCTTGCAAGGGAGTTACACAAGAACACAATTATGAGAAAAATATAAGGAAATGGAGGGGGACCTGGGATCGAACCCAGGTCCTGTTGATTACCAAGTGCCATCTCCACCACTATGCCATTCACGCGCCTTTGAATATATAATAACTAATAATTAATATAAGAGAAAACCATGGTTAATGGGAAAGTTAGCGCGAAATTTCAAATAACCCAATCATTGCTGGACACTTCATCATCTTCTCCGTTTTGCCTTTTTCCCTGAAAATAAAAGAAGGTTAGCGGGGGTTTTGAACCCCCCCAAAACATGCAATTTTTAATAATAGCGATTAGGCCATATGCCCATATAAATTAGGCGTGATGGGTGTTTTGTTTTCGTCCAAGCACGCTGATTTCGACCATGGCCTTAAAGTTCTCTAATTTTACAGTATTAAGGAATGCCCAATTTGAAAGCTTGGTAACCCTAGCCTGTATCAATGGTGAAATCGCATATGGTGTATGAAAACTTAATTGAACAACACAGTTAGCTTCAGAATGATGAGAGCAACACAAAACAAGTATTAGAATTCAAAAAAATGCCACGAATGATAAGATACGATTTATGCAAAAAAGTGAAAAAGCTTGAGTTCTATTCACCAATTCTGGGCGTTAGGGACGTGGAAAGCGATTCAAAAACGTTTCTTGATGTCTCAGGAAGGTGATGAGATAACTATTTTTGCTTGAATCGCCTTAGAACTTAGTTTTTAGTATTGGAGTTTTCTTGAAAAAATTCAAACTTGTTGGTCAGGTTCTTGCGCAGCTGGGAGCTTTTGGGCACGAGGGTTAGCATATGTATATATGTGTGAGTGATTAGGGTTGAGAAATTGATCAAAAAATCCATGAATTGATGAAGAGATATTTGATTTTTATGGCATAAGTTTTCAAATCTTTTTCATGCAAACTTGGTTCAAATCATGTTCAATCACCAAGATTCTTTCCAAATCTGATTATACACAAAATCTTGAGAATATTTCATGCACAAAAAGATTTAAAAAGTTAGGCTTAGTATTTTTCATATATTTTAATTAATAAAATGAATTTCTAGCATTTAAAAATTCAAATAAATAAAATAAAAATGATAAAAAACTTCCCTTTGGGCCAAATGGTCGTGCACATGCCTTGGATGATGAATTGTGGAAGAAAAAGAGGCCCATTAGCATTTTTAAGACCTTTGAAGCAATGTTGACTTTTCCAAATATCCAAACATTTCCCAACTTCCACAAGGCATAACTTGCTCAATTTTTAAGCTTTGTTCATGTTCTTGGACATTTTGGAAAGGTCTTTGAGTCCTCTAACCAATGACTTTGGTCCCATGTCATTTTGATTTACCAATCTCAAGTTATGGCCTTTGACTTAAAGTCCCTTTTTGTTGACTTTTGAAAATGACCTATAATGTTGAAATTGATAACTTTTTGTGAGAGCATTTCTTGGACTTGAAGTGTGAAGAGGGGTTGTATGAAATGTCTTTCTCTTCAAAATGAGCTTTGGATGGAATTTTTCTGATAATCCATGTGAAAGTTATGCCCTGGTTAAGTTACAGTTGACTTTTTCAACTGTCCAAATATGGAAACTTTTGCATCTTGAGACTTTTTGGGCCAAACTTTGAGAATCGTGATCAAGAATTGATCAAATGATGTTTGTGGCTTCAAAATGAGATGTTGACCAAAAATTTGAACTTTTGACTGTCAAATGACCATTTTGCCCCTACAGTTGACTGTAGTGCAATTAGGGTTTTTGACTGTACAATCTTGTGCTGTAAGTCTTGAAACTTGGCATGAGGATGCTTGACCATATTTGTAGGCGTGTGGGACTTGTTTGGACCCTTGGAAACTTCATTTTCTTTGTCAGAACCAAAACCCTAATTTTGACTGTTAGGAGGCCCTTGAACTGTGCAACCCTTGGGGAGATTTTGAAGCTTTGACTTTGCAATTCTTGAAGAATATGGGAGGGCAAATTTTGGGGTACAACAGTTGCCCCTGTTCAATCTTCTTAGACCTGAGGATGCAGATTGGCTGACGTGCCTTTCGTAATCCGAAGGTGGAAGATGATTGAACACTAGAGTGCCCAGAAATTTGCGCTCACGTAGTAGTGTGATGTGGGGAATGGGCTTATAGATGCCATTTGGAGACTGATGGATAGGATGATGGGCTTATAGATGCCATGCTAGGAGATGATGGAAGGTGGATGGGCTTATAGATGCCATCTGGATGTTGATCGCATAAGAGATTCCTTAGCGAGAACTTGCGTACCTGCAAAAGAAAAATGATTACCTGACCTGTTACAGGAGCTGGCCTTCAGATTCTTGGTATAGATGTGTCCTGACTGGTTACAGGAGCTGGATCTGGATCTTCAAAAGGTGATGAATGAACCAGGGGTGGTTACTACCTCAGCAGGAACGGTGAGAGAACCTTAGGCGACTTCAACCTCAACAGTAATCATTGAGAGAATCTTGGGACGATTACTACCTCCGCAGTATCGGGGAGAGAACCATAGGCGACTTCAACCTCAACAGCAATCATTGAGAGAATCTTGGACAACTTCAACTTCAACAGTAACGCTTAGCGAATCTGGGGATGATTACTACCTCCGCAGTACGGGGAGAGAACCATAGGCGACTACAACCTCAACAGCAATCATTGAGAGAATCTTGGGTGACTTCAACCTCAACAGTAATCATTGAGAAAATCTTGGACGACTTGAACCTCAACAGTAATCATTGAGAGAATCTTGGACGACTTCAACTTCAACAGTAACACTGAGCGAATCTGGGGATGATTACTACCTCCGCAGTATCGGGGAGAGAACCATAGGCGACTACAACCTCAACAGCAATCATTGAGAGAATCTTGGACGACTTCGACTTCAACAGTAACACTGAGCGAATCTGGGGCTGATTACTACCTCCTCAGTATCGGGGAGAGAACCATAGGCGACTACAACCTCAACAGTAATCATTGAGAGAATCTTGGACGACTTCGACTTCAACAGTAACGCTGAGCGAATCTGGGGATGATTACTACCTCCGCAGTATCGGGGAGAGAACCATAGGCGACTACAACCTCAACAGTAATCATTGAGAGAATCTTGGATAACTTCTGCTGAGTCTTTATTAGGAAAATCTGTTAGGGGTCGATTTAACTGGACTAGAGAAGGCCTTGGACTGGATAAGAAACAGAAAATCTTAGGGTCGATTAACTGAACCGGTCTAGGTCTTGAAATGTCTTCAACTGGATAAGAAACAGGGAGATCTTAGGGTCGATCTGACTGAACCAGAGAAGGCCTTGGACTGGATAAGAAACAGTAAAATCTTAGGGTCGACTTAACTGAACCGGTCTAGGTCTTGAAATGTCTTCAACTGGATAAGAAACAGGGAGATCTTAAGGTCGATCTGACTGAACCAGAGAAGGCCTTGGACTGGATAAGAAACAGTAAAATCTTAGGGTCGACTTAACTGAACCGGTCTAGGTCTTGAAATCTTCAATTGGATAAGAAACAGGGAGATCTTAGGGTCGATCTGATTGAACCAGAGAAGGCCTTGGACTGGATAAGAAACAGTAAAATCTTAGGGTCGATTTAACTGAACCGGTCTAGGTCTTGAAATATAGTTGAGAACATAACTGAATCTTTCCTGAAAGGTAAAGGTCAGTCATATGCAAGGCATGATATGAATCAAGCGATGATGTTCTCAACATAAATGAGATTTGTAATATATGATGCATTCATGCATGCTATAATGTATGGAACTGCGATGTTTATGAATGTATCTTTTTGTCTAGGAAAGTAAATCCTTGACGGGTGCCGGGAAGTCACTCCTGGGCTGATATTGAAGAATAGATTTTTGCTTCCGCTGGGGGTGGTAGTTGCAAGAATACCGGTAGGAGAAGATAACTCCGTTGGGGAATAAACTTGGCTAATAGTTTACTCTGCGGGGAGAAAAATACTATAACAATCTTGTTGGGAAGCAATACTCTGTGGGGAGAGAGGTACTTTATTGAGTGTTGATAATAACTTGCTGGGATACCATTGTTGTGTTGGAAGTGTTAATAGACTTTGCTGGGGATAAGAAGACTCCGTCGAGGACGCTCTTTCCGTGGCTTTTGGCTGAGGATAACCCAGTTATATCCTGGTAAGGAAATAACTCTTTGAATAAAGACGGGAGACGCGTTCGTGCTCTGCGAGGGGTAAGCTTCCAGAATCTACTGGGGATAAGCTTACTGCTTGGGGAGATGAATTCCAACTTTCCTGGGGAACTAGATTGGACTCTCCTGGGGAAGTTTTGAACTGTAATTTTTGTAAGTTGAAAGAGGGAACCTATGTAGGGTTGCCTGATGACGAGCTCGTGTAAAACTGCATCTTGGAGGAAGGAAACCTGTGTAGGGTTTACTGATGACGAGTCCGTGTAAAACTACGTCTGGAGCTTGAGAAGGGAACCTGTGTGGGGTTACCTTGACGATGAGCCCATGTAAAACTGCATCCTGGAAGAGGTAAAACCTGGGTAGGGTTTCTTCAGGATAAGTTTGTGTGAAACTTTTGGCGGAACCGGGGTAAGGTTATCGCGGGGTAAGTTCGTGTAAAACTTCTTGATGAACCGGGGTAAGGTCACCTTGAGATAAGTCCGCGTAAGACTTCTGGAGGAACCGGGGTGAGGTTACTGCAGGATAAGTTCGTGTAAAACTTCTTGATAAACCGGGGTAAGGTCATCTTGAGATAAGCCCGTGTAAGACTTCTGGAGGAACCGGGGTGAGGTTACTGCAGGGTAAGTTCGTGTAAAACTTCTGGAGGAACCGGGGTAAGGTTACTGCAGGGTAAGTTCGTGTAAAACTTCCTGATGAACCGGGGTAAGGTTATCTTGAGGTAGGTCCGTGTGAGACTTCGTCTGAAAGTTGAGAAGGAACCGGTGTAGGGTTACCTGATGATGATTAAGTGGATGATTGTCCTGTTTGGTTTCGGATGTTAACCCACGATCTGGAATTTGGAAAGGTAGATGGTAATCATCTTTGTATTGACCTTTCCTTTGTACCTTGGTTGATAGAGCAATTGGATCGCCTGGACGACTCATTATTGCCCCTGTTTCTGAGGTGGGAGAGGATATCTTATGGATGTAGTTGACAAATCTTCTGGTAGACAGGTGACGAGACGCCAGGACATAGTCGTACGATTTGATCCCTAACTTTTTCCTGGACCTCCCTTTCGGGTTTTCAGTCCACCGGGATACCCTTTTTTGCTCAAGCCGCCTTTCCAGGTTTTCGACTTGCCGGGTGTACAGATTTTTTTTGTTTCATCCCTTATTTTTGCCTAGGTATGTCAACCTAGCGGGTCTTTTATCATGCGTAGTATCTTTTCGACTATGTCCACGCTCTTAGACTATAGGGAGGTGCCCCTGGCTGCTTGTGTTGCCATGTCACCAGAAGATCTTTGTTTGATCGTCCAATGCCCTAAGTGATGGAGATTTGCCCCAGGTAATAGACACTGATCATGCCATGCCCCTTGCTTGGAAGTGTTTCTTCCATTTGAGGTGACTCCTTTGTTGAGAAAACTTTCGTTCATCGGATATTCGTTGCGCAAAGTTCTCTGCTGTTCAAACAAATAATCATATGTAAACAATGTCATCTTAAGAATGCAAAACTTATGTTTGTCTTGAAATTTTTGAGAATGCATTTTTCAATAAAAGCAAGTGAGTTTTTCTTTGTAAACTGTGATGTCAACTCGTTATTTTACAGCAAGCCTTAAGGAGTCAGGATACCTTTTGTAACAGTATGCTTTCGAACTAACCCATGCTTCAGCTAGGACTTTTGAGGGTTATAACGTGGCTTGGTTCACGGTTTAAGAAACAAAGGATAAAGGCTCAAATTATTTGTACCCACCCGTTCTTCGTGATGTTCTTCAAACATAAGCTCAGTTGATCGTGCATTAGTCCTTGATTGAATCTTTGCTCTGATTTTCCGGTGATGGTTCGGATGTTGATAACTTATTGTGAATAGGCAGTCATTCCTTTTTTGTTATTGTTGAGGGTTTGTATGACCTCTTTTCTCTTTTTTTTTTGATTTTGCTATCCCTGTTTTTTTTGCCTGAGCTGTTTCCTTTTTGGAATTACAGTCAGCGGGATGCCCCAGTTTTTGTAAGTCTCCTTCATAGGTTTTGACTTAATGGGTTTTTATTTTGAGAAGTAATGACTGCCTATTCGTATGATTGTTCGGAACCATCACTGTCTTTTGTTTCGTAAGGACCTCTTTGGTGCCGTTCGTTATGCACTTGGATCAACTGAGAGAACTACCCTGCCCCAGGTTATGATTAAGGGTTTTTAATTTTCGAAAAGAAAAACTCCTACTTCTTTGGCTCAGAGGGGTTGACGAGGGATTATCTTCCTTATAACTCCAGTGTTTAGGGATTGAAACAATGTCTGTACCTCATCAGCGGGGTCCGTTCAAAAGCATACTGTAAAGATCGTGGTATCGTTTTCGTCATCCTCCCTTAAGAGGCTTAGAATTGTTAACCGAGCGTTGATCATCACAAAAATATGAAAACAGTTTTAAGTATGGTAAACATAATTAATTCAAGACAGACATGTGTAATGCATTCATGAAATAAAAGAGTTTAACATGACAATTGTTTATTTGAACAAGAAAAGAAAAATACAACTTGAATTCAAATGAACAAAAATCTCTCAATCCTAGCCATGTTTTGGCAAGGGAGCAGTGGTCACATTGGGAGTCTCAGCAGGTTCGAATTCAATCTCCTTAGCATCGATCATATTCTGGATCTTATATTTCAGCGCCCAACAGTCCTCAGTGTCGTGCCCCGGGCTATTAGAATGATAAGCACACCTCGCCTCTGGGTTGTAGTTTGGAGAGGAGGTCTTGGGATTTGCAGGAGGGTTGATCACCGTAATCAGATTCATCTTCAACATATGCTGCAATGCTTGTGACCACGACATATTGATGTTGGTGAATTGTCTTTTAGGCTCGTCCGACCTTCGCTGATTTCCCTTTTGTGGTTGTCCGCGTGGTGCAGCACCAGAGATCATGACTGCCCCTGCTTGTTGGTCACGACGACTCTTTTGACCGTATGCAGCATTAGACTCTTTCCTGCCCGTGTAAGGCTTTTTGTGAGTATCAGAAGGTGTGGCCTCTTGAATCTTCCCACTTTTGATGCCCGCTTCAATTCTTTCCCCAGTCAGAATGAGGTCGGTAAATCCCGCAGATGAATTACCAATGAGATGATTGAAGAACGGCCCGGATAGAGTCCCCAAGAACATATCAACGAGTTCCCGGTCAGTTAATGGAGGCTGCACCCTGCCAGCCAGGTCCTTCCACTTCTGTGCGTACTCTTTAAAACCTTCACTTGACCCTAGCGACATACCCTGGAGTTGGGTACGTGTAGGAGCAAGGTCGGTATTATATTGATACTGCTCGTAAAAAGCAGTAGCCAACTCCTCCCAGTTACGAACCTTGGTTCCATCCAGCTGATAGAACCATTCGAGATGAGTCCCTGAAAGACTCTCCTGGAAGAAATGGATCCACAAGTTCTTGTCCACTGAGTACGGTTGAATCTTCCGCACGTAGGATCTGAGATGTAGCTTGGGACAAGATGCCCCGTCATACTTGGTAAAAGATGGTGCTTTGAACTTATGAGGAATAATCACACCAGTAGACAAGCCCAAATCTCCAAAATCCATCCCAGGCACTTGTTGGATCTCCATAGCATTCAGTCGATCCTCTAGTTGTTTGTACCGGTCCTCAGCTGGAGGGTATTGCTCATTATTGAACTCTGTCTCGTTGTCGGAGACCACTGGACTAGGCACCTATCTCTCATGGGGACTGCCTTTCCCCACATATGGAGTTGTCCTCTCCGCTTCATCCTGTAGTGTGTTCCCAGATCTGCGTCTAGGGCTGAACAAAACAATCCTCTTCTTCTTCTTCTGAATCAGAGTCTTCAATTCCTTTTGACCCTGAGCTAGGTTCGCAATCAACTCCTGGAACTGGGCATTCTGGGCATGGAGAGCTTTGATGGATTGCTCAGTAGACGATTCAGGATTCATGACGATCGGCTGAAATAAACAGCGAAGAAGGTAAGCAACCTGTCAAAAGGGTACCTGCAATGCAATTATATGTATGATATGCATGCAATGTTTTCAAGGATCTCGCGGGGTAAACAAGCAAATTGTTAGCATTTGGGATCCAGTAGCTTGATTGAAAGAACTTCATATTTGTTGAGAGTCCTTCTTCAAGGGTCAAAGGCTCACCATATCCAGTGGGTCATAGCCCCTGACAACCTTGGCTAGAGGAAAATAAATCCTCTTTGCCCCTTGCTGGGATAATTGATTCACCATGACCTGCATCACAAGCCCTTGAGATCCTTGAAATGGGTTAGGATGTATGCAATGGTATGATGCTATGCTATGCATGGGGTAATGTAGGTAACCCTGTTATGAGTCCTAATTAAGGACTGCAAACCAAAACCTGCAAGGAACTCTAGTAAAACCTGTCATGAGTCCCAATTGAGGACTATAAACAAAATCTGCAAGTAGTTCATGTGTCAGATAACAAGCAGGTAAATAGTCAAGTACGAAGGCACGCAGGTCACACAAGAGAAACCCTTAAAGTTTAGGCCAGCATGGGGTCTGGGTAGTACCCTCTTGAAGTTGGTGGGCTCAACCTGTCCTATTAGAGTAACCGGGTTCTAAGGGTCCCAATGTCACCGGATTGCTTTCATTGTTCATCGTTTCGATTTAGCCACTGAACTGGCGACTGAAATATTCCAGGAAAGCAACCCTCAATTGAGTGTAGTATCGAGTATCAACCAACCTCGGACTGCACCAAGGTCAGTTATCTCACTACCCTAAAGAGGCCAAGATAGTTCAATTAAGGTTCCTAAGGTCTGTTGATGCTTCATGACACCACGCGGAGGCCCCGTACTCTCCTTGACTGAACTCAAGGGTTACCGGTACACACCAAAGTGCCACATCAACGTAGCAGACTGTTTCAACCATGTCGGTATACCCCGCACAGTTCCCTCACAGCCTTGTTGCTACTTTCTAAGAAGGTATCCCCAGATCCGGGTTAGAATCTATAGAACTCCGAAGACAGTCCCACAATTTAAAGCAAGCAAAGCAATACAATTGAAAACACAGTTATGAACTAACCCTAAGGTACACCTCACTTTAAAAGTTTTTCCCCAGCAGAGTCGCCAGTTCTGTGATCGGTGGATCTGGAACTGACTGTTTAACGCTGGTTCGCGAAATGTCGCGGAAGCAAGAGTCGCCACCGTCTTTTATTTTCTCCAAATGGAAAGGACAAAAGCACAGAAAAATCCTTATAGAGATTGCTCTCGGTTCGGGAGGTAGGTTATAAAAATGGAAGGTATTAGCACCCTTTCTATCCATGGTTATCCATGGGCTCTTAGATACTTGCTCATTTGTGTTTTCAAAAATGGTTTGTTTGCTTTTCAACTGTGGGTTTTAAAAAGTTTCTTTGAAAATTCCAGTTCGACTCTTGTATCAGTCCTCAAGAGTGTTTGAAAAATTGCTTTCGAAAGCTTTTTGAAAAGGTATCGGTGTGAAAAGTATTTTTGATTAGTTTTTTGAAATTAGAGAAAGTATCTAGAGTCGTCTACCTACCCTAAGGAATTCGTCTGTGTAGATGTCCTTTAAAGTAGTGCCATCCCACCATTGAGAGGTAGGTAGAACCACCGTTGGAGGTGTTCGGGTCAATTCGAGGTTCGGGACATGGTGATCACCAGAGCAATGGGAAGACACCTTAGAAGCTACCCTCATGCCAGGTTCCCGGATCATGAGGACTTACTAAGACATCCTCTACTCGACGATCACCTTTCGAGGCAAGGCAACAGTGAGGCGTACCCTAGGGGTGGTGTGTGATTTGTGTGTCATGTTCATTTGCATTTATCTTGTCATGTCAAAGTGATCTATGCGTTCGTTTTTATTTTAGGCCATTCATCCTTGCATGCATTTATTTAGCAGTTAAAAATTGCGAGAAATTAAAAGTTCTAGACTATTACAAAGGCGCGGGTCCACATCGCCAAAATTTAATCCAGGACCCGATTTGACAGAAAATAAAGAAATAAAGTAAAGTGCGAGAAATTAAGTTTACACGGCTTTGGGAGAATTACATAAATATTTAACGAAAAGAAAATAAATGCGCGAATTGGAATTAAGATCGAAAGCGAGGGCGTTGGACCCTTTTTAATGAAATAAAATTATTATTAACAAATTAATTAAAATTAAAATGAAAGGAAATTATTTTTTGAGTTTTTGGTTTTTTATGAGAATTTAATGAAATTAAAACCTAATTCTACAATTTTTATTTTATTAAGAAAACATATTAAAGTTTAACCTAAAATTAACCCTAATTAATTAATGCGATTTGATTTATTAAAATAAATAATTAATTATGGTGAAAAGAAAAGAAAAAGGATAAAAATTGATACAAACCCTAATTCTACAAATTTTTGATTTATTAAGAAAAGATACTAAAATTAAACCTAATCTAAAAAAGCCAAATTAATTAAGGATATTTACTTACAAAAATATTAATTAAATAAATATATTTTAAATTTTTTGTCTTTTCTGATTTTTCTATTGTTTTTATATTTTTATGAAAATAAACTAAATTAAAGAAACTAATTAAAAAATAATTGAATCAAAATAAAAAATAAAAAAGAAATTGCAAACCTTGGGGGTTCTGTCCCCAGTTGGAGGTATGCCTTAGCAATTTAGGCCCATCTGTTTTAGGGCCTCATTTGACTTTTGCACTGGCATGTGTACGCGTGGACTGAGACACACCATATGCTCTAAATCCTGGCCTTGGGTTTGACATAGTGGGACGGGTGGCACGCCTGGATGTAAGGCCATAGGGTGGACGCTTGCAAGGGAGTTACACAAGAACACAATTATGAGAAAAATATAAGGAAAGGGAGGGGGACCTGGGATCGAACCCAGGTCCTGTTGATTACCAAGTGCCTTCTCCACCACTATGCCATTCACGCGCCTTTGAATATATAATAACTAATAATTAATATAAGAGAAAACCATGGTTAATGGGAAAGTTAGCGCGAAATTTCAAATAACCCAATCATTGCTGGACACTTCATCATCTTCTCTGTTTTGCCTTTTTCCCTGAAAATAAAAGAAGGTTAGCGGGGGTTTTGAACCCCCCCCAAAACATGCAATTTTTAATAATAGCGATTAGGCCATATGCCCATATAAATTAGGCGCGATGGGTGTTTTGTTTTCGTCCAAGCACGCTGATTTCGACCATGGCCTTAAAGTTCTCTAATTTTACAGTATTAAGGAATGCCCAATTTGAAAGCTTGGTAACCCTAGCCTGTATCAATGGTGAAATCGCATATGGTGTATGAAAACTTAATTGAACAACACAGTTAGCTTCAGAATGATGAGAGCAACACAAAACAAGTATTAGAATTCAAAAAAATGCCACGAATGATAAGATACGATTTATGCAAAAAAGTGAAAAATCTTGAGTTCTATTCACCAATTCTGGGCGTTAGGGACGTGGAAAGCGATTCAAAAATGTTTCTTGATGTCTCAGGAAGGTGATGAGATAACTATTTTTGCTTGAATCGCCTTAGAACTTAGTTTTCATTATTGGAGTTTTCTTGAAAAAATTCAAACTTGTTGGTTAGGTTCTTGCGCAGCTGGGAGCTTTTGGGCACGAGGGTTAGCATATGTATATATGTGTGAGTGATTAGGGTTGAGAAATTGATCAAAAAATCCATGAATTGATGAAGAGATATTTGATTTTTATGGCATAAGTTTTCAAATCTTTTTCTTGCAAACTTGGTTCAAATCATGTTCAATCACCAAGATTCTTTCCAAATCTGATTATACACAAAATCTTGAGATTATTTCATGCACAAAAAGATTTAAAAAGTTAGGCTTAGTATTTTTCATATATTTTAATTAATTAAATGAATTTCTAGCATTTAAAAATTCAAATAAATAAAATAAAAATGATAAAAAACTTCCCTTTGGGCCAAATGGTCGTGCACATGCCTTGGATGATGAATTGTGGAAGAAAAAGAGGCCCATTAGCATTTTTAAGACCTTTGAAGCAATGTTGACTTTTCCAAATATCCAAAAATTCCCCAACTTCCACAAGGCATAACTTGCTCAATTTTTAAGCTTTGTTCATGTTCTTGGACATTTTGGAAAGGTCTTTGAGTCCTCTAACCAATTTATTTGGTCCCATGTCATTTTGATTTACCAATCTCAAGTTATGGCCTTTGACTTAAAGTCCCTTTTTGTTGACTTTTGAAAATGACCTATAATGTTGAAATTGATAACTTTTTGTGAGAGCATTTCTTGGACTTGAAGTGTGAAGAGGAGTTGTAGGAAATGTATTTCTCTTCAAAATGAGCTTTGGATGGAATTTTTCTGATAATCCATGTGAAAGTTATGCCCTGGTCAAGTTATAGTTGACTTTTTCAACTGTCCAAATATGGAAACTTTTGCATCTTGAGACTTTTTGAGTCAAACTTTGAGAATCATGATCAAGCATTGATCAAATGATGTTTGTGGCTTCAAAATGAGATGTTGACCAAAAATTTGAACTTTTGACTGTCAAATGACCATTTTGCCCCTACAGTTGACTGTAGTGCAATTAGGGTTTTTGACTGTACAATCTTGTGCTGCAAGTCTTGAAACTTGGCATGAGGATGCTTGACCATATTTGTAGGCGTGTGGGACTTGTTTGGACCCTTGGAAACTTCATTTTCTTTGTCAGAACCAAAACCCTAATTTTGACTGTTAGGAGGCCCTTGAACTGTGCAACCCTTGGGGAGATTTTGAAGCTTTGACTTTGCAATTCTTGAAGAATATGGGAGGGCAAATTTTTGGGTACAACACACATGATGAATGGAATGCGTATGATTTATGTTTTCAAAGACAATCGGGAATCAACTTTGTAAACAAAAAGGAACACATTTCATTAGATTCAACTTTGAAATTTAAATTGTTCAACAGATTGTCCTTAGGCGTTACATAAAATGGAAATACTGAAAAGGGAAATAAAAGTTGTAAAAGAACATCCAAAGTTCATCAGTGATCCCATGGTCTCCTCTTCTCAGTACGAATGTAGTCATTCAAGGCTCGCTCGTTCTCCAATTGCTTTGTCAGCTTCTGGATCTTCAATTCCTGCTTGTTGAACTTTTCCCGATAAGAATCCCGTTCTTCTCGCAGTTGCGCCCAAGACCTCTTTAGTGTATCAACATCAGTAGGTATCTGAGGAGGGAGAACAGTTGGAGGAGCCCCATCTCTATCAGGATATTCAAGAATGATGGGTCTGGCAGCTTCATATGGCATACCTAACTTCTGAGCACGGATGCGGACCCATTTGTAGTAGGCTTACATAGGTAGAGAAGTCTTTGGTCCCAATTCTAGTGGGTCAGCTTTGTGAATTCTGTCCCAAGCCTTGATGAACCTACGACACAGCTCGTCACTATCTACCTGAAACTCAAAACTGATGTGAGGCACCAACATCTCACGAGGCCCTGCTCTTCTGGCTCTTCCAAACTGACGGAGAGCTAGACATGGATTATAAGAGATCCCTCCTTTGGTACCAATCAAAGGAACATTGGGATATTCTCCGCAACGGTCAATAACAGCTACCTCATCCAAACCCCTGAGAGTCCAAATGATGTCATTATCAGTGAGAGACATTAACCTATGAGCCCAACCTCTTCCTTCTTTGTTCATCAGCACGAACTTAGGGAGGTGCGAAATAAACCACCTCACTAACAAAGGAATACAACACCACCGAGTTCCTCGTCTTCGGGCAGTACGAGCATAAAGTTGTTGCAGGATATCACCCAAGAGAGTGGGCACAGGGTTCCGAGACATGAAGATCCTTATGGCAGTGACGTTAATGAAGTTATCAGGATTAAGAAACAAGACTAGACCATAGATTAAGAGAGCCAGAATGTCTTCATACACCCTAAATTCCAGGTCATTCCAGAGACTGTTAGCTTTACCGATCAGAAACTTGGCCAAGAAACCCTTAACTTTGCTTCTAGTCACCCAGTTGTCCATTACCTCCTTGTGGGTCAAAGGAAGAGCTACAGCAATCTCCTCAAGCCTAAGAGTCTTTTCCCAAACAGTCTAGGGAGTCTGATCCAAGATAGGGATACCAAGCAAATCAGAGAACTCTTCCAGGGTAGGGACCAACTGGAAGTCTTGAAAGGTGAAGCACTGGTACAGAGGGTCATAAAACTGGGTCAGGACACTCATCAGTTGTTGGTCCCACTTTGCCGTGACTAAGCCGAGAAGAGAACCATGCCTCTGGATGAAGGAAGTAGCATTTGGAATTCTGCTAACCAACTCTTCAAGCAACTCAGGTGGGTGAACAAAATTGAACCGGATAGTGTTCCTTCGCATAGGCATCATGATGTCCTACAAAACAGAGCAAAGGTGAAACCCTCTTGTCTTTGAAATGGTCAGTCCTTATGCAGGATGCATGCAATGTTTATGATGGCATGATGTTATGATAAAGCACACCACAAATGTTCACAAAGGCAAACATGATAAGGCACACAAGTCACACAAGACAAGCCCTTAGAGTTTAGGCCAGCATGGGGTCTAGGTATTACCCTCTTTCAGTTTGTTGATTAAGACCTGTCCTATCAGAAGTAACCGGGTTCTAGAGGACCCCAATATCACTGACTACCCTCAATCAGTCATAACTCCAGCATCGCAATCTTTTCTTGTGGCCAGAACCATCACGAGAGATTAGCCTCAATGGGCGTAGCATACTGCTACTGTTCTATTGGCCAAGTTGGGTCATTTAAGGTTCTAAGGTCGGTTGGTGCTTAATGACTCCTCAGAAGACCCATATTCTCCTCGTTGCGACACAAGGGATATCGGTACAGACCAATGTGCCACACCAACGTAGCCACTGCTTCACCCATGTCGGTCTACGCCGGACAGGTCCCTCACAACTTATGCTACCTAACAGGGTATCCCCAGATCCGGGTTAGGATCTATGTAACTCCGAAACAGTACCCAAAATTATAAAGCAAACAAACACAGCAATTGAAAACACAAGTCTGAGCTATCCTAAGGTACACCTCACTTTAAGTATGTCCCCAGCAGAGTCGCCAGTTCTGTGATCGGTGGATTTAGAACTGACTGTTTAACGCTGGTTCGCGAAATGTCACGGAAGCAAGAGTCGCCACCGTCTTTTATTTTCTCTAACATGGACAGGACAAAAGCACAGCAAAATTCCTTATGAGATAGTTTCTCGGTTCGGGAGGTAGATTTATAGAAAGGGAAGGTGTTAGCACCCTTTTTATCCATGGTTATCCATGGGCTCTTAGATACTTGCTCATTGTGTTTTCAAAAGTGTTTTCTTTTCAATTGTGTGTGGGTTTGAAAAAGTTTCAATTAAAGATTTCGGAATAACTCTTGTATCAGTCCTCAAGAGTGTTTGAAAAATTGTTTTGAAAGCTTTTTTGAAAGTGTCGGTGTGAAAAGAGTTTTGATTTGTTTTTGAATAGAGAAAGTATCCATGAGTCATCCACCTACCCTAAGGAATTAGGCTGTGTAAATGTCCTTAAGGTAGTGCCATCCCACCATTGAGAGGTAGGTAGCACCACCGTTGGAGGTGTTCGGGTCAATTCGTTTGTAGGGACAGTGTGGTCACCAGAGCAACAGTAGGACACCTTAGAAGCTACCCTTATGCCCTTGATCCTTTTTTTAATCCGAGGCAACCGTTTCGAGGCAACTAGATCATGGACATAAGGACTTACTAAAACGTCTTATACCCGACGACCACGTTTCGAAGGTAAGGCAACAGGTGAGGCGTACCCTAGAAGTGGTGTGTGAATTTGTGTGTTATTTTCATGTCAAGCAATTATCTTTGATCATGGCATTGTGAGCTACGCTTGATTTTATTTTAAGCCATACATTCTTTCATGCAATTAGAATTTAAAAGTGCTGAAATTTAAATGCGGAAAGATAAATCCTACGCTATTACAAGGCGCGGGTCTATACATCGCTAAATTACAAAGACCCGTTTGATAGAAAATCCGGAAAGTAAAAAAAAAAGACCTAATTACTATTACAAGCCTTGAGCAGTTACATGATATTCGAAAGAAAATAATGCGCGAAAGAATAAAAGTTAGGACGTCCGAGGGTTTTGACCCTTTTGAAATTAAATTGAATTTAAAAGCTAATTAATTATTGAATTTAAAGAAAAGAAAGAAAATAAAATGTTTTTATGTTTTTGTATTTATGAAATAAAGAGAATTAAAAATCAAGAGAAACCCTAATTCTAAGTATTTTAATTATTAATGAAAATATACAAGTTAACCTAATTTACTAATTAATTAATGTACATGTTTATTTACAAAAATAAATAGTAATTAATAATAATAATAATGAGAGAAAATTATTTATTAAGAAAAGGATGAAAAAATGTCAAAAAAAACCCTATTTTATACATATTTTATTTATTAAGAAAAGATTAAAGTTTAAAACCTAAATTAAACTAAATTAATTGTTAAAGTTTATTTACAAAAAAACATTTTAATGGTGAAATTAAATATAACTAAATATATTACAATTTTTGGTTTCTGATTTTTTTATAGAAAATTATTTTGGGTGAATTAAATAAAACAATTAAAACAATTAAAACAATTAAAACAAAAAAGAAAAGAAAAGGAAATTAAAAAATAGAATACAAACATTGGGGGGTGTCTGACCCATTTTGGAGGTGCTTGCAATAATTTTGGCCCATTGAACAAAGCCTTGTTTGACTTCTTGGGATTACGTGTGGGATGGTTGACTGAGTGTACCATGGACCTCATCCTGCAACCTTCAGATTGATCATCCAAGCCACTTGGCAAGCCATGCGTGAGGATGTATGGTGAGACGTTGGAGAGTACGCTGCACTGGAAAGCATTAGGAGAAAAATTATGAAATATGTGGGGGACTTGGGAATCGAACCCAGGTCCCTATACCTGCAAGACAACTCATCAGCCAACTGAGCTATGGCGTGCGTTTGTTATTTGGATAGATAAAAAACATAATATACAAAAACATTAGTTAGTGGTGTAAACAAAAAATTACGCGCCAGTATTTGAATCCCCCTATCATGTAATGACACGCTGGCCTTCTTCTTCATTTATCTGCAAATAGAAAAACAAGTAGCGGGGGTTTTAAACCCCCACTAAATACAGCCATGGAAAATAGCGAATAGCAGATGTCTAAATATAAAAAAGGCGCGAGGTGTTGGTTCGCTTCGTCTTGATGTCACGAATTCATCCATGCCAGTTTGAAGGTCCAATTTTACAGTATATGGGAACCCCTAATTTGAAGCTTCTGAAACCCTAGGTTTCATCCATGGCAGATTTGGATACAAGCATCGTTAGTTCAATTAAATGTTACCAATCGCTTCAGAACATCATTATTAGTGTAAATCAACAAATAAAACACATGAATAATGCATGGAAATTAAAAAACGATTATGGAAAAGTTTGTGATAAACATGATGCTATTCTACCAATTCTTGGAGTATGGAGACTGGAAAGTGGTTGCAACACGTTCAAAGAAGTCTCAGCAAGGGTTTGGAATAGGTTTGAGGCTTTGAATGATCCTGCAAATACAAAATCAGTTTTCAAAATTTCTATCAAAAATTGCAACTTTGTTCTCTCCTTTTGAGCAGCTTTTCGTGTATGCTTGCATTAGGTTAGGTCTTGCATATGTATCTGAACGTGATTAGGTCAAAAAAACAAGCCCAAGGTCCATGAATTGATAATTTAAAGATTTGATTTTCAACATATCTTTTTCAATCTTTTTGCCATGAAACCCTTGCCAATTGTGGAAGATATTGCCTTTTTGAATGTGAAACGATTTTCCACCTTGCCCTAGTTTGATTTGCTACACAAAAAAGATTTAAAAAGCATGATTTGATATTTTTCTCATAATTAAATCTAATTAAATGAATTAATAAGAATAAAAATTCAATTAATTAATTAAAAATGAGAAAATAAATCCCTTTGAACTCAATGGGTCGTGCATAGCCTTTTGGTAATGATTCATGAAAGAATTTGAGGCCCATTAGCACTTTTGGAGCTTTTGAAGCAAAGTTAACTTTTCAAAATTCCCAAAAATTTCCCAACTTCTTCAAGGCATATCTTGCTCAATTTTGAAGCTATGATCATGTTCTTGGACATTTTGGAAAGGTCTTGAAGTCCTCTAACCAATGCCTTTGGTCCCATGTTATTTTGATTTACCAATCTCAATTTATGGTCTTTGACTTAGAGTGTCTTTTTGTTGACTTTTGAAAATGACCTATAATGTTGAAATTGATAACTTTTTGTGAGAGCATTTCTTGGACTTGAAGTGTGAAGATGAGTTGTAGGAAATGTCATCTTATTCAAAATGAGCTTTGGATAGAATTTTTTTGATAAACCATGAGGAAGTTATGCCTTGGTCAATTTGCAGTTGACTTTTTCAGCTGTCCAAAAATAGAAACTTTTGCATCTTGAGACTTTTTGAGCCATGCTTTGAGAATCATGATCAAGAATTGATCAAATGATGTTTGTGGCTTCAAAATAAGCTGTTGACCAAAAATTTGGACTTTTGACTGTCAAATGACCATTTTGCCCCTGCAGTTGACTGTGGAGCAATTAGGGTTTTTGACTGTGCAATTTGATGCTGTGAGTCTTGAAGCTTGACATATGGATGCTTGACAATGTATATAGGCATATGGGAATTGATTGGACCGTTGGAAACCTCAATTTCTTTGCAAGAACCAAAACCCTAATTTTGACTGTATTAGGAGGCAATTGGACTGTGCAACCCTTGAGAGATTTTGAACCATGATCTTGGCAAATCTTGAAGAATATGGGAGGGCAAATTTTGGGGTACAACAGAGACATTTTGCACTGTTTTCACAATCGCACCGTAAAGAGAAGAGGAATCCTTATGTGTTGCACTCCTCTATTGGCCATGTGGTTTATGTCGCACCTACCTCGATCTGGGTTGAATAATAAGCAAGGCATTAGGTGTTCTAATAGGTTCATGTCCCTCACACATTCGGATATTCACTGGTGCCCTCGATCTGTGGAAGACGTCATCATCATTGATCGTTATGGGGAATTCCCTAATGTCCCTCTCCTAGGAATTAGAGGAGGAATCACTTATAACCCTTGTTTGGCATTGCGACAGTTTGGGTATGCTAGAAGGGATGGTCCTCATGATGCATTGGTTCAGGGAATTGCATTGGACTATGAGAACAATGTCCAAGGGTACCGTCAGAGGTTCATTTGAGCTTGGGGCATGGTGAACAAAGTGGATAACAAGACATTGGGGCATAAGAACTCCATCCCTTTGGAGTCTTATCTTAAGTGGATGCGAGCACGTGCTCAAAATCTCATGATGCCTTACCCCGCCATTCTACCTATCATCATGGAACCTGTTGCCGAGAGAGATGTACCTCACACTATTCTCCATCCTGACATGCCGACTACTCTCGAGGAGTTGCAAAGATCTTAGATTCAACTCAAAGAGGAACGAGACACCTTTGAATCCTAATTCTACGCAAGCGAGAAGAAGATTTTGGAGCTTACAAGACAATTGCATGAAGAACAGAGTTTGAATGCCTACATTACACCAAAGAGGGTGCACTCACGGGAAGCCTGAGTCTTGTTTAAATTAGGAGTTTTTGTTTTATCTTTGTTTCTTCCATTGTAAGCCCAAGAGGCATCGTTGTAATCATTTAAACATATGAATGAAATTAATGTTTGTTCTCTCTTTGTCTAAGCAAATTTAAAATCTTAAAAGTCCTTGAAAACATTGCATAAGCATATCATGCATAGCATTACATTAAGAAGGTATTTCAAGACAGGTTTCTTATTATTTTCTCTATTTATTTCAGCAAAAAGAAATGGCTCTTGAACAAACAGTTAAGGATCTTCAAGCTCAAAACGCTTAGTTCCAACAAATGTTCCTGACTCTGGATAAGGGGCAAGAAGATCCGAAAGCTCTTATCATCAAGGAGAAGACAAAGAAGGAAAAGAAACCAGTTGGTCTATTGAATATGAGAAGAAGGTTCAGAGGACCGGCTAAGCGAGCTTTAGATTTCGCAACCCCATCAAACGAGGGGGACAATCAAGAAGATAAACCAACAGAAGAAAACAACAACCCCGAGACTGATAAGGAAGAGGCTAACTACTATGAGGAACAATATCCTCCCATTGATGATAAATACAAATAACTGGAGGATCATCTCAATGCTATGGATTTTCAGAGGGTACTCGGGCTGGATTTTGAAGAGTTAGGACTGGTCTTAGGGATAGTCATCCCGCAGAAATTCAAAGTTCCTACATTTTCTAAGTATGACAGTGTCTCTTGTCCTAAGTTGCACTTAAGGTCATATGTCAGGAAGATTCAACCACACACTGCTGATAGGAATCTGTGGGTGCATTTCTTCCAGGAAAGTTTGTCAAGGACTCAATTGGAATGGCTCTATCAGCTGGAGGGAACCAACATCCGCAACTGGGAAGATCTAGTTGTTGCTTTCTACATGCAGTACCAATATAACACTGACCTTGCCCCAACCCGTACACAACTTCGAGTATGTCTATGGGTTCCTGCGAGGGTTTCAAAGATTATGCCCAGAAGTGGAGAGATCTTGTGGGAAGAGTCCAGCCTCTCTGTCTGATAGAGAGCTGGTAGACATGTTCTTGGGCACTTTTTCCGGTCCATTTTTCAACCATCTGATTGGAAGCTCTTCAGTTGGGTTTACTGAGCTGATTTTGACTGGTGAGTGGGTATAGGCTAGTATCAAGAGTGGTAAGATCCAGAGAGATGCATCCTCAAGTACAATGAAGAAACCCTTCACTGGAAAGAAGGAGGTCAGTCCTGCTTATGTCCAAAGGAGTCAAAGCAAGACTGAACATTGTCCAACAGTAGGGGCTGTAATGATCTCCAATCCTGCATCAAACCAACAACGAAATAATCAGCACAGACCGGATGCACCCAGAAGATAGTTCACCCAGATTAACATGGCGTTATCCCAGGTTTTGCCACACCTATTAAAGTCCAATATGGTGACTCTAAAGGAAGCTCCTAAGAATCCCAATACTACATCTCCTTGCTACAACCCAAATTCTCGATATGCCTACCATTTAGAAAGTCCAGGGCATGATAAAAATGACTGTTGGGCTCTGAAGAACAAAGTTCAAGATCTTATCGAGGCGAAGGAGATTGAGTTTGACCCTTCTAAGACCCCCAACGTCATAACTGCACCAATTCCCAAGCATGACCCGGGAGTCAGTGCTATTGATGTTGTTTCTGCTACAGAAGATGATGACAGTAATGGCGACATGGACAATTGGATCTTCCCAACTATCAGCGGTGGACTCAACAATTGGGAGGCCAAGGATTTTTTTCCTATTACTTTTATTCAAGAGTAGTTGTCTTTTAGTTTTTTTGGGACATGTAATATTTTAACAATTGAAACTCTAAAGCCTCGTGTCTTACCTGAGGCACAACGGTCTATTTGTGAGGGTTATTACTTCATCTTCATATGTCATTAATAAATCATTAGACGTTTTTCATGCAAATTTTACGCTCTTTATTTTTCTTTTCTACTTTTTACTTTATCAAAAATAGCTATGCTCTCTTACACACACCCACATATCAAACTGTAGATCCACATCCACTCTGGATCCCATTGATAACGGTTCTGCTATTACCAATTATGAATTTGAAAATCCAATCTACCAAGCCGAGGACAAAGGTGATGAAGATTATGAAGTACCCAGAGAAATTGCCAGACTGTTACAACAGGAGGAAAGGGAAATACAACCTCATGAAGAGTCGGTTGAGACAATGAACTTGGGTATTGAAGAGGATAAGAATGAAGTCAAGATAGGTGCCGATCTGGAGCATAGTGTCAAAAAGCATTTAATTCAGATGTTACATGAATATGTTGAGATCTTTGCCTGGTCATACAAAGACATGCCGGGACTTGACACAGATATCGTGGTTTATCATCTACCGACAAAAGAAGACTGCCCTTCAGCGAAACATAAAGTTCGGCGTATGCAGCCAGAGATGTCAGAAAAGATCAAGGCTGAAGTCATGAAACAGTTCAACTCCAGTTTCTTAGCTGTTACTTCTTATCCATAATGGGTTGCCAATGTTGTTTTGGTACCTAAGAATGACGGTAAGGTATGTATGTGTGTGGATTATAGAGACTTGAATAGGGCAAGCCCCAAGGATGACTTTCCGCTTCCCCATATTGACATTCTGATTGACAACACCGCACAACATAAGGTATTATCCTTCATGGATGGTTTTTATGGGTATAATCATATCAAAATGGCACCTGAGGACATGGATAAAACAACCTTTATCACGCAGTGGGGCACTTTCTACTACAAAGTCATGTCATTTGGGTTAAAGAATGTCGGGGCAACCTATCAGCAGGCCATGGTAGCTTTGTTTCACGATATGATCCATCACGAGATAGAGGTCTAGATTGATGATATGATAGTCAGGTCTCAAATTGAAGAGGAGCACCTTGATCACCTGTAAAAGCTGTTTGAAAGGATGAAGAAGTACAAACTGAGGTTGAACCCGAATAAGTTCACCTTTGGAGTAAGATCTGGTAAACTCTTAGGCTTCATTGTCAGCGGCAAAGGTATTGAAGTATACCCTACAAAGGTTAAATCTATAAAGGAAATTCCAACTCCTCGCACTGAGAAGGAGGTTAGGGATTCTTAGGACGTCTAAACTACATTGCCATATTCATTTCCCATCTAATCGCTACTTGCGAGCCAGTCTTCAAATTACTGAAGAAAGATCAAGAAGTGAAGTGGAATGACGATTTCCAGATTGCCTTTGACAAAATCAAGGAATATCTTTAAGAGCCTCCAATTTTGATGTCTTCGGTTAAAGGAAGACCTTTGATCATGTACTTAACAGTGTTAGAGAACTCAATGGGGTGTGTGCTGGAACAGCCTGACGAGTCTGGCTGAAAAGAGCTTGCAACATACTACCTTAGCAAAACATTTACCAACTGTGAAACAAGATACTCACTGCTAGAGCAAACTTGCTGCACTTTGGCATGGGCTGCTCGCCGACTAAGACATTATATGTTGACTCTCACTACATTATTGATATCTAAAATGGATCCTATCAAATACATCTTTGAGAAGCCCGCTCTCTCCGGAAGAATAGCAAGATGGAAAATGATCCTGAACGAATACGACATCCAATATACATCCCAGAAAAAATTAAGGGAAGTGTATTAGCTGGTCATTTGGCTCATCAGGCTATGGACGACTACCAATCCATGAATTTTGAGTTCCCGGATGAGAACATCATGTTAGTAACTGATTGTGAAGAACCTAGACCGGGTGAAGGACCTGAAAGAGGATCCTGATGGACTATGGTTTTTGATGGAGCTTCTAAAGCACTTGGCAATGGCATAGGTGTTGTGATCATATCTCCCGAAGGCTGTTATACTCCTTTCACTGCCAGGTTATGTTTCGATTGTACCAACAATATGGCTGAATATGAAGCATGCATTATGGGTACCAAAGCTGCTATCAACTTGAGGATCAAATTCTTGAGTGTATTTGGAGACTCGGCCCTAATAATCAGTCAAATCAAAGGAGAATGGGACACGAAACATCCTAATCTCATCCCTTATAGAGAGCATTTGTTGACAATGATTCCACATTTTGAAGAAGCTACCTTTGAGCATTTTCCACGAGAGGAAAATCAACTAGCATACGCGCTAGCTACGATGTAATCCATGTTCAAGGTCAAGTGGGATAATGAAGCTCCTCATATCACTATTGAGAGAATGGAAGAACCAACATACTGTCATGAGATTAATACTGAAGAGGTAGTGGACAAACCTTGGTTCCATAAAGTCAAAAGATATATCGAAGCCCAAGAGTATCCTGAGGGAGCTTCAATCAACGATAATAAGTTCCTAAGGAGGTTCTCTGCCAAGTTCTTCCTCAGTAACGGAATCCTCTACAAGCGCGACCATGCTTCTACTTTGCTTCGGTGTGTAGACAAGAGTGAAGCAGAGAAGATTATGGCAGATTTGCACGAAGGTACCTTTGTCACCCATTCTAGTGGACACACAATGGCTAAAAAGATCCTACAGGAAGGATACTATTGGTCCACTATGGAAGCAAACTGTTATCAGCATTCACGAACTTGTCACAAGTTCTAGATCTATGCTGATAAATTACATGTGCCTTCGGTTCCCTTGAACGTTTTGATTGCTCCCTGGCCATTCACAATGTGGGTCATCGATATGATAGGGGATATTAGACCTACAACTTATAATGGGCACCGCTTCATCCTCGTCGCCATTGATTACTTCACAAAATGGGTCGAGGAGACTTCATTTGCTTCTGTTACCAAGAACATTGTGGCCCGATTCATCATACATAACCTTATATGTCGGTATGGTATTCCAGAAAGAATCATTACGGATAATGGTACCAATATCAATAATACTTTGATCATCAAGCTCTGCATACAATTCAAAATCCAGCATCATAACTCTTCTCCTTAACGGTCGAAGATGAATGGCGTTGTAGAAGCTGCTAATAAAAATATCAAAAAGATCATACAGAATATGACGGTGACATACAAAGGCTAGCACGAGATGTTACCATTTTCTCTTCATGGTTACCATACCACAGTGTACACATCAACAGAGGCAACTCCTTTCTCTTTGGTATACGGTATGGAAGCTATCCTACCCATCGAAGTCCAGATCCCTTCCTTGAGAATCATGAAGGATACAGGTTTGAATGAAGACGATTGGGTGCAGACTCGACTTGATCAATTAAACATGATTTATGAGAAGAGGCTCGGGGATGTCTTCCATGGTCAGATGTATTAAAAACGTATGATTAAAGCTTCTAACAAAAAGGTCAGACATCAGGTATATCAGGCCGGTGACTTAGTAATCAAGCGCATTATCCTGCTGCAAGGTGATCCCAGGGGAAAATGGACTCCCATATACGAAGGGCCATTTGTGATCAAGAACATATTTTCTGGTGGATCCATGATCTTAACCACTATGGACGGTGATGACCTTCTGCACCCTGTAAACGCGGACATAGTTAAAAAATACTACGCATGAATAAATACCCACTAGGTTGACTAGCCTAGGCAAAATTAGGGATATACATATAGAAAAATCTATACACCTGGCAAGTCGAAAACTTGAAAACCGGCTTGGGCAAAAAAGGGTATCCCGGTGGACTGAAAATCCGAAAGGGTGGTCCAGGCAAAAGATAGGGATTTAAAGTGTATAACTATGTCCCATTGGATCACCTTACAGCCAATCTTCTATAACAACTATCAAACTCAAATGGTATTAATCAATCCAGTCAGCTACGGACAAGCAGCAAAAGAGATAAGACGCTCAAAGACATAAAGGCAATAGCAGAATAGGAACCCATTGGGATCATTTCACATAGTTGTTTTTCTTTTTATACTATTTTTGTATAGTTTTCATTCTTACGACGACATTCTCTTACTAGGATGTTTGTCTTCTTGTACAAAAATGCCTATTATAGGAAAAACTTATTCTAATTAATACAAAATTACCTCTTTGAAAGTGCAAAACTATTTGTTTTTATCTTTCTGTTTTGTTTGCAAAAACGTCCAGTGATTATTTTTGAACATATACATTTGAATATGATTACCGTTTACAAATACACGCATAAAAAAAAGAAAGACAGTTACTAATAGCTTTAAGAAATGGGACAATGTCTAAAGTCCATCCATAAAATCCCCGCAAATACTTTCTCCAGCAGGTACAGAGGCAGGGGCATCCTACTATAAAGTCACTACCATATCCTCAACATACAACCTAATGGTGTCAGGTGTCCTTATATCCCCGGTAGAGCAAGAATCTCTAATTACTGCCCCAGTATCTTAAAGAATTCCCTAACCTGGTTCACAAGCTTTTCAGGATTCCCCAGTAGGATTTCATAAAAATCCCCAAGCACTTCATAGAGTTTCCCTTCCTCAATAGAGTTTATTTCTCTAACAACTGAAATCCATCTCCCAGCATTTCAACTTCGACAAAATTTGAAGACTTACACTCTTCATCCCCAGCAACAATCAGGGATTTATTTTCCCTAGTTCAATAATACAGCAGTAGAACGACTGACACGTTCATACATTGCATTCATACGCCATTTTACAAGTGCCGTAACATATGCAACACGAATGTATATATCACAATCTCATTTATTTTGAGAGCATCATTTGCACTTCATGCATCATGATATTGCATGCAGCTAATTCTTTACCTTTTCAGGAAAGATCGACAGATGAATATCGTCAGCAATTTTCAAAAGTTCCAAATTAATACCTGAAATAAGACAGGACAACTATCTGTGGGCGACTGATTGTAGATTAATACATGAAACTAGATAGGACAACTATCTACATGAGAAGATTGAAGATTAATACCCGAAACAAGATGGGAAAACTATCTTTCTTTCTCTTAGGTCAGAGATTAATACCTGAAACCAGACATGACAACTATCTCAATAACTAACAAAAACAAGTTCCAGATTAATACCTCAAACAAGACAGGATAACTATTTGTGAACGAATGATTGTAGATTAATACCTGAAACCAGACAGGACAACTATGTACATGAGCAGATTGAAGATTAACTCTCGAAACAGGACGGGGAAACTATCTTCCATTCTCTTAGGTCAGAGATTAATTCCTGAAACCAGACAGGGCAACTATCTCAATGACCAACACGAAAGCAGGATCCCAGATTAATACCTGAAACAAGACAGGACAACTATCTGTGAACATCTGATTATGGATTAATTCCCTAAGCAAGACGGGGTGACCATCTACATGACCAGGTGGAGCAACCTTACATGGATTCCTTCTCAATCTCCAGATGTAGCTTTACAAGGGCTCATCCTGAAGCAATCTTACACGAGTTTCTTCTCACAATCTCCAGATGAAGTTTAACACGGACTCATCCTGAAGCAGCCTTACACAGGTTCCTTCTAATACATTTCCAGATAACAAGTTAATTTCATTCTCCCCAACAAGTTACTGTGAATCCTGGATTTCAATCCAAAAACAACTAACTTTCATCTCCCCAGTCCAGAGATAACTCCTCAGTAGAGCCATGGACAGCTAAAGCTCCTAGACTCTATTCCCCATGGAGTTTTCCTCAAACAGGGGAACAACAGAAATCAACATTCCCCAGTGGAGTCCTCCTCAGACAACAGGAACAGGAATCCCCACAAAGAGACCTCTTATGAAGTCAGCATCTACTTTGGATGGCATCTTTAAGCCAATCTCTGACAAATCTCAGTCATCTTCTCCAAATGGCATATTTAAACCCATTCCTTACACAATCAACCATCACATCATCGAGTTCAAATTTCTGGGCACTCTAGTGTTCAATCATCTTCCACCTTCAGATCACGAAAGGCAAACAAGCCAATCTAAATCTCCAGGTTTAAGAATATTAAACTGGGGCAATTGTTGTACCCCAAAATTTTCCCTCACTTTTCTCAAGACATTTTGTCACGAGGATTTTCAAAAGTCTAAGTTTTCACAAGTACAATTGGATTTTTGATGCCCCATATAGTTTCCATGGATCACATTGGGCTTTTAGGCATCAAATCAAAGAAAAGCAAGCTTGCTTAGATTTCCCAAGTTTCGAATGGACTTTGGCCTCCTTCAAGTATGCTTCGATTTCCCAAGTTTCGACTGGACTTTGGCCTCCTTCAACTTGCCCTCAATCCACAAGGCAAAGACTTCCTATGTGCTTGCCTTTGATCCACAAGGCAAAGGCTTCTTCTATGCTTGCCTTCGACCCATAAGGCAAAGACTTCCTCTATGCTTTCCTTTGATCCACAAGGAAAGTACATCCTTCAGGCTTTCCTTTGATTCACTAGGAAAATACTTCCTTCATGCCTGCCTTCGATTCACTAGACAAACACATCCTTCAGGCCTGCCTTCGATTCACTAGGAAAATACTTCCTTCATGCCTGCCTTCGATTCACAAGGGAAGTACATCCTTCAGGCTTGTTTTCAATTCACAAGGCAAGTACATCCTTCAGGCCTGTCTTGAATTCACTAGGGAAATACTTCCTTCAACTTGCCTTCGATTCACTAGGAAAATACTTCTTTCATGCCTGCCTTTGATTCACAAGGCAAGTACATCCTTTAGGCTTGCCTTCGATTCACTAGGCAAGTACTTCCTTCATGCCTGCCTTTGATTCACAAGGAAAGTAAATCCTTTAGGCTTGCTTTCAATTCACAAGGAAAGTACATCTTTCAGGCCTTCCTTCGATTCACAAGGCAAGAAATTCTTTCATACGTGCTCTGATTTACAAAGCAGTGGCTTCCCTCATGCTAGCTTTGACTCTATCTCTAAACCCTTCAACACACAGTTTCTATATTATGCCACATAATATGGTCCATTCGAAGAAACATTCAAAAGGGCCATTCGAAGGACATACATTGGTAGGTTTGAAGGACATACATTGGTGGCCCATTCGAAGAACACACAAGTGGTGCCTTTGAAGGACATATAATTGGTCCATTCGAAGGACAGAATTGTTGGAAACAAGTTTTTTTTTGTCTTTTGATGAGTCTGGTTCAAGATGTTTGCTTGCCAAAGTCCTACATGCTTCCAAGCTCGAGCCTCCCACACAATTACATTCGAAGGAAATAACAAAAGAAGCTTTGATTGGCCAGAATGAAGTGTGCAATTGGGCTAATAGGATAATTTTCTAGGTCAAACAACCAACGTAGATAGACTCAATCGAAGGAGACATGAGGATGAAACCGTGAGCAAATTGAATTGAAGCCTATAACCATCGAAGGAAGCCACTCATAGCCAATCGATGAATAAGGCTTGAGGGCATTTGAAGGAGTCAAGATGAGAAACCTTTTCAGGTTCATTCAAAACCTAAAAGGGTAGGAAATCATAAAAAATGTAAACTTTTTAATGGCCTTCGATTCTGCCTTCAAAGCCTGATTAATGGATGATTCTTGACATTTGCATTCACCACTGCCCCCTATAAATACAGAGTAGAAGGACAGACACTGCGGGGAGAAACAAAAACATTGCCAAAGAAACATTTTTACCACACACGCATTAGAGGACAAAAATATTGCCACAGAAACATTTTTACCACACACGCATTGGAGAGGACAAAAACATTTCCACGAAAACATCTTTCCTAAAACCCACGTATAGATTACCTCACTAAAAACTCCACAAAACTTTGAAATGTTTTAAGTTTTTCTGAGCACAGTGTAGTCACCTTCAATCCAATTCAGCCATCTCCATCCAAACCAAGAGTTGCAAACATCTCAGTAAGGTTCGAAGGGTAAGAATGGGTTGTTATTAACAGCAAAACTTTTAAAAACGCACGCATATGCATCGCTGGTACTAATAATCATGTGAATTCATATTTTTATTTTTTATATGTTTTGATGCGTACCACTCATATTATTGTGTTATGGAGATCCAAATATGCAGCTTATCATATAATCATTATTTTGTGTTTGGATCAACGAACAAACAAGCAGCTCAGTTGGTGAAGAAGGATGTGTGCAATCGAAGGGACCTGGGTTCGATACCCAGGTCATGTATTATCATTTTTTTAACATGTCGTTTGCAGATCCAGTGCTGGTTTGTCCCATGCGTGCATCATGAACCATCAATCTAAGCCATCAGATCACAGTTGATCCAGATCGAGTGTACCCAAACGCGCAGACCACCATGCATTCTCCAAGGCGTTCCCAACTGGATTCATAGGAAACATGGGCTTCAACAACTCGGGCCTAGCATTTTTTTTACACCCTAGTTTTTTTGGTTTTTTACTTTTATAGCTTTTCTTAATTTGTTTTAATTTGTTTGATTAGTATAACAATAAAAAATCACAAAAAAATTAGTTAGCATTTTTATTAATTAAACTAATTCTGTAAATTAATTAATATTTATTTAAACCATTTTCTTAATTTTAAAATTAATAGAATTAGGACTTATTTGAATTCAATTTTTTTCATTAAAATAAAAAAATGACAAAAAAAATTTCCTTTTAACTTAGAATGAGTTTAGGATTAGACGTCCTTTCAATTCACACGCATTTTTACCTTTCGCATTTTTATTTTCATATTATTGTATATGTCCACTAAATGTAATATATAAAAAACTAGGACATTTACTGCTTTTATATCCCCTAAGTTTTGGACATGTAAATAATTCCCCCTCCCCGAAGCCATGTAATATCGTAGGATTTAGTTTTCACACTTTATGTTTCCTGTACAGATATTAACTGTTAGATGTATGTTAATTAGGATTGTATGTAAAGAATAACAAATAAAACGCTAGCAAACCTAATGCAAAGAGAAAAATAACTGAAACACAATACAATTGCGCATGCGCACCTTTAGGGTACTCCCACTTTGGTTGCCTTCGGAAAACACAGTCACAATTCTCGAAACGCGAGAGATTTTAGTGGCTTCCCTCCGGTTTAAAGATCATATGTCCCTCGATGACTCTCTCAATGTTTCCTCGGTAAAAATAATCTTTAAAATCTAGGGTAGTTACTAAAGTTTCGTGCCTAGTGGCCTTTGTGACTGTATAAATGTCCCTTCGAATGTCCCTCAAACATCCAAACGACTAGGGCTACCTACTCATTAATAGTATGATAGCACTATCTAAAGGAAAGGAGGAAAAGAATGAACCTTTCGAGTAAAGTAGATAGTTCCTAGATGCTTGATCAAAACAAATGTTTACACGTACACAAAACATTTCAAAAAACATTTTCAAAAATGCTTTATCAACACTCTTGAGGATTGATACAAGAGTTATCATAAAGAAAACTTCCTCACTATTGGAATTTCAAAATACTTTTCAAAAACACACAAAGCACAAGGTATTTCAAAAATGAGCTAATCATCTAAGAGCCCGTAGAAAACTACGGATGGAAAGGATGCTAACACCTTCCCTTTCCATAATCCACCTCCCCCCTTATTTAAAAAACTCTCGAAAGGTCTTTTTATGTTCTTTTCACCCTTTCCTTTGTTGGATAAAAGAAAAGTCGGTGGTGACTCTTGCTTTATGCAACATTTGCGAACACAAACACAAAACCAGTATAAATAGTCGGTTCTGCCACCATATCAAAATCTTTAACTACTTCTCTATAGTCTTCAGAAAGAAAAGACGCTTCTTCATATATACCAGGACTTCTTTTAGTTTTCCTACTTCCCGAAGTCCCTTCAGCAAACATTTTGAGCTTATGGATCATATTCAGCTTGTCGACCCAAGCGACATATATTTTCATCTATGAATCCCGTTCACTTTGACGAAGTTCCATATTCTTGACCTGGACCTGATTGAACTCTTCTATAGGAACGTATTTAGACAAAATGAGAGGAGGTTGCTTATATAGAGGGTTCTCTTTCATGAACAGTAACCCGATGGTTTTCTCTATTTTCTTCACCCATTCCACATAAGGAGCTTTGGCCACAGCGACTTTCTTCCCTATGGATTCCCTGTTCCTTTTACATACCTTTGTCCAAGCATACTTTATGGTTGACAGTAATTCTGGATTAGTCCCTTTTGCAAAATACATAGTCTGCACAATCTCTAAAACTTCAGGTCGGTCACTCATGACATACCCTAATTGTCGGAAAGCCAAGACAAGATTATAATTGATACAACCCCGAGTACCCATGAGAGGAACATTGGGGAATGCACCACAGCTGGTAATAATGTTTAGATCCTTGCCAATGATACAATGACACTTAATTTCATAAGAAGTGAGCGCAACCAGTCTCTTCGACCAGGGGAAAGAGTCTTCTGTATCAATGAACGGCCCCTTCGTAGGAAGATTAAGCATGAGCCACCTGTACAACATAGGTTGACAGATATTGGCTAACCCTTTCTTCTTGTGTCTCGATTGAATGATGTAATAAGTGTATGTCGACAATGTGGGTATCAGATTCTTATTAATGAAAACACATATAGCCGCTAAGTCCACAAACTCCTTCTTGTTGGGAAAAAGAATTGTGCCATAGATCATGACAGCAAACAGTGCATTAAAAGTGAACCAATTTTCTCTTTCAGCCACTTCCTTTGCTTTCCATTCTAAGAATGATAAAGTGAAACTATAGACACCGTCATTAGGCTCCCAAGTGTCTTTCACTTCTTTTATGCTCAAATAAAGATCACCAGTAATAAGTTCTTCTCTGATTTTCTCAAGTGTACGGGCAAATGGCACATGACTGTTCACCTTCAAATCCAGGAGATAAGAATACTCCTCCAGAGTGGGAGCCAACTGAAATTCTTGAAAAGTAAATCATCTCAAATCTGAATCGTAGAACTGGAGAAGAGTCACTAAGGCTTTCTGATCAATGGGGTCAAGCTACCATAACAAATTTCCATGACTGTCGATAAACCTCTTCAGGTTATCCCTGTATAACAAAGTTCTTAACCTCTTCAATAAAGACGTGTCAATCTTGGGAAAATTGTAACCGTGAGTATGCTTGGTAATTTATGGACCGGCAACGGTGATGTAATCCATCTCTGGCAAAAACATGACTCTAGAAATACCTTGGAAAAGATAATGCATATGCAAGTTAAATAAACGAATTATTTTTCTGACACACATTTGTTTTTGAAAAATAAATATGCCATGATGCAAAAGTACGGGATCAAGGCTTCACCTGTTGGATAATCTGTTGAACTGCCGAAATAAATGGCCAACATGATGAGGGAATACTTTGAAACATAATTGGGCGAGAAATAAGTCATCAACAGTATCAAGATCACAAAGTCACCATCAATATCAAGTCACCAATAGAAACACATAGTTACCATCAAGTCACCGTTAGTACCTGTGATAATAATTCCCTCCCCACTCACAAGTAAATCTAAGGTCAAGGTAAGGAAATGGTTAGTCATAGTTGTAGGTTCTCTTGAAAATTCTATCATTGTATAACATACGTGATGATGATAGAACCCTCATTTAAATCCTATCCTGGTCGTGGCTCTCATGATCGATGTGATAGAGCATATCGCCTACCCATCAACATGAATCTCAACTCTAATTCAAGGGTGTCCTATGGTTGTCACTTGGCCTCACTATTGGACATTTTACCTCTTGTAACACCCACTCGCAGAGAAACAACAGAATATCCAGCAATATATGGAAAGCGATAAAATGCATGCACAAACATATGCAAGAAGTATATAATAAAGCTGGAAATAACTGGAAGTAAATAAACACCCTGTAATACGATGGGAGAACTGACTTTTTTAGCGTTTTATCACAAATATTGCGATTAGCAAGAGTCTCCACCGACTTTTCTTTTATCCAATATAAGGAAAGGGTAAAAAGAACAGGAAAGACTTTGATAGATTTTGAGTTCAGGGGGGTAATTTATGAAAAGGGAAGGTGTTAGCACCCTTTTCATCTGTAGTTATCTACGGGCTCTTAATTGCTAGCTCATTTTTTGAAATTTGCTTTGTGTGTGTGATTTGAAAATATTTTTGAAAAGCCAAAGTACGGCTAACTTTGTAATGATTCTTGTATCAGTCCTCAAGAATGCGTACAAAGTGTTTTGAAAATATTTGTTTTGAAAATGTGATGTGTAAAAAAACATTTTGTTTGTGAAAAGGTTGTGAGCAAGCGATTAAAAGTTCCTTACCCACTAAAGGTCATTCTTATTCTTTCCTTCTCCTTTAGATATAGTGCTATTCGTACCATTAGTTGGTAGGAAGCCCTATCTATTGGATATGAAGGGACAGGCGAAGGATCATCGAATGGTCATTGAAAGCAACACGTAAGGTTACTTTAGTAATTCAAAGGGACTATTATCATGTTATTCGTAGGCAACAAGGGACTAGATCATCTTTTCGTAGGTAACTCGAGGGACATCGTGGGACTATGATCTTTATTTGAAGGGGCTATGATGATTTGATCGAGGGTCTTTGCTAAAGTATCCTTACTCTCGAGGGATATGACCAATTTTTTCCGAAGGCAACGAAGAGAGGTTACCCTAGAGATGTATGTGTGTAAAGTGATTCAATGACAGTATGTTATCTTGGAATTATTTAAGGTTATCTACCGATTAATTTTATCTTGCCATACAAGCCTATTACTATATAGTTATATATATACAAGGAATAAAGTATAAGTGCGGAAAAGTAAAGTCTTACGCTATTACAGGGTCTTGGGGAACTTACATGATAAAGAAATTGTGCAGGAATTTAAATTAGGTTATTATAAAATTTGTACATCCTATACAATTTGTCTAAGAAAATAAATGGCAAAAATAAACAAAAATGTTAGAAAGATTATTTTTAAAGTCCTAAAATCTAAAATATTAGAAATTAAATTTTTGTGTATTTTTGATTAATTTTTGAATGATAAAATAATTATTTATCTAATTCTAAATTAATTACAAAGGTTACTTAATCTAAAAAAATTAAGTCTAACAAAATTGAATTAAAAAATATGTCCAAAATTAGATTAATTAATAAAAAGCCTAAGACTATTTTTTTTATTTTTCTGATTAAAAAATTAATTAAATTACTTAAATAAATTAATTAAAAAAAGTAAGAAAAGGTTAGAAAAAGAAAACAAAAGAAAATGCATGGGGTGGGACTTGAACCCACCCCCTTTGTCTCACAGGCGTGTTATCCTTCCACTAGGCCATTGTCTCTTTGGTGTTTAGGAATGGAAATCAATTAAGATATGATAACCTGTATGTTAATTTGTGAAATAAACAAAAAATGCCAAGAGGCTGGGATCTAACCCATGCCCTTCATGATACATGCACGGTTGCTTGCCAATTGAGCCATGCTTCTTTTCTGTTGCTAAAACACAAACAATATATTATATAAAAAACAACATCAATGAATCAGAGAAGCACTGGAGCCCTAGCTCTGGTCGTCTTCTTCGGCTAGGTGCTTCATGGATTTGTAAAAACAACGCATGTTAGAAAGAAAAGAGAACCATATCCCTCCTAAATTGAGGGCTACGAAACCTATGACAGGATTCTTTTGGCCTGAATGTGCCTGTAAACAGAGATTCGAAGCAAACGTATTTCTATGCCCTAACAATGGCAGATAGAGATTCATGCATCAAAGCTTGTATGTAACACGTCAAAATTGTTCTAAACAATGTCCTGAACACATTTGGGATCATCAAACACATTAGTAATGCATAGAAATTAAGATTGAATTCAAACAAAAATACAAACTGGTAGATTTTGAAGCACGAGTTCTGGGCACTAAATCTTCTGGTTCTTGGGCTGTGCGTGTTTTCTAGGAATTCAGAAAGAAGTTTGGACACCTAGTTTAGACTGCAAACCCTTGGAAATTAAAATACGACCTCCACACTTTTACTTGAAAATTTTGAGTTTATAAACCTAGTTTTTTAGGAAGCTGATGAGTGTCCCTCTCTTGGTCTGATGCTTGTGTATTTATAAGCCAAGTATTCTAGGTCAACAAATGTGGTATGGAACCATATGTAATTATGGCATGATTTCTTTCCGAAACCAATTAAAAACATTCCAAAACAAGTGAAATTCTCTTTCCATATTGAGGCAACACGGTTTTTCATAGTTGGCAAGGATTTATTAGGCTTCAAATCTGATCCAAAACCAAGCTCACGTGCCTTGGTCTATCATTTTGTTATTTAATTTAATTTATTTTACATTTAATGAATAAAAATCAAAATAAATGAAATAAAAATAAAAGATAATGCATAAATGGACTTATGGGTCTTTAAACATGTCATGAACACGTTTGAACCTAAAAACTTAGGCCCATTATCCCAAAAATGCAATTTTTCTCAAAGTGGACTTCATGCATTTTTCTCAAAAATGCTCAACTTGCACCAATCATAACTCACTAAATTTTTGTCATATGAAGGTGATCTTGGACTTTTTGTAAACCTCAAGATGTCTCATATAACTTTCATGTTGGTCATTTTCTCATTTGAAGTCTTTATCATTTTGTAAATTGCTTTGATAAAAAATGTCTTTTTGTTGACTTTCAAAATGACCTGTAATATTTTGACTCATATCTCTCAAATGAAACATTTTTTGGACTTGGCCTCAGAGAGACAAAGTTATAGAGAATTTAATTTCCTTCAAGATAAGCTTTGGTTGATAATTTTCTAACGAAGCATGTGAAAGTTATGCTTGGTCAAAGTTTAGTTGACTTCTCCTAAAGAAAACCCTAATTTAGTAACTTTTGACTTTTGATGAATCTCGAGTTTTCTTGATGAGTCATGATCAACCCTTGATCAAATGATGAACGTGACTTCAAAATATTAATGTTGGACAAAAAACTTGAGTTTTGATTGTATGTTAACCACAGGTGACTTTGTATCCAATATAGTTGATTTTCAATCATCTGAGCAAACTTGTGATGCAAGGCTTGAAACTTGTCATGAGGGTACCTTGAGGCATATGGGGAATCATGGAATCCACTTGAGGCATTAGAAGCTCACTTTTCTTTGAGAAACAAAAAACCCAAGTTATAGGTCAATTGCTTGGGAGAGGTGCTTGTATGCTCAAACCCTTGAGTATTCTTGAGCAATTGAGAACCTTATGAGCATGAGGAGGTGTCTTGAATAAATTGTATTAAAAAATGGGAGGGAAAATTTTGGGGTACAAAAGTTGCCCCTGTTCAATCTTCTTAAACCTAGAGAGTTAGATTGGTGTGATCGGTGGAAATAGAACTGACTATTTTGAAATGCTGGTTCGCGAAATGTTGCAGTAAGCAAGAGTCGCCACCGTCTTTTATGTTCTCCAACAAGGAAAGGACAAAAGCACAGCAAAATTCCTTTTCGAGACGTTTCTCGGTTCGGGAGGTAGATTATAGAAAGGGAAGGTGTTATCACCCTTTCTATCTGTGGTTATCCACGGGCTCTTAGGTACTTGCTCACTATGTTTTCAAAAATGTTTGCTTTTCTTGTGTTTGTGGGTTTTGAAAAAGTTCCATTTTGAGAACTTCTAGGTAACTCTTGTATCAGTCCTCAAGAGTGTATGAAGTGTTTGTTTGAAAAAAAACTTTTTGAAAGTGTAGGTGCGAAAAGTTTGTTTTGTTTTTGAAAGAGCAAGTACCCAGGAGAAATCTACCTACTCTAAGGAATTAAATTGTGTAAATGTCCTTTAGACAGTACTATCCCACTATTGAGAAGTAGGTAGCACCGTCGTTGGAGTTATTCGGGTCAATTCGATTATATGGGACATGTGTGGTCACCAAAGCAATAGTAGGACGCCTTAGCGGTAACCCTAATATCCTAGATCCTTTTTTTATCCGAGGCAACCGTTTCGAGGAAACTGGATCTTTAGACATGAGGGCGACCTCTAAAACACCCTATACTCAATGACCACGTCGAGGCAACCAAGTGAGGCGTACCCTAGGAGTGGCATGTGCGAGTGTGTCAGGTTTTAGTTAAATTATCTTTGCACATGTATTATGGTGAGCTACGAGTTGATTTTAATTTCAGGCAAGTCTTGTCATGCATAGTTAACAGTTAATAATTTGCGGGAAATAAATTGCGGAAAGTAAATCTACGCTATTACAAGGCGTCGGGTATTTACATCGCCAAAAACATAACCCTTGAAAAGTAAATGCGAGAAAATAAAGAAAGCGGTAAAAGGCGTCCTAATTATCTATTACATCCTCGGAGCAATTACATAATTATAATCAAGAATAACATGCGCGAAATTAAATCAGAGAAGTCCTTAGGGTTTTGACCCTTTTTGAGAAAAGAATGGAATTTTGGTCCTTTTTGCAATTAATTCAACCTAAAACTAATTAATTAAATAATTAAAAGAGAAAAGTATTTTTTTAGTTTTTTATGTCTTAATGAAAATAAAATAAAGGATTAAAATTGTCAAAAGAAAAACCCTAATTCTAGATTGATTTTATTTATTGTGAAAAAGAATTAAAGTTAACCTAATTAACTAAATTAATTTGTGTTAGTATTTATTTACAAAAAATAAAGTGAAATTAATAAATAATAATAATAATAAAAATATTTACATTTTTTAGTTTTCTGAATTTATTATAAAAAAATTAATTTGTGAGTTATAATAATAATAATAATTATAGTTAATAAAAGAAAATAAAAAGAAGGAAAATAAGAAAATAATAAACCAGGGGGTGTGCTAGCCCATTAGGAGGTTAATCTGGAATTTATGGCCCATTTGTTTCACAAGCCTGTTTGACTTTGGTAATTGTCCAGGACGTTGGTTGACTGGGAGTACCATGGTCTTCCAATCATGGACATTGGATTGATGCTTAAGGCCACTTGGCGCGTTGGTAAGTGAGGCACATAGTGAATCACGCTGAGAAGTCTGCATGCAATTATGTTAGAAAAAACAATATAAGCGTTTTGGGTGGACCTGGGATTCGAACCCAGGTCCCAATGGTTACCAGCCAGCTCATCTTCCACTTCGCCATTTGCTTGCTTTGATAATATAACACTAAACAAACAATATATTAATAATCCAAACAATATGCTGTAAAAAGAAAAAACGCGTGCTTCTTTTTGAATGGACCAACCACATATCACCACCTCATCATCGTCTTCGCTGCGCCTGTAAAAAAGCAAATCAGATAGCGGGGGTTTTTAACCCCCATAAAACATCATGAGGAAAAATAGTGAATAGCCCCACAGGCTATATAAATATTTCGCGATGGTAGCTTTGTGTTCGTCTTGTTCTGACGGTCTCAACCATATGCCTTAGAGGTCCCAATTTTGCCTGGTTACTGAATCCCCAAATTCAAGGTTTATGAACCCTAAAATTTGTCAATGGCAATTCGTGATTCTGTGTGTTTCAATGCAATTAAACTATACCAATAGCTTCCTGTGGTCTTTAACAATACAAAGAAAACAAAAAATCACATCAAATGCTTATGAATCATGAGTTTCGATTATGAGAAAAATATGCAAACCGTGAATTTGTTCTTGACAGTTTCTTGAGCTGTAGCGCTTGGTTTCGATTGCAATACGTCCCTGACACTTCCAGCAATGTGTTAGAAACAACCAAAGTCCTTGAATTGGCCTGGAAGATTGAAAACAGTTTTCAAGTTTCTTTGAATTTTCTTGAATGGCTATGGCTTTTTTCTGCAGCAAATTCACGTCTGTGGCATTAGGGTTGGCTTGTGTACTTATAGTAGAATGAAACTAGGTTAAATCTTTGCCAAGAAATCCATGGAATTGATGTTTGTATATTTGATTTGCAATCATATATTTTTGAATCTTTTTGATTGGAAAAACTTGCCAAACTTGGAGATTCTTGTCCCTTTGATTTGCACACGAATTTCCAGCATATCTTGAGCTTGTTTGCTTCACAAAAAGATTGAAAAAACCATATCTTTGAATTTCCTACAATTTAAATTAATTAAATGAATTAAAATCAATTAAAAATCCAATTAATTAATAAAAATAAGAAAATAAATTCAAATAGGCTTGATGGGTCGTGCATAGGCCTTGGATAAAGTTTCAAGAAGAAATTTGAGGCCGATTAGCAAAAACAAGGTGTTTTGAGCAAAGTTGACTTTTGCAAATTCATAAAAATTTCCCAACTTCTCCAATACATATCTTGCTCAATTTTGATCATATGAACATGTTCTTGGACATTTTGTAAAGGTCTTGAAGTCCTCTAAACAATGCCTTTGGTTCCATGTCATTTGGATTTACCAATCTCAAGTTATGGTCTTTGACTTAAAGTGCATTTTTGTTGACTTTTGAAATTGACCTATAATGTAGAAATTGATAACTTTTTGTGAGAGCATTTCTTGGACTTGGAATGTGAATATGGATTGTAGGAAATGTCATCCCCTTCAAAATGAGCATTGGATGGGATTTTTCTGATGAACCATGAAAAAGTTATGCCCTGGTCAAGATACAGTTGACTTTTCTGCTGTCCAAAAATAGTAACTTCTTGCACCTTGATGATTTTTGAGATATCCTTGTGGAATCATGATCAAGACTTGATCAAATGATGATTGTGAGCTCAAAATAAGATGTTGACAAAAAAATTTGCCTTTTGGCTGTAAAATGACCATTTTGCCCCTATAGTTGACTGTAGAGCAATTGGAGCTCTTGACTGTGGAATTTGATCCTGTGAGTCTTGAAACTCGGCATGTAGATGCTTGAGGATGTATATGAGCCTATGAGACTTGATTGAGCCATTGAAAATCCCAAATTCATTGAAGGAACCAAAACCCTAATTTTGACTGGCTTAGGAGGTGTTTGGACTGTGCAACCCTTGAGAAATCTTGAGCCATTTGGAGATGATTCTTGACAAACTTTGAAGAAATATGGGAGGGAAAATTTTGGGGTACAAAAATTGGTATGTCCGGCATTCGTGATCTGAAGGTGGAAAAGGATTGAACACTTAAGTGCCCAGAAATTTGCACTCACATGTGCATGAAGTGACACTGTTGGTTGATTATACTTCTTGAATGGGCTTAAAGATTCCATTTGGATAAGTGATAGAGTGTCCTCGAAGATGGGCTTACATATGCCATCCAAAGTAATTGTTGATAGGAGTATCAGAATGAGTCTATGCCTAATTGTATCTGAAAATGATTTTCCGAAAACCTATGAGGGAAACTGCTCTTCATAATGAATCCCTGAAGGAGATGCTCGTAAGAATTCATTCTCTGAAGGAAATCATTTGGTCATAAAGATAGTCGCCCCGTCCTATTTCGGGAATTGATCTATAATCTATTTTTCATTGGTAAACCCGTTCTGTTTCGGGAATTTATACCGCCTGGTCATATAGATAGTTCCCCTGTCCTGTTTTGGGAATTAATTTGTGACCTATTTTTTGTTGGTAAACACATCCTGTTTCGGGAATTTATACCGCTTGGTCATATAGATAGTTGCTCGTTCTGTTTCTGGAATTAATCTATGACCTGTTTTTGTTAGTAAACTCGTCATGTTTCGAGAATTCATACCGCTTTGTCATATAGATAGTTGCCCTATCCTATTTCGGGAATTAATGTACGACCTATTTTTCGTTGGTAAACACGTCTTGTTTCGGGAATTCATACCGCCTGGTCATATAGATAGTTTCCCCATCCTGTTTCAGGAATTAATCTCTGACCTATTTGAAAATTGTTGATGATATTCGTCTGTTTGCAAACTTTACCTAAAAAGACAAAAATAGCTTTATTTAATGTCATAATGTATGTAATGCATTGTGTAATGATGCTCTCAAAATAAATGAGAATGTTATACGCGTTTCAGTATGCATATACTATGATGTACTGTAAAATGATGTATGGACGCAATATGTCATTGAAGCGTATCGGTAGCTCCTTGTAACAATGTCTAGCTGAGCAAACTAAATCCATGACTGATACTGGGATAAAGAAAGTGATTCTTCCATTTCTGCTAGGAATAATTTTGCTGGGGATTCCCACTTTCTGTTTGAGGATACTCCACTGGGGATCTTCGACTTCTTCTTGAGGATAGAGGCATTCAAGGAGAGTCGATCATTCACCGCTTTTTTTGTTGAAGGATTTGATTCTTACGTACGCAGACTAGGGATAAAAGAGATGGATTTCCCTCTGGTGTGCTATCTTTCCAGGTTTTAGATATCGTAGTAACTCTTTTGGGGATAGCAACTTTGATTAAACCCTGTTGGAGGAGAGAATTTTGTTAGGGATTTCTAGTGTTGGAGTAATAAACTCCGCTAGGGAATTAAATTCCTGTAAACTGTGTTGAGGAAATAAACTCTGATGGGGATTGGAATTTTATAGGCTGCACTGAGGAAGTCTCCACTGTATGCTGGTGCAATGATCAAACTTTCTTATCCTCTAGGGGACCTATTAGGGATGATGATCAGGTCAAGTTGTCAATTAGGGATATGGAGGTGAACTGCTGGAAGATGTCCTAATTTCTGCCTGAGGGCATATTACACTTGCTTGGGAATATATCTCTGTTAGGGTTGAGCTTGCGAAGATAGCTCCGTAGAGATAGTTTCATGGATATTGCATTGTGGGGATTTATGAATGACTTAAACATTATCCTAAGTCCAAGAGTCTTCGATAAATGATAATCCTGTTTTTATGCAAATATTTGTAAATGGTGATCATATTCAAATGCATATGTTCATTCAAAGTAACCATTGGACATATTTGCAAACAAAACAGAGGAAGTAAAAACAAATAGTTTTGAATTTTGAAATAGACTGAGTTGTATTGATTTTGAAATTTTGCCTATGAACATGCAGTTTTATACAAGGAGACAAAAATCCTAATAAGAGGGAGTTATGAAATTTTTAAAAAAAATACAAAGTGATAAACAAGAAAAACAGCTATGTGGAAATGATCTCATCGAGTTTTAACTCTGCTATTGCCTCTATGTCTTTAAGCATCTCATCACTTGTCATCGGAAGAAGATGACTGGATTGATCTATAATGTTTGATCTTGACGTTTATAATAAATCTTGTTATAAGTAGATGATCCAATGGGGCGTAGTCATAGCTTTAATCCCTAACTTTTTCCTAGACCGCCCTTTCAGGTTTTCAGTCTATCGGGATATCCTTTTTTGCCCAAGCCGCCTTTTTAAGGTTTTTGAGTTGTCGGGTGTACAATTTATACATACATATATATATATATATATATATATATATATATATATATATATATATATATATATATATATATATATATATATATATATATATATATATATATATATATATATATATATATATATATATATATATATATATATATATATCCCTAATTCTTGCCCGAACCCTTTTGGTTCGTCGGGATGCCCTTATTTTTGCCTAGGTATGTCAACCTAGCAGGTCTCATTTATGCGTAGCATTTTTTGACTATGTTCGCATTCACAGGGTGCGGAAAATCTTCACCGTCCATGGTGGTAAGTATCATAGCACCGCCAGAAAATATCTTTTTGATTACAAATGACCCTTCGGTATGTGAGAGTCCTTTTCCCCATGGATCACCTTGTGGTAGGATGATGTGCTCTATTACCAAATCACCAGCCTGATACACCTGATGTCTGACTTTATTATTAAAGGACTTGATCATGATACATCTGACCACAACAAACAGCCGCCAGCCTTTTCTTGTCAATCAAATTTATCTGGTCCAACCTAGTCTGGATCCACTCATCTTCATCTAAACCTGCGTCTTTCATAATCCTTAAGGAAGGAATATGGACTTCGATAAGTAAGGCAACCTCTATACCCTAGACGAGAGAGAACAGGGTTGCCCCAGTTGATGTACGTACTGAAGTGTGATAACCATGAAGAGAAAATGGTAACATATCGTGCCAATTTTTGTATGTCACTGTCATCTTCTACAAAATCTTCTTGATATTCTTGTTGGCAGCTTCCACTGTGCCTTTCATCTTTGGTCGATGCGGAGAAGAATTATGGTATTTAATCTTGAACTGCATGCAGAGTTCCGTGATCATAGTAATGTTAATATTGGTACCATTATCCGTGATGATCCTTTCAGGTATGCCATACCGAAAGATGAGGTTATGATTGATGAACCTGGCCACAACATTCTTGGTAATAGAGGCAAACGAGGCTGCTTCTATCCACTTCGTAAAGTAATCAATAGCAACCAGGATTAAATGATTCCCATTAGAAGCGGTAGGCTTAATCTCTCCAATCATATCAATGCCCCACATTGGAAATGGCCAAGGAGCAGTGAATACATTCAAGGGAACCGGAGGCACATGTACATTGTTAGCATAAATCTGGCATTTGTGACAAGTTCTGGAATGATGATGGAAGTCAGTCTCCATTGTATACCAATAATAACCCGCTCTTATAACTTTCTTAGCCATTTTATATCCACTAGAGTGAGTACCAAAGACTCCTTTGTGCATATCTTCCATAATCTTCTCAGCTTCCTTCTTGTCTATGCAACGAAGCAAAGTCGAATCGTGGTTGCACTTGTACAAAATTTTGTTACTCAGAAAGAACTTGGCAGAGAACCTCCTTAGAAATTTCTTATCATTGGCCGATGTCCCCTCGGGGTATTCTTGAGCCTCGAGGTATCTTTTCACTTTGTGGAACCAAGGCTTTTCCTCTGCTCCATCAGTATCAACTTCGTAGCAATGTGTCGGTTCATCTAGTCTTTCAATAGTAATTCTAGGAGCGTCATTGTCTCATCTGACTCTGAACATAGATGACATGGTAGCCAATGATCTTCTAATTGATTCTCTTCTTGTGGAATGTGTTCAACAGTGATTTCTTTGAAGTACGAAATTAATGTCAGCACATGCTCTCACTAAGGATTGAGATTTGGATGCTTCGTATCCCATTCTCCCTTAATCTGACTGATTACTAGCGCTAGGTCCCCATATACACTCAAAACTTTAATTCTAATATCGATGGAAGCTTTGATATCCATGATGCATGCTTCATACTCTACCATGTTATTGGTATAGTCAAAACATAATCTAGCGATGAAGGGCGTATGGCAACCCTTGGGAGAGAAAATCACAGCTTCAAATCCATTACCAAGCGCGTTAGAAGCTCCATCAAAAACCATAGTCCATCGGGATCCCGATCTAGGTCCTTCATACGGTCCAGGTTCTTCATAATCAGTAACTAGCATAATATTCTCATCCGGGAACTCAAAATTCATAGACTGGTAGTCATCTACAGCCTGATGAGCCAAATGATCTTCCAATACACTTACTTTAATTGCCATCTTGCTATTCTTTTAGAGAGAGAAGGCTTCTCGAATATGTATTTTATTGGATCCATCTTAGAGATTAGCAAAGTAGTATGAGTCAACATATATTATGTTAGTCAGCGAGCAGCCCATGCTAAAGCGCAGCAAGTTTTCTCAAGCAGTGAGTATCTTGTTTCACAGTCAGTAAACTTTTTTCTAAGGTAGTATATTACATGCTCTTTTCGACCAGACTCGTCATGTTTCCCCAATACACACCTGTGATCGGTGGATCTGGAACTGACTGTTTAACACTGGTTTCGCGAAATGTCGCGGAAGCAAGAGTCGCCACCGTCTTTTATTTTCTCTAACATGAACAGGACAAAAGCACAGCAAAATTCCTTATGAGATTGTTTCTCGGTTCGGGAGGTAGATTTATAGAAAGGGAAGGTGTTAGCACCCTTTCTATCCATGGTTATCCATGGGCTCTTAGATACTTGCTCATTTGTGTTTTCAAAAGTGTTTGCTTTTCAAATGTGAGTGAGTTTGAAAAAGTTTCGTTTAAAGATTTCAGATCGACTCTTGTATCAGTCCTCAAGAGTGTTTGAAAAATTGTTTTTGAAAGCTTTTTGAAAAGTGTCGGTGTGAAAAGAAGTTTTGATTTGTTTTGAATTAGAGCAAGTATCTACGAGTCATCCACCTACCCTAAGGAATTAGGCTGTGTAAATGTCCTTAAGGTAGTGCCATCCCACCATTGAGAGATAGGTAGCACCACCGTTGGAGGTGTTCGGGTCAATTCGTTTGTAGGGACAGTGTGGTCACCAGAGCAACAGTAGGACACCTTAGAAGCTACCCTTATGCCATGGGGCATGGACATAAGGACTTACTAAAACGTCCTATACTCGACGACCACGTTTCGAGGGGGAAGGCAACAGTGAGGCGTACCCTAAGAGTGGTGTGTGAATTTGTGTATTGTTTTCAGTTATGTTTTATCTTGTAATGCATTATGGTGATCTACGCTTGCTTTTAATTTAGGCCATTCATTCTTTCGTGCAAAGTTTAGCAGTTTTAAGGATTCGGAAATTAAAGTGCGGAAAATAAAGTCCTACGCTATTACAAAGCGCGGGTCTATACATCGCCAAATTAACAAAGACTAGTTTTTTAATAAAATGCGGAAAATAAATAAATTCCTAATTACTATTACATGGCTTGAGCAATTACATGATATTTGAAACAAAAAATAAGGACAAACGCGCGAAAAGAAATTAGAATCGAATGTTCGAGGGCGTTGGACCCTTTAAAGAAATTAAATGAAATTAAAAATTAATTATTATTTAATAAAGGAAAGAAGTTATTTTTTGGTTTTTGGTATTTATGAAATAAAGAAAATTAATTAAAATTAGAAATTAAATGAAACCCTAGTTCTAAATTATTTTTAATTGTTTAAGGAAAATATTCAAGTTTTAACCTAATTTACACTAATTAATTAATTACATGGGTATTTACAAAATTATTAATAATTATTAATAATAATAATAAGAAGAAATTATTTATTAAAAGAAAAGATAAAAATGCTAAAAACCCTAATTTCTATGTATTTTAGTTATTAAGAAAAACATTTAAATTTTAAAACCTAATTTAACTAAATTTATGACTTAAAGATTTATTTACAAAAATATTAATGAAATAAATATTAAATAAACATATTTTATTTTTTGATCTCTGATTTTTGTGTTATGAAAATTATTTTTGTGAATTAAATAAAACAATAAAACAAATAAAAGAATAAAAAGGAGAATTAAAATAAAAAATAAAAATATGCAAACCATGGGGGTGTCTGGCCCTTTTTGGAGGTGTGTTTGAAGCATTTTTTGGCCCAAGAATAAAGCCTTTTTTGACTTTCAGGAATTATGTGTGGAAGGGTTGACTAGCGTGCATGATGATCTTCCCATTCTGGCCATCAGATTGAAGCCCCTGGACACTTGGCAGGCACAATCATACGCGCACATGGTGGACCACTGGAGAGAAATTTCACCTGAACATGTTACAACTAAAATTATTGAGAAATATGGGGGACCTGGGAATCGAACCCAGGTCCCAATACCTGCAAGCCAACGCATCAACCATCCAGGCCATTGAGTCTCTTTGTTATTATAGTAGAACGTAAATAATATACATGAAAACAAGCGCTAGTGGCCTAAAGCAAGAAATCACGCGCCAATATTTGAATCATCCAGTCAGACTTGGACACGCTAGCATCGTCTTCCTTTTGTTCCTGCAAATAATACCAAATAGCGAGGGTTTTAAACCCCCACTAACTGCAATGCATAAAAATAGCGATTAGCATATGAGTAAACATAAAAAGGGCGCGAGGTGGTTGTTCAGTTCGTCTTAATGTCCTGATTTCAACGGTACCAGTTTGGTTGTCCAATTGTTCCATATATGTAAAGCCCCAAAATTGAAGCTTCTGAAACCCTAATATGCATTCATGGTGAATTCTTGTACAGGCAATATTAGTTCAATTCAAGGGAACCATTAGCTTCAGCACATTCATATTAGTATAAATCAATAGTTAAAAATCACGAATGATGCATGGAAACTGAAACACGATTATGGAGAATTTCAAGAAAAGTAAGACTTTGTTATACCAATTCCTTGAGTATGGAGGGCTGGTTTTGATTGGAATCGTTTCCTGGATGTCTTGGCAAGGTTTTGGAACACTTTTCAAGCCTTGAATTGCACCCTAGGTCTGAAAACAGTTTCAAGGTTTTTAGGCCAAAATTGCAAGTTTGTTCTATGGTTTTTAGCGCAGCTTCTGTGTCTGTATGCATTAGGTTAGCTTTGCATATGTATGTAGATGGAATTAGGTCAAGAAAACCAGGCCCAAAGTCTATGCATTTATGATTTTGAATATTTGATTTTCCATATCCTTTTTTCAATCTTTTTCATGCCAATCATTGCCAATCATGTAGAAACTTTCCCTTTTGAGTGATGCACGAAATATTTGATTCATAATGGATGAAATCTCTGTACAAAAAGATTTGAAAGGTATTATTTGCTATTTTTTCATATTTAATTTTAATTAAGTGAATTAATAATAATAAAAATTCAAATAATTAATCAAAAATGAGAAAATAACTCCCTTGGAGGTCAATGGGTCGTGCATAGCCTTTGGGTGATGATTCATGGAAGAAATTGAGGCCCATTAGCATTTTTGAAGCCTTTTGTGCAAAGTTGACTTTTCAAAATTCCCAAAAATTTCCCAACTTCTACAAGGAATATCTTGCTCAATTTTTAAGCTTTGATCATGTTCTTGGACATTTTGGAAAGTTCTTGAAGTCCTCTAACCAATGTCTTTGGTCCCATGCCATTTTGATTTACCAATCTCAAGTTATGGTATTTGACTTAAAGTGCCTTTTTGTTGACTTTTGAAAATGACCTATAATATTTAAATTGATAACTTTTTGTGAGAGCATTTCTTGGACTTGAATTGTGAAGATGAGTTGTAGGAAATGTCATTCTCTTCAAAATGAGCTTTGGATGGGATTTTTCTGATAAACCATGAAGAAGTTATGCCCTGGTCAATTTGCAGTTGACTTTTTCAACTGTCCAAAAATAGAAACTTTTGCATCTTGAGACTTTTTGAGCCATGCTTTGAGAATCATGATCAAGAATTGATCAAATGATGTTTGTGGCTTCAAAATAAGATGTTGACCAAAATTTTTGACTTTTGACTATCAAATGACCATTTTGCCCCTGCATTTGACTGTGAAGCAATTAGGGTTTTTGACTGTGCCATTTGGTGCTGTGAGTCTTGAAACTTGGCATATGGATGCTTGACAATGTATGTAGGTATGTGGGACTTGATTGGACCCTTAGAAACTTCAATTTCTTTGCCATAACCAAAACCCTAGTTTTGACTGTGTTATGAGGCAATTGGACTGTGCAACCCTTGAGAGATTTTGAAGCATCTGAAGACTGATCTTGGCAAATCTTGAAGAATATGGGAGGGCAAATTTTGGGGTACAACAGTTGCCCCTGTTCAATCTTCTTAGACCTGAGGATGCAGATTGGCTTGCGTGCCTTTCGTAATCCGAGGGTAGAAGATGATTGAACACTAGAGTGCCCAGAAATTTGCACTCACATAGTAGAGTGTCAGCAGCATGATGCAGGGAATGGGCTTATAGATGCCATTTGGAGACTGATATTTAGGAGGATGGGCTTATAGATGCCATCGGGAGGTTGTCGATCGCGTAAGAGATTCCTTAGCGATAATTTGCGTACCTGAGAAAAGAAAATAATTACCTGGCCTGTTACAGGAGTTGATCTTCAAACTCTTTATGTAGATGTGCCCTGGCTAGTTACAGGAATCGAATCTTTAAACTCTTCAGACATGCCCTGGCGAGATACAGGAATCAAGTCCGGAGAATATAGTCGTCAACAGATACACCCTGGCAAGATACAGGAATCAGATCTTCGAACTCTTCAGACGCACCCTGGCAAGATACAGGAATCGGGTCTGGTAATGTTAGTCGTCAACAGATACACCCTGGAAAGATACAGGAATCGGATCCTCAAACTCTTCAGACGCACCCTGGCAAGATACAGGAATCGGGTCTGGTAATGTTTGTCGTCAACAGATACACCCTGGCAAGATACAGGAATCGGATCCTCAAACTCTTCAGACGCACCCTGGAAAGATACAGGAATCGGGTCTGGTAATGTTAGTCGTCAACAGATACACCCTGGCGAGATACAGGAATCGGATCTTCGAACCCTTCAGACGCACCCTGGCAAGATACAGGAATCAGGTCTGGTAATGTTAGTCGTCAACAGATACACCCTGGCGAGATACAGGAATCGGATCTTCGAACCCTTCAGACGCACCCTGGCAAGATACAGGAATCGGGTCTGGTAATGTTAGTCGTCAACAGATACACCCTGGCAAGATATAGGAATTGGATCCTCGAACTCTTCAGACGCACCCTGGCAAGGTACAGGAATCGAGTCTGGTAATGTTAGTCGTCAACAGATACACCCTGGCAAGATACAGGAATCGGATCTGGAATCACGACTATTGATAGCAATCATCTTTGTATTAACTTTTGTCCTGAAAAGATAAAACGTTAGTTGTATGCGATGTCATGATGTATGACATGCGTGATGAGATTATATATTCATGATGCGTATATGCATGCTATAATGTATGAAGATGTGATGTTTATGAATGTATGTTTTCGTCTTAGGAAAATAAATCCTTGACGGATGCGGGAAGTTAAATCCTGGGCTGATGTGAATAGCATTCTTTGTTTCCACTGGGGAGTGATGGTTGCAAGAATACCGGTCGGAGAAGATAACTCCGTTGGGGAATAAATTTGGATATTACTCTGCGGGGGAAAATTATTCTAGCGATCTTGCTGGGGAACAATACTCTGTGGGAAGAAGGTACTCTGTTGAGATGTTGATGATAACTTCGCTGGGGATACCGTTGTTATGTTGGAAGTTTTAATATACTCCACTGGGGATAAGAAGACTTCGCCGAGGACGATCTTTCCGTGGCTTTTGGCTGAGGATAACCCAGTTATATCCTGGTAGGGAAATAACCTTTGAATAAATACGGGAGACGCGTTCGTTCTCTGCAGGGGGGAAACTTCCAGAATCTACTGGGGATAAGCTTCCTGCTGGGGAGATGATTCAGCTTTCCTGGGGAAATCTTCAGACTGGACTCTCTTGGGGAAATTTTGAGATATATTGGAAGTGGCTCCACTGAATTCATGTATACCGCCGGGGAACAATCTTAGATCAAGACTGCCGAGGATGCTTGTTAAGAATGTTTGTATATTGCACTGAGGAGTGTTGAGATCTGCTGGGAATACCCAACTTCCTTGAGGTTGACAGTATAACTTTGCTTGGGGAGAGTGCATTGACTTGCTGGCTCACTCTCTAGGGACTTAAGATATCTTGGTTATGTTCTTCAGCTGAACCTACCTTGGCACCTTGGTGGGCAGAACAATTAGATCGCTTAGACAACTCATTATTGCCCCTGTTTCTAATGTTACCTGTAATTAATCCTTTGTTTCGTGTGCAAATATTTATGAGTTAGCAATTATTGTCAAATGCATATATCACAAATTGAACCTTGGACGTTCTTCGCAAAACAAAACAGAAAAAGGAAAAACAAATGGCAATTTGTCTAAAAAGTGAATTTATATTGATTTTTGAATTTGCCTGTAAATAGGCGTTTTATGTACAAGAGGCTGACGTCCTAGTAGGAGAACGCCGCCGAACAAAAGAGTTTATACAAATTTGTACAAAGGGAAAACAAAACAGCTATGTGAAAAGAATAATCCCACTGGGTTCCAACTTTGCTATCGCATTTATATCTTCGAGCGTCTCATCACTTTGCTGCTCAGTTCATGATGAAGCTGATTGATCGATGTCGTCTGAACTTGATAGTTGATACCGGATTCTGGGTGCAAAGTGATCCAATGAGACATAGTATTACGCTTTATCCCTAAATTTTGCCTGGACCGCCCTTTCGGGTTTTCGGTCCACCGGGATACCCATTTTTGCCCAAGCCGCCTTTTCAGGTTTTCGACTTGCCGGGTGTACAGATTTTTTTCATTTCATCCCTCATTTTGCCCGAACCCTTTTGGTTCGCCGGGAAGCCCTAATTTTTGCCTAGGTATGTCAACCTAGTGGGTGTTTTATTACGCGTAGTATCTTTTTACTATGTCTGCATTGGCGGGGTGAGGAAGGTCGTCACCATCCATGGTGGTCAAAATCATGGCTCCTCCTGAGAACACATGTTTAACCACAAATGGCCCTTCGTATGTGGGGGTCCATTTGTCCCTGGGATCACTCTGAGGAAGGATGATGCGTTTGATTACCAGATCCCCAACTTGATACTCTTGTGGTCTGACCTTTTTGTTAAATGCCCTGATCATCCGTTTTTGATACGTTTGACCATGACATATAGCAGCGAGTCTTTTTTCGTCAATTAGGTTTAACTGATCAAGTCGTGTCTGGATCCAATCATCTTCGCTCAGATCTGCATCCTTCATTATCCGGAGAGAGGGTATTTGCACTTCAATCGGTAAGACTGCCTCCATGCCGTAGACCAAGGAAAAAGGAGTTGCCCCGGTTGACGTCCTTGCTGAGGTACGGTACCCATGTAGAGCAAATGGTAACATCTCGTGCCAATCTTTGTAGGTCATTGTCATCTTCTGCACAATCTTCTTGATATTCTTATTCGCTGCCTCTACAGCCCCATTCATCTTCGGCCGGTAAGGAGAAGAGTTGTGGTGCTGTATCTTGAACTTCTCGCAGAGCTCAGTGATCATCTTGTTGTTAAGATTGGTACCATTGTCCGTAATGATCCTTTCCGGGACGCCGTATCGACAGATCAGGTTATTTCGTATGAATCGTGCCACGATGTTCTTGGTTACCGTAGCATAGGAAGCTGCTTCAACCCACTTTGTAAAATAATCAATCGCCACTAGGATGAAGCGATTCCCGTTGGATGCCGTAGGTTTAATCTCGCCGATCATATCTATGCCCCACATTGCAAAAGGCCAAGGTGTTGTCAAGACATTCAGGGGAACCGGAGGAACGTGCACCTTATCTGCATAAATCTGGCATTTATGACATGTTCGAGAATGTTGGTAACAGTCAGCTTCCATTGTGGACCAGAAATATCCTGCCTGAAGGATCTTCTTTGCCATGGTATGTCCACTGGAATGTGTTCCGAAGGTACCTTCATGTAGCTCTGCCATGATCCTTTCTGCTTCAGTCTTATCCACACAATGCAGTAAGGTCGAATCATGGTTTCGCTTGTACAGGATGCCGTTGCTGAGGAAGAACTTTGCTGTGAACCTTCTCAGAAACTTCTTATCGTTGACAGATGCACCTTCAGGATACTCATGAGCTTCCAAGTACCTCTTTACCTCATGGTACCAGGGTTTTTCAGTCACTACCTCAGCCTCAAGATCACAATAATATGCAGGTTCATCCAGTTTCCAGATAATGATCCGGGGAGCCTCGTTGTCCCATTTGACTTTGAACATGGAAGACATCGTAGCTAACGCGTCCGCCAACTGATTCTCCTCTCTTGGGAAATGTTCAAAAGTTATCTCTATGAAGTGGGGTATCAATGTCAACACACATTCTTTGTAAGGAATAAGGTTCGGGTGTTTCGTATCCCACTCGCCTTTGATCTGATTGATCACGAGAGCGGAATCTCCGAAGACACTCAGAAACTTGATCCTTGAGTCGATCGCAGCTTGAAGACCCATGATACATGCCTCATACTCCGCCATGTTGTTGGTGCAGTTGAAACATAGCCGGGCAGTGAGTGGAGTATGAGTGCCTTGAGGGGATATGATCACAACGCCAATACCGTTACCCAAAGCGTTGGAGGCTCCGTCAAAGTGCATAGACCATCGGGATCCTTCCTCAGGTCCTTCATCCGGTCCAGGTACTTCACAATCAGTCACTATCATGATGTTCTCGTCCAGAAACTCGAAGTTCATTGACTGATAGTCGTCTACTGCCTGGTGTGCCAAGTGATCTGCCAATACACTTCCCTTGATGGCTTTCTGAGTCGTGTACTGGATATCGTATTCTGTCAAGATCATTTGCCATCTTGCTATTCTCCCAGACAGAGCAGGCTTCTCGAATATGTACTTTATTGGATCCATCTTTGAGATCAACAAGGTAGTGTGAGTCAGCATATATTGTCTCAGCCGGCGAGCAGCCCATACCAAAGCGCAGCAAGTTTTCTCGAGCAGTGAGTATCGGGTCTCACAGTCGGTAAACTTTTTGCTAAGGTAATAAATGGCGTGCTCTTTTCGGCCAGACTCGTCATGCTGGCCCAGCACACACCCCATCGAGCTGTCAAGTACTGTTAGGTATAGTATCAGAGGTCTCCCTTCAACTGGTGGCATAAGGATGGGTGGTTCTTGGAGATATTCTTTGATTCTGTCGAAAGCGGCCTGACATTCATCATTCCAACGTACCACCTGATCTTTCTTCAGCAGCTTGAAGATTGGTTCACAGGTAGCAGTTAGGTGTGAGATGAATCGGGCAATGTAATCCAGACGTCCTAGAAAGCCTCTGACTTCTTTCTCTGTCTTTGGAACTGGCATCTCTTGAATGGCTTTAACTTTGGCAGGATCCACTTGAATACCCTTGTCACTTACGACGAAGCCTAGCAACTTTCCAGATCTTACCCCGAAGGTGCACTTGTTCGGGTTCAACCTCAGCTTGTACATTTTCAGACGGTCAAACAGCTTCTGCAGATGGTCAAGGTGTTCCTCCTCAGTTTGGGACCTTGCAATCATATCATCGACATACACTTCAATCTCATGATGGATCATGTCATGAAATAAAGCAACCATGGCACGTTGGTAGGTTGCCCCAGCATTTTTCAACCCGAATGGCATGACCTTGTAGCAGAAGGTGCCCCACTGAGTGACAAAGGTAGTCTTTTCCATATCTTCAGGAGCCATCTTGATCTGATTATAACCTGAAAAACCATCCATGAAGGAGAATACCTTGTGCTGAGCCGTATTATCAACCAAAACATCAATGTGAGGTAGGGGAAAGTCATCCTTGGGACTGGCCCTATTCAGATCCCTGTAATTAACGCACATTCTGACCTTACCATCTTTCTTCGGCACCGGCACCACATTGGCAACCCACTGAGGGTAAGAAGTCACTGCAAGAAACCCGGCATCGAATTGCTTCATAACCTCAACTTTAATCTTCTCAGACATCTCTGGACGCATACGGCGGACCTTTTGCTTAACCGGAGGGCAGTCTTCCTTGGTAGGCAAATGATGGACCACAATGTCGGTATCCAACCCGGGCATGTCTTCGTAGGACCAGGCAAAGATCTCCACATAATCATGCAACATCTGAGTCAACCGTTGTTTTACGCTGAGCTCCAGATTGGCACCAATCTTAACTTCCTTTCTATCTGCCTCAGTACCCAGATTTATCGTTTCCACTGGCTCTTCATGTGGATGAATTTCCCTCTCTTCCTGGAGTAACAGTCTTGCAAGCTCGCCAGGCACTTCGCAATCATCTTCACCTACGTCTTCGGCTAAGTTGATCGGATTTTCGAAGTCATAACTGGCAGTAGCAGAGTCGTTACCAGTGAGATCCAGAGTGGATTGAAACCTGTATAGGTGAGTGTGTGTAAATATAGATGTTTTGCAATATATAAAGAAAGAAAGAAAGGGAGTACAAGATTTGAAATGCGAAAAAACGTCCAAGGTCTTTATTCATGATATATGGAGATGACAAGTAATAAGCCCTCACAAATGAAGCCAACGGTGCCCCGGGTAAGACACCGGGCCATAAAGTTTCAATTCATTGTTTATTACAAATAACAAAAACAAAGGAATTCATTACTGCGTAACAAAAGTAACAGGTATGTGATCTTTTGCGGTCCAATTGGTCAATCCACCGTCGGTCGTCGGGTAGATCCAGCTGTCGAACTCTGATTCTTTCACTTCGTCTTCATCCCCAATAGCATTCACTCCTGGATTGGTGATGAGCACAGAAGGTCTTCCGATCCTAGCTTTGCGCACAGCCCTCTGAGCCTCTGCAGTAAAACCCAGTCCAAACTTGTCAGTTTTAGGAGTGAAATCAGGGAGCCTGCCCCAGTTAGCACATTCACCTTTCTCGATTACAGCCCGGGCGTCCTTCAAGGAAGCCATCTTTAAAGGAAAGTCTTCTTCAATTACCGTCTCAGCTGACGCCAATGTTGGAGGTACCTCTTCAAAATGTTGAAAGGGGGTTTCAATAAACTCCCCGTCCATCTCAATATACCAGAAGGAATTCAAATGACTAACCATGTACTCTTCCTCCCCCTGCACCGTAACGATCTTCCCTCTGACAGGGTACTTGAGCTTCTGGTGTAGAGTGGAGGTCACTTCCCCAGCTTTGTGAATCCAAGGTCGACCCAGCAAACAGGAATAAGATGGACGAATATCCATCACATAGAACGTTGAGTCAAATACTTGAGAACCCACACGAATCGGGATGTCTACCTCACCATGCACCATCCTCTTAGAACCGTCGAAGGCTCTAACAATGATGTTACTAGGCTTCAATTCCAGGCCCTCACAATCCAACCGGTCTAAGGCCTTCTTGGGCAACACATTCAGGGAAGAACCGGTGTCCACCAACACGTGAGCAAGAGTAGTGCCCCTGCATTCAATGGAGACATGCAGGGCATCATTGTGGTTTTTTCCTTTAGCGGTAAGATCAGCATCCGAGAAACCCAAGCCATTGTCAGCTGTCAAATTGGCCACACAGTCAGTGAATTGATCCGCAGATGTCTCCTGTGGCACATGAGCCGTCTTCAGAAATGAAATCAGGGCCTTGGCATGGGCCTCTGAGCACAGCAGCAATGAGAGCATAGAGATCTTGGAGGGGGTATGCCCCAGCTGTTCAACGACATTGAAGTCGCTCTTCTTGATTATCTTAAGAATTTCCTCCATCTCTTGCTGGGAGGCTCCAACATTCACAGACTTTGGTGCCTCCATCCGGGCAGGCTCATCATCAATCCCTTTGCCCCGAGTATTAGATGACTCGGCAGCAGGGGAAGCAACTTGATCAGAAGTGGAAACAAGCGCACTTGCAGGCGTTATAATGAGAGGTCTTCGGATAACTGGTGGCGCAATGTCAGGCGAGAAGAGCCTGCCACTGCGAGTTACTTTAGCTGGACCAGTGATGTTACTGATATTGGTACCGGTGTTAAACTCCTGCTTCACTCCAAGTACATATACATCTGCCCCATAGTGCCAGGGGACATCCTTGTCATATTCATAGGGGAGGGGCCCCGGAACAGTAATAATAATGGGTGCAACAGACATGATTTTAACTGGCTTCCTGGGGGGAGCCTTGATTGGATTGTTGAAAATTGTAACGACAGATACTTCTTCAGCGGGAACACAAGGAACAGCGGTTTTCTTGAACAAAATCTATTTGCTGTCCATCAGGCTTTGGATGCCTGACTTCAACAACAGACAACCAGTAAGGGAAACAGCACACAAAAGGCAACCCTTGCCACAACCCGGAAATAAACCGGCTAGCAACAGGTTCCTCTTAACAGTCAATAGAGGGGTAGCCACATCATTCACAGAAACTGCATACAAGTCTTCATCGATAGCATTTACTCCATGCTGGGGCATAGGAGCAGTCACAACATTTGGCCTCTCGGGCGCCTCAAATTGTATCTCCTTCGCATCGATAAGGTCCTGCACCTTATTCCTTAGGGCCCAACAATCATCAGTAGAATTCCTCGGGCTATCGGATTGATAAGCACAGCGGGCATTTGGATTATATTTAGGAGATGCAGTGTTCACAACCTTCAGAGCCTCTCTGACGGTTACCAAGTTGGTTGATAGCAGCTGCGGAAAAATTTGTGACAAGGTCATACTCAGTCGAGTGAATTCTCTTCTGGGTCTCTCACCCCTTGGTTGATTAGCTTGCCGAGGAGCGGCAGCAGGCTTAGCAATTACCACTGCGTTGATAGTTTGGCGGCGCTCTGGTTTGTCTTGCCTCCTAGGCCCATACACAGCACTGGCCTCCTTCTTGAAAGGCTTCTTCTCAGAACTTGAGGACGCACCTTTCTGGATTTTACCTGATTTCATACCAGCCTCTATCCTTTCCCCAGTCAGAATAAGGTCTGTGAATCCTGCAGATGAATTGCCAATGAGATGATTAAAGAACGGCCCGGATAGGGTCCCCAAGAACATATCTACCAATTCACGGTCAGTTAATGGTGGTTGCACCCTGCCAGCCAGGTCCCTCCACTTCTGTGCATATTCTTTAAAACCTTCTCCCGATCCTAGCGACATACCCTGGAGTTGGGTACGTGTAGGAGCGAGGTCGGCATTATATTGATACTGTTTGTAAAAAGCAGTAGCCAACTCCTCCCAGTTACGAACCTTGGTTCCATCCAGCTGATAGAACCATTCGAGATGAGTCCCTGAAAGACTCTCCTGGAAGAAGTGGATCCACAAGTTCTTGTCCACTGTATACGGCTGAATATTTCGCACATAAGATCTGAGATGTAACTTAGGGCAGGACGCCCCGTCATACTTTGCGAAAGATGGTGCTTTAAACTTGTGTGGGATGATCACACCAGAAGATAAACCCAAGTCTCCGAAATCCAAACCAGGCACTTGTTGAATTTCCATGGCATTCATACGGTCTTCCAACTACTTGTATCTGTCTTCAGCTGGAGGATACTGTTCCTCATCAAAATCAGTCTCATTGTCAGAGACCACTGGACTTGGAACCCTTCCCCCCTGGGGACTGCCTTTGCCTACAGAAGAACCAGCTTCCTTATTCTACAGTGTGTTACCAAATCTCCGGCCCGTGTTGAATAGAACAGTCCTCTTCTTCTTCTTCTTCTTAACCAGCAGAGCCTTCAGCTCCTCTTGACCTTGGGCCAAACCCATGATCAGCTCTTGAAATTGTGCGTTCTGAGCCTGAAGGGCCTTGATAGACTGCTCGGTAGATGATTCAGGGTTCATGATGCTGAAATAAACAGCGAAGAACAGTAAGCAACCTGAAAAGAAGAGTACCTGCTATGCACATGATGCATGATATGTGTTTATGCAATGCATTCAAGGGTTCTAAAGTTCAAATTTGTTGTAGACAAAAAGGAACACACGTTATCATTAAGAAATAATTGTTCAATACATCAAAGCCTCATGGGCAAACATTACAAAGCAAATCAATCCCAGAAGACACTACGCATCCTCTTCGGAGCAATATAAGTGTTGAGATTCCTTTCCTCATGCAGTAGGCGGGTGAGCTCCAAGACTTTCTTTTCACTAGCATGTAGACTGGTCTCAAGAGAATTCCGTTCTTCCTTAAGCTGGATCCAGCTCTTCTGCATTTCTTCCCAGGATGTAGGCATGTCAGGATGTTGAATGGTGTAGGACACTTCTCCTTCCAATACTGGCTCTTTGATCACAGGGAGGACATGAGGATATGGCATCACTAACTTCTGGGAGCGGGATCGTACCCACTTGAGATAAGGTTCCAACGGGATGGAGTTCCTGTGCCCCAGTGTCTTGCTGTCTATCCTACTTGGCATCCTCCAAGCTCTGATAAATCTCTGGCGAAGTCCTTGGGCATCGTTGTCGAAGTCAAAAACTATGTCAGGAATTAACATGTCATGAGGGCCGTCCCTCCGAGCATAACCAAACTGTCTCCAAGCCAGGCACGGGTTGTAAGTAATACCTCTTCTGATTCCAAGTAAAGGAACATTAGGGTACTCCCCGCAACGATCAATGATAGTGACATCCTCTCTGGACTGAGAGCACCAATGTATATCTGCATGTGTAAGAGTCATCAATCGTTGTGACCATCTCAAACCCCGCTCATTCTTCAAGACTGATTGTGGAAGGTGCGAAATAAACCACCTTCCCAGGAGAGGAGTGCAGCACATAAGAACACCTCTTTTTCTCATGGTTCGAGTGTAACATGAGTGAAGGATGTCCCCAAGCAACGTAGGTATAGGATTCCTGGACATGAAGATCTGGACAGTACTGATATCTATAAGCTGATCGGGATTCGGGAACAACACCAAACCATAGATAAGGAGGGCCACAACTTCTTCAAAAGCTTGTAGGTCAAGGGAGTTCCAACATTCTTGGGCCTTCTCGAACAGAAACCTGGCTAAGAACCCTTTGTTACCACTTCTAACTTCCAAATGTCCCTTGAGGTCAGATGGTTGTAGGCGTAGTGCTTTAGCAATCTCTTCAAGTTTGGGTTCCTTTTCCGTACCGTTGTAGGGTAGTTGATCAAGGATAGGGATCTTCAGAAGCCGGGAGAACTCTTCCAATGTAGGCACCAGTTGATAATCCAGGAAAGTAAAACAGTGGTGCAGAGGGTCAAAGAACTGGAACAGGACCTTTATCATATCTTCCTCAATGTTGGTGTTGACCAAGCTGATGAGTCTTCCATGCCTCTCACTGAAAGAAGAGCTCTCGGGAATCCTGGATACAAGTTCCTTAAGCTGAGGAGGGATCCTTACAAGGCTGATCTGAATAGTCTTTCTGCGAATAGTTTCCATGTCCTACAAAACAAGAACAAAGATGAAGATTCGAACCCCTGAAATGGTTAGTCAATGCATATGATGTTGTATGATGTCATGATGCTATGATTAAACACACCACAAATATTCACAAGGGCAAACATGGTAAGGCACATAAGTCACACCACAGCCCTTAGAGTTTAGGCCAGCATGGGGTCTGGGTATTACCCTCTTGAAGTTGGTGGGCTCAACCTGTCCTATCAGAAGTAATCGGGTTCTAAGGGTCCCAATATCACTGAATTGCTTTCATTGTTCATCGTTTCAATTTAGCCACTGAACTGGCGACCGAAATATTCCAAGAAAATAACCCTCGATTGAGTGTAGTATCGAGTATCAACCAACCTCGGACTGCACCAAAGTCAGTTATCTCACTACCCTAAAGAGGCCAAGATGGTTCAATTAAGGTTCCTAAGGTCAGTTAATGCTTCACGACACCACGCGGCGGCCTCGTACTCTCCTTGACTGGACTCAAGGGTTACCGGTACACACCAAAGTGCCACATCAACGTAGCAGACTGCTTCAACCATGTCGGTATACCCCGCACAGTTCCCTCACAGACTTGTTGCTACTTTCTAAGAAGGTATCCCCAGATCCGGGTTAGGATCTATAGAACTCCCAAGACAATACCCACAATAATAAAGCAAACAAAACAGGCAATTGAAAACACAAGTGATCTTAGTCCTAAGGTACACCTCACTTTTATAAGTCTCCCCAGCAGAGTCGCCAGTTCTGTGATCGGTGGATCTGGAACTGACTGTTTAACGCTGGTTTCACGAAATGTCGCGGAAGCAAGAGTCACCACCATCTTTTATTTTCTCTAACATAGACAGGACAAAAGCACAGCAAAATTCCTTATGAGATTGTTTCTCGGTTCGGGAGGTAGATTTATAGAAAGGGAAGGTGTTAGCACCCTTTCTATCCATGGTTATCCATGGGCTCTTAGATACTTGCTCATTTGTGTTTTTAAAAGTGTTTGCTTTTTAAATGTGAGTGAGTTTGAAAAAGTTTCGTTTAAAGATTTCAGATCGACTCTTGTATCAGTCCTCAAGAGTGTTTGAAAAATTGTTTTTGAAAGCTTTTTGAAAAGTGTCGGTGTGAAAAGAAGTTTTGATTTGTTTTGAATTAGAGCAAGTATCTACGAGTCATCCACCTACCCTAAGGAATTAGGTTGTGTAAATGTCCTTAAGGTAGTGCCATCCCACCATTGAGAGATAGGTAGCACCACCGTTGGAGGTGTTCGGGTCAATTCGTTTGTAGGGACAGTGTGGTCACCAGAGCAACAGTAGGACACCTTAGAAGCCACCCTTATGCCATGGGGCATGGACATAAGCACTTACTAAAATGTCCTATACTCGACGACCACGTTTCGAGGGGGAAGGCAACAGTGAGGCGTACCCTAAGAGTGGTGTGTGAATTTGTGTATTGTTTTCAGTTATGTTTTATCTTGTCATGCATTATGGTGATCTATGCTTGCTTTTAATTTAGGCCATTCATTCTTTCGTGCAAAGTTTAGCAGTTTTAAGGGTGCGGAAATTAAAGTGCGGAAAATAAAGTCCTACGATATTACAAGGCGCGGGTCTATACATCGCCAAATTAACAAAGACCCGTTTTTTAATAAAATGCGGAAAATAAATAAATTCCTAATTACTATTACATGGCTTGAGCAATTACATGATATTTGAAACAAAAAATAAGGACAAACGCGCGAAAAGAAATTAGAATCGAATGTTCGAGGGCGTTGGACCCTTTAAAGAAATTAAATGAAATTAAAAATTAATTATTATTTAATAAAGGAAAGAAGTTATTTTTTGGTTTTTGGTATTTATGAAATAAATAAAATTAATTAAAATTAGAAATTAAATGAAACCCTAGTTCTAAATTATTTTTAATTGTTTAAGGAAAATATTCGAGTTTTAACCTAATTTACACTAATTAATTAATTACATGGGTATTTACAAAATAATTAATAATTATTAATAATAATAATAAGAAGAAATTATTTATTAAAAGAAAAGATAAAAATGCTAAAAACCCTAATTTCTATGTATTTTAGTTATTAAGAAAAACATTTAAATTTTAAAACCTAATTTAACTAAATTTATGACTTAAAGATTTATTTACAAAAATATTAATGAAATAAATATTAAATAAACATATTTTATTTTTTGATCTCTGATTTTTGTGTTATGAAAATTATTTTTGTGAATTAAATAAAACAATAAAACAAATAAAAGAATAAAAAGGAGAATTAAAATAAAAAATAAAAATATGCAAACCATGGGGGTGTCTGGCCCTTTTTGGAGGTGTGTTTGAAGCATTTTTTGGCCCAAGAATAAAGCCTTTTTTGACTTTCAGGAATTATGTGTGGAAGGGTTGACTAGCGTGCATGATGATCTTCCCATTCTGGCCATCAGATTGAAGCCCCTGGACACTTGGCAGGCACAATCATACGCGCACATGGTGGACCATTGGAGACAAATTTCACCTGAACATGTTACAACCAAAATTATTGAGAAATATGGGGGACCTGGGAATCGAACCCAGGTCCCAATACCTGCAAGCCAACGCATCAACCATCCAGACCATTGAGTCTCTTTGTTATTATAGTAGAACGTAAATAATATACATGAAAACAAGCGCTAGTGGCCTAAAGCAAGAAATCACGCGCCAATATTTGAATCATCCAGTCAGGCTTGGACACACTAGCATCGTCTTCCTTTTGTTCCTGCAAATAATACCAAATAGCGGGGGTTTTAAACCCCCACTAACTGCAATGCATAAAAATAGCGATTAGCATATGAGTAAACATAAAAAGGGCGCGAGGTGGTTGTTCAGTTCGTCTTAATGTCCTGATTTCAACGGTACCAGTTTGGTTGTCCAATTGTTCCATATATGTAAAGCCCCAAAATTGAAGCTTCTGAAACCCTAATATGCATTCATGGTGAATTCTTGTACAGGCAATATTAGTTCAATTCAAGGGAACCATTAGCTTCAGCACATTCATATTAGTATAAATTAATAGTTAAAAATCACGAATGATGCATGGAAACTGAAACACGATTAGGGAGAATTTCAAGAAAAGTAAGACTTTGTTATACCAATTCCTTGAGTATGGAGGGCTGGTTTTGATTGGAATCGTTTCCTGGATGTCTTGGCAAGGTTTTGGAACACTTTTCAAGCCTTGAATTGCACCCTAGGTCTGAAAACAGTTTCAAGGTTTTTAGGCCAAAATTGCAAGTTTGTTCTATGGTTTTTAGCGCAGCTTCTGTGTCTGTATGCATTAGGTTAGCTTTGCATATGTATGTAGATGGAATTAGGTCAAGAAAACCAGGCCCAAAGTCTATGCATTTATGATTTTGAATATTTGATTTTCCATATCCTTTTTTTAATCTTTTTCATGCCAATCATTGCCAATCATGTAGAAACTTTCCCTTTTGAGTGATGCACGAAATATTTGATTCATAATGGATGAAATCTCTGTACAAAAAGATTTGAAAGGTATTATTTGCTATTTTTTCATATTTAATTTTAATTAAGTGAATTAATAATAATAAAAATTCAAATAATTAATCAAAAATGAGAAAATAACTCCCTTGGAGGTCAATGGGTCGTGCATAGCCTTTGGGTGATGATTCGTGGAAGAAATTGAGGCCCATTAGCATTTTTGAAGCCTTTTGTGCAAAGTTGACTTTTCAAAATTTCCAAAAATTTCCCAACTTCTACAAGGCATATCTTGCTCAATTTTTAAGCTTTGATCATGTTCTTGGACATTTTGGAAAGTTCTTGAAGTCCTCTAACCAATGTCTTTGGTCCCATGCCATTTTGATTTACCAATCTCAAGTTATGGTCTTTGACTTAAAGTGCCTTTTTGTTGACTTTTGAAAATGACCTATAATGTTGAAATTGATAACTTTTTGTGAGAGCATTTCTTGGACTTGAAGTGTGAAGATGAGTTGTAGGAAATTTCATTCTATTCAAAATGAGCTTTGGATGGGATTTTTCTGATAAACCATGAAGAAGTTATGCCCTAGTCAATTTGCAGTTGACTTTTTCAGCTGTCCAAAAATAGAAACTTTTGCATCTTGAGACTTTTTGAGCCATGCTTTGAGAATCATGATCAAAAATTGATCAAATGATGTTTGTGGCTTCAAAATAAGATGTTGACCAAAAATTTTGACTTTTGACTGTCAAATGACCATTTTGCCCCTGTATTTAACTGTGAAGCAATTAGGGTTTTTGACTGTGCCATTTGGTGCTGTGAGTCTTGAAACTTGGCATATGGATGCTTGACAATGTATGTAGGTATGTGGGACTTGATTGGACCCTTGGAAACTTCAATTTCTTTGCCAGAACCAAAACCCTAGTTTTGACTGTGTTAGGAGGCAATTGGACTGTGCAACCCTTGAGAGATTTTGAAGCATCTGAAGACTGATCTTGGAAAATCTTGAAGAATATGGGAGGGAAAATTTTGGGGTACAACAACACCCCATTGAGTTCTCTAACACTGTTAGGTACATGATCATGGGTCTTCCTTCAACCGGTGGCATCAGAATTGGAGGTTCCTGAAGATATTCTTTGATTTTGTCGAAAGCTATCTGACAATCATCGTTCCACTTAACTACTTGACCTTTCTTTACCAACTTGAAGATCGGCTCACAAGTAGCCGTCAAATGGGAAATAAATCTAGAAATGTAGTTCAATTGTCCCAGGAAACCTCTGACTTCCTTCTCAGTATAGGGAGATGGCATTTCTTAAATAGATTTAACCTTGGCAGGATCAACTTCAATACCTTTACCACTGACGACGAAACCTAGGAGTTTACCAGATCTTACCCCAAAGGTGCACTTGTTTGGATTCAACCTCACCTTGTATTTCTTCAATCTCTCAAACAACTTGTACAGGTGGTCAAGGTGTTCTTCTTCAGTCTGAGACATGGATATCATGTTATCAACGTAAACCTCTATCTCGTGATGGATCATATCATGGAACAAAGCTACCATAACAAGCTGATATGTTGCACCGACGTTCTTCAAACTAAAAGGCATCACTTTGTAACAGAAAGTGCCCCACTGTGCGACAAAAGTAGTCTTCTCCATATCTTCAGGTGCCATCATGATTTGATTATAACTAGATAAATCATCCATGAAGGAAAATACTTTGTGTTGAGCGGTGTTGTTAACCAAAACATCAATGTATGGAAGTGGAAAGTCATCTTTAGGGCTTTCCCTATTCATATCTTTGTAGTCTATAGACATACGCACGTTACCGTCCTTCTTAGGTACTGGCACTACATTTTCAAACCACTGAGGATAAGACGTAACAGCTAAGAAACCTGCATTGAACTGCTTTATAACTTCAGCCTTGATCTTTTCAGACATCTCCTGATGTATACGATGAACCTTCTGCTTTATATGAGGACAAACCTCCTTCATTGGTAGACTGTGAACCACAATGTCAGTATCAAGCCATGGCATGTCTTTGTACGACCAAGCAAAAATCTCAATATAGTCGCGCAACATCTGGATTAACCTCTTTTTGACACTGTCTTCTAGGTCGGCACCTATCTTAATTTCTTTTCTGTCGTCTTCAGTAACGAAGTTCACAACTTCGACAGGCTCTTCATGCAGTTGTATAGCTCTTTCTTCTTGCTCTAATAGTTTATCAAGTTCTCCAAGCACTTCACAATCTTCCTCACCTTCATCCTCGGCTTGGTAGATCCGATTTCCGAAGTCATAATTGGCAATAGCAGAATTGTTATCAATGGGATCCAGAGTGGATGCGGATATGCAATTTGTTGTGTGTGTGTGTGTAAGAATACATAGCTATTTTGGAAGTAAATAAAGTAAAATAAAAATAGAGAGCACAAAATTTGAATACAAATGTCCAATGATTTATTAAATGAAAATATGTGTATGAAAGATAAAAACCCTAACAAATGGATCATTGTGCCCCAGGTACGACACAAGGCTTAAAGTTATTGTTTAAATTACATATCCAAAAACTTGAAAGCAAGAAAATAGAAAATAGAATTTACTCCTGACTAAAGTAGATTGGTATAAAGTCTTAAGCTTTCCAATTGTTGAGCCCATTGCCAGTAGTAGGGAAAATCCAATTGTCTATGTCACAGTCGCTATCAGTGTCTTCCACAGCAGAAACATCATCAATAGCATTAACGCCTTTGTCATGATTAGGCATAGGTGCAGTGATCACATTAGGAGTTTCGGGAGGATCAAATTCAATCTCCTTAGAGTCATTCATATCTTGGATTTTATCTTTCAGAGCCCAACAACCATTTGTATCATGTCTGGGACTATTGGAATGATATGCACATCTTACATTGGGATTGTATCGGGGAGAGGAAGTGTTGGGATTTTGAGGAGGATCTCTCATTGTAATCAGCTCTGCCTTTAATAAGTGTTGCAATGCTTGAGACAACAGCATATTGATTTTGGTGAATTATCTCATGGGTGTATCCGACCTACGATGATTTCCTTATTGTTGATGTTGCGTTAGTGCGGGATTGGAAATAATTATTGACCTCACAGATTGATAGAGATCACCTTTGCTACGACCTTTCTGGATGTACACAACATTATCTTCTTTCCTCCCATTGAAAGACTTCTTCGCAGTACTTGAAGATGCAGCCACCTAAATTTTCCCGCTTCTGATTCCACCTTCAACATGTTCCATTGTTAATATAAACTCGGTGAACATGGCTGAAGAGCTTCCAATCAGATGATTAAAGAAAGGACCTGTCAAAGTTCCCATAAACATGTCAACCAATTCCCTATCTAACAAGAGAGGCTGAAATCTTCATGTTAGATCTCTCCATTTCTGGGCATACTCTTTAAAGCCTTCGTTAGAGCCCATGGTCATACTCTATAGTTGCATACGGGTTGGTGTAAGATCCATATTATACTAGTATTTCTTATAGAAAGCAGCATCCAAATCTTCCCAGGTATGGATATTGGTCCTTCTAGTTAATAGAACCATTCCAACTATGTTCCAGACAAGCTCTCTTGAAAGAAATGCACCCACGACTTCCTGATAGCAGTGTGTGGTTGAATCTTCTGTACATGTGACCTCAAATGAAGCTTTGGGCAAGAAACACCGTCATACTTTGCAAAAGTGGGGACTTTGAACTTATGAGGAAAAACAACTCCTGAGACTAAACCCAAATCCTCAAAATCCAACCCAGGCACTTTCTGGTTCTCCATATCATTTAGACGATCTTCTAGTTGCTTGTATTTTTCATCAACAAAGGGGTATTGTTCATTCAAATAATCTTCTTCCTCTTCATCAGAGTATTTAACAGGGCCATGGTTGCTTTTTTCAGTTTCACCACTCTTATCGTCTTTATATTGTTCGTCGTCTTTGTCTAATGGAGTATCAGGATTCTGAACTCGCTTGACTAGACCCTTGACCTTCTTCCCATGTTAAGAATTTCGACTGGTTTCTTTGTCTTTTTCTTCTCTTTGGTGATGGGTGCCTTCAATTCTTCCTGCCCCTTGGCTAAGTTTAGGAACATCTGTTGGAATTGGGCATTTTAAGCTTGGAGATCTTTGACGGTCTATTCAAGAGCCATTTCTACTGAAATAAACAACAAGAAGATGAGAAACCTATCTTGAGAATAACTTTTATGCAATAATATGGTCTGTAAATGTATATGCATATGCAATGTTTTCAAGGACCTCATGGGATTTAAATTTGTTAATCAAAAAGGAAACAAAGAAACTTAGTAGTAAGTTCAAATCATAACTGCCTTTTAGGCTTACAATGAAAACAAGATAGTTAAATTATGAAACTCCTAAGGCCCAAGGCATTAAGTCTCCCATGGATGCTTCCTCTTTGTGTTTATATATGCCTTCAGGCTCTGCTCTTCATTAAGTCTCCCATGGACGCTTCCTCTTTCTAATACTTTCTTCTCACTAGCATAGAATTGAATCTCAAAGGTATTCCTTTCTTCCTTGAGTTAAATCCAAGACTTCTGTAGTTCTTCAAATTCAGTAGGCATATCAGGATGAAGAATGGTAAGAGGAACATCTCCTTCAACAATAGGCTCCACAATTACTGGTAGGACATCAGGATATAGAATTATAAGATTTTGAGCACGAGACCGCACCCATCTGAGGTAGGGCTCCAAAGGGATGGAGTTCTTATGCCCCAAAGTCTTGCTATCAATCTTATTGATCATGCCCTAAGAACGGATGAACTTTTGACGGTAACCTTGAAGGTCGTTCTTGTATTCGAATACAATACCCTGGATAAACATATTATGAGGATCGTCTCTTCGAGCATTACTAAACTGACGTAGAACTAGAGAAGGGTTGTAATTGATACCTCCCTTTTATGCCAAGGAGTGGTACATTAGGGAATTCCCCATGAAGGTCAATAATAGTGATGTTCTCTTGATATCGGGAACACCAATAGATATCTGAATGAGCGAGTGACATCAACCTTTGAGACCACCTCAAACCTTGTTCATTCTTCATCACTGATCGCGGAAGGTGATAAATAAATCATCTACAAAGTAAAGGTATGAAACATATGAGAGTCCCTCGCTTCCTCATAGTACGAGTGTGAAGAGAATGCAGAATATCTCCAAGAAAAGTAGACACAGGATTATGAGTAAGAAATATTTTGATGGTGTTCACATCTATGAGTTGGTACGGATTAGGGAATAGTACCAAATCATAGATCATCAAAGCCAAAATATCTTCAAAAGCATGAAAACTCATGGAATCTAGAAACAACTGATCCTTCTCTATCAGAAATTTTACAAGAAGACATTTAACTTCACTTCTTGTTTCCTAATTAGATACAATGTCTGACCACTTCAGATGTAAGGCTGCTACAATATCTTCAGGTTTTGGAACATTCTCTAGACCAGTGAAGGGTGTCTAATCAAGAATAGGCACTCCAAGTAGCTTAGATAACTCTTCCATTGTGGGCACCAACTAATAATCTGGGAAGGTAAAATAGTGATGCTTAGGATTAAAAAACTGGAACAGAACACTCATCATGTCTTCTTAGAAATCGAGGGTAACCAAACTGGTAGATAGCCATGCATTTTGGTGAATTTAGAGTTTTCTAGAACCTTTGAGACTAACTCCTTAATCTTGGAAGGTACACTTACAAAGTTGATTCGGATAGTATTTCTGCAAGCAGAAGCCATGACCTGCAACAAAGGACAAAGATAAATCCCTAGGTCCTTGAAACGGTTAGTGAAAATGTTATGATGTCATGATGTTATGTTCATGTTTAAACAAGTAGAAAACACAAACAAATCACACAAGAGCCTTAGGTTTAAAGGCTTGCATGAGGTCCATAGGAAAGTACCCTTCTCTATTGAAGTTAAGTTGGCTCAACCTATTCTAAAAATAGTAACCGGGTTTTAGGAATCTCATATCACGAATCTTTCTCAAAGGCTCTATTTTAGTACGGCAACTGATTTGCTACCAAAACATCCTAAGAGTCAAATCTAAATGAGCGTAGCTTCGAGTATCAACTAACTTTAGATTGCACCAAAGTCGGCTATCTCACTACCTTATAATGGCCAATATGGGTCAATTAAGATTCTAAAAGTAAGTTGGTGTTAATGACCCCATGCGGAAGCCTAATGTAATCCTTGACAGACTCAAGAAACATCAGTACAAACTAAAGTGTCACACTAACTATAGCCATCATATTAACCATATTGGTCTACACCGTACATTCTTTAAGATTTATTGCTACTTACCTAAGCCAACCCTAGATCTGGGTGTAGGACCTTTCAAATAATAAACCCAAGCAAGTCATTAAAATTAAATCAGACAAAGCATACAATTTAAGCAAGTAAAGTAATGTAAACTCTTAAGGTAACCCCTCTTTTTAAGTAGTCCCCAGCAGAGTCGCCAGTTCTACAATACGGTGGGAGAACTAACAGTTTTAGTGTTTTACCGCAAATGTTGCAGTTAGCAAGAGTCGCCACTGACTTTTCTTTTATCCAATATAAGGAAAGAGTGAAAAGAACAGGAAAGACCTTGATAGATTTTGAGTTCGGGGGGTAAGTTATGAAAAGGGAAGGTGTTAGCACCCTTTTCATATGTAGTTATCTACGGGCTCTTAATCTCTAGCTCACTTTTTGAAATTTGCTTTGTGTGTGTGATTTGAAAATATTTTTGAAAAGCTAAAGTACGGCTAACTTTGTAATGATTCTTGTATCAGTCCTCAAGAATACGTACAAAGTGTTTTGAAAATATTTGTTTCGAAAAGGTGATGTGTAAAAAAATGTTTTGTTTGTGAAAAGATTGTGAGCAAGTGATTAAAAGTTCCTTACCCACTAAAGGTCATTCTTATTCTTTTCCTTCTCCTTTAGAAATTGTGTTATCCGTACCATTAGTTAGTAGGTAGCCATAACTATTGGATGTGAAGGGACATGCGAAGGGTCATCGAATGATCATTGAAAGCAACACATAAGGATACTTTAGTAATTCGAAGGGACTATTATCATGTTATTCGTAGGCAATAAAGGACTAGATCATCTTTTCGTAGGCAACTCGAGGGACATTGCGGGACTATGATCTTTATTCAAAGGGACTATGATAATTTAATCGATGGTCTTTGCTAAAGTATCCCTACTCTCGAGGGACATGACCAATGTTTTCCAAAGGCAACGAAAAGAGGTTACCCTAGAGGTGTATATGTGAAAAGTGATTCAATTACAGTATGTCATCTTGGAATTATTTAAGGTTATCTACCGATTTATTTTATCTTGCCATACAAGCCTATTATACACAGTTATATATATATATATATATATATATATATATATATATATATATATATATATATATATATATATATATATATATATATATATATATATATATATATATATATATATATATATATATATATATATATATATATATATATATATATATATATATATATATATATATATATATATATATATATATATATATATATATATATATATATATATATGATGTATAAAGTATAAGTGCGGAAAAGTAAAGTCAGACGCCATTACAGAGACTTGAAGCAGTTACATGATAAAGAACTTGTGCGGGAATTTAAACTAGGTTATTACAAATTTTGTACATCCTATACAATTTGTCTAAGAAAATAAATGGAAAAAATAAACAAAAATGTTAGAAAGATTATTTTTATTGTCCTAAAATCTAAAATATTAGAAATTAATTTTTTGTTTATTTTTTATTAATTTTTGAATGATAAAATAATTAGTTATCTAATTCTAAATTAATTACAAAGGTTAATTAATTAAAAAAACTAATTCTAACAAAATTGAATTAAAAAATATGTCTAAAATTAGATTAATTAATAAAATCCCTAAGACTAATTTTTTTCATTTTTCTGATTTAATTCTTATTAAAAAAATTAATTAAATTACTTAAATAAAATAAGAAAAAAAGTAAGAAAATGTTAGAAAAAGAAAACAAAAGAAAATGCATGGGGTGGGACTTGAACCCACCCCGTTTGTCTCACAGGCATGTTATTCTACCACTGGGCCATTGTTGCTTAGGTGTTTAGGAATGAGAACCAGTTAAGATATTATAACCTGTACGTTAATTTGTGAAATAAAAAAATGTTAAAAGGCTGGGATCGAACACATGCCCTTCATGATACGCGCACGCTTTCTTGCCAACTGAGCCATGCTTCTTTTCTGTTGCTAAAACACAAACAATATATTATATAAAAAAAAACATCAATGAACCAAAGAAGCGTCGGAGCCCTAGCTCCCGCCGTCTTCTCTGGCTAGGTGCTTCATGGATCTGCAAAAACAATGCATGTTAGAAAGAAAAGATGACCATATCCCCCCTAAATTGAGGGCTACGAATCCTATGGTAGGGTTCTTTGGCCTGAATGTTCCTATAAATAGAGATTCGAAGCAAACGTATTTATATGCCCTAACAATGGAAAATAGAGATTCATGCATCAAAGCTTGCATGTAACACGTCAAACTTGTTCTAAACAATGTCCTGAACACATTTGGGCTCATCAAACACATTAGTAATGCATAAAAATTAAGATTGAATTCAAAGAAAAATGAAAATCGGTGGAGTTTGAAGCACGAGTTCTGGGCACTAAATCTTCTGGTTCTTAGGTTGAGCGTGTTCCTGGGGACTTCGGAAAGAATTTTGGACACCTAGTTTAGATTGCAAACCCTTGGAAATTAAAATACAATCTCCACACTTTTCCTTGAAAATTTTGATTTTATAAACCTAGTTTTTTAGGCAGCTCATGTGTGTCCCTCTCTTGGTCTGATGCTTGTGTATTTATAAGCCAAGTATTCTAGGTCAATAAATATGGTATGGAATCATATGTAATTATGGCAAGATTTCTTTCCAAAACCAATTAAAAACCTTCCAAAACAAGTGAAATTATCTTTCCATATTGAGGCAACACAATTTTGCATGGTTGGCAAGGAGTTATTCGGCTTCAAATTTGATCCAAAACTAAGCCCACATGCCTTGGTCTATCATTTTTTTTTGTATTTAGTGAATAAAAATCAAAACAAATGAAATAAAAATAAAAGATAATGCATGAATAGACTTATGGGTCTTTAAACATGTCATGAACATGTTTGAACCTAAAAACTTAGGCCCATTAGCTTAAAAATGCAATTTTGCTCAAAGTGGACTTCTTGCATTTTCTCAAAATTGCTTAACTTCCACCAATCATAAATCTCTCAATTTTTTATATAAAGGTGATATTGAAATTTTTGGAAACCTAAAGATGTCTCCTATAACTTTCATGTTGGTCATTTTTTCATTTGAAGTCTTTATCATTTTGTAAATTGCTTTGAAAAAAAATGTCTTTTTGTTGACTTTCAAAATGACATGTAATGTTTTTGATTATATCTCTCAAATGAAACATTTTTTTAACTTGAGCTTAGAGAGACAAAGCTATATAGAATTGAATTTCCTTCAATATATTCTTTTTTTGAGAATTTTCTAATGAAGCATGTGAAAGTTATGCTTGGTCAAAGTTTAGTTGACTTCTCCTAAAGAAAATCCTAATTTAGTAACTTTTGACTTTTGATGAATCTTGAGTTTTCTTGATGAATCATGATCAAACCTTGATCAAATGATGAATGTGACTTCAAAATATTTATTTTGATCAAAAATATTGAGTTTTGATAGTATCTTGACCACAGTTGACTTTTTATCCAATATAGTTAATTTTCAATCATCTGAGCAATTGACTAAGCTAACTTGTGATGCAAGGCTTGAAACTTGTCATGAGGGTACCTTGAGGCATATGAGGAATTATGGAATCTACTTGAGGCATTAGTAGCTCACTTTGCTTGTATGCTCAAACCCTTGAGTATTCTTGAGCAATTGAGAACCTTATGAGCATGAAAAGGTGTCTTGAATCAATTGTCTTCAAAAATGGGAGGAAAAATTTTGGGGTACAACACACCTAAAGCTGTAAACAAACAAAATCTAGGATCGACTTCGAGACAGACCAGCAATTGGTTAATCTTTCCCCAATGAAGTCGCTTGCTTAAACAACCAGCCAAACATCGACTGATAATATATCAATGAAGTCTCTATCTAACGTTTTTTATCCCATAGAAAGAGAAAGGTGAAAATTGAGAAAACATGAAAGGGGTGATATCACGGTCTTTCGACCAAGATATCGGGTAAGGAAGTCTATTACGCAAGGGGAAGGTGTTAGCACCCCTCACGCCCTTGTTACTCCATGGTATCCACTTTTGTTTGCTACTTCTAAGGGTGTTTTTAAGATATGTCTATGATTAAAGGAGAAAATGAAAAAGGAATACATGAAAAAAGAAATGCGGAGAAAAGAAAGAAGTATTTACAATTTGTGCTTGGTTAGGCTCCGCAACCTCTTGCCTATGAATCCCTTTCGAAGAATTAGAGTGTCGTATTTTGGCTCACATGTTTTGGTTTTTTTTTTGTATTTTTTAATGGAACAATATTAAGTTCACATTCTACCTGCAGCTCGACCTTAGGAGACTCACGCATCTGGAGTAGAAAGGAAATAACATGCTCAAAAAAATGTTTAGAGGCGGATGATGCTATATTCGCGACTCTAGCAAGTAGACATGGTGCAACCCGATCTTTGAGGAATTATGTGTCGTATTACATAGGGGGGGAAAATAACATATCCATTTTAAAGTTTAAAAAGCCAAGATGTGAGAAAAGAGTTTGAATTTTTTTGTTTTTTTTACCTTGAAAAGGGGCTTTTGTATTGTTAATGTGTTTTGGAATTTTCCAAGAAAAACTGAGTTTTAGTTTTAATGCACCTGCCAAAGGGGAAGAAAAAAAAGTCTAAGGGAGACTTTCCTAGTTTCTAAGCATAATGTTATCATACAATGATGGTCCTATGATTCGGATTGACAAAGAAGAGAAATTTCTACCTAATATTGTCATACATGGATAGCAAGTCTAGTGTCTATCTAGAACACACTCATCCGAGGGTTGAACCAACCTAAGGTATTAAAGAACAAAGTCATCCGAGAATGAACCAACCTAGTTGCTATTTGGAATACACTCATATCGAGAGTAAACCAAAGGTCCTAAGGGATCATGACATGAATGGTAAAATAAGATGCAGTATGTACACTGGAATAAGCGCATGAAAATAAATCGGGCAACACCCACTTGATACAGACTCATATCGAGAATCGAACCAAAACCAAAATCTCTTAGGAACACCCCATATGGAAGTAAACCAGGCGAGTAATATCTGAATATATCTTATATTTTTATGATTCTTTTGACAAAAGGTAAAGTGTGAAATGTAAATGGGACAAACTCATATCGAGAATGAATCAAGACCAAAGCCTCTAAGAAACACTCCATATGGAAGGTGAACCAGGCGCATAATATTTGATGTCTTTTTGTAACTTTTCTAGAATTGTAAACGGTAAATGTAAAAGGAACACACTTATACAAGCATGAACCAACCGAATCCACTTGGAACAAACTCATATCGAGAATGAATCCAAGTCCAAAACTTTAAAAAACGGATTAAACTCATATCAAGAACGAATCAAACAGTACAAGAAAGTAAACACATGTGCGGAATTTCCTAGTCAAAGATAGGGCTTTAAACAAACACAATTAGAAAACAAAAAGTGGTGCCTGCTAGAGGACTTTAAACAGATACTTTGAGCACATGCTCTTTATTTCCTACTTTAAATTATTTCTAGAAAGCGGTAAATTCAATATTACAGAAATTGATCTAAAAATATACCAAACGGATAGAAAATCCGTAATAGGAAGCTCAACGAGTGTAAGGAACTCGAAATGCGCTGTAAGCTAGCATCAACAACAAGAAATGTCATAATATAATGAAGAACGGATGCAAGCTATAAGTGTATCCACCACCAAATATGAAGTGATTGGTATCCGAATCGACTTCCCAAAATATGCACATCTCACAAAAGTGGTTAGCAAATAACAACAAAAATCAAATGTAACATTGAATATTAGTGATATGCATTGAAATGAATTATGTACAAAGCAAAGTGAACAATCTACATGAACAAAAGTTAAGTACATGCCAAAGTACATGATACAAGTCAATATTAGGCAAAAACTGCAAAATCAGGAAATAAGCATAAAAAATTATCGACTCGTAATTGGATGAAAATTACATGGTAGCCTACAAACGTGCCAACGGACTCAAAAATGAACTCGGTTCGTCCAAATTCCGACTCTAAGCATGATTTCTGAAACGGTACAGTAGCAAAAGATGTGTTGAAAAGTTATCCAAAATTGGAAATAAAGTGTACCAAAAGCTCTGGAATCATGGAGTCGATTTCATTGACCACAAGTGTAAAAACTTATCACAATTAGAAAGTTAGAGCAAATTTGTGTTTATGTCAAGTGTTGTAACAAAATTAGGAATTGTGACATTTTCCATCAAACTCAAGTTTTTATGCATCAAGAGTAATTTGTAATGTTACATGGACCCTATGGAAATTGTTACAACACTTAGAAATGGTCTATGTTAGTAAGCAACGCAAGTATGAACACAAACTAACCAATTAATATGTTATTGAAACTTGAGAATTAGTAAGCAATACATGAAAATAAAGTAAGGTGAAATTGAACATTGGCAACACAAAACTCAACATCGATATCATACCATAAGTAATAATATCAAGCGATTAAGTATCAAGAATCTAACTCAATTGTATCAAAATTTGTAAATCAATTCCAATTCAAGTTTATGTCAAAAAAGTAGTGAATTGGAACCACTTTACAACTTGTAGAAAATCAAAATTTATGTATCAAAATGCATTCCAATGCATCAAACTCCATAAAATTCTCAAATAATTGATTGAGACTAGTTGATATCAATGCTTAAAGAAACTCTTAACATCAATATTCAACTCATGAGATTGATTGAACAAAACTTTTTTTATTAACTTGTAAATTCAAGAACTCAACATAATCTCAAGAATCAATTATTCAATGCAAATTTTCTTCAACATTTTGATATCAAGAATTCAATCAATTCATAAAAATTAGGATTTAACTAATCTAAGTGTTAAACTTCATACTAATTCCTAATTCAATCCTTGAATTAAACTTAATTCTAATCTAATTCTCACTAATTAAGTCTTAATTAAACAATTAAAACTTCAATCAACAACAAAATCAAGAAAAATCACTTATTCAGAAAAGTGTTTAATTCAAGAAAAACTCATTGTAGAATTGAAGAGGAGGATTAGATGAAGATATTACAATGATCGGAATACAAATAGGAGTAATGAAACGCGTGAAATGGAGGGGAGGGGGATTGCAGATTCCGATGGTGGCAGAGGGTGTTCCAGTGGCGTGGCGGCGGTTGGCCGGTCAGTGGTGGCTGGCCGGTGCTCCGAGGAAAACTGGTGATGAAGAATTGATGATAATTCTTGAAGAATGTTGAAGAATGTTGTTGAATTTGTTGTTGTTGTTGAGAGAAAATGAGAGAAAATTGAGTTTGATTCTTAAGAGAATTGAGAGAGAGAGAGAGAGAGAGAGAGAGAGTTTGTGTTTGTGTTTGTGAGGATTTTGTAGTTATAAGAAAAAATCTGAATTTTTTATTTACATAGAGAGTGGAAATGGGCCTTGGATGCACAATTTGGTTGGGCTTTGCCTTGACGATGTAATCTCGACATGTTCACAAAGTGTCACGTCATCAACCATACAGAATTTCGATTCGGCCATAAAATGGAAAACGAAGATAATAAAATTTGTGACACGTTGCTGAAAAATGGGCTCATTTAGATAAATGGTGATTTAGTTATGATATTTTGAAGTTTTACCTCAGACAAACTTATTTTGGGCTCTAGTGTCAACTCTGACACGCTCTTCAATAAAAAACTGGTATTGATCAGAGTAGAATCTGGTCTCGACTTTGGAAGAAAAGTTTTAGATCTCTGAGTCAGTGACCTTGTGTAAAAAGATGGGCTCGATCTGATAAAAATTGACCGAGTTAAGAGTTTTCGAAGTTTTGACCCACATGAAATAATATTCAGCATTCAGGATTTTTGGCGCGTCACGTGCACCCTGGTTGAAAAACGAAGGCCTTTTCGATACCGTTCTGTTGCACCCCTAAATTTGCCCTCCCATATTCTTCAAGAAATTGCCAAGCCAAGTCACAAAATTCCCCAAGGGTTGCACAGCTCAACAGTCTCCCATACAGTCAAAACTAGGGTTTGGGTTCTGATCAAGAAAAGGAAGTTTTCAAAGGCTCAATCAAGTCTCATAGGCCTACAAATGTGGTCAAGCATCTTCATATCAAGTTTCAAGGCATTCAGCTCAAAATTGCACAGTCAAAACCCTAGATTGCACTACAGTCAACTGTAGGGGCAAAATGGTCATTTGGCAGTCAAAAGTTCAAATTTTTGGTCAACATATCATTTTGAAGCCACAAACATCATTTGATCAATGCTTGATCATGATTCTCAAAATTTGGCTCAGAAATCATCAAAGATGCAAAAGTTACTATATTTGGACAGCTGAAAAAGTCAACTGAAATTGACCAGGGCATAACTTTCACATGGATTATCAGAAAAATTCCATCCAAAGCTCATTTTGAAGAGAAAGACATTTCCTACAATTCATCTTCATATTCCAAGTCCAAGAAATGCTCTCACAAAAAGTTATCAATTTCAACATTATAGGTCATTTTCAAAAGTCAACAAAAAGGGACTTTAAGTCAAAGGCCATAACTTGAGATTGGTAAATCAAAATGACATGGGACCAAAGGCATTGGTTAAAGGATTCAAAGACCTTTCCAAAATGTCCAAGAACATGTGAAAAGCTTAAAAATTGAGCAAGTTATTCCTTGTGGAAGTTGGGAAATTTTTGGATGTTTTGAAAAGTCAACTTTGATTCAAATGGTCTAAAAATTGCTAATGGGCCTATTTTCTTCCATGATTCATCATTCCAAGCCTATGCACGACCATTTGGCCCAAAGGGAAGCATTTTCTCATTTTTTATTTATTTATTTGGATTATTATTTATATTAATTCAATTAAATTAATTAAATGTGTGAAAAATATCTAAATGAACCAAACAAATCTTTTTGTACACATTTCAAGGTCAATATTTCGTGCACATGCTGATTAGGAAGAATTGGATTGAATTGATCATAATTTGCACAAAAACCATGTGAAAAAGATTGAAAATATAATGGAAAAAAATCAAATCTTCAATCCATAATTACAAGAGATTTTGTTGAAAATTGTTAACCTAATTGCTTCTATACATATTCAGAACAACAAACCTAATGGAATTAGACCCTAAGCTGCGCCCAAAGAGCCATTGTAAAACTTGATTTTTCTCAAAAAAAAAGCAAAACTGAAAAGCACTCTAGAGGTCGATTCAAGCCTCCATTCTTGTCTCAATAGTTTCCTTGTGGTCTCCTGAATACATTCCAATCGCTAATATCAACTAAAGCTTCAAGAATTGGTAAGAGAATCTCAAACTGTACAGAAGAAAATTGCCATTCGAACATCATGATTTAAGCGTTATTTGTGAAATTTCTTTATTGATTCATGCTCATGATGATGTTTTGATGCTAACCAACACATTCAATTGCATTTTTGTGCCATATATACGAATCTGCCATGTTTGAATATTAGGGTTTGCAGAGCTTGAGATTGGGGCTTTTCACCCAAAGAAAAATTACGCCTCAAGACCATTACCATTAGACCAAGCATGATGAGACGAATGAGAATCAACCCTCGCGCTCAATTTATGAGCGCTTGAGGGCTATTCGCTATTTTCTGTAAACCCATCTAACACCACGTTTGCAAAACCGTCGCTTAAGGTTTATGTTTCAGGAAAAAAGAAAGAAGATGATGACGTGTGGGGCGAAGAGTGGAGGATTCAAACTTTCGCGCGCTGACTTCCACTAACGCGTTATGTCTTTTATATTATTTATTTGATGTTATATGTTAAACGTAATCAAACTGGCGTAGTGGCACAGGTGTTGAGCTTGCAACGTCCAAGACCTGGGTTCGAGTCCCAGGTCTGTATAATGCTTCATGTTATTTTTCAATTCAAACTCCTATGCAGCGCTTCTGTGGAGACGTACCATATGCCTCCCTCATCCAAGCGTCCACGCGTCCATCCCATTCAGATCAAAGGCATAGGATGGAGGAACACGCTACACTCCCAGTCAACGCACCACACGCTATGCAAAAAGTCCAAAAAGGCCATTGCTTGTTGGGCCAGACTCCTCCTAAATTGACCTCCACTTTGGGGCCTGAACCCCCCCTGGTTTGCTTTTTCTCTTCATATTTTAATTTTTAATTATTGTGTTATTTATTTTTATTGTTTTAATTAATTAATTATTTTCCTACAAAATATAAAAAAACATCATAAAAACTCAAAAAGACAAAACATAATAAAAATATTTAATTTTCACATTTTCTTGTAAATAATTGCTTATAAATAAATATTAGTTTAATTAGGTTTATCTTAATTCTTTTCATAATAAAACTTAAAAAATATAGAATTTAGGCTTAATTTTTGTCCTTTTTAATTTTTCCTTTTATCATAATATTATTTATTTTATTTATTTTCCTAATTAAATTGTACATAAAAAATAGGTTCAATTTAGGTTAAATTTTAATATTTTCATAATAAATCTAAAAAAACATTAGAACTAGGGTTTGCATCCAATCTTCATTTTAATTAATTCTTTTTTCCATTAAATATTAAATCCAAAAATACCAAAAAACATTCTTATTTTAATTTTAATTTTAATTTTTTGCAAAAGGGTCCAACGCCCATGTTCTTAATTTTATTTCGCGTATTTATTTTATTTCGCTTAATTCATTATGTAAATCTCCCAAAGCCATGTAACTTTACTTTTCACACTCTTCTTTAATTTCTTTATTTGCCTTCTTTACTTTTCTGTCAAATCGGGTCCGGTTTAATTTTGGCGATGTGGACCCGCGCCATTTGTAATAGTTTAGATTTATTTTCCTCGCAAATATCAACTGTTAACAAATATGCATGCAAGAATGAATGGCCCTAATTAAAATCAAACGTAGAACACAAATAAACATGACAAGACAAATATCAATGAAAACGACACACGATTCGCACACACCACCCCTAGGGTACGCCTCACTGTTGCCTTTCGAAAGGTGATCGTCGAGTAGAGGATGTCTTAGTAAGTCCTCATGATCCGGGAACCTGGCATGAGGGTAGCTTCTAAGGTGTCTTCCCATTGCTCTGGTGATCACCATGTCCCGAACCTCGAATTGACCCGAACACCTCCAACGGTGGTGCTACCTACCTCTCAATGGTGGGATGGCACTACTTTAAAGGACATTTACACAGACGAATTCCTTAGGGTAGGTAGGTTCTCAAGGATACTTGCTCTAATTTCAAGCAAATCAAAACATCTTTTCACCAACACATTTTCAAAAGCTTTCAAAAGCAAACTTTTCAAACACTCTGACGTACGAGTCGAACTGAAATTTTTCAAAGAAACTTTTTAAACCCACATTGAAAAGCAAACAAACATTTTTGAAAACACAATGAGCAAGTATCTAAGAGCCCATGGATAACCATGGATAGAAAGGGTGCTAACACCTTCCCTTTCTATAACCTACCTCCCGAACCGAGAGCAATCTCTTTAAGGAATTTTTCTGTGCTTTTGTCCTTTCCATTTGGAGAAAATAAAAGACGGTGGCGACTCTTGCTTCCGCGACATTTCGCGAACCAGCGTTAAACAGTCAGTTCCAGATCCACCGATCACAGAACTGGCGACTCTGCTGGGGACAAACTTAAAGTGAGGTGTACCTTAGGGCTAGGTCATAACTGTGTTTTCACTTGTATTGTTTTGCTTGCTTTACTATTGTGGGTTGCATCGGAGATACATAGATCCTAACCCGGATCTGGGGATACCCTGTTTAGGTAGCATAAGCTGTGAGGGACCTGTCTGGCGTAGACCGACACAGGTGAAGCAGTGGCTACGTTGGTGTGGCACCTTAGTCTGTACCGATATCCCTTGTGTCGCAACGAGGAGAATATGGGTCTTCTAAGGAGTCGTTAAGCACCAACAACCTTAGAACCTTAATTGACACAACTTGGCCTTTAGAATTGTAGCAGTATGCTACGCCCATTGAGGCTAAACTCTCGTGATGGTTCTGGCCGCAAGAAAAGATTGCGATGCTGGAGTTATGACCGATTGAGGGTAGTCAATGATATTGGGATCCTCTAAGAACCCGGTTACTTTTGATTAAGACAGGTATGAACCAACAAACTGAAAGAGGGTAGTACCTAGACCTCATGCTGGCCTAAACTTTAGGGGCTTGCCTTGTGTGACTTGTGTGCCTTACTATGTTCGCCTTTGTATCTGTATATGGTGTGCTTTATCATAACATCATAGCATCATGAGCATTGCATGCATCCTGCATAAGAACTGACCATTTCAAAGACAAGAGGGTTTCATCTTTGCTCTGTTTTGTAGGACATTATGATGCCTGTGCGAAGGAATACTATCCGGTTCAACTTTGTTCGTTCACCTGAGTTGCTTGATGAATTGGTTAGCAGAATTCCAAACACCACTTCCTTCATTCAGAGGCATGGTTCTCTTCTCAGTTTAGTCACTGCAAAGCGGGATCAACAGTTGATGAGTGTTCTGACCCAGTTCTATGACCCTCAGTACCAGTGCTTCACCTTTCAAGACTTCCAGCTGGTCCCTACCCTGGAAGAGTTCTCTAATCTGCTTGGTATCCCTATCTTGGATCAGACTCCCTTTACTGGTTGGGAAAAGACCCTCAGGCTTGAGGATGTGGCTGTAGCTCTTCCTTTGACCCATCAAGAGATAACAGACAACTGGGTAACTAGAAGCGGAGTTAAGGGTTTCTTGGCCAAGTTTCTGATTGGTAAGGCTAATAATTTCTGGAATGACCTGGACTTTAGGGCATATGAAGACATCTTGGCTCTCCTAATCTATGGGTTAGTCCTGTTTCCTAATCCTGACAACTTCATCAATGTCACTGCCATAAGGATCTTTATGTCTCAGAATCCAGTGCCCACTCTCTTGGGTGACATCTTGCAACAACTTCATGCCCGTACTACCCGAAGACGAGGAACCCTATGGTGTTGTATCCCTTTGTTGGTGAGGTGGTTTATCTCGCACCTCCCTAAGTTCGTGCTGAAGAACCAAGAAGGAAGAGGTTGGGCTCATAGGTTAATGTCTCTCACCGATAAAGACATCATTTGGACTTGCAGAGGTTTGGATGAGATAGCTATTATTGATCGATGTGGGGAGTATCCTAATGTTCCTCTGATTGGTACTCAAGGAGGGATCTCGTACAATCCATGTCTAGCACTCCGTCAGTTTGGAAGAGCAAGAAGAGCAGGTCCCCATGAGATGTTGGTGCCTCACATCAGTTTCGAGTTTCAGGTGGATAGTGACGAGCTGCGTCGTAGGTTCATCAAGGCTTGGGACAAGGTTCATAAAGCTGACCCACAAGAGCTAGGGCCAAATACTTCTTTACCTATGGAAGCCTACTACAAATGGGTCCGCATCCGTGCTCAGAAGTTAGGTATGCCGTATGAAGCTGTCAGACCCGTCATCCTTGAGTGTCCTGATAAAGATGGTGTTCCTCCAACTGTCCTTCCTCCTCAGATACCTACTGATTATGAGACATTGAAGAGATCTTGGTCGCAGCTGCAAGAAGAGCGGGATTCTTACCGGGAAAAGTTCAACGAGCAGGAATCAAAGATCCAGAAGTTGACAAAGCAGTTGGAGAATGAGAAAGCTCTGAATGCCTACATCCGTACTGAGAAGAGGAGACCATGGGATCAATAAGGAGTTCCAGATGTGCCTTTACAGTTTTATTTCCTTTCCAGTATTTCCTTTCATGTAACGCCTATGGGCAACTTGTTGAATAATTTCAGTTGCAAAGTTGAATCTAATGAAGTGTGTTCTCTTTTTGTTTACGAAGTTGATTCCCGATTGTCTTTGAAAACATAATCCATACGCATTTCATACATCATGTGCATAGCAGGTTTTTCCTCTTTTCAGGTTGCTTACAGTTCTTCGCTGTTTATTTCAGCATCATGAATCCCGAATCTGCATCAACTGAAACATCGATCAAGGCTCTTCAGGCGCAGAATGCACAGTTCCAGGAACTAATCAAGGGTCTGGCTAAAGGCCAAGAAGAACTGAAGGCTATGCTCCTGAAGAAGGAGAAGAAGAAGAAGAGAAGAACTATTCTGTTCAACTCGGGCCGAAGGTTTGGCAATACTCTGCAGCATGAAGAGGCTGGTTCTTCTGTTGGCAAGAGTCCTTCTCAGGCAGAAGTGAAGGTTCCTAGTCCGGTCGTCTCCGACAACGAGACAGATTTTGATGAAGAGCAATACCCTCCTGCAGATGACAGATACAAGCAACTGGAGGACAGGTTGAAGGCTATGGAGGTGCAACAGGCGCCTGGGCTGGATTTCAGAGATCTGGGTTTGTCGACTGGTGTGATTATCCCGCATAAATTCAAAGCACCATCCTTCTCCAAATATGACGGGGCGTCTTGTCCCAAGCTGCACTTGAGGTCCTATGTTCGGAAAATTCAGCCGTACTCTGCGGATAAGAATCTATGGATCCACTTCTTCCAGGAGAGTCTTTCAGGGACTCATCTCGAATGGTTCTATCAGCTGGACGGGACCAAAGTTCGTAACTAGGAGGAGCTGGCTACTGCTTTCTACAAGCAGTATCAGTATAATGCCGACCTTGCCCCCACACGTACCCAACTCCAGGGTATGGCGTTAGGTGCAAGCGAAGGTTTTAAAGAGTACGCCCAGAAGTGGAGAGACCTGGCTGGCAGGGTGCAGCCACCATTAACTGATCGGGAGCTGGTTGACATGTTCTTGGGGACCCTATCTGGGCCATTTTTCAACCATCTCATTGGGAATTCTTCTGCTGGGTTCACCGATTTGATCTTGACTGGAGAGAGAATTGAAGCTGGGCTGAAGTCAGGGAAGATTGCCAAGGGTGCAGCATCATCTAGTTCGGAAAAGAAACCATTCAAGAAGGAGTCTAGTGCCGTATATGGTTCTAGGAAATCAGAGAGACCTGAGCACCGCCAATCTGTCAGTGCGGTGATGATTGCTAAGCCTGCTGCCGCTCCTCGGCCAAACAATTCCCAAAGGGCTGAAAGACCCCGGAGGGAGTTTACCCGGTTAAACATGACCCTATCACAGATCCTGCCACAGTTGCTCGCAACCAATTTGGTGACTGTCAGGGAGGCTCCAAAGTTCCCAAATACAACATCTCCCAAGTACAACCCGAATGCTCGTTGTGCTTACCATTCAGAAAGCCCGGGGCACTCTACCGATGACTGTTGGGCACTAAAGAACAAGCTGCAGGACCTCATTGACGCTAAGGAGGTACAATTTGAGGCGTCTGACAAGCCTAATGTGGTAACAGCTCCCCTGCCTGCTCATGGAGTTAATGCTATTGGGGATGAAGAGGAAGTTGACGACGCTGAATTTGATAGCTGGATCTACCCGGCAACTGACGAAGGACTTAACAATTGGAGCGCAAAGGACAATCTCCCTGTTTCTTTTGTTACTAAGTAATAAATTTCTTTGTTTTGTTATTTTGTAATAAACAATGATAAACTCTATGGCCCGGTGTCTTACCCAAGGCACCGTGGTTCTATTTGTGAGGGCATACAAACTGTCATTTTATACATCATGAATGAAAATCTTGGACGTTTTTCGCATTGCAAATATTGTGTTCCTTTTCTGTCTTTCTTTTCCTTTACATAATTTTCAAAACAGCTGTATTTACACACACACTCACTCATACAGGTTCCAATCCACTCTGGATCTCACTGATAACAGCTCTGCTACTGCCAATTATGACTTCGAAAATCCGATCAACTTAGCCGAAGACGAAGGTGAAGACGATTGCGAAGTGCCTGGCGAGCTTGCAAGACTGTTGCTTCAGGAAGAGAGGGCAATTCAACCCCATGAAGAGCCAGTGGAAACAATAAACCTGGGTACTGAGGCAGACAGGAAAGAGGTAAAGATTGGTGCCAACCTAGAGCTCAGCGTGAAGCAACGGTTAACCAAGATGTTACATGACTATATGGAGATCTTTGCCTGGTCCTACGAAGACATGCCAGGGTTGGATACCGACATTGTGGTCCATCACTTGCTAACTAAGGAAGACTGCCCTCCAGTTAAGCAAAAGGTCCGTCGGATGCGTCCAGAGATGTCTGAGAAGATTAAAGCTGAGGTCGTGAAACAGTTTGATGCCGGGTTTCTTGCAGTAACTTCTTACCCTCAGTGGGTTGCTAACGTGGTGCTGGTACCTAAGAAGGACGGTAAGGTCAGAATGTGTGTCGACTACAGGGATCTGAACAGGGCCAGCCCCAAGGATGACTTCCCCTTACCTCACATTGATGTCCTTGTTGATAATACAGCTCAGCACAAAGTGTTCTCTTTCATGGATGGTTTTTCAGGTTACAATCAGATCAAGATGGCACCTGAAGACATGGAAAAGACTACATTTGTCACTCAGTGGGGCACCTTCTGTTACAAGGTCATGCCGTTCGGATTGAAGAATGTTGGGGCAACCTACCAACGTGCCATGGTTGCCTTATTTCATGATATGATCCATCATGAGATCGAAGTGTATGTGGACAACATGATCGCAAGGTCTCAAACTAAAGAAGAGCACCTAGATCATCTGCAGAAGTTGTTTGACCGGTTGAGACTGTACAAGCTGAGATTGAACCCGAACAAGTGCACCTTCGGAGTAAGATCTGGGAAGTTGCTAGGCTTCGTGGTCAGTGATAAAGGTATTCAAGTGGACCCTGCTAAGGTCAAAGCTATTCAAGAGATGCCAGTTCCTAGGACAGAGAAGGAAGTCAGAGGCTTTTTAGGACGCCTGAATTACATCGCTCGATTCATCTCTCATCTGACTGCTACCTGTGAGCCAATCTTCAAGCTGCTGAAGAAAGATCAGGTAGTACGTTGGAACGATGAATGTCAGGCTGCTTTCGACAAAATCAAAGAGTATCTCCAAGAACCACCTATCCTTATGCCACCGGTTGAAGGGAGACCTCTGATACTATACCTGACAGTGCTGGACAACTCAATGGGGTGTGTGCTGGGGCAGCATGGCGAGTCTGGCCGAAAAGAGCACGCCATTTATTACCTTAGCAAAAAGTTTACCGACTGTGAGACCCGATACTCACTGCTTGAGAAAACTTGTTGCGCTTTGGTATGGGCTGCTCGCCGGCTGAGACAGTATATGTTGACTCACACTACCTTGCTGATCTCAAAAATGGATCCGATAAAGTACATATTTGAAAAGCCTGCTCTGTCTGGGAGAATTGCAAGATGGCAAATGATCTTGACGGAATACGACATTCAGTACACAACCCAGAAAGCCATCAAGGGGAGTGTACTGGCAGACCACTTAGCTCATCAAGTTGTAGATGACTACCAGTCCATGAATTTCGAATTCCCGGACGAAAGCATCATGATTGTGACTGACTGTGAAGTACCTGGACCGGATGAAGGACCTGAGCCAGGATCCCGATGGTCTATGCACTTTGACGGAGCCTCCAATGCTTTGGGAAATGGTATCGGCGCCATAATCATATCTCCACAAGGTACTCATACTCCACTCACTGCCCGGCTATGTTTCAACTGTACCAACAACATGGCGGAGTATGAGGCGTGTATCATGGGTCTTCAAGCTGCGATAGACCTAAGGATCAAATTCCTAAGTGTTTTCGGAGATTCCGCTCTTGTGATCAATCAGATCAAAGGAGAGTGGGATACGAAACATCCAAACTTGATTCCTTACAGAGAATGTGTGTTGACCCTGATCCCCCACTTTACGGAGATAACCTTTGAGCACTTTCTAAGAGAAGAGAATCAGCTGGCGGACGCGTTAGCTACAATGTCTTCAATGTTCAAGGTCAAATGGGATAATGAAGCTCCCCGAATCATCATCTGGAAACTGGACGAACCGGCATACTGTTGTGATCTCGAAACTGAATTGGTAACTAAGAAGCCTTGGTACCACGAAGTGAAGAGATATCTGGAAGCTCAGGAATACCCTGAAGGTGCCTCTATCAACGATAAGAAGTTCCTGAGGAGGTTCGCATCCAAGTTCTTCCTTAGCAACGACATCTTGTACAAACGAAACCATGATTCGACCTTACTGCGTTGTGTGGATAAGACTGAAGCAGAAAGGATCATGGAAGAGCTACATGAAGGGACCTTTGGTACGCATTCCAGTGGGCATACTATGGCTAAGAAAATCCTACGGGAAGGATACTACTGGTCCACAATGGAAGCTGACTGCTACCAACACTCCAGGACATGCCACAAATGTCAGATCTATGCAGATAAGGTGCATGTTCCTCCGGTTCCCCTGAATGTTCTGACTGCGCCTTGGCCGTTTGCAATGTGGGGCATAGACATGATCGGCGAAATAAAACCTACGGCATCTAATGGACATCGCTTCATCCTAGTGGCGATTGATTATTTTACGAAGTGGGTTGAGGCAGCATCCTATGCTACGGTAACCAAGACTGTTGTGGCACGGTTCATTCGGCACAACCTGATCTGTCGATACGGTGTCCCTGAGCAGATTATTACAGACAACGGTACCAATCTGAACAACAAGATGATCGCTGAGCTCTGCGAACAGTTCAAGATACAGCACCACAATTCTTCTCCTTACCGACCGAAGATGAATGGGGCTGTTGAAGCAGCAAATAAGAACATCAAGAAGATCGTGCAGAAAATGACAGTAACTTATAAAGACTGGCACGAGATGTTACCGTTCGCTCTGCATGGGTACCGTACCTCAGCTAGGACGTCAACCGGGGCAACTCCGTTTTCTCTGGTTTATGGCATGGAGGCAGTCTTGCCGATCGAAGTACAAATACCCTCTCTCCGGATAATGAAGGATGCAAATCTGAACGAAGATGATTGGATCCAGACACGACTTGACCAACTCAACCTCATTGACGAAAAGAGACTTGCTGCTATCTGTCATGGTCAGACGTATCAGAAACGGATGATCAGGGCATTTAACAAAAAGGTCAGACCACAAGAATATCAAGTCGGGGATCTGGTGATCAAGAGAATTATCCTTCCTCAGAGTGATCCAAGGGGCAAATGGACCCCTACGTACGAAGGGCCATTTGTGGTTAAGCATGTGTTCTCAGGAGGAGCAATGATCTTAACCAACATGGATGGTGACGACCTTCCTCACCCCGCCAATGCAGACATAGTTAAAAAATACTACGCATGAAAAAAAGACCCGCTAGGCTGACATGCCTAGGCAAAAATTAGGGCTTCCCGTCGAACCAAAAGGGTTCGGGCAAAATGAAGGGTTGAAATGAAAAATCTGTACACCCGGCAAGTCGAAAACCTGAAAAGGCGGCTTGGGCAAAAATGGGTATCCCGGTGGACTGAAAACCCGAAAGGGCGGTCCAGGCAAAAGTTAGGGATAAAAGCATAATACTATGTCTCATTGATCACGTTGCATCCAGAATCCGGTATCTACATCAAGCTCAGACGGCATCGATCAGTCAGCTTCACCTTCAACCAAGGTCATCAAGTGATGAGACGCTCAGAGTTATAAAGACGATAGCAGAGTTGAAACCCAGTGGGATCATTCATATTTCACACAGCTGTTTTATTTTCTTTTGTACAAAACTTGTATAAACTCTTTTGATCGGCGACGTACCTCTTACTAGGACGTCAGCCTCTTGTACACAAAACGCCTATTTTCAGGCCATTCAAATCAATATAAATATAGTTTCAGTCAAACGTGCCAAGTGTTTTTCTTTTTCTGTTTTGTTTTGCGAAGAACGTCCAAGGTTCAATTTGTGATATATGCATTTGACAATAATTTGCTAACTCATAAATACTTGCATACGAAACAAAGGAATTAATTGCAGGTGACACTAGAAATAGGGGCAATAAAAGAGTTGTCTGAGCAGTCTAATTGTTCTATCCTCCAAGGTACCAAGGTAGGTTCAGCTAAAGAACGCGACCAGTACATCCTAATTCCCCAGGGAGTGAGCCAACAAAAGTGCATTTCTCTCCAAGCAAAATTATCAAATATCAAGGAAATTGAGTATTCTCCCGTAGATCTCAATACTTCCCCAGCAGCAATACATATATCCTTAAACAAGCATCCCCGGCAGTCTTGGCCTAAAGATTGTTCCCCGGCGGTATACCAACGTTCAAGGGAATCACTTCCCCAGCAATTCAAAACTCCCCAGGAAAGTCCAATCCGGTTTCCTCAGGAAAGTTGGAATCCACATATCCCCAAGCAATGAGCTTATCCCCAGTAGATTCTGGAAGCTTATCCCCTCGCAGAGCACGAACGCGTCGTCCGGCTTGATTTAAAGAGTTATTTCCTTAACAGGATATAACTGGGTTATCCTCAGCCAAAAGCCACGGAAAGGTCGTCGTCAACGTAGTTCTTTCCTACCCCCAGCGAAGTCTATTCACACTTCCACAACAAGACATCCTCAGCAAATTACTATCAACATTCAGCAAAGCATCTCTATCCCCACAGAGTATTGCTTCCCAGCACGGTCACAAGAGTATCTTTTCTCCCCACAGAATCGTCCATTTTCCAAGTTTATTCCGCAACGGAGTCATCTTCTCCTACCGGTATTCTTGCAGTTATCATCCCCAGCGGAAGCAAAAGCTTATTCTTCAACATCAGCCCAGGATACGACTTCCCGGCACCCGTCAAGGATTTACTTTCCTAGACGAAAAACATTCATAAAAACATCACATACATCATTATAGCATGCATAGACGCATCATATCATACAAATCTCATTTATGTTGAGAACATCATTGCTTGATCCATATCATGCATCGCATAGGACTGACATTTACCTTTCAGGAAAGATGCAGTTAAAATGCTCAAACATAGTTCAAAGCCTTCTCTAGTCCAGCTAAATCGACTCCCAACAGATTTTTCTGATAAAGACTCAGTAGAAGTTACGGTCCCCTCTCCGACGGCGAGTGAGGTGGTAATTCCTTCTTCAGACGTTTCCCTCTCCGACGATGAGTGTGAGGTGATAGTCTCCTATGGTCCCCTCTCCGGCAAGTGCGTGAGGTGGTAATTCCTTTTTCAGATGTTTCCCTCTCCGACGATGAGTGTGAGGTGATAGTCGCCTATGGTCCCCTCTCCGGCAAGTGCGTGAGGCGGTAATTCCTTCTTCAGATGTTTCCCTCTCCGACGATGAGCGTGAGGTGATAATCTCTTATGGTCCCCTCTCCGGCAAGTGCGTGAGGTGGTAATTCCTTTTTCAAGATGTTTCCCTCTCCGACGATGAGTGTGAGGTGATAGTCTGCTATGGTTCCCTCTCCGACGGTGTGTGAGGTGGTAAGTCCTTTTCAGATGTTTCCCTCTCCGACGATGAGTGTGAGGTGATAGTCTCCTATGGTTCCCTCTCCGACGGTGTGTGAGGTGGTAAGTCCTTTTCAGATGTTTCCCTCTCCGACGATGAGTGTGAGGTGATAGTCTCCTATGGTTCCCTCTCCGACGGTGTGTGAGGTGGTAAGTCCTTTTCAAGATGTTTCCCTCTCCGACGATGAGTGTGAGGTGATAGTCTCCTATGATTCCCTCTCCAACGGCGAGTGAGGTGATTCCCTTTTAGATTATAATTTCCTATGGTTCTCTGCCCAATACTGCGAAGATGGTAATTCCCGCCAAGATTTTTCTCAACGAGCGTTGTTGAAGTTAAAATCACCCAAGGTTCTCTTACCATTCATGCTAAGGCAGTAACCATACCTGGTTCATTCATCAGCGTTTGAAGCTCCAGACTCAGCTCCTGTAACCAGTCAGGACATATCTATGCCAAGCATCTAAAGTCAGCTCCTGCAACGTGTCAGGTACTCATTTTTCTTTTGCAGGTATGCAGGTTCTCGCTAAGGAATCTCCTACGCGATCAACATCCAGATGGCATCTATAAGCCCATCATCCTATCCATCAATCTCCAAATGGCATCTATAAGCCCATTCACCCATCACTGCTAACATGTGAGCGCAAATTTCTGGGCACTCTAGTGTCCAATCATCTTCTACCCTCGGATTACGAAAGGCACGCCAGCCAATCTGCATCCTCAGGTCTAAGAAGATTGAACAGGGGCAACTGTTGCACCCCTAAATTTGCCCTCCCATATTCTTCAAGAAATTGCCAAGCCAAGTCACAAAATTCCCCAAGGGTTGCACAGCTCAACAGTCTCCCATACAGTCAAAACTAGGGTTTGGGTTCTGATCAAGAAAAGGAAGTTTTCAAAGGCTCAATCAAGTCTCATAGGCCTACAAATGTGGTCAAGCATCTTCATATCAAGTTTCAAGGCATTCAGCTCAAAATTGCACAGTCAAAACCCTAGATTGCACTACAGTCAACTGTAGGGGCAAAATGGTCATTTGGCAGTCAAAAGTTCAAATTTTTGGTCAACATATCATTTTGAAGCCACAAACATCATTTGATCAATGCTTGATCATGATTCTCAAAATTTGGCTCAGAAATCATCAAAGATGCAAAAGTTACTATATTTGGACAGCTGAAAAAGTCAACTGAAATTGACCAGGGCATAACTTTCACATGGATTATCAGAAAAATTCCATCCAAAGCTCATTTTGAAGAGAAAGACATTTCCTACAATTCATCTTCATATTCCAAGTCCAAGAAATGCTCTCACAAAAAGTTATCAATTTCAACATTATAGGTCATTTTCAAAAGTCAACAAAAAGGGACTTTAAGTCAAAGGCCATAACTTGAGATTGGTAAATCAAAATGACATGGGACCAAAGGCATTGGTTAAAGGACTCAAAGACCTTTCCAAAATGTCCAAGAACATGTGAAAAGCTTAAAAATTGAGCAAGTTATTCCTTGTGGAAGTTGGGAAATTTTTGGATGTTTTGAAAAGTCAACTTTGATTCAAATGGTCTAAAAATTGCTAATGGGCCTATTTTCTTCCATGATTCATCATTCCAAGCCTATGCACGACCATTTGGCCCAAAGGGAAGCATTTTCTCATTTTTTATTTATTTATTTGGATTATTATTTATATTAATTCAATTAAATTAATTAAATGTGTGAAAAATATCTAAATGAACCAAACAAATCTTTTTGTACACATTTCAAGGTCAATATTTCGTGCACATGCTGATTAGGAAGAATTGGATTGAATTGATCATAATTTGCACAAAAACCATGTGAAAAAGATTGAAAATATAATGGAAAAAAATCAAATCTTCAATCCATAATTACAAGAGATTTTGTTGAAAATTGTTAACCTAATTGCTTCTATACATATTCAGAACAACAAACCTAATGGAATTAGACCCTAAGCTGCGCCCAAAGAGCCATTGTAAAACTTGATTTTTCTCAAAAAAAAAGCAAAACTGAAAAGCACTCTAGAGGTCGATTCAAGCCTCCATTCTTGTCTCAATAGTTTCCTTGTGGTCTCCTGAATACATTCCAATCGCTAATATCAACTAAAGCTTCAAGAATTGGTAAGACAATCTCAAACTGTACAGAAGAAAATTGCCATTCGAACATCATGATTTAAGCGTTATTTGTGAAATTTCTTTATTGATTCATGCTCATGATGATGTTTTGATGCTAACCAACACATTCAATTGCATTTTTGTGCCATATATACGAATCTGCCATGTTTGAATATTAGGGTTTGCAGAGCTTGAGATTGGGGCTTTTCACCCAAAGAAAAATTACGCCTCAAGACCATTACCATTAGACCAAGCATGATGAGACGAATGAGAATCAACCCTCGCGCTCAATTTATGAGCGCTTGAGGGCTATTCGCTATTTTCTGTAAACCCATCTAACACCACGTTTGCAAAACCGTCGCTTAAGGTTTATGTTTCAGGAAAAAAGAAAGAAGATGATGACGTGTGGGGCGAAGAGTGGAGGATTCAAACTTTCGCGCGCTGACTTCCACTAACGCGTTATGTCTTTTATATTATTTATTTGATGTTATATGTTAAACGTAATCAAACTGGCGTAGTGGCACAGGTGTTGAGCTTGCAACGTCCAAGACCTGGGTTCGAGTCCCAGGTCTGTATAATGCTTCATGTTATTTTTCAATTCAAACTCCTATGCAGCGCTTCTGTGGAGACGTACCATATGCCTCCCTCATCCAAGCGTCCACGCGTCCATCCCATTCAGATCAAAGGCATAGGATGGAGGAACACGCTACACTCCCAGTCAACGCACCACACGCTATGCAAAAAGTCCAAAAAGGCCATTGCTTGTTGGGCCAGACTCCTCCTAAATTGACCTCCACTTTGGGGCCTGAACCCCCCTGGTTTGCTTTTTCTCTTCATATTTTAATTTTTAATTATTGTGTTATTTATTTTTATTGTTTTAATTAATTAATTATTTTCCTACAAAATATAAAAAAACATCATAAAAACTCAAAAAGACAAAACATAATAAAAATATTTAATTTTCACATTTTCTTGTAAATAATTGCTTATAAATAAATATTAGTTTAATTAGGTTTATCTTAATTCTTTTCATAATAAAACTTAAAAAATATAGAATTTAGGCTTAATTTTTGTCCTTTTTAATTTTTCCTTTTATCATAATATTATTTATTTTATTTATTTTCCTAATTAAATTGTACATAAAAAATAGGTTCAATTTAGGTTAAATTTTAATATTTTCATAATAAATCTAAAAAAACATTAGAACTAGGGTTTGCATCCAATCTTCATTTTAATTAATTCTTTTTTCCATTAAATATTAAATCCAAAAATACCAAAAAACATTCTTATTTTAATTTTAATTTTAATTTTTTGCAAAAGGGTCCAACGCCCATGTTCTTAATTTTATTTCGCGTATTTATTTTATTTCGCTTAATTCATTATGTAAATCTCCCAAAGCCATGTAACTTTACTTTTCGCACTCTTCTTTAATTTCTTTATTTGCCTTCTTTACTTTTCTGTCAAATCGGGTCCGGTTTAATTTTGGCGATGTGGACCCGCGCCATTTGTAATAGTTTAGATTTATTTTCCTCGCAAATATCAACTGTTAACAAATATGCATGCAAGAATGAATGGCCCTAATTAAAATCAAACGTAGAACACAAATAAACATGACAAGACAAATATCAATGAAAACGACACACGATTCGCACACACCACCCCTAGGGTACGCCTCACTGTTGCCTTTCGAAAGGTGATCGTCGAGTAGAGGATGTCTTAGTAAGTCCTCATGATCCGGGAACCTGGCATGAGGGTAGCTTCTAAGGTGTCTTCCCATTGCTCTGGTGATCACCATGTCCCGAACCTCGAATTGACCCGAACACCTCCAACGGTGGTGCTACCTACCTCTCAATGGTGGGATGGCACTACTTTAAAGGACATTTACACAGACGAATTCCTTAGGGTAGGTAGGTTCTCAAGGATACTTGCTCTAATTTCAAGCAAATCAAAACATCTTTTCACCAACACATTTTCAAAAGCTTTCAAAAGCAAACTTTTCAAACACTCTGACGTACGAGTCGAACTGAAATTTTTCAAAGAAACTTTTTAAACCCACATTGAAAAGCAAACAAACATTTTTGAAAACACAATGAGCAAGTATCTAAGAGCCCATGGATAACCATGGATAGAAAGGGTGCTAACACCTTCCCTTTCTATAACCTACCTCCCGAACCGAGAGCAATCTCTTTAAGGAATTTTTCTGTGCTTTTGTCCTTTCCATTTGGAGAAAATAAAAGACGGTGGCGACTCTTGCTTCCGCGACATTTCGCGAACCAGCGTTAAACAGTCAGTTCCAGATCCACCGATCACACGTTCGAACATGGAATCTTCTGAGAAAACATGCTAAACTCAACTTGTGAAATTTTGGCGCCATACCCGTTGAAATACAGTAAAAATTAAATGAGTTATGAAATATTGAATATCGAAAATAAATTCGACTAAATTTTGGTTCAGCTCAAATATCTCTTCAGAAACTCAAAATTCCCGCTACTTTCCTTGTAGAATCAGCTCTCGGCCATAAAAAACAACATCAAGAGGACATCGATACGAAATTTTTAACAGCATAATCACGCTCATACGGTACTCCAGTCGGGAGTTATAAATTTTCAAGGCGTCCGAAACGACCTGTTCAGCCAGTTTTTATCTATATTTTTCCACTGTTTAGCTCTGACGGATTCACGTATTCAGAGACCTTCCTTCGAGAACTATCCTTCCTCCCGAACACGGAATTTTGAGAGGACATCAAGACAAATTCAATGGCGAAAGAACCATTTTGAGATGGTATATTAAAATAGGAGTTATAAATTTCTGAACGCCAAAAATATTGTTGATCGGTAACCTGAAAACTTAGTAACGAAATTATTTGATCATCTTCAGCACATAATTAGCTCTTGGCTGGAACACGAAAAGTGAAGATAATGGGAATATGAACCCAGTGATCAAATTTCAGCTTACAATGATACCCTGGCCTGGATTTATAAAATTCTGAAATATGTTGCGTTGAAATGAACTTTCAACTTGAATTGTCCTGAATTAAATGAAACCTATGACTTCCCTCTACCACTCAAGACATGATAGAATACATGGGAATTAGGCATGGTAAGAAATCATTCATTCACTGACTAGATTACCTGTATAAAGATTTGAATACCTCTGATAAGTAGTCGATACCTTATAAGAACGCCTTGATACCACGATAACAGGGCTAATGATATGCATGTATGTATATGATAATGAAACACAGGCCAACGTGAAGAGGGTAAATTTTAGGGTATAACACCTGGAATTGAGATTTTGTGAGATTCTTCAAACGGAAATGTTAGAATCTCATCTCGATATCATTGAATTTATCTCATCCAGATGATTCTAATCAACCCCTCGGGAAATATTTATTTAAAGCGTAGCTCACTCAATTGGAAAAAACCAGAGAGTTTTGAAAATTTTGAACTCAAAAACAAATGCATCAATTAACCAAAATTAAACCATCAACAAGCATCAATGAACATCATAGACCATTCCAGTAATTTGAGTTAGAAGAATTGATGTCAATTCCTACCTGAACGAAATCCACTAAAATTGCTCTGAAACTTGACTTGGCTAGCACGATGTAGAGCACTTCAAGGCTTGGTTCTTCTTATGTTAGCTTCAGTGAAGTTAAAGGATGAAGAATGAACAAAGAAATTGGATTGAAAAATAAGAAAAGAGTGAACTCAAAAACTTAAAATTGTGAGCTATGGAGTTTGGCAGGGTGCTTTTTGTTGTTCAAGATTGAGAAAATGAATGGAATAACATCCTCTATTTATAGTAAATGAATGATGATGAGAAATGAGAGGAATTATGAGCAAATTGTACAAGCCAAGCCAATTGTGATCATGTCAAACGTGTGACTTGAAATGCATCAAAACAACCTCATACCAAGTGCAATTCTTATCAAAGCGCATCCGGGAAATTAGTTAAACATGTTTAGCAACTAAACTTTAAGTAATTCAACCTATAATCCAAGTTTACTCATGGTAAAAAATCTGACTCGATGCAAAAAATAGATTCCATTGAGCCAACTTCAATAATGCATAACTCATTACTCAGGAACCTTTATGATGCAATCTTGGATTCTTTAGAAAGCTGAATGATCAATATTGACAATATGCTTTGAAATTTTTTATTTGGATGTTTGAGCAAAAATTTATTCAACTTTGAAATCAAGAAAAACACACAGATTTTTGTACTTAGAAATATTTTTAAGTGTTGAGCTTTAAAATGACCTATAATGTTCTTCAAAAATTACATGTCATTTCATTCACAATTAGCTCTTGATCCTTGAAGATGAAATGAAGTAAACCTCTTGAATTAAATTGTGAAATTGAGATCACTCAAAAATCATAAAAATTAAAAGAGTTATGATCTATGGAAGATGATGAACAAATTTGGGGAAATTCACAAAAGACCTATAATCTTTTCAATTCTTAAAAAACTTTCCAAGCATTTTCAGGTCTTTCATATTGATTCAAAGTTGTAGTAGACATCCCAAATATTATTTTAGAAAAATAATGAGCTCAAGGAGATAAAATATGATCAAGTTATGATCCTTTGAAGTCACACAAGAGAATTTGATGGCCTTTTCAAAGGACTTGTAATCTTCTTCAACCATTAGTAATCATCCACCAAAAATTAGCCTTAAACTCTTGAATAGAACTTGTTAAGAATCCTTTAAAGAGAATCATGGATTTGGAATCGATCAAAATTCTCAAAAAAATGAGCAAGATATGGTCCTTGGAAGTCAGCAAACCCTAGCTCAGAGAGTGTCAAAACGACTTGGAACCCCTTTCAACTTTTGTCGATTTTTCTTGCATAATTGTATCTTGTCATGTGAAGAGAAGTTGTTGTAGATAATTATAAGAACCTATAGAAAAAAGAGACAACTCAAAATATTGAAAATTGAGAAAGTTATGCACTTGTGATCATTGAATCAAGCATTTGCTCAATCAACCTTTAATATTTTGAACTTTCTTTGCAAAATAGAGCATGATGGATCACATTAGACCTTGAAATGATGCTATCTTTAAGCACACTAAAATATGGAGCTTGAGTCTCAATGAAGCTTGTTGAATAAGGCATGTAAAAAAACATATGAACCTGTGAATCTTCTTGATGAATACCACCACCAACCTTGAGGAAAACTTGACCTAAATAAAGTGAGAGATCTTTTAACCAAAAATTTAATATCATAGACATAGCCTTGAAGCTTAATGTTGTACCCAAAAATTTTCCCTCCATTTTTCTTCAAGACATTCTCCTAGGGTTCTCGAATACTCAAAGTTTCTCAATAATTGATCAGACAAATGTTCCTCCTAAGCAATTGACCTATAACTAGGGTTTTGTGTTTCTCAATGAGGATTTGGTTTCTAAGGTCTCAAGTGGTTTTCATGGTCTCTTATATGTCTCCAAGAACGCTCATACCAAGTTTCATATCTTGCATCACAAGTTTGCTCAGTCAATGGCTCAGATGACTGAAAATAAACTATATTGGGTAAAAAGTCAATTATGGTCAACATATAGTCAAACTTCAAGATTTTTGGTCGACACCAAGGTTTTGAAGTCATATTCATCATTTTATCAAGGGTTGATCATGATTCATCAAGGAAAATTCTCAAATCATCAAAAGTCAAAAGTTATCAATTTAGGGTTTTCTTTATGAGAAGACAACTGAACTTTGACCAAGCCTAAATTTCACATTCTTCAGCATATTTTACTCAACCAAAGCTCATTTTGAAGGAAATTTAATTTTCTACAACTTGTTCTCTCTAAGATCAAGTCCCAAAAATGCTTCATTTGAGAGATATGAGCCAATACATTATAGGTTATTTCAAAAGTCAACAAAAATACACTTTTTTCAAGGCAACTTAAATCAATATAAAGTATTCAAATGCCAAAAACGATTTATATAGGGATTGTAGAGACATCTTGAGCTTTCCAAAAAGTCCAAGATCACGTTCAAATGACAAAAATTGAGATAGTTATGACAAGTACAAGTTGGGAAATTTTGAGTAAATGCATGAAACCTAAAGTAACTTAAACTTGGAATTTTGGGCTATTAGGCTATTGTTTCAAACACCAAACGTGTTCTATACTTCATATACACCTTAGATATTACTCATGCACCTCCCTTTGGTTCTTATTTATTTATTTTTTATTTTTATTATCTTAAAAGTCAAAATAAAATAAAATAAGACAAGGCTTTTTCATACAAGTCCAAAGCCCATGTTGTTTGACCTAAATTCAAACTATATAATCTCATTCAATTCAGACATGAAGGCCACGAAAAAACCTTGTGCAAGAAACTTCCAAAAATTCACAAAATTGCTTAAAACTAGGGCAACCTTAAAACCTTAGTTTCAGCCACCTTTAACACATACCATCCATCCTAATCGATTCCAGGAGGATTATAGGGTAAGGTTGGATCATTTACAACAATCCAAAAGGCCAGAAACACCAAGAGCATGTATCACCGATTTCAACATTGCATGGTTTTCATATCTTTTATTTCATCTTGTTTTTTCGCATACTAATTGTGATAACATGTTCATGAGGTTTAATTGTGCAGGAATAACCCAAATAACAAGTCCCATAACAGCCAAATCATGAACCACCATGTTCATACTTATTTACGTTATTTTTGTCATAGCTCAAAACCTAGTGTGATTCAGTCCAAGATAGCCATTCCATTGAATTCGTAGGCCTCAATTTAGGGGGAAAGGGTACCCCTGTATCTCTAACCATGTCTATTTTTGCAGGTTTAATAAAAGGACTCACCGGAGAAGACGATCGGAGATAGGGCTCCGACGCCTTTCCGGTTCATGCATTGTTTTTATATTATATTTAATTTGTTTTATTTTAAACAATGGATGTATCACCACCCCAGTGGTTAAAATGCGTGTGCTAAAGGCTTTACTATGCAAGGGCACGGGTTTGATCTCTGATTTTGGCATTTTGATGTTTTTCATATTTTTTTTCATGTTTCGCAGGCATAACATATTAAGTGTTTTGGTTTCCTTTCCTTGACACAGACGAGAGCCTGACCTAGTGGTTAACATGTTGGATGGAAGTGCTAAGGGAGTGAGTTCAACACCCACCTCTGACAATGTTGGTTTTTTCTCTCAATTTTTCTATTCTTCTTACTCTTTTTCTCTTAAAACAAACCCTAATTATTTTTTTAAAACTTTTTTTTCTAAAACCCTATTCAAATTAGGTTTTTAGGTTTTAATTTAATTAATCAATTTAGGTTTTTAATATAATTAATTAACTTTTTTTAATTAAAATTAATTAGGTTTTTAGGGTTAATCATCATTAAAACCTTTTTATCAAAAAATAATCAAAAACACTTTCGCTTTCCTTTTTCCTATTTTACATTTTGAGTGGTTTATTATTCTTGCACTTTTTTCGATTATTGTAACTGCTTTCCGGTTTGTAATAGTAATTAGGGTTTTCTTTCCGTATTTTTACTACTTCTGTACTTCTCCCAAAGCATTGTAATAGTCTAGGGTTTACCTTTCCGCACTTTACTATTTTTCATTATTTTTTATGTTTACTGCTTAGTAATTATGCTTGTATGGAAAGGCTAATAATGAAACGTTAGCTAACCCTAATTTCAAAGATAAACATAACTGAAAACAAACCACCTCGCACACTCGCACCTCTAGGGTAACCTCACTTGTTTCCTTCAGAAAAATAAACAGTCATGTCCCTCGAACGTGGGGACGCTTTAACATAGCCCCTCGAAAACAAAGATCATAGTCCCTCAATGACCCTTTCGATGTTGCCTTCCGTAAATGATCTAGCCCCTTAACGAAAGTTGCTAAAGCGTCTTGTTGTACCCCAATTCCCCCCCCCCCCCCCCCCTAAGATTCCTCTATCATCTCATATTAACTCAATCATATCAAGATTAAACTTGGGTTTAGTTTTTCTCCCTGTCTCTAGGTTTGCTCTTGAGGGATCACCAAGCCCATTGATTTTGTATAATATTATCATATATGTCTTGTTTTGATTAACTTTTAACTAACAAATATAATGAATGTTTTCTCTAATTGATGATACTATAGGTGAGGGCACAACACATTTCATCAGATTGATTCATAGGTTCATGAGTTTATTTCCATGCCTTCTTCAACAAAGCTTCATTGAGATTCAAGCTTCACCTTTGAGAGCGATTAACATTAATATTATGAAAAGGTCTACTATGATTCATCATGCCTAAATTTGTCAAAGGTAGTCAAAAGATGCAAGAATTTATTGAAGAGGTTTGACCTACTTGAACAAGTTCTTGATTCCTTGATCACAAGTGCATAACTCTCTTAATTCTTAATATTTATAAGTGGTTATTATTTCTATGAGTTCTTATTATCATCCATAACAACTTATATTCACATGGAAAAAGTGATTGTGCAAGAAAGATTGTCAAAATTAAAAGGGGTTCCCAAGTCATTTTGGTGCTCTAGGAGCTAGGGTTTTAAACTTCTAAGGGCTATATATTGTTCATCTTTTGAGATTTTTTAGTGATTCCAAAGATATGCTTCTATTTAAAGGGTTATGAATCAATTACTTCAAACCTTTCAATCAAATTTTGTATGGAAGATTCCTAATGATGGATAAAGATTACAAGTCATCTAGATATGCCATCAAATTCCCATATGTGACTTCAAAAGATCATAACTTGGTCAATTTTTATCTCCTTGAGCCCATTATTTTTCCATATTGATCTTAAGAATGTGAACTTCAAGTCTTCGTTTATGTGAAAGGCTTGAAAATGGTTGGAAGATGCCTCAAAAACTTAAAATATTATAGGCCACCTCATGGATTTTTACTAATTTCACAAGGCCGGAACTTTTTCAATACTGGGTATTTTTTAGTGATTCAAGTTTCAAAATGTTCTTTGGGAAGTCTACGTCATGAAAGCATAATTTTACAAAGCAAGATTTTGGAGTAAGGCCTTGTTTGGAATCAAAACATTATAGGCCACTTTTGAATAAGAAATTTGAAATTTTTCTAAGTATAAAAGTCAGCATGTTTTTCTCAACTTTGACTCATCACAACTTTTAGCTCAAGCATCCAAATGAAACATTTCTTGGCACATTGTAAAGGGTGTTACACCATCTTTCAAATGCATCAAGAATCATGCCATAAATCTTCCTACATTGTGCACACCATGGAATCAAAGTTGGTACCTTGAAACTGAAGTTATCTCCAAAGTCAGAATTTGAAATCCATAATGTGGCTTATAAACACCAAATTAGAGCGCGTTTTTTATCTAAATAGGTTTAACCAACTTGCCAAATTGGATTAGAGCTTTGAAACGCAAGGTTTGAGTGAGTTTTGATGCACATGGAGGTACACGCTTCTCATATGCACGGCCTCTCACGATTTCCCTCTAAACACCTCTAATTCTTCCAATTTTCATTCACATTCACTTCCCTATAAATAGATGACCGCATTACACTCATTTACACAAGCTTTGAGAGCTAAACACACCCTGCCAAAGTTCATTTGAAACTCAGAAATTTGAAATTACATTTCACAGTTTCAAGATCTCTCTTCACAATTTATTTACATATTCATCATCCTCCATAAACATACAAACTCTCCAACACTTAAACCAAACAAATCAAGCCATATTCTGAGTTTCAGAAGTTCACTTTCAGGTCTATTTTCGTGAGCTTTGTTCATCTAGTTTTCTGAACCAAATCATTTCAAATAAAATCCTATTTTACTCTACTCATCCTTCTGATCTTTGTGCTTCTTACAATTTTTAAAATCGTTGAGAATTGAGTGAGAAATCTCAACCTAAAGTGCTCGCTATTATTTTTGTTTTCTGCACTTTTCTCTTTGCTCAGTTTATATAAATTTTTCACGAGAGTGAGGTTAGGACCGTCTTGAAGAGACAAATCTAATGATACAAGTTTGAGCTTCTAACGTTTCCGTTTGAAGAATCTCAAAAATTCCAACACACGGGGTGTCTGGAGGTTGAAGATGACCTACCTGTCATTCTTCAACCAATGAACGTTGGACATTTGTTTTGTTTTCATTGGTTGCTTGTTTTTTGATTCAGGGTGTTTTGATTGAGGATCCATGATATGCATAGCGCGCCAGGTCCTTTGCATCTATTTACTAACACATTTTGACTTTCATCCATCGGAACATATTTTTTCTTTTTATTTTATTAAAATCTGATTTAAAAAAAAGGATTTGGTGTTATTTCCAATAGTGACTATAGCATGCACAGCGTGTCAGATCCCTTGGATCTGCTTACTAACATGTTTTGACAATGATCTGATGGTCCACATTTTTGACTTTATTTTTATTTTATGATTTTTATATTTATTTGTTTTAAAATTCAAAAATCCATAAAAAAATCATTTCTAATCCAAAAATTATAAAAAAACTCACAAAAATATATTTTGGAATATCATCTTTCTGATTTTTATTTTTTCACAATTTTATTTTTAGATTTGATATTTTTATGATTTTTCACTTTCTTTTGATTGTTTTAATTATTTAAAATCATTTTCTGATTATTAAAAATTCTGAAAAAATTATGGAAAGGTCCTTTGGTCTTTTGACAATTTTTGATGACTTTGTTTTATTTTTATTTCTGATTTTACTATTTTTTACCATTTCTTTTGGTTTGTTTTAATTATTTCTTTTATTTCTAAAAATAGTTTTTGACTTAAAAAAATAGAAAATTTTTGTCAACTATTATTGAATCATGTTTGACCTCTGACTATTTTTTAGTATTTTTATTTTGTATTTTAATATACTTTGTGTATTTTACCTTTTATTTTCCTTTTTATTAACCATTTAAATATTGTTTTACTAAAAAAAAAATTATTAGGTTCTGACTTGGATTTCATTTGGTGACAAATTCCTCAACCTCATTGGATCTTGAGTGTCGGTAGGTTGAGAAACCAAATCCATCAAAATGGATGAATGATGTCGATGATATTTGAAATCCTAATTTTATTTAATAGATCTCCAGCTTCTTCATCTCATCCCTTTCTTACTTGCACTACATGTTGTTAGAGGATCATTTACATGTAATTTCTCTAAACATATGGTACATAGAATTCTATTGACCGGCCTCAAAATAGATGCGACTTCTACATAAGTTCACTTACGATTGCTTAATATAGCGCTAAATTTTGTCCTGATTCGAGAAATGATCATTCGTTGCTCAAACATATGTTTGCAAACCCAAGCATGTTTAATTTGAAACCTTTGATCCAATAACCTTAAGGTTCATTGTTAGGAGGCTTTGTCTTATCAATCCTCTAATGAATCTTCATAAATTTTAGACTAAGTGAATCATTTAAATATCGTTGATCATTTGTTGTTGCCACGAGAATTTGAAATGAATGATATACTTAACAAAAAGCAAATGAAACTTATTGTTGAGAGGCTTTGATTTTATCAATCTTCTAATGAGTTTTCAAATGTAAGGTTCAAGATGGTCACTCAACTAACCTCTAATTTCTATCCCATTAACAATTGACTTTTATTTTTATGCTTTTACTTTACGCCTTTACATTTACGCACCATTTATTTTAGCATTTACATTTCATGTTATTTTCATCTTTGCTCACTTAAGCAATTATCTTTATGTCATTTTATTTTGCTCACTTGAGCTTTCATTTTATTTTTGAATTTACCTAATAACCAACTTGAACCATAAAAAGTATTAAGGTTACTTGGACTACTTGGTTACTATCATTGGTATAATGGAGTTATGGACTTCTTGGACTTAGGAGTAGAGACCTTGACTACCCTTGAGACCTTGTGACTTCTATTGTTATTTTGTCTAGAGATTTTGGGGTTTACCCCGAGACATTAGGTTGTTTTTTTCTTTGTGTGCAGGTTATTCTGATTATATGTTTTGTCTGTGATTGGGAATTCATCTGCATACAACTGTTACTCTGCCAAATTTTTGTGAAGACTTAATGCATCGGAAGTTTGGTATTCTTAAGAGGTTTAATATCTTTGCTTGCTTGGTTTCAAATCCAAAGTAAGGGAATTATACATTGACTCATTGTGTCAAGTGTTGGCTTCTTGTTGGTTAGACGATTCTTTTCCCTAGCTTTTACCTTATGCTTTAGGATAGTCCCTTCATCTCCTCCCATCTTCTTTAATTTCGAAAATCTTCTCCCTCCTTATGAAAACTCTTTTTGTTTTCTAAACTTGAACCGCTTTCACAATAAACTTAGACTTAGGTCTCGTCTCTTAAAATTAACCAACACATTTGTGTTTCAAAAAAATTTAAAGCTGAAATACGAGTACCCTGATCCCCTATTGCACGGAAGGTGGTACGTAGGCACTAAAGGTTCGCAACTGCGGCGGTTGCAAAAATTGTAAAAAAAAAAATTCTCATCTCCACCATCTTTTTTTGTATACAACATTTATATCCAAAATACACAAATTTACTAAGGGGTTCCTGCGGAGTACCATAGATGTTAAGGGTGCTAATACCTTCCCATTGCATAACCAACCCCCATACCTAGATTCTCTCCCCCCTCTTTTGGGTTATTTTCTCTTTTCCCATTCCTCTGGAAACAATAAAGTGCAGTGGTGATTTTTATTTGATTTGTGTGAGTTAAGTCAATCCAATGGCTTTGTCTCAATATTTCTACCGCTACAGAAAAATGGCGACTTTACTGGGGAAAGATCGACCAAATGTTAGTCCATCCCTAAGTGGGTTGAGCCTATCTTTGTTTATTTGTGTATGTGCTATTATTTGTTGTATATTATATTATTTATATCTTTATCTGGACTTTCCTTGTTTTCAGGGTGCTTGGTGATTTCTCATAAGTCCTATACCCGGACTTGGGAAAACTTAAGATAGGACGGGTGGTATACTCATGTTAACTTTGAGGGAGTAATCCCAAAGAAGGAGGCATGAGATCCCCCACAAAATGGATGCCCCTTTGATTGTAGTGTCGTTTACTGAGTAATTGGGAAGACATTCTGCTTTAGACTTGGGAGCCTTCTGAAACTGAGGACCGTAGAACCCTTAAGCCATCTTGGCCTTTTGGGTGTAGTGCGGAAAATATGACGGAGTAATTCGGAAATGGTTTTCACGTGATATTACACTCATACGAGTTTTTCCTGAGAATATTACTAATTACCGAGTCAATAGGGACGTTGGTAATATCCGAAGGAAAGATGTAGACTCTGGGAACCTCTTAGAACCTTGTTTGACAGGTGATAAACTATTAGTCCAAACCTTGTGGGTAGTACATTTGACCTCATGCTCGTGACATCGAACCTATGAAACCCCATGTTTGTGATCTTGTGTGTGGTTGTTGCATCATGCATTCATGCACCCATGAGCATCCTTTAAAACATTTGTTTCAAGGGACTTAAAGTTGGCTTTTTGAAAATATCTCAAGTATTTTTTGACCATGAATTCTGGAAAAACAAAGACTCGGAAGTACTGTTTCAAGAATCCTAAGATAAATTAATTGATGAGTCTGATTCCTGAGATCAAGAGTTCTACTGATTTTCAGAAGAAATATGGATCCATCGTGTTTCTTATGAAGCTCAAGATAAAGGAGGGTATTCTCTCAACTTTGTTCCAGTTCTATGATCCTATGTATAGATGTTTTACTTTCCTTGATTATCAGTTGATGCCTACATTAGAGGAGTATTCTTACCTATTAGGTTTACTTGTTACTGATCATGTTCCTTTCACCGGTTTGGAGGGAAAGCACAATTCTCATGAGATTGTTGCTATGATTCATTTGGGGAAGCCTGAGATTGAGGCCAACATGACTACCAAAGGAGGAATCAGAGGATTACCTGCTCAGTTTTTATTAGAGAAAGCTCGCTAATTTGCTAAGATGAAGAGTACAGTTGCATTTGAGGCTATCTTTGCTTTACTTGCATATGGGTTGTTCTTATTTTCTAACGTCGACAAATTTGTGGATGTCAACACCATCAGGATCTTTTTGATTGGGAATCCAGTTCCTACATTATTAGGATATGCTTATTACTCCATTCATCTTCGGGATTATTATCATGGAGGGATGATCATTTGTTGTGTGCCTTTGTTATATCAGTGGTTTATTTCTCACTTACCTCGGTCTGATGCTTTCTGGGATATCAAGAAGGAACCTCGCTGGGCTCCGAAGTTTATGGCTCTCACTCATTCCGACATTTTTTGGTATCATCAGGCTTATCATGATGTGGAGATTGTCGATAGTTGTGGTAGTTTCCCCAATGTACCTCTTCTTGGTATAAAAGGAGGAATTAACTATAATCTCATTCTTGCACGACGTCATCTTGGATATCCAATGAGAGACAAGCCAAATGGTATTCATCTCGGTGGTTTCTTTCTCAAAGAGGGAGAGGATCATAAGAAAGCTAAGGAGGAAATTGCAAAGGTTTGGCGCCATATTAACAGGAAGAGTAGAAAAGACTTAGGACCAACAGGAGCCGTTTCTTTGGAGCCTTATCTCCGGTGGGTACAAGCAAGGGAAATTCAGTTGAAGATGCCATATTCCCGTGAAGAACCTATACATGATATGTTTTTGAAGACCACTCCTCCCCCCTTAGATGATGTGGAAGAAATTAAGCTTGCCCTAGTTAGGATGCAGCAGAAGAAGGAGGCCTAGAAGAACAGGTGTCAGACTTTAGAGATGTCCTACCGAGCAGACTTGAAAGAGAAGGATGACCTGATTGAAATTCTTAAGATCCGTGTTGTGGAGATGATGGAGAGGCAAGAGGATTTATTTTCCTCTAGAGCTTAATCAGGACTTAGTTACTCACTTCCTGACTCTGGTGATTGGAAAGGGGTCGCCGACAGGTATGCAGAAGAGAATAAGCAGTTGAAGGCTCAGATTGCAAGACTCTCGGGGAAGCGTCAGTGTGTGGAGAGATCTTCATCAACTTTGCCTTCTTAGGATCTTAGATTCTATCTTCTCTTGTACTTATGATTGATGAAACTTGTACTAAAAATTGTAACCCATTTTGGAATATTATAATGAAATTTTCAGTAATTCAAAATGTGTTAGTACTTTAGTATTTACAAATCGTCTATAATTCTTTGAGTCCCTTGAAATATTAATAATGATAAATAAATCATGTGCATTGCATATCATGCATCATATTATACATATTTCTTGCATTTCTATTCATACTCAGGTGTCTTACTGTGTTTCTCTGACTTTGTTCAGTAAATTGTCTCGCCAGTACAATACTCAGGCTAATTCTAGGAAGAAAATGGAGAGTCTTGAATAAGAGAATCGCGAGCTACGCAAAGAGGTTACTACTTTGAAGGCAGTATGAATAATTTGACTGATTTAATGGAATATTTGGTGGTTTCTCATAATCAACCACCACTTATTCCTCCTTCTGCTCAACCACAACAAACAACAGTCACTTCCGAAGGTCCATCGATTCCCACTTCTGCTACTCCAGTTACTGCTGCTCATAATCGTATGCCTCAGGGTTACCCATGGGGAATGCTTGAAAATTTCATGCCAGAGGGTTATAATCTTGATGCTCAAATTGTTCCATTTTCTCAAGATGTTGTTACTCCTGCACCTCCTATGGTGCATGTTACTCCTGTGGCTAAAAATGAGATCCAATATACTGCACCTCCCACGATGAATGTTATGTTGTTTGTTAATGATGAAGTTTATCGTCTTGTTCCTCCACCGAGTGAGAGTGTGGGTTTCAATGACCGATTGGATGATTTTAAATACCAATTCAATGAGATACAGGAGAAAATGAAGGCCGTTCGAGGAAAAGAATTATTCTAACAGAACGTTAGTTAACTCTGCCTAGTTCTCAATGTTAAAGTGCCAGCAAAGTTTAAAGTGCCGGAATTTGAGAGGTAGAAGGGAAACTCTTGTCCTCATGACCACATGGTGATGTATATCAGAAAAATGTCCACCCATACTGATGATTAGCGTTTTCTTATTCATTTCTTCCAGGATAGTTTAACCGGTGTCGCTTTGAAGTGGTATATGAGTTTCGACAGTAGCAATATCCATACCTTCAATGATCTAGGGGAAGCCTTTATCAAACAGTATAAGTAAAATATGTTCATGGCGCCAAACCGTGACCAATTTATAGAAATGGCTCAGAGAGATAAGGAGTCGTTCAAAGAATATATGCAGCGTTAGCGTGAGATAGCTGCCCAAGTGGTACCACCTATGGGAGAACAAAAAATTACCAAGGTCTTCCTGAAAATCCTTGGATCATTTTATTATGAAAGGATGGTTGTCAGTGCGCCGAGTGATTTCACTGAAATGGTAAGAATGGGTGTTCGACTAGAAGAATCTGTCAGGGAAGGGCACTTGACGAAAGATTAGTGAACAAAGTAGTTATCATACAGGTTCTATCGAAAGAAGGAAATTGAAACGAATGTTGTTATTGGGGAAAGGAAGATTAAACCACCTAGAAGACATCATCGGTACCAGCAACAGGTTGCTTTGGTGACTCCAGTTGTTAATGTAGCTCCAACCTCTGTTTCCTATCAGAGATCACCTCCTCAGGGAAATCAAGGGAAAAGTCAAAAGAGAGAATATTTTGACTCTATTCCAATGAGCTATGCAGAGTTATTCCCGGCTTTGATTCAGAAGAAGTTGGTCCAAACCAGGCCTCCCCTGCTATACCAACACCTTTACCTTGGTATTATAAGGCAGATCAAACATGTGCTTTTCATCAAGGTTCTCCAGGGCACAATATCGAAAATTGTTATCCTTTGAAATCTGAAGTACAAAATATGGTGAGATCTGGCCTCCTATCCTTTAAAGATGTTGGCCCTAACATGAAAGATAATCCTTTTCCTAAACATGGAGGAGTAAATGTTGTAAATATGGTTGTTGGTTGTCCTGGGGACTTCTGGATTTTTGATATTAACTTGGTTATAGGGGATCTGGTGAAGATGCATGGTAACCTCTGTGAATTCAGCTATTATACGCATGACCATGTTGGTTGTAGTATTTGTAGTACAAACATCCAAGGATGTGATAAGATAAGAGTTGATCTTTAAGAAATGATGGACGAATGTCTCATTCATATAATAATGCTAAGGGAAGAGTACACGGAAAATGTGAATATGATATATGGATGTCCCGTAGAATTCCAAATTTTTAACGTGAAGTATATGAATGATAATTTGGTGCAGTTGCACGATATATTCTGTCACATGGATGGCCAAGAAGAAACCCATTATGGGTCTTGCCAGATTTACTGTAGGGATTCTCATAGTTTCTCCATTGTGAGAAGGGGCATTCATTTGTTGTTAGACAATGGTACTATCAAATTCTCTGGAAATAGAGATGATTACAATGGAATTAACGTGATTGAAGATTGCTCAGTCGAGACTGTGTTAGATGATGAATATGTTTCTGCAGATGAGTTCTTTTCTTCTGATGAAGATGTGTCCTCCAACAATGATTCTATGATGTCTAAGTATTCAGAAGAAGGGGTGAATGTTATTGTGTCATGTCTTGGTGTTCCTTCCCCTATAGATATTGATTACCGTAGCAAGCCAACTTTTGCTCCAGTGGTTATTTTCTTGTTGGGTAATATCCTATATAAATCAGACAAAGTTGTACCATATAAATACAATGCGACAATCTTGGAGGATGGTGTGGAAATTCCTACCCAACCTTTGTCTGATGTCCATAATATTGATGAAGCCAGCCGAGTGACCCGCAGTGGCCGTGTTTTCGCACCTGTCATTAAAGGGATTGAAAATTTTGATAAAAGGGTTGTTAAAAATACGGAAACTAAGAAAGCAGTGGGAGAACCTAGTGGTACTTCTTTGGAAAAATATGTGGATGAGTTTTTGAAGATTATCAAGATGAGTTACTACAAGATTGTAGATCAATTGTTGCAAACTCCATATAAGATATCCATTCTAGCATTGCTAATGAACTCTTATGCCCATAGGGAATCTTTGATGATAGTATTGGATCAAGCTTTTGTGGAAAGTGATATGTCTCTGGACCAATTCAGAAATGTTGTGGGGAATATTACATCTTGTGATAACCTGTGTTTCTGTGATGACGAATTGCCTGGTGAAGGAAGGAATCATAACCTGGCTCTCTATATCTCCATGAATTGTAATAATGACTCTTTGTCCAATGTGATAATTGACAATGGGTCTGCTTTAAATGTCATACCAAGGAGCACACTCATGAATTTGAAGTACTAGGGAACTCTCATGCGCCCGAGTGGCATAATTGTGAAAGCTTTTGATGGTTCGAGGAAGTCTCCCATCGGAAAAGTATATTTGCCTATTCATATAGGATCGCACTTATTTCAAATTACTTTCTAGGTTATGGATATAGTTCATGCCTACAACTGTTTATTGGGACGACCATGGATCCATGAGGCATGAGCTGTTACTTCAACTTTGCACCAGAAGCTGAAATTCGTTCGTGAAGGAAAGATGGTCATCGTTAATGGAGAGCAGGCTTTGTTAATATCTCATTTGTCCTCTTTTAGTATTGCTGAAGCTGAAAATGTTGTTGGAACTCAGTTCCAAGATTTATCCATTGATAATGTAAGGAAAAATAAGGATTATATAGCCTCATTTAAGGATGGTCAACAAGTAATTCATAATGGCCCTAGCAAGGTGTGGGAGCAGATTGTTGATCCACCTGTGAATAAGAATAGAGCTGGTTTGGGTTTCTCCGTGATGAATAGTAAAGGTGAGATTATGAAGCCGAAGTCTGATTTTGGAAAATATCAAGACATCTTTCACAATGGGGGTTATCTTCATCCAACTACTCCTAAGATCAATGCTATTCTGGAAGTTGAATCAGAGCAAGAGATGTCGAACTACGTGACACATGGAGTCAGAGTCCAATATTGGATCACTATTGATGTTACCTCTTGCATTCATATTTCAAAGTAATTTGTTTTTGTTAATCTTTTCAAACATATTTCACTCTGCCCAAGGTGAAATCATTGATTGTATGGGCATATTTGTTGTTTTGATCTTTAAAATCATTTATAAAAGTTGTTTTTGATTCCCAAATTATGTCTATTTCTTTGTTATTTCTTGGAAAATGGTAATCAGAAAAATCCTTTCAAAATAAATAATAATTGTAAATAAATCTGCATAATCACTTGGTATATGTGTCAGATTCTAAAATCAATCATAAATCATATGTGCAGATTAATTAAAAAACCTGTTGAGTACAATGACCCTGCACCCTCTCCCAACTTTGAATATCATGCGTATGTGGTTGAAGAAGAAGAATATGATGAAATCCCAAAAGAGGTTTCACGGTTGCTTGAGTGTGATGAAAGTACCATTAAGTCGTATAAAGAGTCGTTGGAGACGATTAATTTGGGTACAAAGGAAGACCCAAAAGAAGTCAAGATCGGAGCATTGCTTCATCCCGATGTGGAGCGCAAGTTGATTGAATTGTTGAAAGAGTATGTGGATATCTTTGCTTGGTCTTATCAAGAAATGATGGGGTTGGATACTGATATTATGGAACACCATTTTCCGTTAAAGCCAGAATGCCCACTAATCAAGCAGAAGTTGCGAAGAACTCACCCTGATATGGCAGTGAGAATTAAAGAAGAGCTTTTACAGAAGACTCATGTCCGTTTTCTTGTGACATCAGTGTACCCTCAATGGATTACCAATATTGTCCCAGTACTAAAGAAAGACGGAAAAGTTTGCATGTGCATGGATTATAGAGATTTAAACAAAGCTAGTGGTGATACGGTGGGAGAACTGACTTGAGGTTTTTGCGTTTTATCACAAATGTTGCGGTTAGCAAGAGTCGCCACCGACTTTTCTTTTATCCAAAAGGAAAGGTAAAAAAGCACAAGAAAGACCTTTGAGATTGTTTCTTGAGTTCGGGGGGTAGATTATGAAAAGGGAAGGTATTAGCACCCTTTTCATCCATGGTTATCCATGGGCTCTTAGTTACTTGCTGGATCACTTGCTTTTGTTTGAAATTGTGTTTTGTGTGGTTTTGAAAGTATTTTGTAAAGAGGCCATTGTTTTAGGCAATCTTTGTAATGATTCTCGTTCGTAAGAATGTAAACAAAGATGTTAATCTTTTTGAAAATGTTTTCAATTTTGTAAGATGTTTGGAAATGTGTGTGTTTTTTTTGAAAATAGCAAGGATGTTTGATTTGAAATGGAGCAAGTAACTAAAAGTACTCTACCTACTCCAATGTCTTTCTTGTTCATTTTCTTTTCCTTTGACATTGTTGTCTTACCATTGATTTGGTAAGCAACCCTATCTTTGGATGTAAACGAGACGGGCGTGGGTCATCGTATAGCCATGATTAGCAATGTTGCAAGGTATCTTAGCATTTTTAAGGGACTAAGATCATTTTTGTCAGGTAACTTTGGATAGCGTCATCGAGGGAATATGATCTTGTATTTGTTTGTTTTTGCTAAGACACCTTACATGCGTAATATGGCCATTTTTGTATAAGGAAACCAAGTGGGATAACCCTATGGGTGTTTTGTGTGCAAGTGTGTCATTTTCATGCTTGATTTTGTCTTGTATTAGGGTTTTCTATTTATTTGGTTTTATCTTGCGATACAAATCCTAGTTACTAGCATGTTATATAAAAGCGATAAATTGCGAAATTTAAATGTCCTATGCTATTACAACATTTGTGGGAGGGGGTATACAATTTATGAATGGAAATTGCAATAATATAAACCTAATTAGTCTATTACAACCAAATTGAATATGTACAATTATTGAAATAAATAATATACAAGATGAATTAAATATGCAAAGGTATGCAAATGCAAAGAAGATTTTTGTTTGGTTTTTTATATGAAAAAAGTTTAACCTAAACCTAATAAATAAATCAAGATTAACTTAAATCAAATAAGAAAAGAAATTATTTTAGAAAAGATTTTTTGAATAAACCCTAATTCTATTTGATTAAAAGGAAATAAATTTCTTTAAGAAAAAGTAAGTATTTTTGTATTTTTTGTCTTGAAAATAATACATGGCATTATGAGGTATTTTGGTCCTTTTATATTAAAATAAATATTTAATGGGTATAAAGAAATAATAAATACTAAACTAGTTCTAATTTAATTTACAAATTTAATTAATAAAAATGGATAATATATATAACTAAATAAAATATTTTTTGTGAGAAAAATAAAATAAAATAAGCTAAAATACAAATCTATCATTTTTATATTTTTTATGATTTTTAATATTAAGAAAAAATATATTTAAGAAAATAAAATGAAAACAAAATAAATAAATAAATGATAATGGGCCAGAGGAGTATACAAGTAGACAGGCGGGTAAAATGTTAGAAAAAAACAAAAAGGCCCATGCACTGAAGCCCATACGCTGCAAGCTAACAAAAAATAGAAAAAAAGTGAGAAAAATTGCAAAAGGCAGGCGCTAAGGCTCGAACCCGTGACCTATAGCATTTTTGCGCGCTGCCTTACCACTGGGTGGCTGTACATCCATTTATAGAAACACAAACATAGATATATATTAGAAAATGCCCCCTACAGGCAACTTCATCTTCAATCTTGAGCCATGGCCGGATCACCTGTATCTTCTTCATTTCTCCATAAAAATGGAAAGTTCAAACATGAAAATTATGGTGTTTCTTCCCACGATTTAACCCATATAATTTATGTAAACTAACAGTCAAAGATCAAAGCTAATTTTACTTGCCCTAATTTGAAACTTAATTTTTACAGAAATTTCAAATCCAAAATTCTCTATGCACAGTTAATATAAATGAAATCTATGAACATGGTAAGCTTTAGAGCAAAGATATCTACATTTTTCTTTCACAAATCAGGACCAAAGGATTCTTGTATAAAGAGATAGAAATTTGAGTTTTTACCTCTTTCAGCTGAGATCGTGAATGGAGTTTGAGCAATTTTTGAGAAGGCTTGAGGATCTGTTTAGCTTGCCTGGACCTCCCTGAGTGTATTCCAATCCTTACTTTGTCTTGAAAGTCCCTGAATCTCCCTACTCAAGTCAACCTGCAAGCTTGATGTTTGAAAATGGTGGATGGAGGAGGAGGAGGAGTTACAGTGAGGGAACATGGATCTGGATCACTTAGGTGTTATGTATATTAAGTGTTTAGATGGTTAAAACTCAAAACGCACGAGTGGATTTGGAGATGGATGAGTAAGGTTCAAAACTGTCAAGCTATGGCAGATTTTCAATGGCAAAGTGTTTGGGAGTGTTTCTGAGTCTTAGCATTCGTGTGTTAGGTTGCAATACAATTGTGTATAAGTATGGAAGAGGTTAGACATCAAGCTTTCTCAAGATTTGAGTTATAACCTTTTGGCTCTATTACTTGCTTTTGAAGAAAAGTGAGGAGACAAGTCCCTAAGTGTTGTACAAGCATGGTCTAGTTTTTGAGAGGCCTTAGACAAGTTGCTTTTGGTTTTGACTTTGCTTGTGTGCAGAGAAAACAATTGAGAGGCTCAAGAAGTTGACAAAGGAAAAAGTTGTGCTTTATCAAAATGGAAATGGCACCTTTGTGCCATAAATGGAATTATAGCTTGGATAAAGGCTCTAATGCTTGGATTAAAGCTCTATCAGTTGTGCAAACATTTAATTATGGAGTGAGAAACAAGTTTGAGGCCTGAAAAGCAAAGATTATGCAGCCTAGGCTTGGATTTGAATTTTTGTTCATCATGAAATGGCTTGAAATCATAGTGATAAATTGCTAACTTCATCTCTTCGATTCTCCCTGCTCAGGAATGATCTCAAGGAGTTCTTGGACATTTTGGAAATCTTGCAATGTTCTCTCCAACCTATCTTTGAATTTACTTTGAAAATTCCCTTTGGAACTATGTGAAAAATTGCCATGAAGTTAGGTCAAAAATATGCCTAACTAGGGTAAAATTTTACTAAGTTATTTTAGTTCATGAGCATGTATTCACAAAATTATATCTTGAGATCCAAGCATTTTTAGGAGAAATTGTGTGAAGAAAAGTTGTAGATTTCATGGAGATCTACAACTTTCATGTTGGAAGTTTCCTTTGAATCATCTTGCATCATGGTGAAAATTTGGCTCAAAGTTGAGAAAAAATAAGAAATTTTCTATACTTAGAAAAATTTCTAAGTTAAGAAATTTCAACTTTTCAAAACAAAATCTTAAATCCTTGATCTCTTGATGAAAAAGTTTCACATTTTGACATGTTTTGATGAATTATGATCTTTGGCACTTGATTTTGACCAAAAAGTCAAAGTTTGACTTTTCAGTGTACAATTGACTTTTGATCAGTTGATTGAAAAATTCATCTGTCAATCCAATGGATTTGTAATTTTTTGAACCATGCCATTAGGTAAAAATGATGAAATTGGACTCTTGAGATCATGCCTTAAACCAATTAACCATTTGCTAGGTCAAAAATCAGAAATTGCCCCTTCTCAGTCAAAACCCTAATTTTGACCATTTTGCCCTTTTGAAGATTTGATCAAATTTCTTGAGGAATTATGGTCCAAACTTGATCAAATGATACACATGAGTCTAAGATGTTTATGTGGATCAAAAATTATGAAGTTTGACTATAAATTGTCCATGGTTGACTTTTTCCCCAATACAACTGATTTTTAGGTCAATTGTCCAATTGACTGATCAAAAGTGTGATTCAAAGCTTGAAACTTGACATGAGTAATCCTAGGGGTCCATAATGATCCTTGAAAGTCATATGAAGCATTGATAGTCCAAAAATCCTTGTGCAAACTCAAACCCTAATTTTGGTCATCAGTGCATGAGGAGATGTCTTGAGCTGGTCAAACCCTAATCCAGTCTTGAGTCAAAGAGATCTTGTGAGAAAATTCTTGATAAGTGAAAGGGCAAATTTTGGGGTACAACACTAGTCCAAAATATGACTTTCCATTACCACATATTGATATGTTGGTTAACAGCACAACAAAATTCAAAGTATTCTCGTTCATGGACGGATTTTCCAGATATAATCAAATCAAAATGGCTTCTTAGGACATGGAAAAAACAACGATTATCACACCCTGGGGAACATTCTGTTACAAAGTACCAGAGGGCTATGATAACCTTATTCCATGATCTAATGCACAAGGAAATCGAAGTATATGTTAATGATATGATTTCCAAATCCCATACTGAAGAAGGGCATATAAAAGATTTGTTGAAATTGTTTCAGCGTTTGAGGAAGTATTATCTCCGCTTAAATCCAAATAAATTCACCTTTGGTGTCCGATCAGGAAAATTGTTATGTTTCATTGTCAGTCAAAAAAGAATTGAAGTTGATCCTGATAAAGTTAAGGCAATTCAAGAAATGCATGCACCAAAAATTAAAAAGCAAGTTAGAGGCTTCCTGGGGCGGTTAAATTACATTTCTAGATTTATTTCCCATATGTCTTCAACATGTGAGCCAATCTTCAAGCTGTTAAAAAAAGATCAAAGTTGTGTGTGGACAGATGATTTCCAAAGGGCGTTTGAAATCATTAAAGAGTATCAGCTTGAACCTCCTATCTTGCTCCCTCTTGTTGAAGGAAGACCATTGATTATGTATCTGACCATGTTAGATAATTCTATGGGTTGTATTTTGGGACAACAAGATGAAATGGGGAGAAAAGAATGTGCCATTTATTATCTCAGCAAGAAGTTTACTGACTGTGAGTCACGATATTCTATGCTAGAAAAAACATGTTGTGCTTTGGCCTGGGTGACAAAGCGGTTGTGGCAATATATGTTGAATCATACTACTTGGTTGATTTCCAAAATGGATCCAATTAAGTATATTCTTGAAAATCCTGCTCTTAGTAGAAGAATTTCCCGTTGGCAGATGCTATTGTCTGAATATGATATTGAATGTCGTACTAAGAAAGCTATAAAAAGCAGTATGTTGGCAGATTATCTTGCTCACCAACCGGTTGATGATTATCAGTCTGTTAAATATGATTTCCTTGATGAGGATGTGATTTTTTTGAAAATAAAAGATTGTGATGAACCTTTGCCTGGGGAAGGTCCTTATCCTGAATTCGGGTAAGGTATGGTGTTTGATGGAGCTGTGAACGCTTATGGAAAATGAATTGGTGTTGTGATTATCACTCCTCATGGGTCACATATTCCTTTTACGACAAGATTAGCATTTCATTGTACCAATAACATGGCAGAGTATGAAGCTTGCATCACGGGTCTCAAAGAGGCTATAGATCTCAGAATCAAAATTCTAGATGTATAAGGAAATTCATTTTTCGTAATAAATAAGATTAAAGGAGAAGGGGATACTCATCATGTTGGCTTTATTCCCTACAAAGACTATGCTAGAATATTATTACATTTCTTTAATAAAGTTGAATTCCATCATATTCCCATAGATGATAATCAGATGGCAGATGCTTTAGCCCTTTTAGCTTCTATGTATCAAGTAAATGCTTGGAATGATGTGCCTCATATCATAGTTCGATGTCTGGATAGGTTGGTTCATGTGTTTACAACAGAGGGAACATCAGACGAAAAACCTTGGTATTATGATATCAAGCGTTTTCCCCAGACTCAGGAATACCCGGCTGGTGCGTCAAACAAAGATAGAAAGCCGTTGAGAAGGTTTGCATGAAGCTTTTTCCTCAATGAAGATGTGCTATACAAAATAAATTACGACATGGTCTTGCTCAGATGCATGGATAGACACGAAGCAGACATGTTGATGCATGAAATCCATGAAGGTTCCTTTAGTACTCATGCCAATGGACATTCGATGGAAAAGAAGATGCTTAGGGCAGGTTACTATTGGCTGACAATGGAATCTGACTGTTATAAATTTTCAAAGAAGTGCCTTAAGTTCCAGATTTACGCTGACAAAATTCATGTGCCTCTGATGCTTATCAATGTTATTTCTTCCCCATGGCCTTTCTCTATGTGGGGTATTGACATGATTGGAATGATTGAACCCAAGGCATCAAATGTACATCGTTTTATCTTGATGGAAATAGACTACATCACCAAATGGGTGGAAGCAGTTTCATATGCTAATGTCACTAATAAGGTGGTAGTACGCTTTATCAAGAACAATCTTTTATGTTAGTATGGTATGCCAAGAAGGATTATCAATGACAATGGTTCGAATCTTAATAACAAGATGATGATAGAACTTTGTGAAGAATTCAAGATTGTCCATCATAACTCATCTCCTTACAGGACAAAGATTAATGGGGTTGTTGAAGCTGCTAACAAAAACATTAAGAAGATCATCCATAAGATGGTTGTTACCTATAAATATTGGCATGAGATGCTCCCTTTTTCTTTGCACGAGTATCGTACATCCATCTGCACTTCAACAAAGGAAACCTCGTTATCTCTGGTGTATGGCATGGAAGCAGTGCTCCCTGTTGAGGTTGAGATTCCCTCTTTATGTGTGCTAATGGAAACCAAATTTTCATAGGCTGAATGGGTCCAGAACAGGTTTGACCAATTGAACTTGATTGAAGAAAAGAGAATGATAGCCTTGTGTCATGGCCAGTTATACCAGAGGAGAATGAATAAAGCTTTTGATAAGAAGGTCAAACCTCGTGAATTCAGAGAAGGCGACCTCGTGCTCACAAAAATCATGTCTTTTAACACTGATTCTAGGGGCAAGTGAACTCCCAATTTTGAAGGCACATATGTTGTCAAGAAAGCCTTCTCTGGCGGTGTACTGATTCTTGAAAATATGGATGGCGAGGAGTTCCCACATCCTATGAATGCTGACACAATCAAGAAATACTTTTCCTAAAGAAATAAAAGAACAGCTCGCTAAGTCGAAAACCCAAAAGGGTGGCTAAGGAAAAAAAGAGTGTCTCGGTAGGCTAAAAACCCAAAAGGGCGGTCTAGGCAAAAATAGTAGACACAAACAGAACAAATTTTCCCGCTAGATTGAAAACCCTCAAGGGAAACCTAGGCAAAAGTTAGGGATTTCTTGGCAAGTAACTAAGTCAGACAAGACTTGATCATTGAAGCAACAGTCTTCTTAGATCCTCACCACACTTCAACAGAAGTCGCTGCTCAGGAATTCAAAGTTTTTAGGGAGAATAGTGGTCATTGTATCTTTTCCAATATATTACTATTTTCCAAACTTTATAATCATCTATAAGGTCTCGCCATTCGCAGACTACCATTATATTAATAAAGTTTGAGCTTTTATCCAATTCTTTGTAATTCTTATTTTTTCTATTTGCAAAAATTCCATTTATTATTGATAGTAATTTTCAAAACAAACAGATTTAACAATAAAATTATTTTTGAAAAGAATTTACAAATTACTTTTTACTTTAGAATTTGTGATTCAAGAAAAACAAAAACTAGTGATTCCGAGGATGGACGAACTCTAAAATTTCGGAAATGTATATTCCCTAGGAAGGTTCTCCCATGTCACTCTTACAGATATGTGCATTGATCTTCTTGTGTTTCTCGAATAGTTGGAGTTGATACCAATTGATGTATGGTGCGGTGTTGGGTTTGTAATCCCATTTTCCCCAGTCAAGTCATGGTTCAGATTTTCTTCTGGGTTGATAACTTTGATTTCGGGTTTGCATGGTCTGAATTCTCTATCCTAGATCCCCCAATAAGGTTTTTACTCATATGACGAAAGTACTTTCTCCCTTTATGTGCTGAGATAGAATCATTTGCAAGACATCGCCCTTTGTAGTGTTGGTATTATTATTGTTGTTTGTTTCCCAAGAAACTAGACAAAGACAGTATCTTATCTAAGAAGTGTTGAAACAGTTATCAACTTTTTGGGTTTTCTCCCGCCAAGTGCAGGGTTTGATCTAAAATCCCCATAATTTTGATTTCTTGATGTATTGTTTGACTTCTTATATCCCCAAGTAAAGCTGAGATAATGTTTCTTTATGAAAGATGTTATCCCCATGTGGTTTCATAATTTCTCCCCAGGAAAGTTTGTGTAATCATTACTCTTGGTATTGAAGAATGTATTTTGGGCTCCCCTCAATGATGTGGTATTGTCCTCCCTAATGAAGTCAGCATGAGATCCCCAGTTGATATCTCGACGACGTGGTTTTCATTTTTCCTAGAGAAGTCAGTATTATAATCTCCAGTGGAAATCTATATATTGAAACATTATTTTCCCCATCGAAGTATGTGTGATATTCCTCAGTGAAGCCTGGAGGAGGATGTTATATCCATGTATCTGTTTTGATTTACTGTTTTGACTTGATTATTTTCGGACTATGTTTCTTCCCAGAGGAGTTAAGTCGTGAAATAGGAAGTTGTTTCCTCAGTTGAAGCTTACTTTCTTATGAAATTTTCATCCTAGATGTCATTTAGCCGAGTGTTAACTTTACCCAAGCTGGTTTTGTCTGGTTATTTCCAGTACTGTGTGTCTGTGTTGTCAGTATATACATGATAACATTCATACATTCATACATACATCATGCATAGTTGAGTTTAAAATTCATTGCTCATTTTCATTCGTTATTGTTTTTTTTACACATTACCCTATTTTGCAGAGTTATGTTACCCTCTCTCCAATAGATTGTTAACCTTAAGCAAAAAATGTATATTCTTTAAATTTCCCCATTGATTTATCCCTCGTGGAAGAATTTTTATTTAAGCCTTCCTATTCAGCTCATTTTCTGATTAGGTCCGTGTTTCCCTTTTGAGTTTATTTCTCATTCAGGTTCTATCTTGGTTGACTATTTCACTTCGGTTTATTTCTGGTTTGAATCTGTGGTCTCCGACAATATTATTATTCTGATTTTCATAGGCTCTGAACCCCGGATTGAGGGTGTGCATTTATTTTGCACAAGAAGACTTTATCTCCTCAGCAGGACTGTATTGGCACTTCCCCAGAGAAGTCATATTTCTTTGCCTAGAAGGTTTCTTATAACAGCAAGTGGAAGGTCTCTTTATTTGAGCAACCTGTAATTCCCTAGTAAGTTTGTTAGTTCCCAGAGAAGATTCATTTTGTTACTCCAATGAATGGTAGTCTCGCCATTATGGGAGATAGTTCGTTGTTGAGATTTGTTACTCCAATGGATGGTAGTCTCGTCACTATAGGAGATAGTTCGTTATTGAGATGTTTACTCGGATGAATGGTAGTCTCATCATTATGGGAGATGGTTCATTTTTGAGATTTGTTACTCCAATGGATGGTAGTCTCGTCATTATGGGAGATAGTTCATTGTTGAGATTTGTTACTCCAATGGATGGCAGTCTCTTGTCATTATGGGAGATAGTTCGTTGTTGAGATTTGTTACTCCAATGAATTGTAGTCTCGGCATTATGGGAGATAATTTATTGTTGATATTTATTACTCTAATGGATGGTAGTCTCGTCATTATGGGAGATAGTTCGTTGTTGATATTTGTTACTCCAATGGAAAGTAGTCTCGTCATTACGGTATATAGTTTGTTGTTGAGATTTGTTAATCCAATGGATGGTAGTCTCGTCATTATGGGAGATAGTTCGTTGTTGAGATGTTTACTCTGATGAATGGTAGTCTCGTCATTATGGGAGATAGTTCATTGTTGAGATTTGTTACTCCAATTGATGGTAGTCTCGTCATTATGGTAGATAGTTGGTTGTTGATATTTGTTACTCCAATGGATGGTTGTCTCGTCATTATGGGAGATAGTTCATTGTTGAGATGTTTACTCCAATGGATGGTAGTCTCATCATTATGGAAGATAGTTCGTCATTGATATTCATGTTGCTCTAAATAATTCATTTGTTTCCAGTCATAAATACTTATGCTAATCAGTTGTGACCTACCCTAATATTGGTATTTACCGGTATTATCTTACCATTTCTATTCCCTATGATTCAACATTAGTTTTTTACTATCCTCTCTGTGAGTGAGTAGTTCGCAGTTATCTATTGATCGTTGTTATACATTGCTTTTTCCTCATTCATTTGAGTGGATGATGCCTTATCTTCTCCTTAGAGTTGAGTCTTCTGTTCGCCAGAGATTTATTTTCCTGGTCGAGTTTTCTTTTGATCCTTGGTTTTATTTCTTTCTTCCCTAGTGGTGTTCTATGTCACCTTTGGAGTCATTCATTTGCATTCATAATCATAATCATAATCATAAGCATCGCATGCCTTGCATCACAAGTTTGCTCAGTCAATAGCTCAGATGACTGAAAATCAATTGTATTGGGTAAAAAGTTAATTGTGGTCAACAAATAGTCAAACTTCAAGATTTTTGGTCAACATCGAGGTTTTGAAGTCATATTCATCATTTTATCACTGGTTGATCATGATTCATCAAGGAAAACTCTCAAATCATCAAAAGTCAAAAGTTGCTAAATTAGGGTTTTCTTTAGGAGAAGACAACTGAACTTTGACCAAGCATAACTTTCATATGCTTCATCATATTTTCCTCAACCAAAGCTCATTTTGAAGTAATACATTATAGGTCAAGTCCAAAAAAATGCTTCATTTGAGAGATATGAGCCAATACATTATAGGTCATTTCAAAAGTTAACAAAAAGAAACTTTTTTGTCAAGGCAACTTACATCAATATAAAATCTTCAAATACAAAAATGATTAATATAGGGATTGTAGAGGACATCGTGAGCTTTCCAAAAAGTCAAATATTACCTTCAAATGACAAAAATTGAGAGAGTTGTGACCAATACAAGTTGGGAAATTTTGAGTAAATGCATGAAACCTAAAGTGACTAAACTTGGAATTTTGGGCTATTGGGATATTGTTTCATAGACCAAACATGTTCTACACTTCATATACACCTCAGATCTTACTCATGCACCCCCCTTTGGTTCTTATTTATTATTTTTTATTATCTTAAAATTCAATATAAAATAAAATAAGACAAGGCTTTTTCATACAAGTCCAAAACCCATGTTGTTTGACCTAAATTCAAACTATATAATCTCATTCAATTCAGACTGAAGGCCACGAAAAAACCTTGTGCAAGAAACTTCCAAAAATTCATAAAATTACTTAAAACTAGGGCAGCCTTAAAACCCTAGTTTCAGCCACTTTCGACACATACCAGCCATCCCAATCGATTCCAGGAGGATCATAGGGTAAGGTTGGAATGTTTACAACGATCCAAAAGGCCAAAAACACCATGAGCATGTATCACCGATTTTAACATTACATGGTTTTCATATCTTTTATTTCATGTTGTTTTTTCGCATACTAATTGTGCTAATTGTTCATGAGGTTTAATGGTGCAGGAATAACCCAAAGAACAAGTCCCATAATGGCCAAATCATGAACCACCATGTTCATACATATTTACATTATTTTTTCCATAGCTCAAAACCTAGCGTGATTCAATCCAAGATAACCATTCCATTGAATTTGCAGGCCTCAATTTAGGGGGATAGGGTACTCCTGGATTTCTAACCATGTCAATTTTTTCAGGTTTAGGAAAAGGAATCAGTGGAGAAGACAGTCGGAGCTAGGGCTTCGGCGCCTCTCCGGTTCATGAATTGTTTTTATATTATATTTAATTTTTTTGTTTTAAACAATGGATGTATCACCACCACAGTAGTTAAAACACACGCGCTAAAGGCTTTACTATGTAAGGGCACGAGTTCGATCTCTGCTTTAGGCATTTTGATGTTTTTCATATTTTTTCCATGTTTTGCAGGCATAACATATTAAGCGCTTTGGTTTCCTTTCCTTGACACAGGAGCGCACCTGGCCTAGTGGTGAACATGTTGGATAAAAGTGCTAAGGGCGCGGGTTCAACACCCACCCCTGGCAATGTTGGTTTTTTCTCTCTGTTTTTCTATTCTTCTTATTCTTTCACTCTTTTTCCCTTAAAACAAACCCTAATTATTTTTTCAAAACTTTTTTTCTAAAATCCTAATCCAATTAGTTTTTTAGGTTTTAATTTAATTAATCAATTTAGGTTTTTGGGTTTTTAATTTAATTAATTAACTTTTTTTAATTAAAATTAATTAGGTTTTTAGGGTTAATCATCATTAAAACCTTTTTATCAAAAAATCATCAAAAACCCTTTCGCTTTCCTTTTTCCTATTTTACATTTTGAGTGGTTTATTATTCTCGCACTTTTTCTGATTATTATAATTGCTTCCCGGTTTGTAATAGTAATTAGGGTTTTCTTTCCATATTTTTATTACTTATGTACCTCTCCCAAAGCATTGTATAGGGTTTACCTTTCCAAACTTTACTACTTTTCATTATTTTTTAGGTTTACTGCTTAGTAATTAGGCTTCTATGGAAAGACTAATAATGAAATGTTAGCTAACCCTAATTTCAAATATAAACATAACTGAAAACAAACCACCTCACACACTCTCACCTCTAGGGTAACCTTCCTTGTTTCCTTTCGAAAAATAAACAGTCATGTCCCTCGAACCTGGGGACGCTTTAGCATAGTCCCTCGAAAACAAAGATCATATTCCCTTGATGACCCTTTCGAAGTTGCCTTCAGTAAATGATCTAGCCCCTTAACGAAATTTGCTAAAGCGTCCTGTTGTACCCCAATTTTTGCCCCTAAGATTCCTCTATCATCTCATATCAACTCAATTATATCAAGATTACACTTAGGTTTGGTTCTTCTCCCTGTCTCTAGGTTTGTTCTTGAGGGATCACCAAGCACTTTGATTTTTTATTATGGTCATATATGTCTTATGTTGATTAACTTTTAACTAATAAATATAATGAATGTTTTCTCTAATTGATGATACTATAGGTGAGGGCACAACACATTTTATCAGGTTAATTCATAGGTTCATGAGTTTATTTACATGCCTTCTTCAACAAAGCTTCATTGAGATTCAACTTTCATCTTTGAGAGTGCTTTAAATTAATATCATGACAATGTCTACTATGATTCATTATGCCTAAATTTGTCAAAGGAATTCAAAATATGCAAGAATTGATTGAAGAGGTTTGACCTAATTTAACAAGTTCTTGATTCCTTGATCACAAGTGCGTAACTCTCTCAATTCTTAATATTTGGAAGTGTTTATTGTTGCTATGGGTTCTTATTATCATCCACAACAACTTATATTCACATGGCAAAAAGGATTGTGCAAGAAATATTGTCAAAATTGAAAGGGGTTTCCAAGTCATTTTGGTGCTCTAGGAGCTAGAGTTTTGAACTTCTAAGGGCTATATCTTGTTCATCTTTTGAGATTTTTTAGTGATTCCAAATATATGCTTCTCATTAAAGGGTTATGAATCAACCACTTCAAAGGTTTCAAGCAAATTTTGTATGGAAGATTCCTAATGATAGAGAAAGATTACAAGTCCTCTAGATATGCCATCAAATTCCCTTATGTGACTTCAAAAGATCATATCTTGGTCAATTTTTATCTCCTTGAGCCCATTATTTTTCCATATTGATCTAAATAATTTTAACTTGAACTCTTCTTTTATGTGAAAGGCTTGAAAATGATTGGAAGATTCCTCAAAAACTCAATATTATAGGTCACCTCATGGATTTTTACCAATTTCACAAGGCCATAACTTTTTCAATACTTAGTATTTTTAAGTGATTCAAGTTTCACAATGCTCTTTGGGAAGTCTACTTCATGAAAGCATCATTTTTAAAAGAAATATTTTGGAGGAAGGCCTTGTTTGGAATCAAAACATTGTAGGTCACTTTTGAAGAAGAAACTTGAAATTTTTCTAAGTATAAAAGTGAGCATCTTTTTATCAACTTTGACTCATCACAACTTTTAGCTCAAGCATCCAAATGAAACATTTCTTGGCACATTATAAAGAGTGTTACACCATCTTTCAAATGCATCAATAATCATGCCATAAAGCTTCCTACATTTTTCACAACATGGAATCAAAGTTGGTACCTTGAAACTGAAATTTTCTCCAAAGTCAGAATTTGAAATCCATAATGTGGCTTATAAACACCAAATTAGCGCACATTTTTTATCTAAACAGGTTTAACCAACTTTCCAAAGTGGATTAGAGCTTTGAAACACAAGGTTTTAGTGATTTTTGATGCACATGGAGTCACATGTTTCACATGTCCACTGCCTCTCACGATTTCCCTCAAAACTCCATTAATTCTTCCAATTATCATTCCCATTCACTTCCCTATAAATAAATGACCACACTGCACTTATTTACACAAGCTTTGAGAGCAAAACACACCCTGCCAAAGTTCATTCAAAACTCATAAATTTGAAATTCCATTTCACAGTTCCAAGCTCTATCTTCACAATTTCTTTACATATTCATCATCCTCCATAAGCATACAAACTCTCCAACACTTAAACCAAACAAATCGAGCCATATTCTGAGTTTCAGAAGTTCACTTTCAGGGCTATTTTCGTGAGCTTCGTTCAGGTAGTTTTCTGAACTAAATCGTTCCAAATAAAAGCCTATTCTACTCTGTAGCGGTAGAAATGTTCAAGACTAAGCCATTGGATTGACTAGACTTTATACAAATCAAAATAAAAATCGCCACCGCGCTTTATTGTTTTAGAAGGAATGGGAAAAGAGAGAATAACCCAAAAAGAGGGGGAAAGATTCAGGGTAAGGGGGTTGGTTATGAAAAGGGAAGGTATTAGCATCCTAAACATCTATGGTACTCCGCAGGAACCTCTTTGTAAAATCTGTATATTTTGGCTATATAAAAAAAAAGTGTTATATATATAAAAAATGGATGGTGGAGGTGAGAAAAGAAATATATTTTTTATGATTTTTGCACCCGCCGCGGTTGTGAACCTTTGGTGCCTACGTACCACCTTTCATGCAATAGGGGATCAGGGTACACGTAGTTCCTCTTTTAAAAATTTGAAACACAAGTGTGTTGGTTAATTTTAAGAGATAAGACATCATCGTCATTGTCCGTGTGGAAAACATACTTACTACCCACGATCATGAGAAAGGAGAATTTGTATCATCTCAAAGTGAAGGATAATGGCTTGGATTTTAAAATCAACAATGCCTTACTCAACATCTAAGTGGAAAATATCTCACTTCACTACATATTGCAGAAGTATAGTTGTTTGCATCACTACAAGGATTGACAAGAGTCTAACCTTTTGAGAAAAGTTTAAAGATAAAAACGAAAGTGGCAAAATGGTTTGAAATGAGATTAATTGACTTTTAGTCTTCTCACAAAAATGTCAAGGTATTACTAATTTGATTGGAGTTCATTTATGAAAATATTTTGAAAATGCATGGACCTAAGTCCAAGTTTATTATGAAAGTGGTTTAAGTTTAAAAACAAGAAGAGTTTTCAAAAGGAGGGAGAAGATTTTTGAAATTAAAGAAAATGGGAGGAGTAGAAGAGGCTATCCTAAAGCATAAGATAAAAGCTAAGGATAAGGACCATCTAACCAACAAGAAGCCAAAGCTTAGCATTATGATCCAACATAGAATTCCCATTCTTTGGATTGAAACCAAGCAAGCAAAGATACTAGACCTCTTCAAATGTATTAAGTCTTCTCAAAATTTGGGGAGAGTAACGGTTGTATACGGGTGAATTCCGGATTACAAACAAAGGATGTAATCACAAAAACCTTCACACAAAACAAACAAACAACCCAATGTCTTGAGGTAAACCTCAAGAACTCCAGACAAAATAATCAGATAAAGTCACAAAGTCTCCAAGATAGGCCAAGGTCTCTAATCCTAAGTCCAAGAAAAAGTCCCATGCTCATTAATGCCAAGGATAGTAACCAAATAGTCCAAATACCCTTAAGAGTTTTTTAGGGTTTATGTTGATTATTAAGTATCTTATGAAAAGAAAAAGAAAAGCTCAAGTGAGCAAAGTAAAAATGACAAGAAAAATAAATGCTCAAATGAGCAAAGATGAAAATGGCATGAAATGAAAAATGCTAAAAAAATAAATTGTACATAAAGCATAAAAGAATAAAAGCATAAAATAAACAAGTCAATAATTAGTGGTTAGTTGGATGACCATATTGAAACTTGCATTTGGAACTCATTAGAGGATTGGTAGAACCAAAGCCTCCACACAACAAGTTGCATTTGCTTTTTGTCAAGTATATCATCCATTTGGAATTCTCATAAGTACCATTTAATGATCAACGATGTTTAAGTGATCTGCGTTGACCAAAGGTGTTATAGATCCATTAGAGGATTGGTAGAACCAAAGCCTCCACACAATGAATCTCAAGGTTATTGGATCAGAGAGATCAAATTAATATACTTGGGCTTGTAATCATAAGTTTGGGCCACGAATGATCATTTATTCGAATCGGGACAAAATTTAGCGTTATGTTAAACAATCGTAAGTGGACTTATATAGAAGTCGCACCTATTTTGAGGTCGGTCAATAGCAATCTATGCACCATTTATTTTGAGATATGATATAGAGATCATGGTCCAACAACATTTAGTACAATGAGAAGGGGCTGAGATGAAGAGGAATTAGGGTAAAAAGAGAAACCACATTTGAATTAATATTTAATCAAACTATTATTAAAATCATTCATCCATTTTTTGTGGAGTTGAACTCAGCACCATAGATATAATGATGTTAATAAATCCATGATTAAAAAAATCAACCCAAGACAGCCAGAAAATAATCACAAAATGATAATATAATTAATATATACATTAAAAGGTTTAAAAATATTTTAAAAATGGAAAATAATGAGGAAAATATCAATTATGTTCAAATTAATCAAGAAATGAAAAATAAGACCATAGAAAAATCTGAAAAGAGGCCAAGTAATTTTATAAAATTTTTTGGTAATTTTTAAAAGTCAGAAACTATTTTTAAAAATTAAAATAAATGGGTCAAATAAACAAAAATAGTAAAAATAGTAAAGTCAGAAACAAAAATAAAATAAGGTCACCAATATTTGTCACAATATCATTGGATCATTCCATAATTTTTTTAGAATTTAAAAATGTATAAAAGTATTTTTAAACATTTTAAACAAATCAAATAAGTGTAAACTTTATAAAATATACCAAAACACAAAATTAAATTGTGAAAAAATAAAAATCAGAAAGAGAATAATCAAAAATATTTTTCATAATTTTTTCAGATTTTTTGGACAAAATGAATTTTCTATGATTTTTTGAAATTTAAAACAATTAAAATATAAAAATCAGAAAAAGAAAATAAGAGCAAAAGATGTGGACCATTAGATGAGAATTAAAACACGTTAGTAATCAAATTCAAGGGATCTGGCACGCTATGCATATCATGGTCATTAATGAATAATGTACATAATCAATAATAAATCAGATTTTTGAAAAACACAAATGGCACGCTATCATTGGTTGGAAGATGACACATAGGTCATCTTCAACCTCCAGCCAACGTGATTTTCAGGTCTCTCAAACTATAAAATCAGAAGCTCAGACCTATGCCAATCGCTTCGTCTCTTCAAGACGAAAACAACCAAATTTATATAAATTGTAGCTCAAGCAATTTGGAAAGAAAGTTTTGAAAAGGGATTTGAAAATTCATGGTCAAAACGTGTTTCCAGTGAACTGTAAGTGTTGCGACTAGAACCAGGGAAATGAGAGCAACACAATGATATCATAGTTTTGAAGAATTGATGAAGGAATCTACCTATTGGAGTTGAGTTGCAGAGCTCTGAAACTGGACTTCTATGGAGCAGTATAGGGCATGATTCTTGAATGTAATTATATGGTTAGCTTCAGGGAAGATCAAGGAAGGTGAATTGAGGGAAAAAATGGATTGAAAAAGGCTTGAGAATAAATTTTGAAGTTGCTGAATTCTGGGTTGTGAAGCAAGTTTGGCAAGGTGATTCTGGCTATCTAAGCTTGGGAAATTGAATGGGGTATGAACCTATATTTATAGGGAAGCAAATGGGATCAAAAGGAATAGCAAATGATGCGTTTTGGATGGAATTCGTGTGGGTTTGCATCATGAAGAAAGTGTGACTCAAACTTGATCATAACTCAGCCAAATTGTGCGTTTCATGATGCTAATCACTTCTGGAAAGTTGCTAAACATGATTAGAACCAAGAACGCGTGGAAATCTTGTGATTAGAAGCCAAAACAAAGATTTCAAAATCCTGACTTTGTGAAAAATTCAGTTTCAAACTACCCAATTCAAATCCATGGCATTTCCACCTCAAGGGGTCTTAGGGCATAATTCTTGATGCTTTAGAAAGATGAGGTTACAAGCTTTACAATGGAAAAAGAAAGGAATCAAATGGATGCTTGAGCTAAAAGTTACATGGAGTCAAAGTTGAAGAAAAAGAGTTGACTTTCCATACTTAGAAATATTTCAAATTCTTCTTTAAAAATGACCTATAATCCTTTGCATCCAAACATGGCCTTCCACTTAGAATTTGCTCTTGACCAAAAAAGATGGAATGAAGTAGATCTCTTGAATGACATTTTTCAATATGAACCACTCAAAATCTCCAAAAATTGAGCAAGTTATAACTTGTTGAAGTTGGCCAAAAATCATGAAATGACCTATAATATTTTGCATTCTTAAGGCAACTTTCATCCATTTTATTACTTTGCACATAAAATAAGGCATGAAGTAGACATCCTTAAGATCATCATGGAAAAAGAATGGGCTCAAGGTGATAAAAATTGACCAAGTTATGACCATTTAAAGTCACATATGGAAAATTGTGGATTCATCTGAGTGACTTGTAATCTTTCTTCTCCACCAAGTTCCTTCCACATGAAAACTCCTTAGAACTTTTGAAGTGATTTGTTGGTAACTCTTTGAAGAGAAGGATGTTTTTGAAATCACTCAAAAATACCAAAAGATGAGCAAGATATGCTCCTTTTAAGTTTAAAACCCTGGCCTCTAGATCAAGAGAATGCTTTGAGGAAATTTGCCAAGTTTGAACAAGCTTTTTGTGCCAATATTCTTCCTTTGTGAATAGAAGTTATTGAGCACGATGATGAGGACCCATAGCCACCAAAACCAATTCCATATCTTGAAATTAGAGAGAAATATGCTCTTGTGACCAATAGGAACAAGACCTTGTCCAATCATGACAACTTTTTCCCTTAACCCTTTGTACTTTTGAATCAATTTTGATAACTTTGAAATATGTTGAACCAAAATAGGCCTTGTCATGCCATTTCTTCCAAAACAACTTCAATGGTGAGGTTTTGAATTTCTCAAGATATTGACTAGGGCATGGAAATAAACTCATGAACCCATGAAGCAACTTGTTAAACCTCATTGCATTTACCTACATTATTAACAAGTAAGACAAACCAATATTTCATTTTATTAATTAGAGAGAAAATCAAAGCAAAATATTCATGATCACAAAAGAAAACAAGTCAAGGTGCTTGGTAACTCCTCAAAAGAGCAAAGCTAAAGATAGGGAGAAAAACCAAAAACCCTAATGTAATCTTGTTGTAATTGAAACAATATGGTATGCTAAAGGGATCTTAGGGGCGAAAATTGGGGTACAACAGCTGTCCTTATTTAAGTTTCTTCTATCCAAAGATACGAAGGTTAAAAACCTTCGTGTCGACGTGATCGAAGATACTTAAATATAAAACAAACCCTATTTTTGGCCCTAAGATGCCATGCAAATGCTTATGCATATGAATGCATATGAACAGAACCAAAGAGACGCAAAGTAACATTGGGGATGCAACAAAATGAAGAAACAAAAGAGCAACCCCACCAGGAAAATAAATCACTGGTGAATCACAAGAACAGAATCGGAGAGGAAGATAACAATCATCGACGTTCATTGTCGATGGTCTACCAACTTTCACTGAAGGTAGAAAGAGAAAATATATCATATCACCGCCGTTCACTGACGATGAACTATCAATGTTCACTGAAGATAGCAAAAAGATAACAAACACTGAAGTTCACTGATGATGTCCTACCAACGTTCACTGGAGGTAGAAAAAGAAAATATATCATATCATCGCCGTTCATTGACGATGAACTATCAATGTTAACTGAAGATAACAAAAAGATAACAAACACCAAAGTTCACTGTCGATGTCCTGCCAACGTTCACTGAAGGTAGAAAGAGAAAATATATCATATCATCGCCGTTCACTGACGATGAACTATCAACATTCACTGAAGATAGCAAAAAGATAACAAACACCAACGTTCACTGTCGATGTCCTACCAACGTTCACTGAAGGTAGAAAGAGAAAATATATCATATCATCGCCGTTCATTGACGATGAACTATCAACGTTCACTGAAGATAGCAAAAAGATAACAAACACCGACGTTCACTGTCGATGTCCTACCAACGTTCACTGAAGGTAGAAAGAGAAAATATATCATATCATCGTTGTTCATTGAAGATGAACTATCAACGTTCACTAAAGATAGCAAAAAGATAACAAACACCTACGTTCACTGATGATGTCCTACCAATGTTCACTGAAGGTAGTAAGAGAAAATATATCACATCATCACCGTTCACTGACGATGAACTATCAACATTCACTGAAGATAGCAAAAAGATAACAAACACCGACGTTCACTGCCGATGTTCTACCAACGTTCACTGAAGGTAGAAAGAGAAAATATATCATATCATCGCCATTCACTGACGATGAACTATCAACGTTCACTGAAGATAGCAAAAAGATAACAAACACCAATGTTCATTGCCGATGTCCTACAAACATTCACTGAAGGTAGAAAGAGAAAATATATCATATCATCACCGTTCACTGGTGATGAACTATCAATGTTCACTGAAGATAGCAAAAAGATAACAAACACCAACGTCCACTGCCGATGTCCTACCAACGTTCACTGAAGGTAGAAAGAGAAAATATATCATATCATCGCCGTTCACTGACGATGAACTATCAACGTTCACTGAAGATAGCAAAAAGGTAACAAACACCGACGTTCACTGACGATGTCCTACCAACGTTCACTGAAGGTAGAAAGAGAAAATATATCATATCATCGCCGTTCACTGGCGATGAACTATCAACGTTCACTGAAGATATCAAAAAGATAACAAACACCAACGTTCATTGTCGATGCCCTACCAACGTTCACTGAAGGTAGAAAGAGAAAATATATCATATCATCGCTGTTCACTGATGATGAACTATCAACGTTCACTGAAGATAGCAAAAAGATAACAAACACCAATGTTCACTGACGATGTCCTACCAACGTTCACTGAAGGTAGAAAGAGAAAATATATCAAGTTATCCCCGAAATTCTGGTGTTCCACCTAGAACGGGTCTCAACTTCTTCTTTAACCAAGGGAATCTTCCTGGAAAATATCAAACATAAGTTGTCTCAAATAACGAGACTTGTTACTCATTGCCATGGGGAATTGCAAAGAGAAATGACTTTCTGGGGATAGAAATATGACTTCCCGGGGAAATGCCACGATATTCCTGCTGAGGATATAAAGTCTTCCCGTGCAAAATAAATGCACAATCCTAAACTCAAAGTTCTCATAAATCCAAAGTAAATAATATTGTCATGCAACCACAAATTCAATTCAGAAATAAACTAGAGCAAGACGGCCAATGAAGATACATCCTTTGAGAAATAAACTCAAGAGGGAAAACCAAATTCAACTAAGCAAAGAGCGTTGCAGGAAGATCAAAACACAATGCCAATAAACGATGGTTTTTAGCCATGCATGATGTATGTATGAATATATGAGTGCTATCGTGCATATGCTGGTAAAAGGATACATAATCAGTACAAACAAACAAAACCGCCTCAGGTACTAACAACATTGGGCTAAACTTCAACCAGAAAGATCAATCCAAGAAAGGTAATAGCAACTGCGGAAACCAAACATATTGCCTGCCTTAACTTCACTGAGGAGAAACATAATCTGGATGTAGCCAAATCAAACAGATACCGGGATAGAACACCCTTCTTTCGGTTTCATCGGAGAAGTAGTTTTCTAAAAGCAACATGCCTACTGGAGATTGCAAGACCAACCTCAAATAAAGTAGACTGACGCCGACACAACCAAACCTCACAGAGGAATTCAAGCCTACCTCCCTGGAGAAAAAACTGCGGATTGAAAATTTTCATCACGAACACTCATCCCAACAAGAGATGCCCTGGGATAACCTTCTCGGGAAATCAAGAAGTCAGCACTAGTGCCAATACTGCAAAAAGAGCGACATCTCCGCACACCAAGGGAATAAAACCTTTCATCATATGAGGGAAGACTTCACTGGGGAATCTGGGACGGAGGCTTCTGACCATGCAAACCCAAAATCAAAAGCGAACCAAAACTTGACTGGGGATAATGGGACCACAAACCCAATATTGTACCTTGCACCCACTGATATCGTATTTAACTATCTGAGAAACACACAAAGATTGCACACATACCAGCAAAATGACCTGAGAAAACTTTCATGAAGGGAGTAAATCTTCTTATAACAACCGGAGTTTGTTCATTCTTGGGATCACCATTCTTGTTGTCATTGTTTCATCACAAATCCCAAAGTAAATTTAATTGTAAAGATCTCTTTTTTTTAAATGTCAATTTTGCTTTTTTAATCTTTTTGCTTTAACAGTTATTATCAGTAATAAATGAAGTCTTTGCAAGCTAAATAAAAATAAGAACACAAAGAATTGGGAAAAAGCTCGAACTTCATTAATAGAATGGTAGTCCGCGAATGGCGAGACTCCATGGATGATTACAAAGTTTGGGAAATGGTAATACATGGAAAAGATACATTGAGATACAATGACCACTATTCCCCCTAACAAATTTTGAAATCCTGAGCAGCAGCTTTTGTTGAAGTATGATGAGGATCCGAGAAGATTGTTGCTTTAACGATCAAGTCTTATCTGACGTAGTTACTTGCCAAGAAAAATCCCTAACTTTTGCCTAAGCTGCCGTTGCGGGTTTTCAACTTAGCGGGAAATTTATTTTGTTTATGTCTCTAATTTTTGCCTAGACCGTCCTTTTCGGTTTTCGGCCTACCGAGACGCTCCTTTTTACCTAAGCCGCCCTTTCGAGTTTTCAACTTAGCGAGCTGTTCTTTTATTTCTTTAGGCGAAGTATTTCTTGATTGCGTCAGCATTCATGGGACGTGGGAACTCCTCGCCATCCATAGTTTCAAGAATTAATGCACCACCAGAGAAGGCTTTCTTGACAACATACGGGCCTTTAAAATTGGGAGTCCACTTGCCCCTAGAATCAGCGTTGAAAGACATGATCTTCCTAAGCACGAGGTCTCCCTCTCTGAATTCACGAGGTGTTACCCTTTTATCAAATGCTTTCTTCATTCTTTTCTGATATAACTTCCCATGACATAAACCTGTCATCCTCTTCTCTTCAATCAAATTCAATTGGTCAAACCTGTTCTGGACCCATTCATCTCTGTCAACTTGGCTTCCATTATCACACGCAACGAGGGGATCTCTACCTCGACAGGTAGTACAGCTTCCATTCCATACACTAGAGAGAATGGAGTTGCTCATGTTGAAGTGTGAACAGATGTTCGATATCCATGCAGAGCAAAAGGGAGTATTTCATGCCAATCCTTATAAGTGACAACCATTTTCTGGATAATTTTCTTGATGTTCTTATTAGCAGCTTCAACAACCCCATTCATCTTTGGCCTGTATGGAGATGAATTGTGATGGACAATCTTGAATTCTTCGCACAGTTTTGTCATCATCTTGTTGTTCAAATTCGAGCCATTGTCAGTGATGATTCTGGTCGGCACACCATACCGGCATATAAGATTGTTTTTGATGAAACGCACAACCACCTGTTTGGTAACGTTGGCATATGAAGCAGCCTTTACCCATTTGGTAAAGTAGTCGATTGCTACCAAAATAAACTGGTGCCCATTTGAAGCTTTGGGTTCTATCATCTCGATCATGTCAGTACCCCACATAGAGAAAGGCCATGGGGAGGAAATCACATTGAGAAGTTTCGGAGGCACATGAACCTTGTCCGCATAAACCTGGCATTTATGGCACTTCTTTGCAAATTTGTAACAGTCAGACTCCATTGTCAACCAATAATAACCTGCCCTTAGCATCTTTTTAGCCATCGAATGTCCATTAGCATGAGTGCCAAATGAACCTTCATGAATCTCATGCATCAACATGTCCGCTTCATGTCTATCCACGCATCTGAGCAGGACCATGTCATAATTTCTCTTGTATAACACATTTTCAGAGGAATAAACTGCCTGCCAATCTTCTCAGTGTCTTTTTATCTTTCTTCGACGTACCAATCGGGTATTCCTGAGTCTGAAGAAAATGCTTGATATCATAATACCATGGTTTTTCATCTGCTACCTCCTCTGTTGTAAACACATGAGCGGGCTTATCCAATCGTCGAACCGTAATTCGGGGTATATCATTCCAAGTATTCACTTGGTACATAGAAGCCAGAGCTGCCAGAGCATCCGCCATTTGATTTTCATCTCTAGGAATGTGATGGAATTCAACTTTATTGAAGAAGGGTAGTAATCTTCTAGCATAATATTTGTAAGGGATCAATCCAGAGTGACGAGTGTCTCATTCTCCTTTAATTTGATTTATTACCAAAGCTGAATCGCCATACACATCTAGAATTTTGATTCTGAGATCAATAGCTTCCTCAAGACCCATGATGCAAGCCTCATATTCTGCCATATTATTAGTTCAATCAAATGTTAACCTTGCGGTAAAAGGAATATGTGATCCATGAGGAGTAACAATCACGGCACCAATTCCTTTACCACATGCATTCACAGCTCCAACAAATATCATACTCCAACGAGATTCAGGGTCGGGGCCCACCTCAAGCAATGGTTCATCATAATCTTTCACTTTCAGGAACATCACATCCTCATCGGGGAATTCATACTCTGCAGACTGATGATCCTCCATCGGCTGGTGAGCAAGCTAATCTGCCAACACACTACTTTTAATAGCCTTTTGAGTGCGGTATTCGATATCATATTCATATAACAACATCTGCCAGTGGGAAATTCTCCCAGTAAGAGCAGGCTTCTCAAAAATATACTTGATTGGATCCATTTTGGAGATCAACCAAGTGGTATGATTCAACATATACTGCTGCAAATGCTTTGCCGCCCAGGTCAAAGCACAAAATGTCTTTTCTAGCGTAGAATACCGCGACTCACAATCAGTAAACTTTTTGCTGAGATAATAAATGGCGAACTCTTTCTTTCTTGTTTCATCCTGTTGTCCCAGAATACAACCCATGGATTTATCTAACACTGTCAGATACATAATCAACGGTCTTCCTTCTACGGGAGGGAGCAAGATAGGAGGTTCAAGCAGATACTCTTTAATACTCTCAAATGCCCTTTGGCAGTCATCCGTCCACACACAACCTTGATCTTTCTTTAACAACTTACAGATCAGTTCACACGTTGCAGTCATATGGGAAATAAATCTGGAGATATAATTCAAACGCTCGAGGAAACCCCTGACTTGCTTTTCAATTCTTGGTGCTGGCATTTCTTGAATTCCTTTGACTTTATCAGGGTCAACTTTAATTCCTTTCTGGCTAACAATAAAACCCAACAATTTCCCCGATCTAACTCCGAAGGTGCATTTATTTGGATTTAAGCGAGACGATACTTCCTCAAACGCTGAAACAACTTTAACAAATCTTCTATATGTCCTTCTTCATTTTGGTATTTGGCAATAATATCATCAACATATACTTTGATTTCTTTGTGCATCAGATCATGGAATAGGGTTGGCATAGCCCTCTGGTACGTTGCACCAGCGTTCTTCAACCCGAAGGGCATCACTCTGTAACAGAATGTTCCCCAGGGTGTGATAAACGTTGTTTTTTCCATGTCCTCTGGAGCCATTCTTATTTGATTATACCCGGAAAATCCGTCCATGAACGAGAATACTTTGAATTTTGTTGTGTTGTCCACTAACATGTCAATGTGAGGCAATGGAAAATCATCTTTTGGACTAGCTTTATTTAGATCTCTGTAATCTACGCACATGCGAACTTTTCTGTCTTTTTTCGATACTGGGACAATATTGGCAATCCATTGAGGATACACTGACGTCACAAGAAAACCAGCATTAATCTGCTTTAGGACCTCCTCTTTGATCTTTACTGCCATATCCGGGTGAGTTCTTCTCAAATTTTGTTTAACTGGCGGACACTCTGGCTTCAACGACAAATGATGCTCGACAATGTTTGTATCTAGACCATGCATATCTTGATAAGACCAAGCAAAAATATCCACATACTCTTTCAAAAGCTCAATTAACCCGCTCTTTACATCAGGATGCAACGATGCTCCAATCTTGACTTCCTTCGGATCTTCTTCTGGACCTAAATTAATCACTTCCAAAGGCTCCTTATATGGCTGAATGGTATTTCCCTCGTGCTCGAGCAACCGTGAGACCTCTTCTAGAATCTCATCATAATCTTCTTCTTCTGCCCCAAACACAGGACAATCAAAGTTAGGAGAGGGTGCAGGGTCATTGTATTCAACGGGTTTTTTTAATTAATCTGCACATATGATTTATGATTGCTTTTAGAAACTGACACATATAACAAGTGATCATGCAGATTAATTTTCAGTTATTATTTATTTTGAAAGGTTTTTTTTTTACCATTTCCTAAGGAAAAAAGCAGAAAATAAAAGACATAATTTCGGAAGCAAAGACAACTTTTATGAATGATCTTAAAAGTTATAGCAGACAGATAAGCCCTACAACATTAATACTTCCACGTTGGGCAGAGTGAAAGCTTTTCAAAATAAAGAAACAGATTAACAAAACAAATTACTTTGAAACATGTATGCAAGAAGGAACATCAATGGTGACCCAGTTTTGAACTCGGACTCCATGCGTCACATAATTCGGTACTTTCTGCTCTGCTTCATCTTCTTCAACGGCATTAATTCCAGAACCAATTGGATGGAGGTAGCCTCCGCTGCGGAAAACATCATGATAACTGTTCACAGAAGACTTTGACTTCAAATTTTCGCCTTTGCTATTCCTCGAAGAGAAACCCAAACCAGCTCTGTTTTTGTTCACGGGTGGATCCACAAGTCATCCCCAAACTACATTATGACCATTGCGCACAACCTATTGCCCGTCCTTCAGGGAAACCACTGAATTCTCATTCCTTCTTATGTGGTCAATGGATAGGGCTTGGAACTGGGTTCCAACAGCAGCCTCATCTGCTTCTACAATACTGAAAGAGGATAGATGGGATATCAACAACACCTACTCCCCATTTATGATCACTATCTTCCCTTCACGCACAAATTTTAACTTCTGATGCAGAGTTGAAGTGACTGCCCCTGCTTTGTGTATCCATGGCCGTCCTAGCAAACAACTATATGCGGGAATAATGTCCATGACCTGGAAGGTTATCAAGAACAAATGTGGTCCTATATGGATGGACAAGTCCACTTCACCAATGATAGATTTCTTCGACCCATCAAAAGCCTTCACAATGATGCCACTCGGGCGCATAGGTGTTCCCTGATACTTTAACTACCTGAGGGTACTCCTCGGTATAACATTCAACGTGGATCCGTTATCAATTAGCACATTGGATAGCGAGTCATTTTTGCAGTTCATAGATATGTGGAGGGCCAGGTTGTGATTCCTCCCTTCATCTGGTAACTCATCATCGCAGAAACTTAAGTTGTTACATGACGTAATGTTTCCAATTACGCTGCTGAATTAATCTAACGGCATGTCATTCTCCACAAAATCTTGGTCTAGTACTCTCATCAGTGATTCTCTATGAGCGGAGGAATTCATCAATAAAGCTAGGATGGATATCTTTGAAGGAGTCTGCAATAGCTGATCTACAATTCTGTAGTCGCTCATTTTAATTATCTTCAAGATATCATCCACTTCTTTCTATAATGTGGCTCCACTAGTCTCTCCTGCAGCCTTCTTAGGCTCATCGTTCTCAGCAATTTTCTTTCCAGCAACAACATCTCTTCGTACAACCGGCGCAAACACACGACCACTACGGGTCACCCTGCTATTATCATCTATATTTCCAACATCTGGCATTGGCTGGATGGGAACTTCCACCTCATCTTCTAAGATTGTAGTGTTGTATTTGTAAGGCACAACCTTATCTGATTTATAGGGAACAGGACCTAGCATACTAATAACCAATGGGGTAACAGCTGGTTTGCTATGTAACTCCACCTCAAGATGAGCGGGTGCACCAAAACAAGGTACAATGACGTTTACCCCTTCTTCAACACAATCAGCCATCAAAAGGTCATTTTCGGCAAACAAATCTTCGTCTGAAGAGAAATACTCATCCACAGAGGCATACTCTTCCTCTGACTCTTCTTCCATCAAACAAACTTCAACCATATCAATCTCATGATAATCATCTCTCTGACCTGTGATCTTGATAGTTCCATTGTCTAACAGCAATTCAACACCCTCTCTCATTATAGAACATCCTTGGGGGTCTCGACAGCCAACTATGCAAGATCCATATTGGTGTTCCACCTCACCAATAGTATGGCAGAAGGTAGCATGCAACTGCACGAGATCCTCATTCAAATGCTCCACATCAAAAATTCTGAATTCACCCGAACATCCAGAAACCATATTCACTTCCTCTTCATATTCTGCCCTAGGCCTGATTATATGGATTAAACCTGCATCCATCATCTCCTATAAATCAGCCTTTATCTTCTCGCAACTCTGTATGTCTGTACTGCAAATAGCACAACCGACATGGTCATGCGTATAATAACTGAATTCACAGAGCTCTGCGTGCATCTTCACCAAATCTCCTCTAACCAAATTAATGTCAAAAATCCGAAAGTCACCTGGACAATCGGCCACCATATTCACAACATTCACTCCTCCATGCTTGGGTAAGGGATTGTCTTTCACATTAGGTCCCATGTCTTTGAAAGATAGAATTCCAGACTTCACCAACCTTTGCACTTCAGTCCTCAAAGGATAATAATTTTCAACACTATGCCTTGGTGCTCCCTGATGAAAGAAGTGTCACGGTGGCCAGAACCGGGACATGTTTCCCCTTTTTTAAGTAATTTCTGGTTTGCGTTTGTGTTCGCAAAATGTCGCGGTGAGCAAGAGTTGTCACCGACTTTTATTTTATCCAACAAGGAAAGGAAAAAAGCACAGAAAAATTCCTTTTTCGAGATATTTCTGAGTACGGGGAGTAGATTATATAAAGGGAAGGTATTAACACCCTTTTTATCCATAGTTATCTTAGGGCTCTTAGGTACTTGCTCATCATTTTCAAAATTGTTTTCTTTGTGTTTGCGTGATTTGAAAAGATTTTGTTTTGACTTCGATTTAACTCTTGCTTCTGTCTTCAAGAGTGTAATGAAGTGTTTTGAAAACTTTGTTTGTAAAGGAGTGTAAGTGTGAAAAAAAGTTTGTTTTGATTGAGCAAGTACTTAAGAACTAATCTACCTACTCGAAAAAAGAATTGTTATGTATTTGTTTCCTTTAGACAGCGCTATCCCACTATTAGTGAGTAGGTAGCACCATCGTTGGAGTTTGAGGGTCAATTCGAAAGGGACGTACGGTAACTAAAGCAATGTTAGGACGTCTTAGTAATAACCCTAATGTCTTAGATCAATTATCTGAGGCAACAATATCTGAGGCAACCTTTCCGAGGCAACTTTGATCTTTGGACAAAAGGACGACCACTAAAGCATCCTATACTCAATGACCGTTTACCGAAGGCAACCAAATGGGAGTGTACCCTAGGAGTGCGCATGTGCGAGTGATTTAATTTCAGATTATTTATCTTTGCACATGTTAGGGTTATCTAACTGTTTTAAAGTTTTTCACATACATTCTTGTCATGCATCCTAATATCATACATCAAACAGTTAAATATTTGCGGAATTTAAAGTGCGGAAATTAAACTACGCTATTACAAGGCTTCGGGTATTTACATAGCCAAAAACAAACCCTTGAAAAGTAAAGCGATGAATGAAAAGTAAAAGTCCTAATTTAAACTATTACAACCTTGTGAGCAGTTACAATAATAGAGTAAAAAAATAATAAAATAAAACGCGCGATGAAAACTTAAGATCGGGAAGAAAATTGGGGCTTTGACCCTTCTAACCTAATGAAAAGAAAACTTGTTTTTTTGTTGTTTTTAATTATTTTTAAGAAAAGAATTTGATTTCCTAAATTAAATGACAAAATTAATTAATGAAAATAATTAAAATGACCTATTTTTGGTTTTTTAGGTTATTTTAAGAAAAAGAAAAATATAATTAAATTAGAAATAAAACCTATTTGTTCTAATTAATTTTAATTATGTACAAAAAAGAAATAAAAGTTATCTAAATTAACAAACCTAATTTAATTAATTAATTTTTTAATAGAAATAAAATCTAGACCTAATTTATGAAAAGTAATATTTTTGTGATTTTTTGATAAAAAAGAAAATAATTTAATTGGTTAGTAAATAAATAAATAAATTAAAATAAATAAAATAAAATATAAAAGAAAATAGAAAGAGAGAATGGGCCTGAAAAGTATTTGGAGGGTGCAAAAATCAGAATTTTGGGCCCAAAGATGGAAGTCTACGTTGACTTCCTGGATCCACTGTGATTGCTTTGACCTTGCCTTTGGTATTCCTCCAGTGATGGCCCTTGGATCTGGCCTCAGGACACTTGGCAAGCTGGATTGTGAGGACATATGGTGGACCCTGGGTTTGTATGCGCATGAGATCACCTGAAAGAAATTAAGAAAAACACAAACGTTGGAGGCAGGGGTCGAACCCCTGACCTTAAGCCTCCTAACGCCTTAAAGCTTGCATGGCTACCACTGGGCCAATTGTTTTTGTTGTATGTAATATAAACAAGAAATAAAATAAAATAAACAAGCGAAATAACCAGATATTAGCGCGAATTTTCAAATGAGCAAATGATGGCTTGCCACGTCTTCGTCTCCCTCCTTGCACCGTTGGTAAAAGTGAAACACTTTTACCTACGGACGTTTGTCCGTCGCTACAAACAGATCTCGTTCCAAAATCTTCCATGGGCAATATAAATGACATCTAATGCCATGGTTGGATTTGTCTCATCATTTTGAACATGATGGTACCCTTCATCAAGGCTAATTTTTCCTGCATACAAAAACCCTAAAACGGAACCAAAAAACCTAACAATGGCAGTTATCGATTCAGTCCATGAAAATGCAATTGAGTATTATTGAAAGCTTGCAAATGTAATGGTGAACAAGAATCTATGATTATATTATGCTGAATGTGCAAGATTTATGCAAACATAATTCAAGAAAGGGTGGGTGTCGCGAATGCCTTACAGTGTGTTATAGGGCCTGAAAGTGTTTGTTCTGGATTGCTTTAGCTTGCTGAGGATCCCAGGAATCGATTGAGATAGCTAGAAGGCCTTGAGGATGCCTGGAAACAGGAATTCATGCTTACACTTTTTCTTGTTTTTCCAAGTTTTTGTTTCTGACCACACGCCTCCTTTTTTTCCCTAGTTTTGAGTCTGCACACGTTCTATATGTATCAAGGAATGGATTAGGGTTGATAACTGATCTCAATCTTCCTCCACCAATGAATTGGATCTTGATTTGATACACCTTAAAAATCTTTCCAAAATTGGCCTAAAATCAATCTTTTTGTCCACCCTAATTCCTTGCACGAGTTTGATTTGATGCTAGCTGTAATTGAAACCTGAAACAAGCACAAAATCTTTTGTTTTCAATATTTTGGATTTTCTCATGATTTATTTTGATTAAAAATGATTTAAATCAAATAAAAATCAAAATAAATAATAAAAACATGATAATGACAAGTGGAAAGGGCTAGAGCTCGTGGACTATGTTTCCAACTCAAAATAAGTGAAAAAGATTGGGCCCATTTGGCAAAATTTGAAGTTTTAGGCATAGTTGACTTTTGGCAATTTTGCAAAAAAGGTCAACTTCACCAATCCACAACTTCATAAATTTTGACTCTTTGGAGGTGTTCTTGGAATTTTTAGAAAGCTTGATATGTCCTATAATCAACCCTTTTGGTCTCATCTCAATTTGATATTCCATTCTCATGTATGAAGCTTTGGAAAAAAAGGTGTTTTGTTGACTTTTCAAAATGACCTATAATGTCCAAATTCAAACTTCTTGTGAGTGCATATTTTGAACTTGGGAGACGAATATGGATTGTATAGAATTGCATCCTCTTCAAAATTAGCTTTGTATGGGTCATTTCTCATAAAGTATGAGAAATTTATGCTTGGTCAAAGTTGAGTTGACTTCTCCTGCAAAACCCTAATTTAGCAACTTTTGATTCTTGAGGAATTATGAGCAATCCTTGATGAATCATGAGCAACCCTTGATCAAATGATGAAATATACTTCAAAATGAGGATGTTGACCAAAAATCTTGAAGTTTGACTGTATGTAGGCCACATTTGACTTTTGCCCTAACACGGTCGATTTTCAGGCCTTTGAGCAATTGACTGAGAAAACTTCCTCTGCAAGGCTTGAAACTTGACATGGATGATCTTGAGAACATATTAGGACATTGGTGAGAATTTTGGATCACTTGGACTCAAGTATCTAGATGCAACATGAAACCCTAATTTGAGGTGGACTGCCTTAGGAGAGAGCTTATCTGGCCAACCCTTGGACTACCTTGAGCAACTTGGTGATCTTTCTTGAAATGTTTTGAGAAGTATGGGAGGGAAAATTTTGGTGTACAACAAAAGGCACACGTTTGGTCTTCTTTGTAATACCAAGGAAATGGTGATGGTACGGCGGAAGGTGGTCGTGTCTGGACCAACTTCTTCTGAATCAATGTTGGTAGTAGCTCTGCATAGCTCATCGAAATAGGATCATAGTTCTCCCTTATCTGATTATTCCCTTGGTTCCCCTGTTGGGGCTGTCTTTGATAAGCAATGGTAGTCGGAGCGGCATTCATAACAGGAGTAACTGAGGCAACTTACTGGTGACGCTGATAATTCCTTCTAGGAGCATTCACTCTCCTCTCTTGTATGACGGAATTTGTACCCCCCCTCTTTCTTCTTTGTAAACCCATAAGCTGGCTTTTTCACACCTCTGGATCCTTCACCCTTTGTCAAACGGCCTTCTCTTACTTCCTCTTCTAGGCGGACACCCATTCCTACCATCTCTGTAAAATCACTTGGGGAACTTGCTACCATTCTTTCGTAGTAGAAAGCGCCTAGCGTCTTCAGAAAAATTTTAGTCATTTCCTTCTCCTCCATGGGAGGAATCACTTGTGCAGCCACTTCGTGCCATCTCTATGCATACTCCTTGAACGATTCTCTGTCTTTCTGAACCATGGCCCTAAGCTGGTCACGGTCGGGCGCCATGTCCACATTGTATTTGTATTGTTTAATGAATGCTTCTCCCAAATCATTAAAAGTATGGATGTTGGCGCTGTCTAAACTCATGTACCACTTCAATACTGCGCCAGTCAGACTATCCTGGAAAAAGTGAATCAACAGACGCTGATCATCGGTGTGGGTATACATTCTCCTCATGTACATCACCAAGTGAGCACGAGGGAAAGTATTTCCCTTGTACTTCTCAAACTCCGGGACCTTGAACTTAGCAGACACTTTAACATTCGGGACCAAACACAGCTCATTCACATTCTGCCCAAATAGCTCTTTTCCCCTAAGAGCCTTCATCTCTCTTTGCATTCTATCAAACGGCTCTTGGAAATCATTCATTCTGTCATAAAGACCCAAGTCTTCACTCGGCGGAGGAAAAGGATGACACACATCTTCATTAACAAACGGAACCAAATTTATCGAAGGAGGTGCAGCGGGAACAGTATGCACCCCAGGAGGTGCTGGAGTAACAACAGTTTGAACCACTGGAGCATCTTGGGGGCCCAAATTGAAACCTTCAGGTGAAAAATTCTCTGGCATTCCCCACGGATAACCCTGAGGCATACGGTTTTGAACAAAAGCCGGAGTAGCGGATACAGGAACAGTTGGAACTTCAGTATTTGCCTTTGTTGGTTGAGGTTGAACACTCGGTGGCTGATTCTGAGCAACCACCAGAGCTTCAATCAGAGTAGTCAAATTGGCCAAGCCATCCTTCAAAGCAGAAACTTCTTTGCGCAACTCGCGATTCTCCTGTTCTAAGTTGTCCATCTTCTTTTTGAAATTAGCCCGAGTGTTGTAGTGATGAGTCAGCTTGCTGAATGAAGTAAAAAGCTGGGTAAGGCACCTGGATATGCATAATAAATGCAAGAAATATGTGCAATATGATGCATGATATGCAATGCGTATGAATATTTTTTACTTTATCATTTAATATTTCAAGGGATTTGACATTTAGACATATCGCAAACATCAAAGTAATAACGCTTTTGAAATACTGAAATTTTTTTATTATAATAACTTCAAAATGTATTACAAGTTTCAATGATCCCAAGTACAAGATGAAAATACAATCTAAAATCCTGAGAAAAAGAACTGATGGAGATCAATCTGTACGCTGGCGCTTCCCTGTGAGCCTGACAATCTGAGCCCTCAACCTCTGGTTTTCTTCCACATGTTTGATGGTAACCTCCTTCCAATCATCTAAATCGGGAAGTGAGTAATCAGCACCTGTTTCAGGCTTAGGGGAAAATAAATCCCCTTGCCTCTCCATAGACTCTATCGCTCGACTCTCAAGGATCTCGATCAAATCGTCTTTCTCCTTCAGGTATGCTCTGTAGGAACTCTCTAAAGTCTGGAACTTGTTCTTCCAAGCATCCCTTTCCTGTTGCATCCTGACCAAAGCAAGCTGCAGCTCTTCTAGATCATCTAATAAGGGAGAAGTGGTCTTCACAAATAGATTAGGCATGGGTGTCTCCCGAGTATACAGCATCTTCAACTGAATGGCTTTCGATCGGACCCAATGAAGGTATGGCTCCAAAGAAACAACACCCCTAGGTCCCAAATCCTTCCTACTCTTCTTATGAATGTGACACCAGGCCTTCGCAATTTGCTCCCTAGCTTCCCTGTGGTCTTCTCCTTCCTTCAGAAAGAAACTACTTAAATGAATATTGTTTGGTTTATCCCTCATGGATAACCAAGCTGCCTTCATGCAAGAACAGGGTTATAGTTAATTCCTCCTTTTGTACCAAGAAGAGGTACATTGGGGAAACTACCACAACTGTCAATAATCTCTATATCCTGATAAGCTCGATGATACCAATCAATATCCGAGTGAGTAAGAGCCATGATCTTAGGATCCCAACGGGGTTCCTTCTTGACATCCCAAAAAGCATTAGACTGAGGCATATGAGAGATGAACCACCAGTACAACAGAGGCGTGCAACAGATAATCATTCCCTTATGATAGGAACTCCGAAGATGAACAGAGTAATAAGCATCACCCAACAGTGTAGGAACCGGGTTTCCAATCATGAAAATCCTGATAGCGTTAATGTCGACAAACTTGTCCACATTAGGAAATAAGAATAATCCATAAGCAAGTAAAGCAAAGATGGCCTCTAAAGGAACCGTACTCTTCATCCTGGAAAAGTAACGAGCTTTCTCCAATAAGAACTGAGCTGGTAATCCTCTAATCCCTCCTTTGGTAGTCATATGGGCTTCCACCTTAGACTTCCCCAGATGAATCAAAGCAGTTATCTCATGTGGTTTTGGCTCACCCTCCAAACCAGTAAAAGGAACACGATCGGTAACAGGTAAATCCAATGGATAGGAATACTCCTTCAGTGTAGGCATCAACTGATAATCGGGAAAAGTAAAGCAGTGATATATCGGATCATAGAACTGGACCAAGGTCGAGAGAATACCCTCCTTCATCTTCAGCTTCATGAGAGGAATAATGGATCCATACTTCTTCTGAAAGTCTGTAGGACACTCGATCTCTGGAATTAGACTGATCAGCTCATCTATCTTGGGATCCTTGAAACTGTATTTCCCAGTCTTTCTCTTTCCAGAATCCATGGTTAAAAGTACCTGAGATATTCACAAATAGTCAACCTTTAAATCCCTTGAAATATTGTTTTCTTCAAAAGATGCTTATGAGTGCATGGATGCATGATGCAACAATCACACACAAGATCACACATATAGGGTTCATAGGTTCGACGTCACGAGCATGAGGTCGAAGGTACTACCCATAAGGTGTTGGTCTAAGAGTTATCACCTGCCGAACAAGGTTCTAGAGGTTCCCAAAGTCTACATCCTTCCTTCGGATATTACCAACTTCCCGATTAACTCGGTAATTAGTAATATTCTCAAGAAAGACTCGTCTGAGCATAGTATCGTGTGACAACTATTTCTGGATTACTCCGTCATAGCTTTCGCACTACACCTAAAAGGCCAAAATGGGTTTGGTATTCTACAGTCCTCAGTTTCAGCAGGCTCTCAGGTCGAAAGCAGTACGTCTTCCCGATTACTCGGTAAACGACACTACAGTCAAAGGGGCCTCCACTGAGTGGGGGATCTCATGCCTCCTTTTTTGGGATTACTCCCTCAAATTTAACATGACTATACCGTCCGTCTTATCTTAAAGTTTGCCCAAGTCCGGGTATAGGACTTATGAGTAATCACCAAGCACCCTGAAAACCAGGAAAATCCAAACAAACATATATACAAAATACAACACATAAACAACAATAGCACATATACAGATATAAACAAAGATAGGCTCAACCCACTTAGGGATGAACCAGCAAGAGGTCAATCTTTCCCCAGTGAAGTCTCCATTTTTCTGTAGCGGTAGAAATGTTCAAGACTGAGCCATTGGATTGACTAGACTTTATACAAATCAAAATAAAAATTGCCATCGTGCTTTATTGTTTCCGAAGGAATGGGAAAAGAGTGAATAACCCAAAAAGAGGGGGAAAGATTCAAGGTAAGGGGGTTGGTTATGCAAAGGGAAGGTATTAGCACCCTAAACATCTACGGTACTCCGCAGGAACTTCTTTGTAAAATCTGTATATGGCTATATAAATAAATGTGTTATATATATAAAAAATGGATGGTGGAGGTGAGAAAAGAAATATATTTTTTATGATTTTTGCACCCGCCGCGGTTGCGAACCTTTAGTGCCTACGTACCACCTTTCGTGCAATAGGGGATCAGGGTACACGTAGTTCCTCTTTTAAAAATTTGAAACACAATGTTATACCCCAAAATTTTCCCCCTCATTTCATCAACATTTTCTCACCACAAGACTCTTGGAACTCAAGATCAAGTTAGGGTTTGCTCTGCTCAAGACCCCTCCTTGCATTGTTGACCCAAATTAGGGTTTGAGTTTGCACAGGGATGTTTTGACCTAAAATGACCAAAGTGACTTTCATGCTTCATGTTGGACTTACAAGTTTATCCATACCAAGTTTCAAGCCTTGATTCCAATCTTTGCCCAGTCAATTGGACAGTTGACCTAGAAATCAGTTGTATTGAGGAAAAAGTCAACTGTGGCCAATTGACAGTCAAACTTCATGAAATTTGACCCACATCAACATTATGAACTCACATGAACCATTTGGTGAAGTTTGGATCACAATTCCATAAGAAATCTGATCAGATCACCCAAAGGGCAAAATGGTCATTTTTAGGGTTTTGACTGCATAAAGGCAATTTTTGATTGTTTGACCTAACCATTGGCAAATCAAGCTCACATATGGACTCAAGGATTCAATGACATTGTCTTGAAACATTCAACAAGTTCAAAAGATCTCAAATGCATAGGATTGACAGATGAATTTTTCAGTCAACTGATCAAAATTTGACTGTATACTGAAAAGTCAAACTTTGACTTTTTGGTCAAAATCAAGTGCCAAGATTCATTTTTCATCAACACATGTCAAATTATGAAACTTGTTCATCAAGAAACCCAAAATTACAAATTAGGGTTTAAAATGAAAAAATTTCATAACTTAGAATTTTTCTAAGTTATGAAATTTCTTTATTTTTTCCTAACTTTGTCCCATTTTTTCATCAAGATGCAAATGGATTCAAACAAAACTTGAAACATGAAAGTTGTATTCCATTGCAAAATCTACAACTTTGATAAACAAAGTTTTCTCAAAGGAAGCTTGTATCTCAAGTTATGATTTTTGGAACAAGGGTGCAAAACATTTTTAACTTAGAGAAATTTTGCCCTATTCTAGGCAGGATTTTTGTCCAACTTCTTGGCCATTTTTCACATGGTTCCACTTGGAGTTTCAATTTTCATTACAAAGATGGATTGTAGTAAACATTCCAAGCTTACCAAATTGTCCAAGAACTTCTCAAACACCCTTGTGGTTAGAGAGAATCGAATTTGCAAAGTTGGCCAAAACTCACTTTTGTTCATGGCCAAAGCATGTTCACAACAACTTGCATTTTCAACTCAGCATGGTTTATGCTATCTTGCAGGCCTCTAAAACTCTTTGCACTCAATAATTTAATTCCTAACCATTGTGTTAAGGCATTATTTCACTCATTTGGACATTACACATCAAACTAACCCTTAATTGGTAAAAGTGATTTTGCCATTTTTGCAAAAGTAGCTTTATGTCAAACCACTATGCATTGAGCCTTGGACAAAGATCTGAGATTGCAAATCAAATCCAGGGATTAGAGGGGGCCTAGAGGTTTGTTTGCAGCATACAAGATGGCCTGTACAGGCCTTTGACACATTACACACTATCTTTGCTTACAATAGAAGAAACCTTGCAAACTCAAGCCAACTTCCACTTCCTATCAAGAAAGCCAAGAACAAACCTTGTAAACATCTTTCATACACCCAAGCAGACCTAAGGAACGATTCAACCATCCCTCATACCTCCCAAAACACAAAAACACCATCTTGCTGCAAAAACAGGGCACCTGCTGCAGATTGAGGTCCACAACTCAGTCCACTCGTGCGCTTTAGCTAAAACCAGTTCAAACACATTCCATTCCATCCACACAAACTATTCCAAGCCCTAAACACAAGTTGTAACTCCCCTAACCTCAGTTTCCATTTTCATTTTTCAGTTTTGCAGGTGAACTTCCATAGCACGATACAGAGTGATTCAAAGCAAGCTAGGTGTTGGAGAAGCTTCCTTGGACTTCAGGCAAGCTATACAGAAGCTCAAACTCCATTGAAGTTGGCCACATTGCTGTACACGATTCAAGCTGAAACAGGTTAAACCATGGACTTCTATCTCTCAATCTAGGAAGAGTTAAGCTTAGGTTTGTGAATGAAACATGTCTTACTCATAGCCCTGAAGCCATACATATGATCACTTTTCATTTATGTTAAGCATGCTGTGAGAATTTTAGCCATGAACATGAGAAAAAAATTAGGTTAAAATTTAGGGCCAGAGAAATTCTCTCTGGCCTTTGAGTGTTAATCCAAGTTCTTTACATGTTTGAACTCGTGATTTGATGCTCTACAATGTTTGTGTTATGAGTTTTGCAAAATAATCAAAGAATCAGGAGTTGATGTTTGGACAAGGAGGCGCGCGAAATTTCAAACAATATGCTGGAGGTTGAAGAAGGTGATGGCTTGGGCTGGGCCTGAGTCATCCTTACTTTTTGCACCCATTTTTCCCATTTACACCCCCTGGCCCATTTAATCAAATACTTGTTATTTTTGACTTTTTGTTTTTTATTCTGATTTTATATTTTTTGTCCAAACATAAAAAATACCAAAAATATTTTTCCACATTTTTTTCATATTTATTTGGCATTTGTTTCATTTTATTAGTATATATATATGTAAATAATATAAATTCTTTTTACTAAAACCCTAAAAAATAATATAAAAATTATATTTATTTTCAGTTATTATTTTTATTTACACCTTGAAAATATTTTCTTAAATATACATTTTTTTTCATATACATAAATAATTAATTTTATCTTTTTATATTTAATAGGTTTAGTAAATATATATATATATATATATATATATATATATATATATATATATATATATATATATATATATATATATATATATATATATATATATATATATATATATATATATATATATATATATATATATATATATATATATATATATATATATATATATATATATATATATATATATATATATATATATATATATATATATATATATATATATATATATATATATATATATATATATATATATATATATATATATATATATATACTTGTATATTATATTTATTAGAATACTTAGGATAAAAATATGAAAATAATACATTTTTATTTTTATTAATATATGACACTAAAAATACTTTTTTTTACAATATAATTTTTTTTTAATATATATTGTACATAATTAATAAATATTACTATTTATTTAAAAACTAGGGTTTTGCCCTAAATAACAAAAACAAAAATATTCAAATTTGACCTTTTTTTATTTTTGTTTATATTTCACATTGAAAAATACTTTTACATACATGAAAAATCCCCTTAGCATAATGCATTTTTATTTGATATTTATTTATTTGTACTTATTTAAATATTAGATATTTGTCTTGTATATTCAATATGGATGTAATAGCTTAGAATTTAATTTTTTGTCAAATATCCCCAAATTCAAACTTGTACCCCCATCCCCATAATCATTGTTGTAATAGCTTAGCATTTAAATTTCCGTATTTAAAAGCTTTCAGTTATGCCATGTTTAGACTTAGGGTTTGTATGCAAATCAAATCAACAAATAGCTTGACCTAATTCAAGATAAACATGCATGAAAAACAAACACAATGCACACTTGCACCCTTAGGGTTACTCCACTTGTTGCCTTCAAAAATGGGCCATGTTTGCATGTCAAGTACTTTGGCAAAACAAAACAAAACGAAAACAAACAAAATGATCATAGTCCATCGATGACGCTATCTTGTTGCCTAAACAAAATGATCATAGTCCCTCAAGAAAATTGCCAAAATACTTGACACTATTGCATTCATGGTCTAAACGATGACCCGCGCCCGTCCCGTTAACATCCTAACACAAGGTTGTTCACCAAATACAATGGTGAAACAACACTGTTAAAAGGGTTAAAACATGAGAAAGATCTTTGAGAAATTTAGGGTAGATATCTCTTGGTTACTTGACCAATCTTGCAAAACAATCCTTGCCATTTTTCAAAACACACATCACAACACAACTTCAAAACAAACTTTCAAAAACATTGAAACATCTTTTCAAAAAGACAAACACCTTTGTAAAACATTCAAACAAGAATTGTTACAAAGGTTGCCTAGACAAGGCATCTTTTTCAAAACATTTTCAAAACCACACACAAAGCACCATTTCAAACAATTGAAAAGCAAAGGCAAGTGATCTAAGCAAGTAACTAAGAGCCCATGGATAACCATGGATAGAAAGGGTGCTAATACCTTCTCTTTCTATAATCTACTCCCCGAACCCAAGAAAACATCTCAAAGGTCTTTCCTGTGCTTTTTGACCTTTCCTTAGGATAAAATAAAAAGTCGGTGGCGACTCTTGCTCAACCGAAACATTTGCGAAAACAAACGCAAAACCCAAGTCAGTTCTCCTACCGTATCACAGAACTGGAGACTCTGCTGGGGACAAATTGAAAGTGGAGTAACCTTAGGGCTTAGATCACCCTTTTGCATGATTAATTGTTTGTTTTGATTGCTTTACATTTTGGTTCTCTTGCTTGGGCTTGAAATCCTACACCCGGATTTGGGAAACATTCATAGATAGCAATACGTTGTGGAAACTGTGCAGGGTATACCGACAAGGTTGAAGCAATAGCTATATTAGTGCGACATATTTGTGAGTACCAGTAACCCTTGAGTTCAATCAAGGAGAGTATGGGGCCGCTGAGTGATGTCACCAAGCACTAATGACCTAGAACCCTACTTGACCATCTTGGCCTTTTATTAGGGGTAGTGAGATGACCGACTTTGGTGCAGTCCGAAGTTGGTAGATACTCGATACTACACTCATTGAGGGTTGTTTTCTTGGAATATTTTGGTCGCTAGTTAAGTGGCTAAACCAAAACAATGAACATGGAAAACAATCCAAAGATATTGAGCTCCTTAGAACCCGGTTACTATTTATAGGACAGGTTTTTAAGCCAACTTCACTCAAGAGGGTACTTACCTATGAAACCCCATGCAAGCCTGAAACTAGGGTTTTGTGTGATTTGCTTGTACATGTGTTTGTGCATACATCATGAACATCATAAAACATCATATGTATCCACTAACCATTTCAAGGGTTTGGATCTTCATCTTTGTTCTTGTTTTGTAGGTCATGGAAATTCTTCGCAGGAAAACTATTCAAGTCAACCTTGTGAGAATCCCTCCTCAACTCAAAGAGCTTACATCCAGAATTCCAGAAAGTTCTCTCTTCAGTGAAAGACATGGTAGACTGCTCAGCCTAGTCAACACCAACATTAAAGAAGACATGGTGAAAGTGTTGTTCCAATTCTTTGACCCCCTTCACCACTGTTTCACCTTTCCCGACTACCAATTGGTGCCTACTTTGGAGGAATTTTCTCAACTCTTGAGAATTCCTATTCTTAATCAACTACCCTACAACGGTACGGAAAAATAACCAAAACCTGAAGATGTTGCTCAAGCACTACACTTGCAACCATCTGACATCAAGGGGCATTGGGAAACCAGAAGTGGTGTCAAGGGCTTCTTGGCAAAATTCTTGTTTGAGAAGGCACAAGAGTGTTGGAATTCCCTGGATCTGCAAGCCTTTGAAGAAATTGTGGCACTCCTTATTTATGGGTTGGTCTTGTTCCCAAATCCTGACCAACTTATAGATGTGAATGCTGTCAAGATCTTCATATCCAGGAATCCCATACCTACATTGCTTGGGGACATCCTCCACTCATTTTACACACGAACAATGAGGAAGAGAGGTGTTCTCATGTGTTGTACTCCTCTCCTTGCAAGGTGGTTTATTTCTCACCTTCTACAATCTGTTTTGAAGAACGAGCAAGGCTTAAGGTGGTCGCAACGATTGATGACCCTCACACATTCTGATGTACATTGGTGTTCTCGGTCCAGAAAAAATGTAATCATCATCGATCTTTGTGGTGAGTTCCCTAATGTTCCATTACTTGGCATTAGGGGAGGCATTACCTACAACCCCTGTCTAGCTTTGAGACAATTTGGATATGCACGGAGGGATGGCCCTCATGACATGCTAATTCCTGACCTAGTTTTTGACTTCGACAATGATGCGCAAGGACTTCGCCAAAGATTCATCAGAGCTTGGAGGATGCCTAACAAGGTAGATAGTAAGACACTGGGGCACAAGAACTCCATCCCTCTTGAGCCTTATCTCAAGTGGGTACGAACCCGCACCCAGAGTCTTATGGTGCCTTACCCTCATATTCTCCCTTTGATCAAAGAGCCTGTTAAGGAAGGAGAGGTTCCATACACCACCCTACATCCTGACATGCCAACATCATGGGAGGAAATGCAGAAGAGTTGGATCCAACTCAAGGAAGAAAGGGATACTTTTGAAGCCAGCTTCTACGCCAGTGAGAAGAAGGTTTTGGAGCTTACCCGCCGACTTCACGAGGAGGAGACCCTCAACACTTACATCGCACCAAAGAGGATGTGCAACGTCTTTTTACCTTAAGAAGTTTTTGTAATATTTGGCCCATGGGGCATTTATGTACTGACCAAATTTCTTCTTATTAATATGACGTGTGTTCTTTTTGTTTGCAACAATTTTGAATTTCTAAATCCTTGAATGCATTACATGAATAAACATATCATTCATCGTATGCATAAACAGGTCTTCACACCAGGTTTCCTTATCTTTCTGATGTTTATTTCAGTAAGATGGATATCGAGCAGACGGTCAGAGATCTGCAGTCACAAAACTCACAGTTTCAACAGCTCCTTATGACCTTGGCAAAGGGTCAGGAGGATCTTAAAGCACTGTTAGGGAATAAAGAGCAAGAAAAAGGAAAAAAGAAGAAGAAAAGAGTTGGGGTAGCTACACTGGGAAGAAGATTTGAGAATGAAGCTAGGAGAGTTATTGAATTTCCCTCCACATCTGACGAGGGGACCGGCAAAGGAAAAGGAGCTGCATTACCTTCTGAGTCTGAGGCTGAAGAAGAAGAGGTTGAGGAAGATGAAGATTATTCAAAGCAGCAATACCCGCCAGCGAACGACAAATACAAAAACCTGGAGGATAGACTGGTAGCTATGGAGCTGCAAAGGGTTCCCGGGTTAGATTTTGAAGAATTGGGATTGATTGCTGGGATTGTGATCCCTCCAAAGTTTAAGGTGCCAACTTTTGCAAAATACGATGGTCTGTCTTGCCCGAAGATGCACCTGAGGTCGTATGTCAGAAAAATTCAACCTCATTCATCCGATAGAAATCTTTGGGTACACTTCTTCCAGAACAGCCTGTCTGGTACACAACTAGGTTGGTTTTACCGGCTTGAGAGGTCAGAAGTGCATAACTGGGAAGACTTGGCAGCTGCCTTCTATCGCCAGTATCAATACAACGCCGACTTGGCGCCAACCTGTACTCAGTTACAAGGTATGGGGATGGCCTCAAATGAGGGATTCAAAGAATACGCCCAGAAATGGCGTGACTTGGCCGGAAGAGTACAACCACCGCTTTCAGATAGGGAGCTAGTTGATATGTTCTTGGGGACCCTATCTGGCCCTTTCTTCAACCATTTGATCGGGAGCTCTTCTGCAGGGTTTACTGAACTGATTCTAACTGGCAAACGGGTGGAAGCTGGTATTAAGAGCGGAAAAATTCAAAGGGATGCCTCTGCCTCCACAGCTATTAAAAAACCTTTCCCAGCTAAGAAAGAAGCAGCTACTATATACTCTCAGAAAGGATCGGGAAGAACTGAGCGCCGGCCGACTGTAGTGGCCGTGATGATTCAAAATTCGTCAAATGATCAGCCTCGTAACAATCAGTCCAGACCTAAACAGCAATGGGGAGAACGGCCACAACGGCAGTTCACCCGCATCAATATGATGCCCGCACAAGTTCTTCCCCATTTGTTGAAGCTGAATCTCACCAATATCAAGGAGGCTCCAAAGAATGTGAATACCACTTCCCCACATTATCATCCCAACGCAAAGTGTGCCTATCATTCTAACAGCGTCGGGCATGACACCAACGATTGTTGGGCACTTAAGAATAAAATTCAGGATTTGATAGACGCAAAAGAGGTTGAGTTCGACGCCCCCGAGAAGCCGAATGTAATCTCCGCTCCAATGCCAAAGCATGGTCGCAATGTCCATGTTGTTGAAGAAGATTTGTTTGTTTCTACTGTTGATGATCTGATAACTCCACTACTGACAATCAAGTTGAATCTATTGAAGGCTGGGATTTTCCCAGGTTGTAAAGAAGATTGCTACCTTTGTTCCTCCCTACCAATTGACTGTCCATTGCTGAGGATAGGCATCCAACGCCTAATGGACAACCAACAAATTCTTTTTGAAAAGACTCCTGTTACTCCAACTCCTATCAATGAAGTTTCAATAATAACCATTTCCGCCAATCTTTCCAAGGTCCCCAAAAGGCCTGTTAAGATTACATCCGCTCCGAAGATTGTACCCTTGAAGATAACCATTCCTGGGCCCGTCCCATACAAATCTGACAAATCAATACCGTGGAATTATGGTGGATAAATCTACTACCACGGTGTTAAGCAAATTGAGATAACTGAAGAGAGCTCTGACGAAGAAACTGTCGACATTGGAAACATTGCCGGTACGATAAAAATTACCCGAAGTGGAAGAATTTTCTCTCCAGAGATTGCCCCTCCAAAGGCAATCTTTGGACCCTCAGCTGCTCCCAAGGTTACCCCGCACCGGTAAAACTATCTGCAAGAACGCCAATGATTGAAGAAGCTGTTACTCCTATGGTTGTCCCTTCTCCTGATGCTGCTGATAAGGGGAAAGGGATCCAAGAAGAGCTCGTTAGGACGAGGGCTCAGCCGTTGGTCATCCCTGAAACCTCTAAGAAAGAAATGGAGGAGATTTTGAAAATAATAAAGAAAAGTGATTATGATGTTGTAGAGCAACTGGGGAAAACCCCCTCGAAGATCTCTATGTTGGCCCTACTGCTTTGTTCGGAGGCTCATGTCAAAGCATTGATAAGATTTCTGAAGACAGCCCATGTGCCCCAGGAAACCTCAGCCGACCAATTCCAGGATTGTGTAGCCAGCCTTACCGCCGACAACGACCTGGGTTTCTCTGATGCTGACCTGACTCCGAAGGGAAGAAAGCACAATGACGCATTCCATGTTTCAGTTGAATGCCGAGGAACCACTCTCGCCCATGTCTTGGTCGATACTGGTTCTTCTCTAAATGTGTTGCCTAAGAAGGCTCTGGACCGGTTGGATTGTGAAGGCTTGGAGCTGAAACCAAGTAATATCATTGTCAGGGCCTTTGACGGGTCTAAAAGAATGGTGCATGGGGAGGTCGACATTCCCATCAAGGTAGGCACTGAAGTGTTCCACTCCACATTCTATGTGATGGACATTCGCCCATCATACTCTTGCTTACTAGGAAGGCCGTGGATTCATAATGCTGGGGCAGTCACTTCTTCTCTACATCAGATGCTGAAATACCATGTTAAGGGAAAAATCATAATTGTACACGGTGAGGAGGAGTACATGATCAGTCATCTGAATTCCTTTCGGTATGTGGAAGTGGATGGCGAATTCATCGAAACACCCTTTCAACACTTTGAGGAAGTTTCTCCCGAGGTGGCAGTAGCAAAGGCAGTAGCTGAGGTACCCAAGCAGGTGGCCAGGATGGCATCTCTGAAAGACGTAAAGGCTGCAATGAAGGAGGGGAAGAGCACAGTGTGGGGTCAATTGCCTAACTTTCCCCACAAGACAGACAAGTTTGGGTTATGATTTACGGCTGCGGGGCAAAAGGCGATGCGTCGCTCCAAAATTGAGAAGACACCCGTCAAGATTTCTCCTCATGGAATCAATGCTTTAGAAGACGAAGACGAAGAGGGTAACGTTGAAGATTGGATCTTCCCAACCATTGAAGGGGGACTGCACAACTGGGAGGCGAAAGACTTCGTTCCTATTACTTTCATCAATCAGTAATTTATCTTTCGAACATTTCCTGTTGGTCTGTAATAATTACTCTTAAACAATTCGCACACTACTTTTCACCTCATGCCTTGCCCGGGGCATGTAGGTCCATTTGTAAGGGCTGGATTCTCTTCATAATCATATGCCATGTTTAATGAATCATTGGACGTTTTTCATTTATAAACTGTTGTGTTCATTTTCTTTCCTTTTGCATTTTTGTTTGTTTAAGGATGGATATCCCTTACACACACCCACGCTCACAAATGCAAGTACCCATACACTCTGAATTCCATGGGTGACTATTATGTTTTATCCTTCAAAAACTCTGAAGATTTGGTCAATCAGGCTGAGTACGAAGACGACGAAGATTGTGAAGTACCAGGAGTGTTAGCCAGACTTCTACAACAAGAAGAGAGAGCCATCTTACCTCATGAAGAGTTATTGGAAACAGTCAACTTAGGAACGGAGGAAGACAAGAAAGAAGTACAAGTGGGTGCCAATCTGAAACCAAGTGTCAAGGAACGCTTAATACAGCTGTTGAATGAATACGTGGAAATCTTCGCCTGGTCTTATGAAGACATGCCAGGGTTAGACACAGATATTGTGGTTCACCGTCTCCCTACAAGAGAGGACTGTCCACCGATCAAGCAAAAAGTCCACCGAATGAGGCCCGACATGTCTGAGAAGATTAAAGCTGAAGTAATGAAGCAATTCAACACTGGCTTTCTGGCTGTTACATCCTATCCACAATGGGTTGCTAACATTGTGCTCGTTCCCAAAAAAGACGGCAAGGTCAAAATGTGTGTGGACTACTAGGATTTGAACAGGGCCAGCCCTAAAGATGATTTTCCGCTACCACATATCGACATTTTGATTGAAAACACAGCTCAGCACAAAGTATTTTCTTTCATGGACGGACTCTCGGGCTACAACCAGATTAAAATGGCCCCCGAGGACATGGAGAAAACAACCTTTGTTACACAATGGGGTACCTTCTGCTACAAGGTGATGTCGTTCGGACTGAAGAACGCAGGGGAAACTTATCAACGCGCCATGGTAGCTTTGTTTCATGATATGATACATCATGAGATCGAAGTTTACGTAGACGACATGATAGCTCGATCACAAACAGAGGAGGAACACCTTGAACATTTGAAAAAGTTGTTTGCCAGGTTGAAGGAGTACAAACTCAGGCTGAATCCAATTAAGTGCACTTTCGGAGTCAGGTCTGGTAAACTTCTGGGATTTATTGTCAGCAACAAAGGCATTGAGGTCGATCCAGCAAAAGTAAAGGCTATACAAGAAATGCCTGCCCCCCGTACCGAAAAGGAGGTTAGAGGATTCTTGGGACGCTTGAACTATATCGCCAGGTTCATCTCTCACCTGACGTCTACCTGTGAGCCAATTTTCAAACTATTGAAGAAGGATCAGGCAGTTGAATGGAACGATGATTGTCAAACTGCTTTTGATAAAATCAAGGAGTATTTGCTAGAACCTCATATTCTGATGCCACCCGTCGAAGGAAGGTCGCTGATCATGTATCTGACTGTTTTGGACAACTCAATGGGGTGCGTACTGGGCCAACATGACGAGTCTGGTCGAAAAGAGCATGCCATTTATTACCTTAGCAAAAAGTTTACCGACTGTGAGACTCGCTACTCACTGCTCGAGAAAACTTGATGCGCTTTGGTATGGGCTGCTCGCCGACTAAGGCAGTATATGTTGACTCATACCACTTTGCTGATTTCCAAAATGGACCCGATCAAGTATATCTTCGAGAAGCCTGCTTTATCTGGAAAAATCACTAGATGGCAAATGATCCTGACTGAGTATGACATCCAGTATACCACCCAAAAAGCTATAAAAGGGAGTGTACTAGCTGACCATCTAGCTCATCAAGCTATCGAAGATTATCAATCCATGAGATTCGACTTCCCGGACGAGGACATCATGACTTTGGACAACATTGAAGGTAACGGACCGTATGACGGACCTGAAAATGGATCCCGATGGACCCTGTACTTTGATGGTGCTTCAAATGCACTTGGAAACGGTATTGGTGCGGTACTCATTTCTCCAGAAGGTTTCCATACACCTTTCACTGCCCGAATTTGTTTCAGCTGTACCAACAACATGGCTGAATATGAAGCTTGCATCTTTGGTCTCAAGGCTGCTATAGACTTGGGGATCAAATCTTTGATCGTATTTGGGGACTCGGCTTTGGTTATCAGTCAAGTCAAAGGAGAATGGGACACCAAACATCCTAATCATATCCCATACAAAGAACATGTCCTAGCATTGTTGCCTCATTTCGAGCAGATCACCTTCGAGCATTTCCCGCGAGAAGAAAATCAGTTAGCAGATGCTCTGGCTACAATGTCTTCCATGTTTAAACTCAACTGGGATAACGAGGCTCCCCGAATCACCATCGAGCGAATGGACGAACCTGCGCATTGTCATGAGATTAATACTGAAGAAGTATTGGAGCAACCCTGGTTCCATGAAATCAAAAGGTATCTCCAGACTAGAGAATATCCCGAAGGAGCTTCCGTCAATGACAAAAAGTTCTTAAGGAGATTTGCGTCCAAGTTCTTCCTAAGCAATGGCATCCTTTATAAGCGCAGCCATGATTGTGTTTTACTCCGATGTGTAGACAAAGCTAAAGCAGAGTTAATCATGACTGAGATACACAGCGGTACATTTGGCACCCACTTGAGCGAACATACGATGGCTAAGAAGATTCTAAGGGCAGGCTATTATTGGTCTACCATGGAAGCTGATTGCCATCAACATTCCCGTACTTGCCACAAATGTCAAGTCTACACCGACAAGATTCATATTCCTCCTGTTCCTCTCAACGTTCTGACAGCTCCTTGGCCATTCACAATGTGGGGCATTGACATGATTGGAGAGATCAAGCCCACAGCATCCAACGGACATCGCTTCATCTTGGTCGCTATTGACTATTTCACCAAGTGGGTCGAAGCAGCTTCCTTTGCCTCTGTTACAAAGAATGTGGTTGCCCGCTTCATCAAGCAGAACCTCATATGCCGGTATGGTGTCCCCGACAGGATCATCACAGACAACGGTACAAATCTGAACAATACTATGATCACCGCTCTATGCGAACAGTTCAAGATTTATCATCACAATTCATCTCCCCATCGGCCGAAGATGAACGGTGTTGTTGAAGCTGCGAACAAAAACATCAAGAAGATCATTCAGAAAATGACAGTTACCTACAAGGACTGGTATGAGATGTTACTGTTTGCTCTGCATGGATATCGTACCACGACACGTACTTCAACAGGGGCAACCCTATTTTCTTTGGTATATGGCATGGAAGATGTCCTACCTATGGAAGTTCAGATTCCTTCTTTAAGGATTATGAAGGACACTGGTTTGAGTGAAGACGATTGGATTCAGACCCGACTTGATCAACTCAATTTGATCGACGAGAAGCGACTCACTGCCTTTTGCCATGGTCATACGTACCAAAAACGGATGATCAAGGATTTCAACAAGAAAGTCAGACGTCAAGTATATCAAGTCGGAGATCTTGTAATCAAGTGGATCATCTTGCCGCAAAGTGATCCCAGGGGCAAATGGACTCCTACTTACGAAGGACCATTTGTAATCAAGAGCATCTTTTCTGGTGGTGCAATGATTCTGACAACCATGGACGGCGACGATTTGCCACACCCTGCGAACGCAGACATAGTCAAAAGATACTACGCATGAAACAACCCGACAAGTCGAAAACCCGAAAGGGCGACTTGGGCAAAAATGGGCATCCCGGTGAACAGAAAACCCGAAAGGGCGGTTCAGGCAAAAATTAGGGATAAAACAAAAAAATGTGTACACCTGGCAAGTTGAAAACCCGAAAGGGCGACTTGGGCAAAAAAGGGTTTCCCGGTGGATCGAAAACCCGAAAGGGCGATTCAGGCAAAAGTTAGGGAATTAAAGCGTATGACTATGTCTCGTCGGATCACTTTAAAGAACAATCTCTTCATCAACAAGTTCCGAGCTTCTGATGGACGAAGCATTGAATGGACAAGATATTCAGAGTTGTGAAGGCTATAACAGAATGGAATCCCATGGAATTGTTACACATAGCCATCTTTCTTTTGTATAAAATTTTCAATTTTTACGACAACATCCTCTTACTAGGATGCATGTCTCCTTTGTACAAAGATACTCATAAAAAGTTAATACAAATACTTTTCCAAGTACAGAAATTTGCGTTGTCTTCTTTTTCTTTTTACACTTATGTTTTATTTGAGAAACGTCCAATGTTTTGTTAAATAGGCATATGCATTTGAACATAATCATTTGCTTACAAATCAAGAAAAGAGGATTGTTGATAGGTTGAAGGTATAGGTAGATATCTTGATACCCTTTCAGAAGAAATCCCCAGCGGAATTAACCTCCAAATTCCTCAACAAAGTTAAAATCCAGAACTTAATTCCCCAAACAGAGTTAAACTTCAGGATCCTCAGCAGAACAAAAGCTTTCTCAAAGCTGATTTCTCCAGCTAAGAGAGCCTTCCAGAACTTAATTCCCCTCAGAGTTAAGTTTCAAAGTCCCCAGTGGAGCCAAAAAACTGTTAATCCCCAGCGGAGCTAAAACCTCCAACTGTCAATCCCCAACGGAACCAGATTAGTAAACATTCTCCCCACAGAGATACTTCCCATCAGATTGAAGATTCTCAGTCTTACTTCTCCGGCATAAGTCTACCAGGTTCTGGACTCCCCGGTAGAGATCATCAGAATTCTCATTCCCCACAAGTCACCAAGGATTTTTCAAACCCCAACAGTGATCCTAAGATCCCTCAACAACTGAAGATCTTGTTCCCCAAGCAGTCAGCAGTCAACAAGGATGTCTCAGCTTCAGCAATCAAAGATTCTTGCAATCCCCTGCAGCAGTCAAGGATTCACTTTCCCCGGCAGCAGTCAAGATTCTATTATCTCCGGCTATCCAGGATTCATATATCCTCAGCAAGACAGCTCATCAGCTTACATGCGCATTCATTACATTCATATCATAAACATTGATATAGCATATATTGCATCATACATTTCATGCAACATAACTTTGTGTTTCAGCTAATATTTTACCCTTTTCAGGTGAAGATTAATAAGCTTCAACTTCAACTTTTGAAAATAGTTTACGGACGCTTCCCAACATGGATGTTGATTTATTGCTTATTCAACTTCAACTTTTGAAAACAGTTCACGGATTCTCCAAACACGGATGTCAATCTATCGCTTGTCCAGACTCAACTTCTGAAAACAGTTTACGGGTTCTCCAAATGCGGATGTTAATCTATCGCTGGTTCAGATTCAACTTTTGAAAACAGTTTACGGACGCTTCCCAACATGGATGCTGATCTATTGCTTATTCAACTTCAACTTTTGAAAACAGTTCACGGGTTCTCCAGACACGGATGTTAACCTATTGCTTATTCAACTTCAACTTTTGAAAACAGTTCACGGGTTCTCCAGACACTGATGTTAACCTATTGCTTATTCAACTTCAAACTTTTGAAAACAGTTCACGGGTTCTCCAGACACGGATGTTAACCTATTGCTTATTCAACTTCAACTTTTGAAAATAGTTCACGGATTCTCCAAACACGGATGTCAATCTATCGCTTGTTCAGACTCAACTTCTGAAAACAGTTTACGGGTTCTCCAGATATGGATGTTAATCTATCGCTTGTTCAGATTCACAACTTCTGAAAACAGTTCACGGATTCTCCAAACACGGATGTTAATCTATTACTTGTTCAGATTCAAGACTTCTGAAAACAGTTCACGGATTCTCCAGACACAGATGTTAATCTATCACTTGTTCAGGTTCAACTTCTGAAAACAGTTTACAGATTCTCCAAACACGAATGTCAATCTATTGCTTATTCAGACCCCCAGTCCAGAGATGTTCCAAACATGGATACCTTTCTGATACTCATTTCTCTCACCAATAACATAACAGTTCAACATACATTCCAGATGGCATCTTTAAGCCCATCCCCTGACAAGATTCTGTCACATCTGCAGATCGCATCTTTAAGCCCATTCCCTCAACTACGCTTGGACGAGTGCAAATTTTTCCGGGCACTCTAGTGTCCAATCTCCTTTTACCTTCGAGACGCGAAAGGCAAACTTGCCAATCTAACTCTTCAGGTTCAAGAAGATTGAACAGGGGCAACTGTTATACCCCAAAATTTTCCCTCTCATTTCATCAACATTTTCTCACCACAAGACTCTTGGAACTCAAGATCAAGTTAGGGTTTGCTCTGCTCAAGACCCCTCCTTGCACTGTTGACCCAAATTAGGGTTTGAGTTTGCACAGGGATGTTTTGACCTAAAATGACCAAAGTGACTTTCATGCTTCATGTTGGACTTACAAGTTTATCCATACCAAGTTTCAAGCATTGATTCCAATCTTTGCCCAGCCAATTGGACAGTTGACCTAGAAATCAACTATATTGAGGAAAAAGTCAACTGTGGCCAATTGACAGTCAAACTTCATAAAATTTGACCCACATCAACATTATGAACTCACATGAACCATTTGGTCAAGTTTGGATCACAATTCCACAAGAAATCTGATCAGATCACCCAAAGGGCAAAATGGTCATTTTTAGGGTTTTGACTGCATAAAGGCAATTTTTGACTGTTTGACCTAACCAATGGCAAATCAAGCTCACATATGGACTCAAGGATTCAATGACATTGTCTTGACACATTCAACAAGTTCAAAAGATCTCAAATGCATAGGATTGACAAATGAATTTTTCAATCAACTGATCAAAATTTGACTGTATACTGAAAAGTCAAACTTTGACTTTTTGGTCAAAATCAAGTGACAAGATTCATTTTTCAACAAGACATGTCAAATTATGAAACTTGTTCAACAAGAAACCCAAAATTACAAATTAGGGTTTAAAATGAAAAAATTTCATAACTTAGAATTTTTCTAAGTTATGAAATTTCTTTATTTTTTCCTAACTTTGTACCATTTTTTCATCAAGATTAAAATGGATTCAAACAAAACTTGAAACATGAAAGTTGTAGTCCATTACAAAATATACAACTTTGATTCACAAAGTTTTCTCAAAGGAAGCTTGTATCTCAAGTTATGATTTTTGGAACAAGGGTGCAAAACATTTTTAACTTAGAGAAATTTTGCCCTATTCTAGGCAGGATTTTTGTCCAACTTCTTGGCCATTTTTCACATGGTTCCACTTGGAGTTTCAATTTTCATTACAAAGATGGATTGTAGTACACATTCCAAGATTTCCAAATTATCCAAGAACTTCTCAAACACCCTTGTGGTTAGAGAGAATCGAATTTGCAAAGTTGGCCAAAACTCACTTTTGTTCATGGCCAAAGCATGTTCACAACAACTTGCATTTTCAACTCAGCATGGTTTATGCTATCTTGCGGGCCTCTAAACCTCTTTGCACTCAATAATTTAATGCCTAACCATTGTGTTAAGGCATTATTTCACTCATTTGGACATTACACATCAAACTAACCCTTAATTGGTAAAAGTGATTTTGCCATTTTTGCAAAAGTAGCTTTATGTCAAACCACTATGCATTGAGCCTTGGACAAAGATCCGAGATTGCAAATCAAATCCAGGGATTAGAGGGGGCCTAGAGGTTTGTTTGCAGCATACAAGATGGCCTGTACAGGCCTTTGACACATTACACACTATTTTTGCTTACAATAGAAGAAACCTTGCAAACTCAAGCCAACTTCCACTTCCTGTCAAGAAAGCCAAGAACAAACCTTGTAAACATCTTTCATACACCCAAGCAGACCTAAGGCACGATTCAACCATCCCTCATACCTCCCAAAACACAAAAATACAATCTTACTGCAAAAACAGGGCATCTGCTGCAGATTGAGGTCCACAACTCAGTCCACTCGTGCGCTTTGGCTAAAACCAGTTCAAACACATTCCATTCCATTCACACAAACTATTCCAAGCCCTAAACACAAGCTGTAACTCCCCTAACCTCAGTTTCCATTTTCATTTTTCACTTTTGCAGGTGAACTTCCATAGCACGATACAGAGTAATTCAAAGCAAGCTAGGTGTTGGAGAAGCTTCCTTGGACTTCAGGCAAGCTATACAGAAGCTCAAACTCCATTGAAGTTGGCCACATTGTTGTACACGATTCAAGCTGAAACAGGTAAAACCATGGACTTCTATCTCTCAATCTAGGAAGAGTTAAGCTTAGGTTTATGAATGAAACATGTCCTAATCATAGCCCTGAAGCCATACATATGATCACTTTTCATTTATGTTAAGCATGCTGAGAGATTTTTAGCCATGAACATGAGAAAAAAATTAGGTTAAAATTTAGGGCCAGAGAAATTCTCTCTGGCCTTTGAGTGTTAATCCAAGTTTTTTACATGTTTGAACTCGTGATTTGATGCTCTATAATGTTTGTGTTATGAGTTTTGCAAAATAATCAAAGAATCAGGAGTTGATGTTTGGACAAGGAGGCGCGCAAAATTTCAAACAATATGCTAGAGGTTGAAGAAGGTGATGGCTTGGGCTGGGCCTGAGTCATCCTTACTTTTTGCACCCCTTTTTCCCATTTACACCCCCCCTGGCCCATTTAATCAAATACTTGTTATTTTTGACTTTTTGTTTTTTATTCTGATTTTATATTTTTTTGCCCAAACATAAAAAATACCAAAAATATTTTTCCACATTTTTTCATATTTATTTGGCATTTGTTTCATTTTATTAGTATATATATATGTAAATAATATAAATACTTTTTACTAAAACCCTAAAAAATAATATAAAAATTATATTTATTTTTAGTTATTATTTTTATTTACACCTTGAAAATATTTTCTTAAATATACATTTTTTTATATACATAAATAATTAATTTTATCTTTTTATATTTAATAGGTTTAGTATATATATATATATATATATATATATATATATATATATATATATATATATATATATATATATATATATATATATATATATATATATATATATATATATATATATATATATATATATATATATATATATATATATATATATATATATAAATACTTGTATATTATATTTATTAGAATACTTAGGATAAAAATATGAAAATAATACATTTTTATTTTTATTAATATATGACACTAAAAATACTTTTTTTTACAATATACTTTTTATTTTTTAATATATATTGTACATAATTAATAAATATTACTACTTATTTAAAAACTAGGGTTTTGCCCTAAATAACAAAAATATTCAAATTTGACCTTTTTTATTTTTGTTTATATTTCACATTGAAAAATACTTTTACATACATGAAAAATCCCCTTTTTTAGCATAATGCATTTTTATTTGATATTTATTTATTTGTACTTATTTAAATATTAGATATTTGTTTTGTATATTCAATATGGATGTAATAGCTTAGAATTTAATTTCTTGTCAAATATCCCCAAATTCAAACTTGTACCCCCATCCCCATAATCATTGTTGTAATAGCTTAGCATTTAAATTTCTGCATTTAAAAGCTTTCAATTATGCCATGTTTAGACTTAGGGTTTGTATGCAAATCAAATCAACAAATAGCTTGACCTAATTCAAGATAAACATGCATGAAAAACAAACACAATGCACACTTGCACCCTTAGGGTTACTCCACTTGTTGTCTTCAAAAATGGGCCATGTTTGCATGTCAAGTACTTTGGCAAAACAAAACAAAACAAAAACAAACAAAATGATCATAGTCCCTCGATGACGCTATCTTGTTGCCTAAACAAAATGATCATAGTCCCTCAAGAAAATTGCCAAAATACTTGACACTATTGCATTCATGGTCTAAAAGATGACCCGCGTCCGTCCCGTTAACATCCTAACACAAGGTTGTTCACCAAATACAATGGTGAAACAACACTGTTAAAAGGGTTAAAACATGAGAAAGATCTTTGAGAAATTTAGGGTAGATAGCTCTTGGTTACTTGACCAATCTTGCAAAACAATCCTTGCCATTTTTCAAAACACACATCACAACACAACTTCAAAACAAACTTTCAAAAACATTGAAACTTCTTTTCAAAAAGACAAACACCTTTGTAAAACATGCAAACAAGAATTGTTACAAAGGTTGCCTAGACAAGGCATCTTTTTCAAAACATTTTCAAAACCACACACAAAGCACCATTTCAAACAATTGAAAAGCAAAGGCAAGTGATCTAAGAAAGTAACTAAGAGCCCATGGATAACCATGGATAGAAAGGGTGCTAATACCTTCCCTTTCTATAATCTACTCCCCGAACCCAAGAAAACATCTCAAAGGTCTTTCCTGTGATTTTTGACCTTTCCTTAGGATAAAATAAAAAATCGGTGGCGACTCTTGCTCAACCGAAACATTTGCAAAAACAAACGCAAAACCCAAGTCAGTTCTCCCACCGTATCACACATAAGTGTGTTGGTTAATTTTAAGAGATAAGACATCATCGTCATTGTCCGTGTGGAAAACATACTTACTACCCACAATCATGAGAAAGGAGAATTTTCACCATCTCAAAGTGGAGGATAATGGCTTGGATTTTAAAATCAACAATGTCTCACTCAACACCTAAGTGGAAAATATCTCACTTCACTACATATTGTAGAAGTATAGTTGTTTGCATCACTAGAAGGATTGACAAGAGTCTAACCTTTTGAGAAAAGTTTAAAGATAAAAACCAAAGTGGCAAAATGGTTTGAAATGAGATTAATTGACTTTTAGTCTTCTCACAAAAATATCAAGGTATTATTAATTTGATTGGAGTTCATTTATGAAAATATTTTGAAAATGCATGGACCTAAGTCCAAGTTTATTATGAAAGTGGTTTAAGTTTCAAAACAAGAAGAGTTTTCAAAAGGACTGAGAAGATTTTTGAAATTAAAGAAGATGGAAGGAGTAGAAGAGGCTATCCTAAAGCATAAGGTAAAAGCTAAGGATAAGGACCATCTAACCAACAAGAAGCCAAAGCTTGGCATTATGAGCCAAGATAGAATTCCCATTCTTTGGATTGAAACCAAGCAAGCAAAGATACTAGACCTCTTCAAATGTATTAAGTCTTCACAAAAATTAGGCTGAGTAACAGCTGTATACGGGTGAATTCCAGATTACAAACAAACGATGTAATCACAAAAACCTGCACACAAAACAAACAAACAACCCAATGTCTTGAGGTAAACCTCAAGAACTTTAGACAAAATAATCAGATAAAGTCACAAAGTCTCCAAGATAGGCCAAGGTCTCTAATCCTAAGTCCAAGAAAAAGTCCCATGCTCCATAATTCCAAGGATAGTAACCAAATAGTCCAAATACCCTTAAGAGTTTTTTAGGGTTTATGTTGATTATTAAGTATCTTAGGAAAAGAAAAAGAAAAGCTCAAGTGAGCAAAGGAAAAATGACAAGAAAAATAAATGCTCAAATAAGCAAAGATGAAAATGGCATGAAATGAAAAATGCTAAAAAAATAAATAGTACATAAAGCATAAAAGAATAAAAGAATAAAATAAACAAGTCAATAATTAGTGGTTAGTTGGATGACCATCTTGAAACTTGCATTTGGAACTCATTAGAGGATTGGTAGAACCAAAGCCTCCACACAACAAGTTGCATTTTCTTTTTGTCAAGTATATCATCCATTTGGAATTCTCATAAGTACCATTTAATGATCAATGATGTTTAAGTGATCTGCATTGACCAAAGGTGTTGTAGATCCATTAGAGGATTGGTAAAACCAAATCCTCCACACAATGAATCTCAAGGTTATTGGATCAAAGAGATCAAATTAACATACTTGGGCTTGCAATCATAAGTTTGGGCCACGAATGATCATTTATTCGAATCGGGACAAAATTTAGCGATATGTTAAGAAATCGTAAGTGGACTTATATAGAAGTCGCACCTATTTTGAGGTCGGTCAATAGCAATCTATGCACCATTTGTTTTGAGACATGATATAGAGATCATGCTCCAACAACATTTAGTGCAATGAGAAGGGGATGAGATAAAGAGGAATTAGGGTAAAAAGAGAAACCACATTTGAATTAATATTTAATCAAACTATTATTAAAATCATTCATCCATTTTTATGGAGTTGAACTCAACACCATAGATCCAATGATGTTAATAAAGCCATGATAAAAAAAATCAACCCAAGACAGCCAGAAAATAATCACAAAATAATAATATAATTAATATATACATTAAAAGGTTTAAAAATGTTTAAAAAATGGAAAATAATGAGGAAAATATCAATTATGTTCAAATTAATCAAGAAATAAAAAATAAGATCATAGAAAAATCTGAAAAGAGGCCAAGTAATTTTATAAAATTTTTTGGTAATTTTTAAAAGTCAGAAAATATTTTTAAAAATTAAAATAAATGGGTAAAATAAACAAAAATAGTAAAAAATAGTAAAGTCAGAAACAAAAATAAAATAAGGTCACCAATATTTGTCACAATATCATTGGATCATTCCATAATTTTTTCAGAATTTAAAAATGTATAAAAGTATTTTTAAACATTTTAAACAAATCAAATAAGTGTGAAATTTATAAAAAATACCAAAACACAAAATTAAATTGTGAAAAAATAAAAATCAGAAAGAGAATAATCTAAAATATTTTTTATAATTTTTTTAGATTTTTTGGACTAAAAATGAATTTTCGATGATTTTTTGAAATTTAAAACAATTAAAATATAAAAATCAGAAAAAGAAAATAAAATCAAAAGATGTGGACCATTGGATGAGAGTCAAAACGCGTTAGTAATCAAATCCAAGGGATCTGGCGCGTTGTGCATATCATGGTCATTAATGAATAATGTACAAAATCAATAATAAATCAAATTTTTGAAAAACACAAATGGCACGCCATCATTGGTTGGAAGATGACACGTAGGTCATCTTCAACCTCCAGCCAATGTGATTTGCTGGTCTCTCAAACTGTAAAATCAGAAGCTCAGACCTATGCCAATCACTTCGTCTCTTCAAGACGAAAACAACCACACCCTCGCACCAAATTTATATAAACTATAGCTCAAGCAATTTTGAAAGAAAGTTTTGAAAAGGGATTTGAAAATTCATGGTCAAAACGTGTTTCCAGTGAACTGTAAGTGTTGCGACTAGAACCAGGGCAATGAGAGCAACACAATGATATCAGAGTTTTGTAGAATTGATGAAGGAATCTACCTATTGGAGTTGAGTTGCAGAGCTCTGAAACTGGACTTCTAAGGAGCAGTATATGGCACGATTCTTGAATGTAATTATATGGTTAGCTTCAGGGAAGATCAAGGAATGTGAACTTAGGGGAAAATGGATTGAAAAAGGCTTGAGAATAGATTTTGAAGTTGTTGAATTCTGGGTTGTGAAGCAAGTTTGGCAGGGTAATTTTAACTATCTAAGCTTGGGAAATTGAATGGGGGATGACCCTCTATTTATATGGAATCAAATGGGATCAAAAGTAATAGCAAATGATGTGTTTTGGAGGGAATTCGTGTGGATTTCCATCATGAAGAAAGTGTGACTCAAACTTGATCAAAACTCAGCTAAATCGTGCGTTTCATGATGTTAATCACTTCTGGAAAGTTGCTAAACATGATTAGAACCAAAAACGCGTGGAAATCTTGTGATTAGAAGCCAAAACAAGGATTTCAAAATCCTGACTTTGTGAAAAATTCAGTTTCAAACTACCCAATTCAAATCCATGGCATTTCCACCTCAAGGGGTCTTAGGGCATAATTCTTGATGCTTTGGAAAGATGAGGTTACAAGCTTTGCAATGGAAAAATAATGGAATCAAGTGGATGCTTGAGCTGAAAGTTACATGGAGTCAAAGTTGAAGAAAAAGAGTTGACTTTCCATACTTAGAAATATTTCAAATTCTTCTTTAAAAATGACCTATAATCCTTTGCATCCCAAACATGACCTTCTACTTAGAATTTGCTCTTGACAAAAATAGATGGAATGAAGTACATCACTTGAATGACATTTTGAAATTTGAACCACTCAAAATATCCAAAAATTGAGCAAGTTATGACTTGTTGAAGTTGGCCAAATATCATGAAATGACCTATAATCTTTTGCATTCTTAAGGCAACTTTCATCCATTTTCTTACTTTTCACATAAAAGAAGGCATGAAGTAGACATCCTTAAGATCATAATGGAAAAAGAATGGGATCAAGGTGATAGAAAATGACCAAGTTATGACCATTTGAAGTCACATATGGAAAATTGGGGATTCATCTGAGTGACTTGTAATCTTTCTTCTCCACCAAGTTCCTTCCACATGAAAACTCTTTGTAACTTTTGAAGTGATTTGTTGGTAACTCTTTGAAGAGAAGGATGTTTTTGGAATCACTCAAAAATACCAAAAGATGAGCAAGATATGCTCCTTTGAAGTTCAAAACCCTAGCCTCTAGATCAAGAGAATGCTTTGAGGAAATTTGCCAAGTTTGAATAAGCTTTTTTTGCCAATATTCTTCCTTTGTGAATAAAAGTTGTTGAGGATGATGATGAGGACCCATATCCACCAAAACCACTTCCATATCTTGAAATTAGAGAGAAATATGCTCTTGTGACCAATAGGAACAAGACCTTATCCAATCATGACAGCTTATTCCCTTAACCCTTTGTACTTTTGAATCAATTTTGATAACTTTGAAATATGTTGAACCAAAATAGGCCTTGTCATGCCATTTCTTCCAAAACAACTTCAATGGTGAGGTTTTGAATTTCTCAAGCTATTGACTAGGGCATGGAAATAAACTCATGAACCCATGAAGTAACTTGCTAAACCCCATTACCTTTACCTACATTATTAACAAGTAAGACAAACCAATATTGCATTTTATTAATTAGAGAGAAAATCAAAGCAAAATATTCATGTTCACAAAAGAAAACAAGTCAAGGTGCTTGGTAACTCCTCAAAAGAGAAAAGCTAAAGATAGGGAGAAAAACCAAAAACCCTAATATGATCTTGTTGTGATTGAAACAATATGGTATGATGAAGGGATCTTAGGGGCAAAAATTGGGGTACAACATACACTACTCATCCTTCTGATCCTTGTGCTTCTTACAATTTTTAAAATCATAGAGAGTTGAGTGAGAAATCTCAACCTAAAGTGCTCGCTATTATTTTTGTTTTCTGCACTTTTCTCTTTGCTCAGTTTATATAAATTTTTCGTGAGGGTGAGGTTAGGATCATCTTGAAGAGACGAATCCAATGATACAAGTCTGAGCTTCTAACGTTTTCGTTTGAAGAATCTCAAAAAATCCCACAGGGTGTCTGGAGGTTGAAGACGACCTACGTGTCGTTCTTTAACCAATAAACGTTGGACATTTGTTTTGTTTACATTGGTTGCTTATTTTTTGATTTAACGTGTTTTGACTGAGGGTCCATGATATGCACAACGCGACAGATCCTTTGGATCTATTTACTAACGCGTTTTGACTTTCATTTAATGAAACACATTTTTCCTTTTTTTTCTTTAAAAATCTAACTTAAAAAAAGGATTTGGTGTGATTTCCAATAGTGACCATATCATGCACGGCGTGTCAGATCCCTTGGATATGCTTACTAACACGTTTTGGCAATGATCTGATGGTCCACATTTTTTGGCTTTATTTTTATATTTATTTGTTTTAAACTTCAAAAATCCATTAAAAAATCATTTTTGGTCCAAAAATTATTAAAAAATTCACGAAAATATTTTGGAATATTATCTTTCTGATTTTTATATTTTCACAATTTTATTTTCAGATTTGATATTTTTTATGATTTTTTCACTTTCTTTTGATTGTTTTAATTGTTTAAAATCATTTTCTTATTGTTAAAAATTCTAAAAAAATTATGGAAAGGTCCTTTGATCTTTTGGAAATTTTTGATGACTTTGCTTTATTTTCATTTCTGATTTTACTTTTTTTAACCATTTTTTGGTTTGTTTTACTTATTTCTTTTATTTCTAAAAATAGTTTATGACTTTAAAAAAATTGAAAATTTTTGTCAACTATTATTGAATCATGTTTGATCTGTGACTATTTTTTTGGATTTTTATTTGGTATTTTAATATACTTTGTGCATTTTACCATTTATTTTCCTTTTTATTAACCATTTAAATATAGTTTTACTAAAAAAAAATTATTTGGTTCTGACTTGGATTTTATTTGGTGGCAAATTCCTTAACCTCATTGGATATTGGGTGTTGATAGGTTGAGAAACCAAATCTACCAAAATGGATGAATAATGTTGATGATATTTGAAACTCTAATTTTATTTAATACATCCCCTCCCTCTTCATCTTATCCCTTTCTTACTTGTGCTACATTTTGTTAGAGGATGATCTACATATCATTTGTCTAAACATATGATACATAGATTGCTATTGATCGGCCTTTAAAATAGGTGCGACTTCTACATAAGTCCATTTACGATTTCTTAACATAGTGCTAAATTTTGTTTGCACGGTGTGACAATACCATGGCATGACGAGAGAAGGTTACTAGCTTGCACAATAAAGGTGTCGAGCTTACGACGTAAAACAAGCATGTTTGTTTGTATTTGTTTATGTGTGTGGTGATTTGTGTTTTAACAAGTTGAAACAAGAAAATATTCTGAATTTCAAATCTTCACTTTTCAACTTGTTAATTCATTTTTACCTGGTTTTCATATTGTTATTTGTTTTGTTATGTCCATTTGTGTTTTCCGAAAGCTTGTTGTGTTTAGTTTGAGAATTTTTGTTCGCTGTAAACATTGTAAGTTTTGTGCGTTAAAATTTTGTAAGAGTATTATTTTTCTAATTCTTTTGTTGTTGTTTGGACTCAAGTTTTGGTCCAGTAACTTGTGGAATATTGAGGCGATTTGTCAAGTTTGATCGTTTCGACTTGCAAATGCATGGTAATGATTTTGTTAAAGTTTTGTACACGTTCGAGGTATGTGTTTATCGCTTTCTATACTTTATAATATTCGTGATACTTAGACTTTTTACAAATTTATGCCATTCATTCTTTTGTATACTTGTTCATTTATGAATCACTTTAGTTCCTACCCTTTTTGTGAGGTAGATTTCCATTGTTCACATATGATGTAGGCCATAATTCTTGTTTTAACTGGATTTTATTATGCTTAATCTTTTGTTTTGTGTTGATTGTATGAATGGAAGAAAAGGATCAAGGCATTTTTGTTTCATTTTGAGCATAACTACCTAGCCAAATACTCAATTCACCTTGTGAGTGTGTGCTCATTAGTAACCCCTTTGATATTTTGGTCGACATCCATGTTGTATTTGCTAAATGCTTGTCTATGAGTGTTTAGTTCACCCTTTTTGCATAGATGTTGATTCGTTATTTTCTTGAACCCTCAACCGTTGTTTTGGTTTGAATTTCTATCTTGCCTTAGAAAGTATGGAGTATTCACTTTAATTTATGGTTGAATTTAAGTTGGGTAGAAAAATGATTGTGTACTTATTGGTTTATTGCTATGAGGTTATGAAAGAAAAATAAAAAGAAAGAAAAATGTGACAAAGAAGTGATAGAAAAAGAAAGGAAAAAAATAGAAAGCTTTGAAAAAGAAAAAAAAAGTGTATGAAATAATGTTGTGTTAATAAGTGATGTGTCTTTGGTGTAACACTTAGAATGAATAAGAAGTTTGATTGAAATTCTATTGTTTGAAACTTTATAGAAGTAGTTACTCCCTTAGGTTTAGGCAAGTTTTTGTTTCAATTAGCTTTAGGACTTATCACTTGTTTGTTAACCAATCCACATTGCAATCTTGAAAAACCCTTTATATTCTTGCTTTTATATTTTCAATGTAAGTTTTTGGATGAATGCATAATTTAGTCTATTGTTTGCAAGATTGTTGGATGCGTGAAAATACTCTATTTTTGTGTGTTTTTAATCTATCGGTGATTGTGTTTGCTAGGTGTGATTCATTTGAGAACTAGTATTATTTTAGAATGTTTGGCATGATACTTGTATTTAGCATATGTTTCGTGTTTATGTTATAGTCGTAGTTTAGTGGTAAGTGTTTACTTTATGTATGATGTTTTTCATTTGAACCATTGCATTTGATTTTCTATTTTCAAAACCTGTTGATTTGTGATTCTTTGATTATCATTCTTTGTTTCTTTGGGTTATTTGACTTTGTTTGAGGACAAATAATGATTCAAGTTGGGGAGAGTTTGATAAGTGTAAAAGTGTATTTATTTTGTATATACTTTTTGTTGCACTTATTGATTCTTTGTTGCTAATATCAGTTGAATAACCTCACTTTTTGTTATAATTACGTTTAATTTCATTTTGTGTACATATTGTATCGTTTGAATAGTTTTGTATATGTTTTGTAGGTATTTGAGCATGGTTGGAGCAATGAGGAATAAAGTTCTAAGATGCATTTTTGGATCAATAAAGGAATAAGGCCAAGATTGGAGGCCAGGTGAAGTTATGCATAGAAAGCAACAAAAAGTTGTTGGAACTGTCATGCATTGTCGGGCAAAATTCTTGTCGTCGGGCGGCAGTGGGCGAGAAGACCAATTTAAATGTTGCCTCTGCCTTACTTCGCGTCTAGGTCGCCAGGCAAAAAAAACAGTCGTCGGGCGAAGCAGTGTGTCCCCGACCGACATTAGATATTTGTTTCAGTTGAGGACGTGGCATAGTCTGGGCCAAATATATATAAGCCATTGACAGGCGATGTGTTTGTGTCACCGGGCGATGCGTGCGGAAAAGAAATTCTTTAGATTTCATTTTGTGTCATTTTTGTTGGGGGTGATTTTGGGGGTGAGTTATTGTTCTCCCAACTTCATCAACCTCATTTTTGTAGTGTATTAGCTTAGATAACAACACTAGGGCTTTGCTTATGGATGATTGGAGGTGGATTTCTCATTGACTGAAGCTGACAAACCGAAAGATTTGTGGTTAATCTCTTCTCCTCTCTATTTATTTCTCTTTTGTTGGGTTTTGTATGTATTTTACTCTGAACTTATGTATATTTGTCGCCAATGGCGTTATATAAAGCTTTCCATACAAATCTTTGTTGTTTGTTGTCCTGAATTTTTGCTATCTGCTAGGGATTTGAGTTGTTATAGACATATACTTCTTAGATTCTTATCTAGGATGATTACCTCTTAGTTTCTGCACTCTCGAGATAGGTTTAGAGTTGACATCTACTTGGGTATTAGAGCTTAATGCATGTGTGGTTGTGATGTGCTGAGAGGTCATCAATGCGATTACATAGTTGTCTTTTGTGTTGCTGAGGAGGTAGAGAGATTATTTCCTTGGTCATAGAGTCAGTCTCTCAATTTGAGTTAGAAATGACTTAGGTTGTGAGTGACATGTAGTGACATTGATGAGTATTGTTCGGATGAATATAACTGGTCTATAGATTTAAGTTTGTGATGAGTAGATCATATACGTGCTTGATAAGTTCTTCCGTAGTTTTTCATTTTGTTTACATTTAACTTATGTTGATACTTTTCTATACCATTCAAACCCCAAACTCATTAACGAATTATTTGTCGAACGGCAATTCAATAACCAATTTATGTGAACATGATACGATATAACCTAAATATCAGCTGGTAAATTAATAGCTTACTTTTTGCTTGCCGCTATAGCGCTCCAGCAATCCCTGGCCTTGTATGCCTCCAGAGTATGAGAGTTGCTCTGAAATCGATTAACAATTATGTGTGTTATTTATGCTTTTCAGTATTGTTTTGAATGTTTATACCTTACCTATGTGTTTTTTTCATATTAGATGTTTCGATATGTCATAGGACATCTGAAGTCTGATATACTAGAATTTCAATTGGTATTATAGCAGGCATCATGTTCTGTTTCTGGGTGAGATCACGGGATGATACTTTCTGGTCATGGGCAAGGAAGGAGGTTATTACTGAAAAGTTGTTTGAAATTGGATAGTTCATATTGTTATTTAAATGGTCCCTTGAAGTGGTGGATAGACTATTCATTACAGGGTGTGTATTGGACATGTCTGTTGTTATTAGGGTTGTAGCTTTGGTGGTAAGATGTTGTGTTGGGTTTGATTTATTTTCAAACCTAGGTTATTTTGTTTGCACCTGGATTGTGGTGGTTTTGTGCAAGGGATTTATGTTGTGCGTGAAGAGTTTTTAGGAGCTTGTATGTTTTGTGTTCCGCTTCATGGTATTTGTTGTAACCTTGGTTGTTCCTTTTGTCTCTGGTGGTGAGACTCTAGTAAGATGTTTTATGGGAATGGCATTAGAGTTTGGTCTCCTCAGCAGGGTTATTCTATGGTATTGTAATTCCTGGAGAATGGCTTCAACCAGCTTTTAAAGTTGCCAAAGATACTTGAGGTTTCTCTCAATTCCACTCATAAAGGCACGTTCAAATGTGGTTGATGAAAAAAGTTTTGAAGGTGGCAAGAGCTCTTGTTTGTGGTTTCTTTCAAATGGGTCTTCCTAGTTTGTGGCTAGATTAGGAAAGTGGTTCTGACCCTGTTGTTTTCTGATAATGGTATGGAAGATGGAAGCCTATTGGAGACCTTTAAGGCGATCAAGGTATATTCTGCTTTTCTATGAGAAGTAAGGTTTTCAGAACCAATCTCAACAATATGTTGATTGGGTATAGGAAAGACGTTCTACCAGATGTTGGAACATCTCATCAACAATTTGAGCAGAATCTTGTTGGACAAAGGATTGGCTTAACAGATGCTTTGGGTGCTAAACAAATTTGTATTGATCATATATGTTTGGAACCTACTCCTAGTCTGGAAAATGAGGCATCTGGGGTGTTATTTGAGTTGGTTAAGAGATAATCAACATATTGTCACTCATTGGATTACTTTATTTCGGATCCAAGTGCGTTAGAGTGTGGAGGTTGTGCTTTATTTTCCTGTTCAGGTGTGTTAAAGATTATGTTTGGGGGGATTCCCTGCTGCTCTAAAGTTGGAAGACCTTGAAGATATGTCAGACGTAATGTCTTGACATCTTAGTGTTGAGAACTTATTTTTTTCAACATGTTTGGCTGGTGTTTCTCTTAAACAGGATGGAGGTTGTTTACTCTAACTTTATATTATCAAGTCTATGATAGCATGTAACTCTTTATCTATTGTAGTGGAAGATAACTTCAAGGGTTGTATGCATTGGAGATGTATCAATTTGAGTTCAGTGGTTGATTGGTGTCTGCACTTTGAAGTGTCATCTAATCCACCTAAGATAAGCATTTCGGTGTTTGTCAGGAACAATGAGGAGTTGGTAATCCTATTAAGAACCAAAGGATCGTGGTTCTTAAGAAATGAAGTTTGATTATTCTTTATTGTTATCTTAATGGGAAGGTTGTCCTCATGCTTAGGGTTCAGTTATGTGGTGTTCTCACATAATAGAACATTTGTGTTTGCCAAGATTGGAGGGCATCCTTGTATTTTTAAGGATTGGGAGAAGCATACTTGGTATGAACAACCTTCTTATGGCGTATAATGATCATTCAGTTCCATGTGTGTTGAAGTCTGCTCTAGATACCTGTTAGAGGGAATCTCCTCTTTAGGTGAAGAAGAATGGAGTCCAACATCTCAAAGTCAGACAGGAGGTCTTGACATTGTGAATATAAGAAGAAGCTTCTTGAGGTGTGCATGCTCTGCATGTATTTTTATCTGGTATTGAAGGTTGATCAACTATTGATTGTCGATCCTCTTGTGTCCCTTGCAAGAGTTATGTATGGACTTCCATGGGTATTGTCTCCAAAGACATGGTAAATGGTTAAGTCCATGTGTTCTAGGCTGATATTAGAACATTATTTCAGTTCATTGCTTCTTCAGCCAAGGAAGTTTTTGGGTTTGTTCATGGTGGAGTGTAAGGTCAAGCCACTGGCCTAATTTGGAGCAGTTTATGGTGTGAATGGCTGTCATGATTGATTGTCATGAAGAAGAATCAATTGGTGCCAGATGTGTGCAGAAGAAGAATGTCAGACTAAATGTTCTTTCGTTTGTGAAGAGGATAGAATTATCAAATGTTTATATGTGAGGAAATTTTTCTCTAATGATAAATACCTTGTTGGGAGCTGGGTATAAGTATGATCTGATGAAGATGTGCATGTTATTGATGGTAAAGACCTTATCGGAAGCTGGGTACTTATCTGATGTATGGATGAAAATCTGCTTTCTGAACTCTTTGCTTCAGAAAGTGTGTAAGAGTTTACTTCTCTCCATGTTATTTAGGTTTTTGTGATAACCTAAATATGTTACACTGGCTCTATTTTTTTTTTGGAGCTTCTTAAGGGACTTCTATGCATGATGAGTCCTTTGGATGATGAATTTAGAACCAGATTGATTTGGGTCTATAATAAGAAGCTAATGTCCTAAATGATGTTATAACATCGTGCTTGATTGTGATTGTCGTTGGAAGAAGCTTGATATTATGAATGCATAATTTGTTATTCTGCATTATGTTTAGAAGTGTCAATTCTAACTATGATAAATAAGGATGTGAAGCTTCTGACCCTGTCTTCTCGGGTGAGTGGTGAATGCATGACTTCTGCCATGATTGAAGATAGCAATTGGACCAGCAATTGCTAAGAGAAGAAGAAGAGTGTCAGATAGGGTGATCTGATCAAAATGCCTATTAAGGTGGTAGTTTCTTCTGCTACAAGTAAAAGATGGTGGAAATATGGAGCTTGTGTAGCAAGCAAGCTAAGAGCGTTTTTTCTGGAATATGTGAAAAATTTTAAATCAAGTGTATCTTGTGTGAACCATCTATCTGATGTGTCCTTGTTAAGTGAACCAATTAGGTTATTTGGATGTACTATCAAGGAGATAGAGAGTCTGGTTCAGGATTGGTTGTCCTTCATTATAGGCATGTGAGAATCTTCATATGTTTCCATCTAGTGCTGAAGTGGTTATGATCAGAAGGAGCACTGATTGTCTATGACATGGGGAGTTAGTACTTGTCTATGGTAATGATGCAAATTTTTTGAAGCTTATGTGCTGACAAGCTTGTGAAGAATATTTATATGCCTCTTGTGAGGTTGTGATGTCAAAAAACATGTTGTGACATTAGGCTGGTGAATGGTGTTATGGTTTGTTCTCATTAACAATGTATGGTTGGCTCTAGCTTTGTAAAGCTAGTTGTTTGAATCATGTGCACATATGCTTCTTAGGAGGATTCTGAAGGGAATTTTTGTTTGTATCGGGGAGAATTTATTTTTCTCTACAATGTTTTGGAAGGACTCTATCAGAGGTTTTGGTTGAATGGGAGTTGTCATATGTGATGGTCTTGATATTTTGATTTGTGCTGGCCAAAAGGAGTATACATAGAGACCAGTGGAAGACATTTTGTTTATGCTTTAGAACATGAATATTTCTATGAAGCATCTTTGAATGGTAGTTGAAGAAGTATTGGTCAAGTTGTTTTATGTGCTTGCTAGAGGAAGTAGACAAAGTTTGTCTGGATGTCGGGACTTTGTTCAGGACATATTTCCTTAGAGCCCAACAAAGAATTATTTTGGATTGTTCAATCTTTACATGTCAGGAGGGAGTGTAAAGCATGCTTCTTGACTATGCATGTGCCTTTATTGGAAATAACTCTTTCTAGAAGAATCAATTAAGAATCAATAAAGGTAGTCAAAAGTTGTTTTGGAAGGTGCATTTGTTTTTGGTTTATCTCCCTCAAATAATGTTCCCATTAGCCAAGACTGTTATTTCCTAAGAGAACTGCTTGGATAGTTAAAGAGGTAAATTCTTCACCTCTTTCATCTCGTGGGGGTTACTATTTCTCTATTATTATGGCATGTATCCAGATGTGAGGGCTTTGTTTGTCAATTTTTGGCCAAAAAGGGGGAGAGAAGTGTTGTTCAACTATTGAGTTTAAAATAGTCTTGATATTTGTGACTTGTAATGTTTGAGAAATGTTTCTGGGTTAAGGGGGAGTTTCAGTAATATTCTTCCTCGAGTACAACAAATGTCATGAGGTTGTTGTTCTGTGGTGGCTGAGCTTTTGGAAATGTTTAGAGCTTCTATGAGAAAGATGTCGAACAACATGTCCTGACATATTTACTGAAGACAAGACATGTTGATGTGCTAAAGTAGCTTTTGAAGACTCTGGTTTTTATTTTTATTTTTGTTTATTACTGCAATCTGGGTTGTACATTATGTTATTTGTTTTATACAAAATTTGCCAAAGGGGGAGATTGTTAGTTCTCTATTTTTAGGATTGGCATTAATTTTAGTAAAACAAATATAGCAGCAATATGTTAAATAGGATGCTCTAACTTGTAGAGAAAACAAGTTGAAGTTATATTTCATGTTGATACATGTTGAAATGAGAAGTTCTCATCATCTGGAGAAACATGTCGGATAAGATGTCCTATGCAGGATCATTCGACATCACGCATGTGATGAGCTAGACAGTTGAATTCTGTTATGATTTAACAGATGCAGAATATTATGGTAATATTATGCTATCTTATGTGGCACTGTTTTATAGGTCTGGAAGATTCAAGTCAGAATCAAGAAGAATATGCACTTTATAATTATGGAGATAAATTAGGAAGAATATAATTGAAGACCTATTTTGTAACAAAAGTTTCTGCTGATTTATAGCAACTGATATGTTGTGATTTGAAGCCCAAATCTACTTGGGAAAAAGGTTATAAATAGAAGCATTGTAACCTAGAAGAGGTACCAGCCAAAAATGTGATATTATTAGGGTTGATTTTGTAAGCCACTCTCTAAGAGAGTTGGTATGTGTGATCCACTCGACATGTGAGTTGGACTATGTTATAAAGTTGTAAGTCTCTATTATTGTTCATTCTTAAGCTGTGAAGTACATAATGTTGATTGTTCTCCTCAAAGCTGTGAAGCAAGAGTGAGTATTGTTCTTGGAGGAAGCTTGTAAGCAACTCCAAGTTATGTGCTTAGTCAAGAGTCTTGGCTAGGTATTGTCGTGGAAGTGTGTCTTCTGATTTTGTGACATGGAATTGTGTCTTCTTGTTTTGATCCAATCGTTGTCTGTGATTGATGAGGGAGTTGAAGCGAGCATCATACCTAGGTGAGTCTTAGGTAGAAAGTTAGCACGAGGAGTGATTAAGTGAGAAGTTGTAAACGGGGGAGTTTAGCTTCAAATTGATATTTTTATAGTCGACTTTATCCCTAACTTGGTATGCCCCCAGAGTAGGAGAGTTGCTCCGAACTGAGTTAACAATTATGGTGTGTTCTTTATGCTTTTCAGTATTGTTTAGTATGTTTATACCTTACCTGTGTGTTTTGTTCAGATCAGATGTCTCGACATGTCATAGGATATATGAAGTCTGATATACCATAATTTCACTCACTAAGTCCCAAACACTATTGTGCGTATAGGAACTTTGAAACATTCCTTTGAACATGTATGTCGAAAATGTTTTAAGATGCTTGTCAAAACAAAACACTAATGGAGTCAACCAAAATTTTCCAAGTGTTCCTTCAATCTTTTCTTGATATGTTAAGATTTGAGTTATGTCGAAAATCCCAGCTAACAGTGTGGCACATCAAGGTTTTAAGCTCGCACCCTCTATTGTGTATGCCTTATTTTTTTATGGGCTATTATGGGTGTAGACCTTAAAATTAATTTATGAATTTTTAGGCCTAAAAGGTGCAGGTTCCACAGCCTTCCTTAACTTTTTTTCCTGATAGGTGAAGGTTTTAGGCCCCCATCCTCAATTATGCCCTCCTTTCCCGCCTCGTTTTTTAGGAGGTTGTTATGGGGAGGGCTTAAATGGGGCGACCATGTTGTTGTAACCGATTTTAAAATTGAGAGTAGCCATCCTTAATTTTTATCTTTGGAAAGGAAATATAAAGGATAACCCTAATGTGGTCAGAGATTCTAAGTTGTTGGACTCGTTTTTAGACGAAGAGAAGGTGTTAGGCACCCCTCATCTACCTTGTTCACAAGGATACTAGGGTTTAGAATTACGGCTTAGAAAATAGGGTTTGGATTTTTTATTAGGGGAACTCACCACGATTTTAGTCGCATGCCTACGTATCCTCTTATGAGGAATCAGAATCCAAATTTGTAGTTCATAGTGGGTTGGTGTTTTTTATGGATTACGAAGATATTTGAATTTCCCTTGTACTTAGTCTAAATGTGTGAATAGCGGAGTTTGTTAGGCAAAGTGCGTAGTTAATTAAAATATATTGAAAATTTATTGTTGTTTAATTTGATTTAAAAAATAGTTTAGGGTTAGTTAAGTATTTTTTTAATTTATTAATTATAAAAAAGTATCTTATTAATGCATGATAAAAATAATTTTAATGCAATAAAATAAATAAATATTGTATGAGTTTAGAAAAATAAATATTTTAATTTATAATAGTAATAAATATAATATTTAAATATAGAAAATATAAAATATAAAAATATAAAAATTAAAAAAAAAGAATTAAATTAAAAATGCAGGGGGTGTAAATTACGTTGGGCTAGTAAAAATGAGGGGTATGTGTAGCAGGGCCCTAAATTTAGATGTTGAATCCAAGCCCAACACAGGGGGGGTTTGAATTTTGGAAACGTAGCAAATCTAGGGGTGTAGACAGTAAAGGTTCAAGTCTAGATATTAGACTTGGCCCATTAGGCCTAGGGGTGTGAATTTGCATTGGTTAATAAAACAAAAACAAAAGGGAGGTGCGAGTTGGTAATTGGGCCTGGCCCAAAGGGTTTGGGAGTATGTTTGGACTCCATGTGTGTGGTTGTATGGTGCTACCATGGACATGCGCTTCAAGAATGTTGGATTATGATCATGCGATGGTTGTTGACGGTGCCTGATAACGATCATGGGTTTACGCGTACTTGATTATTAGACACATCATTTTTTTTCATTTCAATACATTCATTTTCGTTTCTCCCTTTCTCTAAACCATTTTTTCATCCTCTATCTTCTAACCCCACACCATCATCGCGGAAACCCTAATTTGAATCCTTAAGTGGTGGCGACGCTCGATCGTCTTTCTCCCTCTCCGATACCATAATAACTCCAAACCCTAAACCCAATTTTAGAACCACAACAAAATTTACAATAATCAAAACAAAAGAAAACTTAAGTTAAGTGCTTACCGTTCGTGCCGTGAATCTTGTAGCTTCCTTCCGATTTCTCTGATTTGCTAATCCCTCTTCTGTGTTTTCCCGGATACAGTGGCAGTTGTGATGGAGGAAGTAGCAAGCTAGGGTTTCAGATGTTGAAACCCTAGGTTTTACGCAGAGCGGAGATAACAAGGGTTTGGGGCGGCGCTCTCCTTCTTCTCTCGGGCTCTCTTCTCTGTTCTTCTATCTCCTTCAAAAAAATTCATTGTAAAATCTCCTCTCAATTTTTCTTCCCTCCTCCTTTATTTATTTCTATTTTGATCTTAGGTTTTTATAGTATTTAGGATTTAGGTATATTAGGAAAGTTTTTTTTTGTAATTGATTGTTACTTTTTAGATTGACAGCAAAATTAGGGAAATTAGAGATTAGTTTTGATTTTGTATGTAATTTGATACAGATTTGTATAAGTTTTTGATTATATCTGATTTATTTTGTTTCTGTATTGACTTGTTCCCGTTTGTATTTGATTATGTTATGTATTAAGTTAGTTAAGATTTGATTCGTTTTTTGTATCAATTTTGTACTCTTGATTTGTAATAAAATTGAATGTGATTAAAAAAGATTTGATTATGTTTTCATTTAGATTCAAACAGTAATTGTTTTTGTCCAAAAAGCATGTGTTTCTCCTCTTGATCTGAACAGTGCGCGTTCGGGTTTTTGACACAAAGTGCTTTTTTCTTGTATGGGCTATAATCGTTTCTCAGTTTTGAGCTTGGGCTTGTTTGGTTGGACCATGTGATTAGTAGAAGGTTGGGTTGATTAGGGTTGAAAATTTTAACATTGACTTTTAGTCAAACGTTTTTTTTAATAAAACAACCATATTTTTAATTAAATAAAAATAGTAATAATTTTGATAATGTTAATAATTTAATAATATTAGTAAAACAAAATACAGTTTAAAACAAACAAAAAACTGAGATGGGACACATTAATTTAATTGTTTGGGCCTAAAAAATGAATTGCTTATGGTCCTCTGATTAAAACACACGCCTTTCAATCTTAATCAAAACAGGCCTTAACACCTTAGTGGGCCGGTCAAAAAAACCCTCATGCACACAACATACCCTCCCTCCTTCTATAGAATTATAAATGCTCTAACATAATTTAACTAACGTACCCCCTTGCAAGAGAGAGCGAATGGACCCTCAATTCAACATGGGCCTTTCTAATTTAGAAAGGTCCAAGAATTTTTTATAATATAAACCCTTCAAGATTTCAAACTGGACCGAAAGTAAATACCAAAAGAAACCTTAACCCAAACTGAAGTGGGCTTAGCAAATTGGATGCTAACCCCCTCCTAACCTAAGATACACCCTTTAAGTGAAGCTTTTAATGGACTTAAAATTTAACATGGACTTTTTATTTAGAAAAGCCCATTAATTCTCTAATAGGATAAAAACCCTCCCTTTTATGATTTTAAACCCTAAGCAAATGATAACTCTGAAATTTAATAAGGGTTAAAAGGTTAGGAACCAGTAAGGCAAATTTGGGGTATGACACATGCTTGTTTGTTATCCTTAATGGTCTATATTTCAAAATGTGTTTTAATTAATCATTGCATTATCCTTACAAATGTTTTGATTTCTGGTATATGGTTGAATTTGAGAGGTGTCACCTCGACTTAGGTATCACCTCAAATTAGATGGTGGTGCAACTTGTTTTTGCACGAAGATGTGATATTGTTGAGATTAATGTTCGGCTAGTGCAGGGATTTGTCATGGAGTCAAGTATTGAGGCGCTAATTCTTGGTAATTAGTGTGATGGAATTTCTTCTTGGTGGAATCGTGTGTTAGAGTACATTAAATCTCAAGTTTGATGTGTTGATCGGAGTGCTTGATTGTTAAATTATGACTTAATTATCTCAATTTTTAGTAGGAGGTGGTAGCTGTTTTATGTATCAAATGTGTAATATGTTAGTTTGATAGATCTATTATATTATGTTGTCGGAGCAACATTGTTGTAACATGTATTCAATGTAGTGTATATCTTTTAATTGGTGCACTAATACCATAACTTGTGCTTTTAATTTCATCAATGCATTTTGTTTTTCCTCAAAACTCATTGAAATTCTGTTCTTGAGGGGATAAAAGTTGAGACAACTGGTCCAACTAGTTTATGACAGATATCAGATTCAGAGGAAAGATGTTAGACACGATGTCTAGGACACTGTACACTAGAAAACCAGATTTACTACCAAGTTATAACAACTTAACTTATACAAGATGATGAAGCAGAAAAAAGAAATAAAGAACACAAGAAATTGGTAACCTATTTCAGTGAAATCACACATACACTAAGAGGGCACTCTACCCAAGAAAGTAAATTCACTACTTTAAATTATTACAATTAGTCTTATAGGAATACCAACCCCATGATGTTCAATGCCTCTTCCTAATCCTAGTGACTTTATATTTAGGGTTCCCCCTAAATATGATAACCTCTCTCACTTTCTCTCAATCACTAATTCTAAGTGATTGACTTAACCATTAACACAATGATTGTTAAATTTACAACTAAACTAAGATAAACCAACAACTATGCCAAGTTACTGAAGCAATAGTGTGGTATACAATAAACAAGATCCAACACTAACCCTTATGATATGAGTGATAGAATTATCGTGGAATACATGTAACAAAAGACTAAAAAAATTTAGCACAAAGAACTTAATCCTAGCGCACAAGACTTGTATCAAACATGAGAATTGAGTCTCCTTAAATACAAATGCATTTTTGGGCTTTTCTCCTTTTAATCTCTGAGTTAAATTCGTCCAGAATAATAGTTGAATTGGTTGTATTTTATTTTCTCCATAAAACTCTCTATCAAAAGATATGATTTGTTATATTTCATAATCAAATTTAAATCTCCATTTAAATCTGATTTGATCTTAAACAATTGTAAAATAAATCACACAAACACTGCTAAACAATCTATAACAAATTTGATTGAATCGCAATATGAAATTTTGCACCTAGCAACATCCAGCATGATCTGCTGACCAAGGCCAGATGTTACACTGCACATATGTTGGAACATCATGTTCCATGTGTTGTACAAGAACATCCACATTAAATTTCTTCATTAAACTTATATGTAGAATGTGTTGAAATATTTGATTTAGTATTTAAATATAATCCAAGTTGTGTAAGTCAAAGCCTAATTAGGGTTGTATATAAATAGTCCTAATTTGTATCATTATTTATAAAATACAATTTATTCAATAATAGAATCCTTATGTCATTTTTCTCTCTCTTTATCCTCTCACTAAAAGTGTCTCACGCACTAACAAATTGGTATCTAGAGCTCCGCTAAGTTTTTTGATCGTGTTTTCACGAATCACACGTCAAATATCGTATTTTCGGGATTGTGGGTTGTTCACTAGCAATCATTGTGAAGATGAATGAAAACAATAGCATTCTGAATTCTCTTCCAACTCTTGATGGAAAGAATTGGATTAGATGGAGAAAACATATTCAATCTTTGTTTGGCTTTCATGAAACCTTAGAAGTGGTTACCAATAGTGTGTCTGCGCTGGCTGCAGATGCAACAGACGCGTAGAAAATAACCCACAACGAAGCCAAGAAAAAGGACTGCAAGGCTGCATATTATATTAAAATGATAATCGATGTGGAGAACTTCGACAGGATCTCTCATGATGAATCAGTGAAGGAGGCATGGGATATTATTTTCAAGTACTATGAAGGAGGTGAGAAAGTCAAGGTTGTAAAGTTGGAGACCTTGCATTGACAATATGAATTACTGTCGATGGGAGAAGATGAAAAGATTGTAGAGTATGTGTTGAAGGTTCAGAAACTCATCTATCTCATGAAGGGTTATGGTGAAACCTTAATTGATAAAATGGTAGTTTAGAAGGTAATGTGTGTGTTGACCTCTCACTTTGATCATGTTATCATAGCTATTCAAGAATCCAATCAAATTGAAACCCTAAAACTGGAAGATTTGGTTGGTTCATTGGAAGCACATGAGATCAGGATTGTCAAAGTGAAAGGAGTTCAAGACTCAATACAAGCTTTTCATGCTTGGTCATGGAAAAAGAATGATAGTTCCAACAAATTTAAAGGCAAGTTCGACAAGACTCGGGGCAAGAAGTCTTGGTCGAATCCCCATAAGAATAAGATCGATGATAGGGATTCTAAATCCTCGAATAGAGAAGGAGGAAACTATCAAAAGGACAAAGAATATAAAAAAGGTGTGAAGTGCTACCACTGTGAAAATTGGGGACACTTCGCCAAGAATTATTGGCACAGGAAAGACAAGATCAAAAAAAGGAAAGGACGAAGGAGCGAACCTTGCACGCCAAGATTCAGATGATTCTGAAGGTGGTATGGTGGTTATGGATGTAATTGCATATAATTGTGTTGAATCCAAGATCTGGTTCCTCGACTCAGGCTGCTCGAATCACATGACTGGTCAAAAGGTGTGGTCAGCAGATTTCGACAAGTCAAAGAAGAGAAAGGTAAAACTTATTGATAGTAGTTTGTTGCAAGCAGAAGGTACTGGCAACATAATTTTTCAAATAAGTAATGGAGGGAATTCTATGATCAAAGATGTGCTCTATGTACCTGGAATAAAGTGCAACCTACTAAGTGTTGGACAGCTGATCGAAAAAAGGTTTCTCAGTTCTCATGAAATATTGAGCTTCAAAATTGTTCGACACCCAGAACAATTTGGTCTTGAAATCTCCTCTGCTGAAGAACAGTACATTTAAGATTATGATCAGTTTGATAGAATTTCAATGTTTGAAAACAGTTGTCGGCCACAAGGATAGTTGGTTGTGGCATTTGAGTTTTGGACATTTAAATTTTCGATCACTCAATCAGGCGATTACTTAAGATATGGTTAATGGCATACCAAGTCTTGAGATGCCAGACAAACTCTGTGAAGGTTTTTAGTAGGAAAGGAATTCAAAAATTCTTTCGTTTCGACTATGCCAATAAGATCATCCTGCATACTCAAGTGGTACATTCAGATGTATGTGGCATGTTCAAAGAACATACCATTGGTGGAAACAAATATTTTGTGTTGTTTGTCTATGATTTTAGTCAAAAGCTTTGGATCTATGTGATCAAACGAGAGGATGAAGTATTTTAAATCTTTATGAGATTCAAGATACTAGTCAAAAACCAGAGTGAGGATAAGATCAAAGTTCTATGAACAGATGGAGGTGGGGAATACACATCAAAGATGTTTGAAGATTTTTGTGCAAAAAATGGTGTCGATCATGAGGTATCTGCTCCTTATATGCCTCAACATAATGGAATTGCAGAAAAATGAAATAAAACTATATTGGATATGGGGGGATGCATATTAAAGCAGAAGAATTTGCGAAAATATTAACGGGGTGAAGTTGTTTGAAATACAGTTTATATTCTAAACAGGTTCCCTATAAAGAAATTGAAGAATAAGGTTCCTGAAGAAGTGTGGAGTGGAAAATGACCATAAATGAGTCATCTGAAGGTGTTTGATTATATGTGTTACAAACATGTTCCTGATGCAAGAAGAAGGAAGCTTGATGACAAAAGTGAACCTATGATTCTGGTAGGATATCATAAAACTGGTGCATACAGGCTATTCAATCCAATTAATGAGAAGATTGAGTTAAGTCGATATATTGTAAATGATAAAAATTATGCATGGGATTGGAATTCTAATGATGCAATTAATAAACCATTGATGAGATATGGTTTCGACGAAGAAACTGATGAACTCGAAGAAATTGAAAATATTCTAGTTGAAGTCAAAGAAGTTGCTGACATTCTCGACAATGTTGAAGTCGAAGAGGATGTGGCTAACACAAGCCAAAGACCTCAAAGAACTAGAGTTCTTCCAGCAAGACTTCATGATTATGAAGTGATTGGTGATGATGAAGACACACCAGATGGAGAATTAGTTCATTTTGATTTACTTGCAGGTGTTGAACCAATCAACTATAGTGAAGCTTTGAAGATTAAACAGGGGAATTGTGCTATGATCAAAGAGTTACAAGAAATCGAAAGAAACAACACATGGTAGTTAGTCGAATTACCAGTATAGACAAAATTTGTCAAAGTAAAGTGGGTGTTCAAGTTGAAACATAATGCTGATGGGTCGATAACATGACATAAATAAATATTAGTAGCTTGAGGTTTTATTCAAAGAGCCAGACTCGACTATTCTGAAGTATTTGCCCCAGCAGCAAGATTGGAGACTATTCGAATAGTAAGATCATTGGCATGAAACCAAGGTTGGTCAACATTTCATTTAGATATTAAATATGTTAGACTACGAAGACTTATCAAGAGAGGGGGTGAATAGATCCCCAATTAAAAATTACCTTCAAAATGGTTACTTAAAAACTTATTTGAAAAACAATATTGAGCGAAATATTTTTGGCCTAGATCAAAATAGTAGTCTAAACGAACCTAGTTATTGGAAACACGGATATCCACAAGCCATATGGAATTAAGATAATGATAAAATCAATCAACATAATAATATCTCAATTAATACTTTAATATCAAACACAAAGGTTTCCTATTTCAAATGAAATCATATTTAAAAAAACTTGAAAATTTATCGAACATGTGGCACACAATCAATTTTTCAGAATTTTCTTTGAGCTTTGTTGATATGAAAAAGCACTTAAAATCAAAGTGATTATAAGCTAATCAACAAAGCAATTTAAACTTTAACAATCAATTTTCTCTATATGAATCGATCAATCAAAAAACATATTCAACAATTTGCATATAGAGAGTAAATGAGAGTAACAGATAGAACATTGCAATTATCCTTTGAGTTGAACAAGCTAAACAATTTGTCAAACACTTGGTGTGTAATCAAAGTTTCAGAATTTTCCTTTGTGTTATGTTGATATGAAAAAGCACTTATAATCAAAAGTGATTATAAGCAACTCAACACACAATTCAAAATAAAAAAGAGTCTCGAAAAATTCCTACACGTCGATAGATTAATCAATGTTATTCAACAAATTGATGTATGAAAATTAAAGCTAGTAAAGAAATAAAAGAAAAGAGACACAAGAATTTGTTTACATACTTCCCCACTTTCGTCTTTGCATGTGGGTACATTTGCGCCCAATTCCAATGTGGAATTAGGATACTTTATTACTTTGCAAAAAGTATGATTACAATAGAAGTGTTCAAGAGAAACCTGTGATCGGTGGGAATAGAACTGACTGTTTTGGAATGCTGGTTCGCATTTGCGTTCGTTTTCACAAAATATCGCGGTAAGCAAGAGTCGCCACCGTCTTTTATTTTATCCAACGAGGAAAGGACAAAAGCACAGAAAAATTCCTTTTTGAGATATTTCTCGGGTTTGGAAGGTAGATTATAGAAAGGGAAGGTGTTAGCACCCTTTCTATCCATGGTTATCCATTGGCTCTTAGGTACTTGCTCATTATGTTTTCAAAAGTTTGCTTTTATTTGTGTTTGTGGGTTTGAAAAAGTTTTGTTTTTGAAGAGAGTGTAAGTGCGAAAAGTTTTGTTTTGTTTTAAAAGGAGAAAGTACTTAAGAACCATCTACCTACTCAAAAAGGAATTAACTGTGCAAATATCTTTTAGACAGTGCTATCCCACTATTGAGGAGTAGGTAGCACCGTCATTGGAGTTTTCGGGTCAATTCGATTAAGGGACATGTGGTCACTAAAGCAATGTTAGGATGCCTTAGTGGTAACCCTAATATCTTAGATCATTTTATCCGAGGCAACCGTTTCGAGGTAACTTATGATATTTGGACAAGAGGGCGACCTCTAAAACTTCCTATACTCAATGACCACGCTTGAGGCAACCAAGTGAGGTGTACCCTAAGAGTGCGCATGTGCGAGTGTATCGTTTTTCAGTTATTTATCTTTGTACATGTTAATGGTGAGCTACTGTTGATTTTAAATTAAAAGTTGATCTTGTCATGCATTACCTATTATTTAAACATCTAACAGTTAATGGTTGTGGAAATTAAATTGCGGAAAATAAATCTAAGCTATTACAAGGCGTCGGGTATTTACATCGCCAAAGACAAACCCTTTAAAATTAAATTGCGAAAAGTAAATAAAAGCAATAAATGAATAAATAAAGTCCTAAGTTAAAAACTATTACATTCCCGAAGCAGTTACAATATTGAAATATGGATCAAAAATAATTCGCGCGCGAGAAAATTAAATCGAAGTGTCTTAGGGTTTTGACCCTTTTTACTAAATAAAGCATATTTTTGTTATTTTTGAATTAAAAATTAGTCTAAATTAATAATTGAATTAAATAATTAAATGAAAATATTTTTTGAGTTTTTTATTATTTAAGGAAATGAAATAAGAATGGTTAAAAAATATTAAAAACCCTAATTCTATGTTAATTTTAATTTATTGCAAAATATGTTAAAATTGAACCTAATTAAAAACTAAATTAATTGGTTAAAATTTATTTACAAAAAATAATAAAATAGTGAAATTAATAAAAATATTATTTTTTAGGTTTTCTGATTTTATGAAAAAAGTTAATTGGTTAATTAATTAATAACAAAATAAATAATTTAAAACAAAAATGAAAATATGAAGGGAAAAAGAAATAACCCAGGGGGTGCTGGGCTTAATTTGGGTGTGAATCTGGCAATTAGTTGGCCCAAAACATCCAGCCTGCTTTGACCTTTGGGATCCAACGTGTGTTTGTTGACCAAGGAGTGTGATGGGCATGCAATCTGGACCCTTGGATTTGGCCTAGAGGCCATCTGGCGCCTGGATCCATGAGACATATGGTGAACAGCATCTTGGGCGTTGCACACAATTTCTTGAAGAAAAAATTGAACAAAGTTTTGTGGGACCTGGGATTCGAACCCAGCTCCCATTGCTCACATGCCAGCATGCTCAACCAACCAACCAAACTGCTCAATTGTTTTTAGAATAAGAAATAACTAATATATAGGCAAATCAATTAATATGCTGGAAAATAAGAAAATATGGTGCGCTATTCAAACACACCAATCTGGCCACGCCATGTTATCATCCCTATCATGGGGACTGTGGCTAAAAGTCCTTTTACCTATACCAACGGATGACTGTCCGTAGCTATACGTCATGCTGTTTCAAAATCCACCATGAGCCACTAAAATGCAAACTAAAGGCGTGGTTCTACTCGCCTCTCTGTCTCGGTTCCAACCATGGTCCTTTTATTGACCAATTTCCCCTGTAACGAAAATCCCTGAAAGAACCCTAAAACCAGCTGCAATGGCATTTTGTAATATATGGCATGATAATGAAATTAACTAATGCAGAAATTTCGCAAATGATGTAAGGAATTCAAATATGCAATTATCTCAAAGAATGGATGCAAGACTGAAGCTTTACGATTCCATGAGTATGGCGGTTTTGGGAGACACTTACAGGGCTTTTGGAGGCAGGAGAACGCGTGATTATGATTGGTACTGCTTCAGTGAGGTGCAAGGAAGCGATTGGGACCTTTATTTGATCCTGAAAAGGCCTCTAAGCACGATTTCAGATCCAAGGTTTTCAAGCTTTTTTCTCCAATTCTTCTGGCTGTTTCAGCAATGCCTTGTGCGTGTTTTTGGTCTGCCTCTCTTGTTTGCATATAATAGAATGTGTTTAGGTCAAAACTTGGGCATTAAACCATATGCATTGAAGAATTAAGGTTTGCTTTTGATCACCATAATCAAGTTGCCATATTTGCATCAAATCTGAGATTTTGTGCTTGTTTTGACTTGGCACGAGTTTGATTTAGTATCACATGATATTTGCAAGTTGTAATGATCATAATAATCCCCTTACATCAATTTTTAGATTTTATTTGATTTAATATTGATTTAAAGTGAATTAAATCAATAAAAATTAAATAAAATAGAAAAATAAATGAATGGCCATGAAATCAAATATGGGACACGTGTGTGGCATGACAAGACTATATCAAGTGGAAAAAAGTGGGCCCTTTTGTCAAAAATTGGAGTTTTGAGGATAGTTGACTTTTGGCAAATTTGGAAAAATGCCCAACTTCAACAATGCATAACTTCCTCAATTTTGAACTTTTGAAGGTGTTCTTGGACTTTTTAGAAACCTTGAGATGTCCTCTAATCAACCCTTTTGGTCTCATATCATTTTGATGTTCCATGCTCAAGTTATAAGCTTTGGCAAAAAAGGTTTTTTTTACTTTCAAAAATGACCTATAATGTCCAAATTTGTAACTTTTTGTGAGAGCATTTCTTGATCTTGGGGTCTGAAGATGGATTGTAGGAAATTGCATCCTCTTCAAAATGATCTTTGTATGGGTCATTTCTCATAAAGTATGAGAAAGTTATGCTTGGTCAAAGTTGAGTTGACTTTTCCTACAAAACCCTAATTTAACAACTTTTGAATCTTGATGAATTTTGAGCAATCCTTGATGAATCATGATAAAACCTTGATCAAATGATGAATTATCCTTCAAAATGAGAACGTTGACAAAAAATCTTGAGGTTTGACTGTATTTGGGTCACAGTTTACTTTTGCCCTAGCACTGTCGATTTTTGGACTCCTTGAGTAATTGACTGACCAAACTTTCTCTGCAAGGCTTGAAATTTGACATGGATGAACTTGAGAGCATATTAGGAAATTGGGGAGAATTTGAGGTCATTTGGATGCAAGGACCTTGATTCAACACAAAACCCTAATTTTGAGGTTGACTGCCTTAGGAGGTGATTTGACTGTCCAATTCTTGAGTCATCTTGAGCAACTTGAAGATCATTCTTGACAAATCTTGAGGAATATGGGAGGGAAAATTTTGGGGTACAACAAAACCCAACAAAACATAGACGTTTGATGTTAATTCAAACCCTTCTCTTCTTTTGATCTTCAACAAGATCAAGCACACAATAGTTTCCAATTGTTTATCTAAATCTTGCTACTCCTTTGTGTTCTTTATCTCTAAAGCTTTCGAGCACCATCAATTGCACCTATAGCAACACAAGACTTCAATTCAATTTGTAGTTCTCGCGATACTTCGTTTGTGTTCTTTATCTCCAAAGGATCCTTTGCATTTTTCATCTCCAAAGGGATTTCACTAGGCCACAATCCTCTCTTGAATTTCTTGTACGAAAACCCCCAAATCAATCAATGATCTTGGAGGATAAACCCACAGTTCTTTCGGATGAAGTACCCTAAAATTCTCAACCCAATGTTCTCGGCTACACAAGAACCTAATTTGACGTTACCGAACCTCGTCTATATGTCATCCCAAGAGAAGATCGTTAAAATGGAATATCAGTGTGTATGCATAGATGGGGGTTGAAGATGAAGAGAGATTAGAGGCTGATTTTATGGTATCATCAAGTTGTAATGATGCATGAATGAAGTATTTATAGTTTTGAAAATTTAGGGTAAAAAGGAATTTTTCGAAAGAAAAAAGATTTTAAAAATTGACCAAAATAATCAATGTGTGTCGTCCTATAAATCGTATGTGTCAATACATACATTAATTTAAAGTTGTATGTGTCGACCAAAGCAAGTCAGAGGCTATAGGGTTTAAAACAACAGTAAATGTGTCGATCTGAATTTCGTATGTGCAGGCACATAAAATAAGAATTTCTCCAATTTCAAAAATGCTCCAATATGTGTCTACATATGCAATGCATGTGTCGACCTGAGCCATCCAGAGGCTACATGCTTCAAAATTGAGTTGCATGTATCAACTTGAAAATTGTATGTGTTGACACATGCAATGAAAATTTGTGCAGAAACTTGTTTTTTATGACTTGAATCAATTTCAAAATGCTTTTTAATGGTTCCTAAGACCCCTAATGCAAAAGAGTGTCACAAGACATAGAGATATCGTCCAATATATAGAAATCCTAGCTTTTCTCAATTTTGACATCATGCAAAACATAAAATGACGGAATTTGTAATCACATACTCCCCCTTTTTTATGATGGCAAAAATTGTGATGATGCATTTCATGTGGTTGTCGAAGGCTCCCCCCGACTTTGTGCTTCCCTACTTCGTCTCGCAAATGCTTCTTCCCCTTTGACAACATCAAAAAGAAAGATAGTAAACTGTGAGAAGCATCATAATCTAATACAAATACTAGTATATCACTCAGAGGCGCTATTGCATAGAAGAGAAATAATCATATATCCCCATATACATGTAATGATGTGAAATTGATAAATAGACATCAACCAACATTACAACAAATGTAATTACATGCATAAAGAATAAACACGCAGTGAAATAGAAAAATTTTCAAGTTGATTTTATAGTAACATGATAATGTAACATATCATAATGGAACTTCCGAAGCCGCACACGCATATGCCTAGCATAGAGACAAGAATATGTCATTACTAAAACCAAAACTAGAAATTATGTCACACCATGTAGCTAACATAACAAGAAACACATATTGCAAATACCGCACATACAATAAGCTCAAGCACAAGTGCAATAATTAAATAATAAACAAAACACATGCGTGTACACACAAGAGAAATCTTATACAAAGCTGAAAGAATTAATACATAAAGTCATTATAGGCATATATTGAGAACACATAATGGTTATCAATCAAAAATTTTGGAAATGAGCATTCATGGGTTTCATCACTTGAGAACATAGCAAGCATTTTTCATCAACTAAAACATATACTAAGAAAGGTCTTACTTTCAAGGAGAAATTTCACTCTTGATGGAATAGAAGTTTCACTCATATGATGTAAATAAACAAACAAAGTGTTAGAGAAAAAGTATAAAAGTGAAAGCATCATAGTAAAGAAAGCAACATTTGAGACATTAATAATTCCTAATTCCTCATGTTTGTTGAAAAACAATTTGGTTGCAAACTTTTTTGTTAAAACATCGGTAAGTTGATTTTTCACTATCAAAATGCTCAAACAAAACATCCCTTTTTTTAACATGATAGAGAAGGTAATTCCACACACATGTGTTCCTTCCTTGAGTTACTTTATTTGGAGTCCGAGAAAGTAATTCAACTCCCCATAAGACTTATTTCAAACTCTCCTTGCATAAGCTTAGAGAACTCTTTGACTAGTTACATGTTAGTAGAATCAAATATGATACAATGTCAAATGTGTTATGCTTGATGTTTAATGAATCTAAACGTGCTTATGTACACATAAGTGTTTATGAAATAAAATACATTAAAATATAGTAAGATGAGAAAATTATAAGTATATAAATTTATAAGTCACCATGGTTATCAATTAAGAATTATTTTGCAAATGAATACTCATAATATATATATATATATATATATATATATATATATATATATATATATATATATATATATATATATATATATATATATATATATATATATATATATATATATATATATATATATATATATATATATATATATATATATATATATATATATATACATGACACCAAGTATGTCATGTATTTAGAAAAATAATCAAGTAAAATAGAGAACTTACTTATAAAGCGAAAGTAAATCGATACTACCTCATTGTACAATGTGACAGAGGATGCACTTGCATTTTAAAAAGAACTCTTGAAATAAAGTTGAACCAAATGCAAAGTATGCCACAAAGTTTTAGAACAACACGATCTTACCACTTTTCACTTTGACAAAGTACCCAAAAACATAACTTTTGATTAATCCAAGCAGGTCATTGATTTAATGATCATTTATTTTTATTGAACTATCACCTTTATCTTTTTCTTTTCAGTTATCTTTCTCCTCCTCATGTTTCACCGATTCGGGTTGATCAAATTCCTTCTTCAGAGTCATTGATTATGTCTCTCGAAGATACACCTACATCATGAAATGAAATACCTTTTCCGAGTATTCTCAGATACAACATCAAAAGTAACTTACGCTTCTTTTACCAATAAATCCAAACTTGTTATTGCTTTCTAGATCACATAATCCAGTTTCTTGGTCCATATACAATAGGATTAGAATATGTTCATATGCCTCGATCCACCATAAATGAGAACCCATATTCTCTTTATAGAGTCAAGATAATGTTCCTATAAAAACAACAAGACAAGCTAGGTATCCAATCTTCATTAGGTCCTTGGGGGTTAGTGAAAAATTGGTTTCATTTGGTCAAGCCTTTCATACAAACATAGTGACAATTTAAATCTTCACCATCACTAAAATCACTATCATAGAGGACCTTGAATTTGACGCCCTAAGAGCTTTAGACTTTGTTCTTTCCTCCTTATTTGTGCCTTTCTCCTTTTTCTTCTTATTCTCAAACTTTTTCTCATGCTTGTCTAAGAAAGTAAGTTCTTGCTCATGTTCTTCAACCTTACCAAACAATATAGGGAGATCAAGTGTTGTAAGATCATTAGCTTCCTTGATCACTGTGACCTTCGGATAAAAATTCTTAGTAAGACATCTTAAACCTTTGTTAGTAGCAATTGCATTGGAAATAATATTACCAAGTGCTTTCAAATGATTAATGAGATTTAATGTATTTTTCTTAACATCATTATCCATAGTGCTTTCAGCTTAAATATGACAACGCCATTAGCATTATTTTGAGTAATAGCTTCACACATATCCTTGTCATATGAATTAACATGAATGTGCATACAAGCTTTCAATAACTATAGTTTTCTTCCAGAAAAAATTTGGGTTGTTTTGTAATCCTCTTTAGGTTCGTACGCCATTTTTTAATAAAAGTTCTGAAGCATAGAATTAACTAGAGCTCTGATACCACTTGTTAGACTATGGAAACTTATCTAGAGGGGGTGAATGGATCCCCAATTAAAAATTACCTTTCAAAATAGTTACTTAAAAAATTATTTAAAAAATAATATTGAGCGGAAGATTTTTCGCCTAGATCAAAATAGTAGTCTAAACGAACCTAGTTATTGAAAACTCGGATATGCACAAGCCATATAGAATTAAGATAATGATAAAATAAATCAACATAATAATATCTCAACTAAAAGTTTAATATCAAACACAAGGGTTTACTATTTCCAATGAAATCATATTAAAAAAACTTGACAATTTATCGTACATGTGGCGCACAATCAGTTTTTCAGAATCTTCTTTGAGCTTTGTTGATATGAAAAAACACTTACAATCAAAGTGATTATAAGATAATCAAAAAATAAATTTAAACTTTAACAATCAAAGAGAAATTCTATATGAATAGATCGATCAAACAAAACTGTTGTACCCCAAAATTTTCCCTCTCACTTATCAAGAATTTTCTCACCAGACCTCCTTTGATTCAAAGACTACATTAGGGTTGATCAGCCCCAGACACCTCCTTAAGCACTGATGACCAAAATTATGGTTTGAGATTACACAAGGATTTTTGAACTTCCAATACCCCATATGACTTTCCTAGATCATTATGGACCCCCAAGATTACTCATGTCAAGTTTCAAGTCTTGGATCACACTTTTGATCAGTCAATTGAGCAGTTGACCTAAAAATCAACTGTATTGGGGGAAAAGTCAACTATGGCCAATTTACAGTCAAACTTCATAATTTTTTATCCCCGTCAACATTTTAAACTCATATGTATCACTTGATCAAGTTTGGACCACAACTCCTCAATAAATTTGATCAAATCTCCAAAAGGGCAAAATGGTCAAAATTAGGGTTTTGACTGGGAAAGGGCAATTTCTGATTTTTTTTTTGACCTAGCAAATGATCAATTGGTTTAAGGAATGATCTCAAGATTCCAATTTCATCATTTTTACCTAATGACATGATTCAAAACATTGCAAGTCCATTGGATTGACAGATGAATATTTTCAGTCAACTGATCAAAAGTCAACTGTATACTGAAAAGTTAAACTTTGACTTTTTGGTCAACTTCAAGTTCCAAAGATCATAATTCATTAAAACATGTCAAAATATGAAACTTATTCATCAAGAAATCAAAAATTCAAGATTTCATTTTGAAAAGTCAAAATTTCTAAACTTAGAAATTTTTCGAAGTGTTGGAAATTTCTTATTTTTTCATAACTTTGAGCAAAATTTTCACCATGATACAAGATGATTCAAGATAAACTTCCAAAATGGAAGTTGTTGATCTCCATGAAATCTAAAACTTTTCTTTACACAACTCCTTCCGAAAATGCTTGGATCTCAAGTTATAATTTTATGAACTTGTGGTCATGAAACTAAACACTTAGTGAAATTTTGCCCTAATTTGGCCAGGATTTTGACCTAACTTCATGACACTTTTTCATATAGTTACAAGGGAGATCTTCAAAAGCAATTCAAATATGGGTTGTATAGCATATTTCAACCTTTCCAAAATGTCCAAGAACTCCTTGAGATCATTATTGAGTAGGGAGAATCGAAGAGATGAAGTTAGGGTTTTATCACTTTTATTACAAGTCATTTTAGTGATGAACAAAATTCAAATTCAAATCATGCTGCATGAATACTACTTTGCAGGCCTCAAACTTGTTATGCACTCCATAATTAATGGTTTACACAGCTGTTAGAGGCCTCACTTTAAGCATTCAATGCATGCACGTGCTTTTTATCCATTTTGGGAAGAAAGGTCACATTGCCATTTTGATAAAGTGACTTTTTGTACAAAACTTGTTCTTGAGCCTTGCACTTGTTCTCTTCTGATCAAACAGGTCCTATAATTCATGAGAAATGGTTTAAGACACTTACAATCACATATCCCATGCTTGTACCTCCTCTTGAAACTTGTTTCCCTCTTTTCCTCAAAATCAAGTAACCTAGCCAAAAGTTAGAAACTTGTACTTCTGACTTGCCAATGCACTCAAACACTTTTGTTTATACATACACAAACCATTTGACACAAAGAAAAAAAAGAATACTCAAGTCTTGAAAGAACCTAGAACTCAGAATCACACTTCACACTTCCATTTTCATACAAACTAACCAAAAACTTGAAACTCATAATCTACTCGTGCGTTTCTTGGCCTTTTGGTTTCTAAAATTTCTAAACATCACATAGAATCAATCCCACACCCTGTTACACAACTGTAACACCATTAACACCATCCTCCATTTTCAAAAACTCCGCTCTGCACATTGACTTCTCCAGACCATTTCAGCCATCCATTGTTCAAGCTAATCATTGCATTAGCTTCCTAGGACCTCAAGGAAGCCAACCTGATCATCACCATCACTTGAAACAAGCTCAAACTCAAAACACGATTTCCAGTGTGGAGGTAAGTTTTCTCAACTTTAAACTCTTCATACAGGCATCATTAATAGTTTATTTATGAATAAAACATGTAGATATAATTGCCCTAAAGCTAACCATGTCCATAGTTTCCATTAATTTTGCTTGAACTTAGAGAATTTTGAAACTGAAATTTCTGAGATTTTTAGGGTTTATATTAGGGCCATTAAAATTCATGCTTGTCTTTGATCTATAGTTTTAATGCTTTACATTTCTGAAACCGTGAGAAAATTTTCTACAAGTTTCATGTTTACAGTTTTCATTTTTTATGAGAAATGAGCAAGTTACAATTGGTCTAGCTGGAGGTTGAAGATGAAGTCATTAGGGCGCGGTTTACCTTGTATATTTATTGATTGGCCTATGTTAACGGATGTATAGCCACCCCAGTGGTAGAAGCACGCGCCTGTAACCTTTGGGACCTGGGTTCGAGCCCCAGTGGTACCTTTTTGTGTTTTTTTTACATATTTTGCATTTTCTGACTTTTTTGCAGGGTGCTATGCCTCTTTGGGCCTGTTTCATTTTTTTGTTTTTTTGCTAACTAACCCCCTGTTTGATATTTGCGCCCCTGGCCCAGTTTGTTTTATTTATTTATTTTTATTTCATTTATTTTCTTAAATATTTTTCCTAATATTAAAAAATCATAAAAAAATAGATTTTCATTTTAACTTAGTTTATTTTATTTTTCTCACAAAAAATATTTTATTTAACTACACATTATTTATTTTTATGGACTAGTCTTGTAAATTAAATTAAAACTAGGTTAGTATTTAATTTCTCTTTACACCTATTAAAATATATTATTTTAATATAAAAAAAGGCCAAAAATATTTTATAATACTATAAATATTTTCAAGACAAAAATCCCAAAAAAAATACTTTTCTCATAAACTTATTTTCTTTTATTTTAACTAATAGATTTAGGGTTTTGTTTAAAAATATTTTATTAAACAAATTTAGGGTTTACTTTTTTTATTAATTATTTTCTTTAATTAATTAGGTTAAGACAAAATCCTTTTCTCTAAAAAGTCCAAACAAATATCCATTTACTTCACATTTTATATTTTTGTACATTTATTCACTTTTGTACATTGTATCCATTTAATTCCTTGTACATTGATAGCCATTCAATATGGTTGTAATAGACTAACTAGGTTTACATTGCAATCCCCATTCAATTTGTATACCCTCCCCACAAATGTTGTAATAGCGTAGTAATTTTAAATTTCGCAATTTATCGCTTTTATATATAACATACTAGTAATTAGGGTTTGTATGGAAAGACTAAAACCAATACTTAGAAAACTGTAATTCAAGACAAAAACAAGCATGAAAACAATACACTTACACACAAGCACCCCTAGGGTTATTCCACTTGGTTGCCTTATACAAAATGGCCATATTACACATGTAAGGTATCTTAGCAAAAACAAGCAAATACAAGATCATAGTCCCTCGATGACGCTATCTAAGTTGCCTTACAAATGGTCTCAGTCCCTCAAAAATAATGCTAAAATAATCCTAATAATGGTTATACAATGACCCACGCCCGTCCCGTTTACATCCAAAGATAGGGTTGCTTACTAAATCAATGGTAAGACAACAATGTCAAAGGAAAAGAAAATAAATAAGAAAGACTTTTCAGTAGGTAGAATGCTCCTAATTACTTACTCAATTTCCAAATAAAACATCCTTGCTATCTTCAAACACCTACACTTTCAAAACATCTTACAAATTGAAAACATTTTCAAAAGATCAAACATCTTTGTATACATTCTTACAAACAAGAATCATTACAAAGATTGCCTAAACAATGGCCTCTTTACAAAATACTTTCAAAAACCACACCAAGCACAATTTCAAACAAAAAGCAAGTGATCTAGCAAGTAACTAAGATCCCATGGAAAACCATGGATGAAAAGGGTTCTAATACCTTCTCTTTTCATAATCTACCCCCCGAACTCGAGAAATAATATCAAAGGTCTTTCCTGTGCTTTTTCACCTTTCCTTTTGGATAAAAGAAAATTCGGTGGCGACTCTTCCTAACCGCAACATTTACGATCAAACGCAAAACCCTCAAGTCAGTTCTCTCACTGTATCACAGAACTGGCGACTCTGCTGAGGATAATTCTAAAAGTGGGGTTAACTTAGGGCTAGATCATATTTACTTGCTTTCATTATTTGACTTGTATGCTTTACATTATGGTTCTTTGTTTGGGTTTGAATCCTCTACCCGGATTTGGGATACATTATAGGTAAGTAGCAATACATTGTGGAAACTGTGCGGGGTATACCGACATGGTCTAAGAAATAGCTATGTTAGTGCGACATATTTGTGGGTACCCGTAGCTCTTGAGTTAATCAATGAGAATACGGGGCCGCTGAGTGATGTCATGAAGCACTAATGAACTTTTAGAACCTTTACTTGACCAACTTAGCCTTTAGGATGTAGTGAGATGACCGAATTTGGTGCAGTCCGAAGTTGGTAAATACTCGATACTACACTCATTGAGGTTTGGTTTCTTGGGATATTTCGGTCGCCATTAAAGAGGCTTGTGCTGAAACAATGACCAAGAAAACAAACCACTGGTATTAAGCTCCTTAGAACCCGGTTACTATTACTAGGACAAGTTTGAGCCAACTAAACTTCAAGAGGGTACTTACCTATAAAACTCCATGCAATCCTAAACCTAAGGACTTGTTTGCTTTGTTTGTATATACATACTTGTACATAACATCATGAACATCATAACATCATACACATTCACTAACCATTTCAAGGATTTTGGGTTTCATCTTTGTTCTTGTTTTATAGGACATGGATTCTATTCGCAGGAAAACTATTCAAGTCAACCTTGTAAGGATCCCTCCACAACTTAAGGAACTAGCTTCAAGGATTCCTGAAAACTCTACATTCACCAAGAGACATGGTCGCCTACTCAACTTGGTCACCTCCAACACAAATGAGGAAATGATGAAGGTGCTCTTTCAGTTCTTTGATCCTTTACACCATTGCTTCACATTTCCTGATTATCAACTTGTGCCTACTTTGGAAGAATTCTCCCGACTCTTGAGGATTCCCATTCTCAATTAACTACCTTTCAACGGTATGAAAAGAGACCCAAATCCAGAAGAGATTGCTCAAGCTCTACACTTGCACTCATCTGATGTCACAACTCATTGGGAAACAAGGAGTGGTGTCAAAGGTTTTCTAGTAAAGTTCTTGTTCGAGAAAGCCCAAAACTGTTGGAACTCATTGGATTTGCAAGCCTTTGAGGAAATTGTGGCTCTCCTCATCTATGAGATGGTTTTGTTTCCAAATCCTGACCAACTCATAGATGTGAACACCATCAAAATCATCATGTCCCGCAACCCGGTGCCTACTTTACTAAGGGACATCCTACATTCTTTTTACACTCACACTATGAGGAAAAGAGGTGTCCTTATGTATTGCACTCCTCTCTTGAAAAGATGGTTTATTTTGCATCTTCCCCAATCTGTATTAAGGAACGAGAAAGTTTCAAGGTGGTCACAAAGGTTGATGACGCTCAAACATTCAGACATTCATTGGTGCTCCCGATCCATAGAGAATGTTACTATTGTTGACCGTTGTGGAGAGTTCCATAATGTCCCCTTACTTGTCATTAGGGGAGGTATCACCTACAACCCCTGTTTAGCTTTAAGACAATTTGGTTACGCCCAAAAGGATGGCCCGCATGAGATGCTGATTCATGGTTTGGTATTTGACTACGACAACAACGATCAAGGTCTTCGCCAGAGATTTATCCGAGCTTGGAGGATGTTGAACAAGGTAGATAGCAAGACTTTGGGGCATAAAAATTCCATCCCTCTTGAGCCTTACCTCAAATGGGTACGAACTCGTGCTCAGAGTCTTATGATGCCTTATCCCTTCATTCTCCCGGTAATCATTGAGCCTGTCATGGAAGGAGATGTTCCATATACTATCCTACATCCTGACATGCCCACCTCTCTTGAAGACCTACAAAGGGATTGAATACAACTCAAGGGGGAGAGAGATACTTTTGAAGCCCAATTCTATGCAAGCGAGAAGAAGGTTTTGGAACTCACTAAGCAACTTCATGAGGAGCAGACGCTGAATGCCTACATCACACCAAAGAGGATGCGTACTACCTTTCTATCTTAGCATTTTGTATTTGTTTTGCCCAAGGAGGCATTGATGTACTCAAAGCTTTAATTTATTAATATAACGTGTGTTTCCTTTTTGTCTAAAACAAATTTGAATCTTAAGATCCTTGAAATCATTACATACGCATTTATCATTCATCATAACATAAGCAGGTTTCTTGTAACAAGTCTCCTCATCTATCTACTGTTTATTTCAGTAAGATGGATCTCGAGCAAACGGTGAAGGACCTTCAACCTCAGAATGCACAGTTTCAATAGTTATTCTTAACTCTGGACAAAGGACAAGAAGAGTTTAAGACCTTGCTGGTTAAGGAGAAGAAAAAGAAGACGAAGAAATTAACCAGAATTATGGACATGGGAAGAAGATTCCAAGGGCAGACAAGAAGGGCTTTAGACTTTGCAACGACATCCGGTGAGAAAGACAATCAAGATGGGAAGGGCAAGGAAACAGTTGTCCAGTCTGATTTAGAAGAGGAAGAGGAAGAAGAAGACTATTCTGAAGAACAATGCCCTCCAGCCGACGACAAGTATAAGCATCTAGAAGAACGGTTGAGTGCAATGGAAATCCAAAAGGTGTCTGGCTTGGACTTTGAGGAGTTGGGGTTAGTATCGGGGATTGTCATTCCTCCAAAATTTAAAGCACCTGTGTTCGCCAAATATGACAGAGTCTCATGCCCCAAAATGCATCTCTGGTCCTATGTGAGGAAGATCCAGTCCCATACCGCTGATAAAGATTTATGGGTACATTTCTTCCAAGACAGTGTGTATGGAACTCAACTTAGTTGGTTTTATCAGTTAGAAAGGGCAAATGTTCATAACTGGGAAGATCTTGCTGCAGCCTTTTACAAACAATATCAATACAATGTTGATCTTGCGCCTACCCGTACTCAACTCTAGAGTATGGCCATGGTTTCAAGTGAAGGCTTCAAGGACTATGCGGAAAAATGGAGTGACTTGGCCGGAAGAGTTCAACCTCCCCTATCTGAAAGAGAGTTGGTAGACATGTTTTTGGGCACCTTGTCTGGTCCCTTCTTCAATCACTTAATTGGGAGTTCATCAGTGGGTTTTACTTAATTGGTATTGACCGGAGAAAGGGTAGAAGTCGGGATAAAGAATGGAAAGATTCAAAAATATGCATCCTCTGCTGCTGTAAGGAAGCCATTAATCAGAAAGAAATAAGTGGTTGCTGTATATCCTCAGAGAAATCAAGATAGGGATGAACGCCGTCCAATGGTGGGGGCTGTTATGTTTCCTAAACCTGCACCTGATTAGCAAAGAAACAACCAACAAAGAATGGAAAGACCAGTCAGACAGTTCACCAGAATTAACATGAAACTCTCTCAAGTATTGCCACATTTGTTAAGATCCAACCTAGTGACCTTGAAAGAAGCTCCAAAGAACCCTAACACAACCTCTCCTCACTATCATCCTAATGCCCGCTGTGCATACCACTCTGAGAGTCCCGGCCATGACACTAACAACTTTTGGGCTCTAAAGAACAAAGTACAAGACCTCCTTGAAGCCAAAGAGATTGAATTTGATGCGCCAGAAAAGCCCAATGTCATTTTCGCCCCTATGCCCAAGCACGACCATAATATCAACGCCATTGAGGAAGATATGTTTGTTACTTCAGTTGATGAACTTGTGACCCCACTCCTAACTATTAAAAAGAACTTATTAAATGCCAGTGTTTTCCCAGGCTGTGATGAAAGCTGCCATTTCTGTTTATCCTCACCAACCAGCTGTCCTTTGTTGAAAGCAGGCGTTCTGTGCCTAATAGATAACAAGGAAATTTTGTTCGAGAAGGCTTTAATTCCAATTATTTCTTATAATGATGTCTCCATCGTTACCATTTCCGACAATTCTTCGAGGGTCTCCACCAAAAGACCCGTTAGAATTACATCAGTTCCAAAAGTAGCTCCTTTGATAATTACAATGCCTGGACCAATCTCGTATTCGTCAGACAAAACCGTACCATGGAATTATGGGGGGGATGTCTACTACCACGGTATTAAGCAAGATTGGCCAGCTGCCGAAGATTCAAGTTCTGAGAAGGTTGACTCCAATATCAGTAATATTGCAGGGACTAGCAAGATTACCTGAAGCGGAAGGATATTCTCTCCAGAAATTTCTCCCCCAAAAGCAGTTTCTGGACCCGTAATCATTCTTGTTATTGTTGCTCCTCCAAAGGTTGTTCCCACTCCTATAAACATCTCAACTAATACTCCAACTGACAAAGTTGTTACAATCCCTGTTGTACCCCAAAATTTTCCCTCCCGTATTCTTCAAGATTTGTCAAGAATAATTCTCAAATGGTTCAAGATTGCTCAAGGATTGCACAGTCCAAATACCTCCTAAGCCAGCTGAAATTAGGGTTTTGGTTCTTTCAAGGAATTTGAGGTTTTCAATGGTTCAACCAAGTCTCAAGGGCCTATATACATCCTCAAGCACCTACATGCCAAGTTTCAAGGCTCACAGTCCCAAGTTGCACAGTCAAAAGCCCTATTTGATTCACAGTCAACTGCAGGGGCAAAATGGTCATTTCATAGTCAAAAGTCAGAATTTTTGGTCAACATCTTATTTTGAGTCCACAATCATCATTTGATCAAGTCTTGATCATGATTCCACAAGAATGGCTCAAAAATCATCAAGATGCAAGAAGTTACTATTTTTGGACTGCAGAAAAGTCAAATGTATCTTGACCAGGGCATAACTTTTTCATGGTTCATCAGAAAAATCCCATCCAATGCTCATTTTGAAGGGGATGGCATTTCCTACAATCCATCTTCACACTCCAAGTCCAAGAAATGCTCTCACAAAAAGTTATCAATTTCTACATTATAGGTCAATTTCAAAAGTCAACAAAAGTGCACTTTAAGTCAAAGACCATAACTTGAGATTGGTAAATCCAAATGACATGGGACCAAAGGCATTGGTTAGAGGACTTCAAAGACCTTTCCAAAATGTCCAAGAACATGTTCATATGATCAAAATTGAGCAAGATATGCATTGGAGAAGTTGGGAAATTTTTGTGAACTTGCAAAAGTCAACTTTGCTCAAAACACCTTGTTTTTGCTAATGGGCCTCAAATTTCTTCTTGAAACTTTATCCAAGGCCTATGCACGACCCATCAAGCTTATTTGAATTTATTTTCTTATTTTTATTAATTAATTGGATTTTTAATTGATTTTAATTCATTTAATTAATTTAAATTGTAGGAAATACAAAGATTTGATTTTTCAACCTTTTTGTGAAGCAAATGTGGTCAAGATATGCTGGAAAATTCGTGCACAAATCAAATATGCCAAAATCTCCAAGTTTGGCAACTTTTTCCAATCATGAAGATTCAAAAATATATGATTTCCAATCAAATATTCAAATCATCATTCCATGGATTTTTGCTCAAAGATTTGACCTAATTTCAGTCCTCTATAAATATGCAAGCCAACCCTAATCATGCATACGTGAAATCTCTGCAGAAAAAGCCATAACCACATTGAAAAAAATTCAAGAAAATTGCAAAACTGATTTCCATATTCTAGCACGATTCAAAGGCTTTTGTGGATTCTAACACGTTGCATAGAGTGTGAGGAACGTGTAGCAATCAAAACCAGGCCTTAAAGCTACAAGAATCATCAAGAACAGTTTAACGGTTTACCATTTTTTTTCAGAATCGTATTGCTTATTTCATGCACATTTAACATGATTTATTGTTTGTTTTGCATTGCTTGAATCCATATGAAGCTAATGGCATAAGTTAATTGAATTATGGTGTACAGAATCACAAGTTATCATGGACGAATTCTAGGGTTCATAAGCTTCCAAATTGGGGCTTTGTAATACAGGAAAAATTAAGCCTTGAGAGACCCATGACTGAACTCGTGAGAACCAGACGAACACATTGGACTATTCGCGAAATATTTATGTTGCTTGCAGCTCTATTCTCTATTTTTGGTCACTGTAGTTTGTGGGGGTTAAAAACCCCCGCTATCTGATTTGTTTCTACAGGTACAAAGGAAGAAGATGACTAGGTGTTGATACATCATTGGTCCGTTTAAAAAAGGGCGCGCATTTATTTGTTTGTACAACATATTTAATTGTTTTATATATTATATTTGCGTCTTATTATAATAACAAAAGTAGGCAATTGGCGTAGTGGATGATGCGTTGGCTTGGAATCATTGGGACCTGGGCTCGAGTCCCAGGTCCCCCAAAATACTTGATATTATTTTTCTTAACATGTTCTCATGCAGGCTTCTAAAAGTGGTCCATCATGTACCTCACGCCTCAACATGCCATGTGTCCCCAAGCCTGGATCTGAAGGCGAAAGATGAGTGACTACCATACTCCCAGTCAACCAACGCCCTGGACGATCCCAGAAGTCAAACAGGCTTGAGAGATTAATGGGCCAGAATTGCTAACAAACCTCCAAAGCTGGCCAACACCCCCCTGGGTTCTTTTCCTTTTTCTCTTTATATTTTCTATTTATTTATTTAATTCTTTTACTAATTATTATTATTATATTTATTTAACTAACATAATTAATTATTTTCATAATAAATTCAGAAAACAATATTTTATTATTATTATTTAAATTAATTTCACCCTTAATTAGTTTATTATTTTGTAAATAAATACTAATATGACTAATTTAGTTTAATTAAGTTTAATTTTGATTTTTTCACAATAAATAAAATCCATGTAGAATTAGGTTTTTGACAACTTTTAATCATGTTTTCCTTTTTATTTTATTTTCATTAAAAACATAAAAAACTTAAAAAAAATATTTCTTTTATTTAAATTAATTAGAATTAGGTTTAGTTAAATGCAAAAAGGACCAAAATTTCTTTATTTCTCAAAAAGGGTCAAAACCCTATAAACATTCTGATTCAATTTTTATTCGCGCATATAATTTTTTATCCATATTTATGTAATTGCTCTGGGGATGTAATAGCGTAATTAGGACTTTTTATCGCTTTATTTATTTTCTCGCATTTATTTTTCCAAGGGTTTGTTTTTGGCGATGTAAATACCCGACGCCTTGTAATAGTGTAGCTTTACTTTCCGCAATTTACTTTCCGCAATTATTAACTGCTATGCATGACAAGAATTGTTCTTAAAATAAAATCAAAACGTAGCTCACCATAACATGTGCAAAGATAATTTTAACTGAATCCTGACACACTCGCACATGCCACTCTTAGGGTACGCCTCACTTGGTTGCCTCGACGTGGTCATTGAGTATAGGGTGTTTTAGAGGTCGCCCTCCTGTCTAAAGATCCAAGTTGCCTCGAAACGGTTGCCTCGGAAAAAAAGGATCTAGGACATTAGGGTTACCGCTAAGGCATCCTACTATTGCTTTGGTGACCACATGTCCCTATAATCGAATTGACCTGAAACTCCAACGACGGTGCTACCTACTTCTCAATAGTGGGATAGTACTGTCTAAAGGACATTTACACAGCTTAATTTCTTTTGAGTAGGTAGAGGTTCTCAGGTACTTGCTCTTTCAAAACAAAAATACTTTTCGCACCTACACTTTTCTGACAAAAGTTTTCAAACAAACACTTCATGACACTCTTGAGGACTGATACAAGAGTTAAAACGAAGTTTTCAAACAAACTTTTTCAAAACCCACAAACACAAGAAAAGCAAACTTTTTTGAAAACATAGTGAGCAAGTACCTAAGAGCCCGTGGATAACCACGTATAGAAAGGGTGCTAACACCTTCCCTTTCTATAATTTACCTCCCGAACCGAGAAACATCTCGAAAAGGAATTTTGCTGTGCTTTTGTCCTTTCCTTGTTGGAGAAAATAAAAGACGGTGGCGACTCTTGCTTACCGCGACATTTTGCGAACCAGCATTCCAAAACAGTCAGTTCTATTTCCACCGATCACAGAACTGGCGACTCTGCTGGGGAGTTCTTTATAAGTGAGGTGTACCTTAGGATTATATCACTCTATGTTTTCAATTGTATGCCTTGAATGCTTTAATTTTGTGGGCTTGCATTGGAGTTTCATAGATCCTAACCCAGATCTGGGGAATACCCTTTAGGTAAGTAGCAATAAACTGTGAGGGACCTGTCCGGCATAGACCGACACGGGTGAAGCAGTAGCTAAGTTGGTGTGACACCTTGGTCTGTACCGATATCCCTTGTGTTGGAACGAGGAGAATATGGGTCTTCTGAGGAGTCATTAAGCACCAACTGACCTTAGAACCTTAAATTGACCAACTTGGCCATAGAACAGTAGCAGTATGCTACGCTCATTGAGGCTAAACTCTCGCGATGGTTCCGACCGCAAGAAAAGGTTGCTAAGCTGGAGTTATGACCGATTGAGGGTAGTCAGTGATATTGAGATCCTCTAGAACCCGGTTACTATTTTTAGGACAGGTCTAAACCAACTGAAGCTGAAAGAGGGTAGTACCTAAACTTCATGCCGGCCTAAACTTAAGGCTATATGTGCAACTTGTGTGCTTTCAAACTTGAACTACTTGCACATTTTTGTTATCTAACAGCATGAGTTCCTTGCAGGTTTTGTTTACAGTCCTTATCCAATAATTTGGACTCATAGCAGGGCTCGCTTACATCACCTCACATGCATAGCATCATAACATCATCACATCATACCATAGCATTTCCTTAACCATTTCAAGGATCTCAAGGGTTTGTGATGCAGGTCATGATGGACCAAATGTCTAGCAAGGGGCAAAGGGGATTTATTTTCCTCTAACCAAGGTTGTCTAGAAATCCAAGCACGATAACTTGAGTCAGGGGCTATGACCCACTCGATATGGTGAGCCTTGACTCTTGAAGAAAGACTCCCAATAACATGAAGTTCCTTCAATCAAGCTGCAAAATTCAAATTCTAACAATTTTCTTGTTTGCCCTGTGAGATCCTTGAAAACATTGCATACATATGTCATACATATCATTACATCACAGGTCACCCTTTACAGGTCTCTCACGTTCTCGCTGTTTATTTCAGAAATGGCTTTCCAACAAGACAACCAGGAGTTCCATACTCAAGAGACTCAGTTCAGGGAAATCTTCCTAAGCCTATCCAAGGGGCAGGAAGAGTTGAGAACACTCCTCATGGGGAATTTGATTAAGAAGAGTCCTAAAGACGATAAGGACGAACGGCTGAAACGTATGCAAGCTGAGATAGATGCAATGAGAACCCAGATGCTGGGGAAGACGGCTCTTATCCAAGGCTTAGCTCGGGAGCAAGAAGAGTTACGAGCCATGATCAACCAACTTCATCAAGACAGATACAATAGTATGAAGCAAACGGTCAAGGCTGGGGATCAAACCAGTAATCAGCCTCCAAGAAGACAAGAGTTTGGTATGGTGAAGAATGGACCTCTCCAAGTTGCTACTACATCCAGGGTCCAACGACAACCTCACCAAAAACAACAGGGTGATCAGAGTAAGCCAAACATGCCCAAGAGGCAATTTACCAAGATCAACATGTCATTGACTCAAGCTCTACAACACATGTTGAAGACAGGGCTGATTACATTAAAGGCTCCTCCCCAGAACCCAAATACTTCCGCTCCTACCTATCATCCTGATGAAAGGTGCGCATACCACTCTAACAGTCCGGCACATGACACAAACAACTGCTGGGCCCTGAAGAATAAGGTTCAAGACATGATCGATGCCAAGGAGATCAAGTTTGACCCTCCGGAGATTCCAAACATAACCACTGCTCATATGATGAATCACTGAAAGCTTTTGTTCATTAGAAATTTCAATTTGTAATTTTATTTTGATTGTTTGAACATTTACTCATGTCAAACTTTATTACTTTATCAATGCATCGCATATGTCTGTTTTGAATCAATCCATTCGTATTCACTATATTCAAATTTCTTTCATTTTTTATGATGTTCAACTCTCGATTAAAACTCTAAGCCTTTTGAGGGAGGATGACGAAAACGATACCACGATCTTTACAGTATGCTTTTTGAACAAACCCCGCTGATGAAGTACATGCATTGTTTCAAATCCTAAACAGTGGAGTTATAAGGAAGATAATCCCTAGTCAACCCCTTTGAGCCAAAGAAGTTGGAGTTTTTCTTTTCGCAAAAATAAAAACCCTTAACTATAACCTGGGGCAGGGTAGTTTTCTCAGTTGATCCAGGTGCACAATGGATGGCATCAAAGAAGTCCTTCCAAAACAAGAGACAGTGATGGTTCTATATAATCGTAAGGACAGGCAGTCATTACCTCTCAAAATAAAAGCCCAATAAGTCAAAACCTATGAAGGAGACTTACAAAAAAACTGGGGCATCCCGCTGACTGTAATCACAAAAGAAATAGTTCAGGCAAAAAGATGGGGATAACGAAATCAAAAAGAAAGAGGTCCTACAAACCCTCAACAAAAAGAAATGACTGCCTATTCGAAATAAACTATATCAGTATCCGAACCATCACCAGAATATCAGAGCAAAGATTCAAACAGGATCTAAATGCACGATTAGCTGAGTTTAGGATCGAAGAACATCACGAAGAACGGGTGGGTACAAATAAAATTTGAGCCTTTATCCTTTGTTTCTTAAACCGTGAACCAGGCCACGTTATAACCCTCAAAAGTCCTAGCTGAAGCATGGGTTAGTTCGAAAGCATACTGTTACAAAAGGTATCCTGACTCCTGTAGGGCTTGCTGTAAAATCCTGAGTTGACATCACATTTTACAAAAATTCACTTGCTTTATTTAAAACTGCATTTTCAAAAACTTCAAGACAGACATAAGCTTTGCATTCTTAAAATAACATTGTTTGCATATGACTATTTGTTCAAACAGCAGAGGAATTCGCACGACGAATATCTAGTGAACAAAAACACTTCCAATCAAGGGGCAGACATGATCATTGTCCATCATCTGGGGCAGTTAAGTCAAGATTCAAGGAATCTCTCAAAATGCCAAATAGCCAGGGGCAAATCTCCATCTGAATTAATTGGGGCATTGAACATGAATTCCAGCAACGAATCTTGCCTGATCAAACATCTTCTGGTAGTATGGCAACAGGACACTACAGACAGTGACAACTCCCTACACCCTGAGAGCATGGACATAGTCAGAAAATACTGCGCATGAACAAAGACCCGCTAGGTCGACTGGCCTAGGGAAAAATAAGGGCTTCCCGGCGAACCAAAAGGGTTTGGGCAAAAATAAGGGATGAAAAATATATAAAAATTGTACACTCGGCAAGTCGAAAACCTGAAAAGGCGGCTTGGGCAAAAAAGGGTATCCCGGTGGACTGAAAACCCGAAAGGGCGGTCCAGACAAAAATTAGGGATCAAAGCGCACGACTGTGTTTCGTCATCTCGTCACTGGCCCACCAGAAGAAGACTTGTCATTTTGATCGAAAGATACCAAGCACCTCATAGGTGGGGATGATACTCGATCCACAGGGCCTCCGCAGGCACCTTCTCCCGCAGAAACAAGGGCAATAAGAATTGTCCGAACTGTACAAGCTGCTCTGTCCACCAAGGTACTAAGGTAGATTCGGATGGAGAGTACGACCAGGACACTTTCACTCCCCGCAGAGTAAGATAAGATTCAGCAATACTCTCCCCAAGCAGAGTTGGTCTCCCATCATCCCTAAAAAGGCACAGTATCCCCAGCAAGTCAGCAATGCTCTCCCCCGAGCAGAGTTGGTCTACTATCAGCCCTAAGGAAGTTGGGTATCCCTAGAAGATCTTAATATTCTCCAACAGAGTATACAAATATTCCTCAGCAAACATCCTCGGCAGTCTTAATATTCCTCGACAGAAATATAAGAGTGTTCCCCGGCGGAATACAAGATACCCCCAGTGGAGCCATTTCCCCAATACAGTCCAAAAAGTTTCCCCAGAAGAGTTGAATCATCTTACCCAGTAGATTCTGAAAGCTTGTCCCCTGCAGAGTACAAATGCATCTCCTCAGCCATATTCAGAAGGTTATCCCCACCAGAGTCTAACTGGGTTATCCTCGGAAAATTGCAACGGAAAGATCGTCCTCAGCGAAGTTCTTCCTACCCCCTGCGGAGTTCATCAAAGTCCCCAACAGAGCTTATCAACAGAATCCCCAGCGGAGTTATCGTTAAAATCTCAGTGAAGCATCTCTTTCCCACAGAGTAATTCCCCGCAGAGTAATCTCTTCACCAGGTTTATTCCCCAGCGGAGTCATCCTCTCCTACAGGCTTATTCTTGCAATCATCTTCGTTCATCATCCCCAGCGGAAACGAAGAACTCTACTCTTCAACATCAGCCCAGGATTTAACAACTTCCCGGCATTCGTCAAGGATTTATTTTCCCATACGAAAATACATTCATAAACATTTCACATTTCATATCTCCTATTTTACATACATGATAAAGTGCATACGACACGATCTCATTTTGAGAACATCATGACATCATGCATTTCATACATCAGGACATTGCATGCAACTAATGTTTTGCCTTTTCAGGAAAAAGTCAAATCAAAGGATGATTGCCGTCAACCTTTTTGAGTTCTAGATCAACACCTGTATCTAGCCAGGAAATATCTGTGAGCAATTGATTATAGATTCGATACCTGTATCTAGCCAGGAAAGTTATCTACATGAAGAGATTAAAGATCAATACCTGTATCTAGCCAGGAAATCATCTTTCTTTCTCAGGTCAGAGATCTACACCTGTATCTAGCCAGGAAAGCTATCTCGACCAACCTTTTTGAGTTCCAGATCAACACCTGTATCTAGCCAGGAAATATCTGTGAGCGATTGATTGTAGATTCGATACCTGTATCTAGCCATGAAAGTTATCTACATGAAGAGATTGAAGATAAACACCTGTAACAGGCCAGGAAATTATCTATCATTCTCAGGTCAGAGATCTACACCTGTATCCAGCCAGGAAAGTTATCTCGACCAACTTTTTTAAGTTCCAGATCTACACCTGTATCTAGCCAGGAAATATCTGGGGACGATTGATTGTAGATTCGATACCTGTATCTATCCAGGAAAGTTATCTACATGAAGAGATTGAATATCAACACCTGTAACAGGCCAGGAAATTATCTATCATTCTCAGGTCAGAGATCTACACCTGTATCCAGCCAGGAAAGCTATCTCGACCAACTTTTTTAAGTTCCAGATCTACACCTGTATCTAGCCAGGAAATATCTGTGGACGATTGATTGTAGATTCGATACCTGTATCTAGCCAGGAAAGTTATCTACATGAAGAGATTAAAGATCAATACCTGTATCTAGCCAGGAAACCATCTTTCTTTCTCAGGTCAGAGGTCTACACCTGTATCCAGCCAGGAAAGCTATCTCGACCAACCTTTTTTAAGTTCCAGGTCAACACCTGTATCTAGCCAGGAAATATCTGTGAGCGATTGATTGTAGATCTACACCTGTAACTATCCAGGAAAGTATCTATATGAAGAGACTGAAGATCAATACCTGTAGCAAGCCAGGAAAACTATCTTTCTTTCTCAAGTCAGAGATTAATACCTGTATCCAACCAGGACAACTATCTCCTTGACCTACCTCTCTTAAGTTCTAGATCAACACCTGTAACTAGCCAGGAAATATCTGTGGACGACGGATTGTAGATTAATACCTGAAACCAGACAGGACAAATATCTACTCGACCATCATGAAGCAAACCTACACCGGTTCCTTTTCTTCCAAGATGCAGTTTTGCGCGGACTCATCATGAGGCAACCCTACACAGGTTCCTTCTTTCAACCTACCAAGTTACAATTTAACAAACAATCTCCAGATGGCATCTTTAAGCCCATCTCCACAACTATCCATTACATTTCTAGATGGCATCTATAAGCCCATCCCCGACAAGATTCTGTCACAACTCCAGATGGCATCTATAAGCCTATCCTCCTATCCATCATCTCTCCAAATGGCATATGTAAGCCCGTTCCCGACATCACATTGCTGATACTACACCATGCGAGTGCAAATTTCTAGGCACTTTAGTGTTCAATCATCTTCCACCTTCGGATCACGAAAGGCACGCAAGCCAATCTACATCCTCAGGTTTAAGAAGATTGAACATGGGCAACTGTTGTACCCCAAAATTTGCCCTCCCATATTCTTCAAGATTTGTCAAGAATAATTCTCAAATGGTTCAAGATTGCTCAAGGATTGCACAGTCCAAATACCTCAAAAGCCACCTGAAATTAGGGTTTTGGTCCTTTCAAGGAATTTGAGGTTTTCAATGGTTCAACCAAGTATCAAGGGCCTATATACATCCTAAAGCACCAACATGCCAAGTTTCAAGACTCACAGTCCCAAGTTGCACAGTCAAAAGCCCTATTTGATTCACAGTCAACTGCAGGGGCAAAATGGTCATTTCACAGTCAAAAGTCAAAATTTTTGGTCAACATCTTATTTTGAGTCCACAATCATCATTTGATCAAGTCTTGATCATGATTCCACAAGAATGGCTCAAAAATCATCAAGATGCAAGAAGTTACTATTTTTGGACAGTAGAAAAGTCAATTGTATCTTGACCAGGGCATAACTTTTTCATGGTTCATCAGAAAAATCCCATCCAATGCTCATTTTTAAGGGTATGACATTTCCTACAATCCATCTTCACACTCCAAGTCCAAGAAATGCTCTCACAAAAAGTTATCAATTTCTACATTATAGGTCAATTTCAAAAGTCAACAAAAGTGCACTTTAAGTCAAAGACCATAACTTGAGATTGGTAAATCCAAATGACATGGGACCCAAGGCATTGGTTAGAGGACTTCAAAGACCTTTCCAAAATGTCAAAGAACATGTTCATATGATCAAAATTGAGCAAGATATGCATTGGAGAAGTTGGGAAATTTTTGTGAACTTGCAAAAGTCAACTTTGCTCAAAACACCTTGTTTTTGCTAATGGGCCTCAAATTTCTTCTTGAAACTTTATCCAAGGCCTATGCACGACCCGTCAAGCTTATTTGAATTTATTTTCTTATTTTTATTAATTAATTGGATTTTTAATTGATTTTAATTCATTTAATTAATTTAAATTGTAGGAAATACAAAGATTTGATTTTTCAATCTTTTTGTGAAGCAAATGTAGTCAAGATATGCTGGAAAATTTGTGCACAAATCAAATATGCCAAAATCTCCAAGTTTGGCAACTTTTTCCAATCATGAAGATTCAAAAATATATGATTTCCAATCAAATATTCAAATCATCATTCCATGGATTTTTGCTCAAAGATTTGACCTAATTTCAGTCCTCTATAAATATGCAAGCCAACCCTAATCATGAATACGTGAAATCTCTGCAGAAAAAGCCATAACCACATTGAAAAAAATTCAAGAAAATTGCAAAACTGATTTCCATATTCTAGCACGATTCAAAGGCTTTTGTGGATTCTAACACGTTGCAGGGAGTGTGAGGAACATGTAGCAATCAAAACCAGGCCTTAAAGCTACAAGAATCATCAAGAACAGTTTAACGGTTTACCATTTTTTTTAGAATCGTATTGCTTATTTCATGCACATTTAACATTATTTATTGTTTGTTTTGCATTGCTTGAATCCATATGAAGCTAATGGCATAAGTTAATTGAATTATGGTGTACAAAATCACAAGTTACCATGGACGAATTCTAGGGTTCAAAAGCTTCCAAATTGGGGCTTTGTAATACAGGAAAAAATAAGCCTTGAGAGACCCATGACTGAACTCGTGAGAACCAGACGAACACATTGGACTATTCGCAAAATATTTATGTTGCTTCCAGCTCTATTCGCTATTTTTGGTCACTGTAGTTTGTGGGGGTTAAAAACCCCCGCTATCTGATTTGTTTCTACAGGTACAAAGGAAGAAGATGACTAGGTGTTGATACATCATTGGTCCGTTTGAAAAAGGGCGCACGTTTATTTGTTTGTACAGCATATTTAATTGTTTTATATATTATATTTGCTTCTTATTATAATAACAAAAGTATGCAATTGGCGTAGTGGATGATGTGTTGGCTTGGAATCATTGGGACCTGGGTTCGAGTCCCAGGTCCCCCAAAATACTTGATATTATTTTTCTTAACATGTTCTCATGCAGGCTTCTAAAAGTGGTACATCATGTACCTCACGCCTCAACATGCCATGTGTCCCTAAGCCTGGATCTGAAGGCCAAAGATGAGTGACTATCATACTCCCAGTCAACCAACGCCCTGGACGATCCCAGAAGTCAAACAGGCTTGAGATTAATGGGCCAGAATTGCTAACAAACCTCCAAAGCTGGCCAACACCCCCCTGGGTTCTTTTCCTTTTTCTCTTTATATTTTCTATTTATTTATTTAATTCTTTTCTTAATTATTATTATTATATTTATTTAACTAACATAATTAATTATTTTCATAATAAATTCAGAAAACAATATTTTATTATTATTATTTAAATTAATTTCACCCTTAATTAGTTTATTATTTTGTAAATAAATACTAATATGACTAATTTAGTTTAATTAAGTTTAATTTTGACTTTTTCACAATAAATAAAATCCATGTAGAATTAGGTTTTTGACAACTTTTAATCATGTTTTCCTTTTTATTTTATTTTCATTAAAAACATAAAAAACTTAAAAAAAAATATTTCTTTTATTTAAATTAATTAGAATTAGGTTTAGTTAAATGCAAAAAGGACCAAAATTTCTTTATTTCTCAAAAAGGGTCAAAACCCTAGAAACATTCTGATTCAATTTTTATTCGCGCATATAATTTTTGATCCATATTTATGTAATTGCTCTGGGGATGTAATAGCGTAATTAGGACTTTTTATCGCTTTATTTATTTTCTCGCATTTATTTTTCCAAGGGTTTGTTTTTGGCGATGTAAATACCCGACGCCTTGTAATAGCGTAGCTTTACTTTCCGCAATTTACTTTCCGTAAGTATTAACTGCTATGCATGACAAGAATTGTTCTCAAAATAAAATCAAAATGTAGCTCACCATAACATGTGCAAAGATAATCTTAACTGAATCCTGACACACTCGCACATGCCACTCCTAGGGTACGCCTCACTTTGTTGCCTCGACGTGGTCATTGAGTATAGGGTGTTTTAGAGGTCGCCCTCCTGTCTAAAGATCCAAGTTTCCTCGAAACAGTTGCCTCGGAAAAAAAGGATCTAGGACATTAGGGTTACCGCTAAGGCGTCCTACTATTGCTTTAGTGACCACATGTCCCTATAATCGAATTGACCCGAAACTCCAACGACGGTGCTACCTACTTCTCAATAGTGGGATAGTACTGTCTAAAGGACATTTACACAGCTTAATTTCTTTTGAGTAGGTAGAGGTTCTCAGGTACTCGCTCTTTCAAAACAAAAATACTTTTCTCACCTACACTTTTCTGACAAAAGTTTTCAAACAAACACTTCATGACACTCTTGAGGACTGATACAAGAGTTAAAACGAAGTTTTCAAATAAACTTTTTCAAAACCCACAAACACAAGAAAAGCAAACTTTTTTGAAAACATAGTGACCAAGTACCTAAGAGCCCGTGGATAACCACGGATAGAAAGGGTGTTAACACCTTCCCTTTCTATAATTTACCTCTCGAACCGAGAAACATCTCGAAAAGGAATTTTGTTGTGCTTTTGTCCTTTCCTTATTGGAGAAAATAAAAGACGGTGGCGACTCTTGCTTACCGCAACATTTCGCGAACCAGCATTCCAAAACAGTCAGTTCTATTTCCACCGATCACATCACCCCTACTGACATTCCTACTGCCGAGTCAACTGAGAATCGAGGTAAAAGTATTCTGATTGAGCCTATCCGGATAAAGGCATAATCATTGGCTATCTCTGAGACCTCCCGGAAAGAGATGGAGGAAATTCTAAAGATCATAAAATGAAGCGACTACAATATAGTCGAGCAACTGGGGAAAACTCCATCTAAAATTTCCATGCTGGCTTTACTACTATGTTTCGAGGCGCATGCAAAGGCCTTGGTAAAATTCCTGAAAACTGCTCATGTACCCCAAGAAACATCTACCGACCAGTTCCAAGACTGCGTAGCCAGCTTGACTGCAGATAATGGTTTAGGTTTTTCGGATACTGATTTAAAGCTAAGAGGGAGGAAGCATAATGAGGCATTACATGTCTCAGTGGAATGCAGGGGCACGACTCTGGCTCATGTGTTGGTTGACACCAGTTCATCTCTGAATATATTGCCTAAAAAGGATCTTAACAGGTTTGACTGCGAGGGATTGACATTGAAACCAAGCAACATAGTAGTGATGGATTTTGACGGCTCAAAAAGGATGGTGCATGGGGAAGTGGATATCCCCATAAAGGTTGGAACCCAAACATTTGATTCAACTTTATATGTAATGGATATTCGCCCTTCATATTTCTGCTTGCTAGGCCGATCGTGGATTCACAATGCTGGCGCTGTTACTTCTACGTTGCACCAAATGCTGAAATACCCAATTCAAGGGAAGATTATCACCATTCATGGAGAAGAAGAGTATATGATCAGCCATCTCAATTCCTTCAGATATGTGGAATTAGATGGTGAATTTATTGAAACTCCATTCCAACACTTTGAAGAAGTCCCACAAGATGTGGCAGTGACCAAGGTTGTGTCTCAATTTCCCAAGATCACAAGGCCTCCGCTCAGGGTGTCATCTTTAAAGGATGCCAAGGCAGTAATAGAAGAAGGTGCCCAGAAGGTTGTACGTCGCGCTCGTGCTGGAGGACCACCCTTGAAGATCAGCAACCACCAAGTCAATGCAGTGGAGGATGATGAAGACAGCTATGACCTAGAGGATTAGATTTTCCCAACTGTCAGTGGAGGGCTCAACAACTGGGAGGCTAGAGACTTTGTCCTGATCACTTTTATCCCACGGTAATTTGTCTTTACATTTTGTTGGATCTGTAATATTAAAACAATTCAGACTCTTAAAACCTCGTGTCTTACCCGAGGCACAATGGTCCATTTGTAAGGGTTATTATCTCATTTTCATTTGACATCAATGAATCATGGACGTTTTTGCATACAAACTTTATGCTCATTATTTTCCTTTTTACATTTCCATTTCTTTCAAAGATAGTTATACCCTTACACACACTCGCACTCACAATGCAGGTCTACATCCATTCGGGATCCCATGGGTAACAGTTCTGCTATATCCTTTTGTGACTCTGAAAATCCAATATACCAAGCCAAAGACGAAGGTGAGGAAGATTGTGAGGTACCAGGGGAACTTGCCATAATACTATAACAAGAAGAGAGAACCATTCAACCCCACGAGGAACCAGTGGATACAATCAATCTAGGTACAGAAGAAGACAAAAGAGAAGTCAAGGTGGGTACCAATCTGGAACCCAGTGTCAAAGAGCGTCTAATTCAGTTGTTACACGAGTATGTTGAGGTCTTTTCCTGGTCGTATGAAGACATGCCAGGACTAGATGCAGATATTGTAGTACATCGTCTACCTACAACAAAAGACTGTCCACCAGTAAAACAAAAGGTTCGTCGAATGCGACCAGATATGTTAGAGAAGATTAAAGTCGAAGTCATGAAGCAATTCAATGCTGGATTCTTGGCTGTCACCTCTTATCTGCAATAGGTTGCCAATGTTGTTCCCGTGCCCAAAAAGGACGGAAAGGTACGAATGTGCGTGGACTATAAAGATTTGAATAGGGCCAGCCCTAAGGATGATTTCCCACTTCTCCACATTGATATTCTAGTTGACAATACAGCACAGCACAAAGTGTTTTCCTTCATGGATGTTTTCTCAGGTTACAACCAAATCAAAATGGCGCCTAAATACATAGAAAAGATAACCTTTATCACACAATGGGGGACATTCTGCTACAAGGTTATGCTGTTCGGACTGAAGAATGATGGGGAAACCTATCAGCGAGCCATGCTCGCTCTATTTCACGACATGATACATCACGAAATAGAGGTCTATGTGGATGACATGATAGCTAGATCTCAAACAGAAGAAGAGCATCTTGATCATTTACAGAAACTGTTTGAGAGGCTAAAGAAATACAAGTTGAGGTTGAACCCAAATAAATGCACGTTTAGGGTGAGGTAAGGTAAACTCCCCGGCTTTGTCGTCAACAATAAAGGTATTGAAGTGGATCCCGCCAAGGTGAAAGCGATACAAGAGATGTCTGCTCCTCGTACTGAGAAGGAAGTCAGAGGATTCTTGGGACGTTTGAACTACATTTCCATATTCATTTCTCACCTGACAGCTACTTGTGAACTAATCTTCAAGTTATTGAAGAAAGACGAAGTAGTCAAATGCAATGATGAGTGCCAAACTGCTTTCGACAAGATCAAAGAATACCTGCAAGAGCCTCCTGTTTTGATGCCACCAGTCGAGAGAAGACCATTGATCGTGTATCTAACCGTTTTGGAAAATTCAATGGGGTGTGTGCTGGGGCAGCATGACGAGTCTAGCCGAAAAGAGCATGCTATTTATTACCTGAGCAAAAAGTTTACCGACTGTGAAACAAGATATTCACTGCTCGAGAAAACTTGCTACGCTCTGGCATGGGCTGCTCGCCGGCTAAGACAGTATATATTGACCCATACTACCTTGTTGATATCTAAAATAGATCTAATAAAATATATCTTTGAGAAGCCTGCACTTTCTGGGAGAATATCCAGATGGCAGATGATCCTGACAGAATATGACATAAAGTATACTACCCAGAAAGCAATAAAGGGCAGTGTACTAGCTGATCACCTTGCTCACCAAGCTGTGGAAGACTACCAGTCCATGAAGTTCGAATTCCCAGATAAGGACATCATAATGGTAAACAACTATGAAGAATTCAGGCCATATGACGGACTTGAACAAGGATCCCGATGGACCCTGGTTTTTGATGGGGCATATAACACACTCGGCAATGGTATCGGTGTTGTACTCATATCTCCTGAAGGGTGTCATACTCATTTTACTTCAATACTCTGCTTCAATTGTACAAACAACATGGTGGAATACGAAGCGTGTATCTTTGGTCTCAAAACTGCCATAGACTTGGTGTGATCGATGGATTTAGAACTGATTGTTTAACGCTGGATCGCGAAATGTCGCAGAAGCAAGAGTCGCCGCCGTCTTTTATTTTCTCCAACATGGACAGGACAAAAGCACAGCAAAATTCCTTATGAGATAGTTTCTCGGTTCAGGAGGTAGATTTATAGAAAGGGAAGGTGTTAGCACCCTTTCTATCCATGGTTATCCATGGGCTCTTAGATAATTGCTCATTGTGTTTTCAAAAGTGTTTGCTTTTCAATTGTGAGTGGGTTTGAAAAAGTTTCTTTGAAAGATTTCAGAATGACTCTTGTATCAGTCCTCAAGAGTGTTTGAAAAATTGTTTTGAAAGCTTTTGAAAGTGTCGGTGTGAAAAGGTTTTTGATTTATTTTTGAATAGAGCAAGTATCTACGAGTCATCTACCTACCCTAAGGAATTAGGCTGTGTAAATGTCCTTAAGGTAGCGCCATCCCACCATTGAGAGGTAGGTAGCACCACCGTTGGAGGTATTCGGGTCAATTCGTTTTTAGGGACAGTGTGGTCACCAGAGCAACAGCAGGACACCTTAGAAGCTACCCTTATGCCATTGATCCTTTTTTAGTCCGAGGCAACTATTCCGAGGCAACCGTTTCGAGGCAACTTGTTTTGAGGCAACTGGATCAATGGACATAAGGACTTACTAAAACGTCCTATACTCGACGACCACGTTTCGAAGGTAAGGCAACAGTGAGGCGTACCCTAAGAGTGGTGTGTGAATTGGTGTGTTATTTTCAGTTTAACAATTATCTTTGATCATTATATCGTGAGCTACGCTTGTTTTTAATTTAGCCATTCATTCTTTCATGCAAAGTTTAGAATTTAAAAGTGCGGAAATTTAAATGCGAAAGGATAAATCCTACGCTATTACAAGGCGCGGGTCTATACATCGCCAAATTACAAAGACCCGTTTTTGATAAAGATGCGGAAAGTAAAGACGAAAAGATAAACCTAATTACTATTACATCTGAGAAACAGTTACATAATGATCGAAAGAAATAATGCGTGAAAAGAATTAAAATTAGGACGTCCGAGGGTTTTGACCCTTTTCATGAAATTAAATTAAATTAAAGTCCAATTAATTATTTAATTAAAGAAAAGAAAGTGTTTTTTGTATTTATGAAAAATAAAGAACAAGAATTAAAAGGAAACCCTAAATCTAGATTATTTTAATTATTAATGAAAATATTAAAGTTAACCTAATTTACTAGTTAATTAATTTATTTACATGTTTATTTACAAAATTAATGATAATTAATAATAATGATAAATAATGATGATTAATAATTTATTTAAGAAAAAGATGAATATGTAAAAAAAAAACCTAATTCTAGATACTTTTTACTTATTAAGAAAAAAATTAAAGTTTAAAAACCTAAATTAAACTAAGTTAATTGTTAGAGTTTATTTACAAAAAATAGGTTAGTGATGAAATTAATAATAATTAAATATATTTGTATTTTTGATTTTTCTGTTTTTATTATAGAAAATTATTTTATGGTAAAAAAAACAATTAAAACAATTAAAAAAGAATTAGAAAAGAAAAGAAAATAAAATTAAAAATGATGCAAACCAAGGGGGGTTTCAGGCCCAAGGGGAGATTTTTTTGAAGTATTCTGGCCCATTAGACAAAAAGTCTTGTTTGACTTTCTGGCATCACGTGCGTGTTCATTGACTCCTGAGCACCGTGGTCTGCATTCTTTGGCCATTTGATTGGGTTTCATGGCCATTTGTATTCTGACTGTTGGCCATTTGTGTTCTGGCTGTTGGTCTTTTGTGTTCTGGCCTCAACGTTCCTTAATCTTCTCAGGATGTCTGTCTCGCCATGTATTAGTGTCATGCATAAGTTGTTCTTTTGGCCATTTGGCTTTTGGCCTCAACGTTCCTTAATGAACCTGCATGGGATCCTGTCTAAATCTGCAGTGTTGAATCTCATGAACACATTAAATAAAATCATAAAATGCAAATAAAGCCAATATATGAAGAAATTTAATGTTTAGGCACAATATGGCATGTATGAATGATTATAGCCTTTTGATCATGGAGATCAAATCAATCTTACCCTTACTGGAAAATTAGTGACCTGAATATTAGTGACCTGAATGCTTTTATGCCCTTTGGATCATGGAGATCAAGCCAGCCTTATCCTTACTGAAGAAGTTGGTTTGTAACTGTGATGGCTTGTTTGTAGTGAGAGAGGGATTTGTAATAAGGATTTCAAGGTTTTAGGGTTCTTGAAAGAATTTGATATTCTAACAGTGTTGTGGCAAGGTTTTTTCTCTCTTTTCCTCCTCTCTGGTTTGTGTGAAAAGAAGGTGATTATATAATGGAAATTAGGGTAAAGAAAATGGGCTTTGAATGTGCAATTGGGCCTCCAATGTTCACTTGAGTTTGTCACTTTCCAGGCTAAATCGCAGGGACTTAAGTGCAATTTTTGAAGTTGAAATGTGAAAACAAAATGTAGCCGACATCGATAACTAACTCATGTCCGAAAATAGGCTCAATCGGATAAACGGTGAATTAGTTATGAATTTTTGAAGTTTCAGCTCAGACAAACTTATTTTGGGCTCCAGTGTCGACTCTGACACGTTCTTCAATAAAAAACTGGTATTGATCGGAGCATAATCCGGTCTTGACTTTTGAAGCAAAGTTGTAGATCTATGAGTCAGTGACCTTGTGTAAAAATATGAGTCCAATCCGATAAAAATTGACCGAGTTATGATTTTCTGAACATGACGCAGATAAACTTCTATCACAAATTTTCTGTGCGAAAATACTTGATAAATCCACATTTTTGAAGACCTTCTGATCGAAATTGGCTTCCATCCGTGAGAGATGAAAACGTAGATAATGTCAAGACGGAATTTTGTCCACCGGAACAGGTTTAAAACGAGTCACGATCTTCAAGTTATGAATTTTTTAGCGCGTAAAAACTGCACTTTCAGCACACTTTTTCACCATATTTCTTCAAGAAAACTCGCACATTCGGATACCTTCTTTAAAGAATTGACTCTTGAGCCGAACCTGAATTTGAGAATACGTTATCAGAGATATCTTGGTGAAAGAACACCTGAATATGACGCGCCGGGTTGGACTTGTGAATTTTTCTTGAAATATTTTAAGAAATATGGGAGGGCAAATTTTGGGGTACAACAGTTGCCCCTGTTCAATCTTCTTAAACCTGAGGATGTAGATTGGCTTGCGTGCCTTTCGTGATCCGAAGGTGGAAGATGATTGAACACTAAAGTGCCCAGAAATTTGCACTCGCATGGTGTAGTATCAGCAATGTGATGTAGGGGGAATAGGCTTATAGATGCCATTTGGAAGTGATGGATGGGGGGATGGGCTTATAGATGCCATCTGGAGCTGTGACAGAGCTTTGTCGGGAACGGGCTTATGGATGCCATTTGGAGACTGTTGGTATGTGGATGGGCTTATAGATGCCATCGAGAGGTTGTCGATCACGTAAGAGATTCCTTAGCGAGAACTTGTGTACCTGAGAAAGAAAGATAATTACCTGGCCTGTTACAGGGGTTGATCTTCAAACTCTTCATGTAGATGTGCCCTGGCTGGTTACAGGAACCGAATCTTTAAACTCTTCAGACGTGCCCTGGCAAGATACAGGAATCGAGTCCGGAGAATACATTTGTCAACAGATACACCCTGGCAGGATACAGGAATCGGATCTTCAGACTCTTCAGACGTGCCCTGGCAAGATACAGGAATCGAGTTTGGTAATGTTAGGTTGGTGAGTTGTCTCTACTGACAGGTTATCCTCATGGACGGGTGGTCTTTATCGACGGGTGTCTATAACGACGAGTGTCTATAACGACGAGTGTCTATAACGACGAGTGTCTATGACGACGAGTGTCTATGACGACGAGTGTCTATAACGACGAGTGTCTATAACGACGAGTGTCTATAACGACGAGTGTCTATAACGATGAGTGTCTATAACGACGAGTGTCTATAACGACGGGTGTCTATAACGACGGGTGTCTATAACAACGAGTGTCTATAACGACGAGTGTCTATAACGACGAGTGTCTATAACGACGAGTGTCTATAACGACGAGTGTCTATAACGACGAATGTCTATAACGACGAGTGTCTATGACGACGAGTGTCTATGACGACGGGTGTCTATGACGACGAGTGTCTATGACGACGGGTGTCTATGACGACGAGTGTCTATGACGACGGGTGTCTATAACGACGAGTGTCTATAACGACGAGTGTCTATAACGACGAGTGTCTATAACGACGAGTGTCTATAACGACGAGTGTCTATAACGACGAGTGTCTATGACGACGGGTGTCTATGACAACGGGTGTCTATAACAACGAGTGTCTGTAACGACGAGTGTCTATAACGACGAGTGTCTATAACAACGAGTGTCTATAACGACGAGTGTCTATAATGACGAGTGTCTATGACGACGAGTGTCTATAACGACGAGTGTCTATAACGACGAGTGTCTATGACGACGAGTGTCTATGACGACGGGTGTCTATAACGACGAGTGTCTATAACGACGAGTGTCTATAACGACGAGTTGGATCAGAGAAATCTTTCGGCATTGATTTAACTGGATTTGTATTCTTTGACTGGGTTGGTCTCTTTTGACTGTATTCGTCTACATAGCTGATCTTTTCACTGTATCCTTCCTGAAAGGTAAAGGTCAGTCATATGCAATGCATGATATGGATCAAGCAATAATATTTTTCAACACATGAGATTGTATGATGCATGTATCATGATGTATAACAATGTGATGTTTATGAATGTATCTGCGTCTAGGAAAATAGATCCTTGACGGATGCCGAGAAGTCAAATCCTTGGTTGATGTTGAAGAGTGAGATTCTTCATTTCCGTTAGGGATGATGATTGCAAGAATACCGGTAGGAGAAGATGACTCCGTTGGGGAGTAAACTTGGCGAATAGATTACTCTGCGGGGAGGTAACTCTGTGGGGAAAGAGAGGTACTTCGCTGAGGTTGATGATAACTCCGTTGGGGATACCATTGATATGTTATGATGGAAGTTTTGATGAGCTCCGCTGGGGATAGGAAGACTTCGCCGAGGACGATCTTTCCGTGGCTTTTAGCTGAGGATAACCCAGTTATAAGCTCTGGTGGGAATAACTTTGAATTAAGCCGGGGGAGCGTTCGAACTCTGCAGGGAGTGAAGGTATCTTAGTCGTGTTCTTCAGCTGAACTTACCTTGGGATCTCGGTGAACAGAACACCCAGATTGCTTGGACAATCCTTATTGCCCCAGCTTCTGCAGGAGAAGGTGCCTGTGAGGTGCTAGACGACTTCCGATTCGACAAATCTTCTTTTGGTAGGCGAGATGACGGGACATAGTCGTACGCTTTGATCCCTAACTTTTGCCTGGACCGCCCTTTCGGGTTTTCAGTCCATCGGGATACCCATTTTTGCCCAAGCCGCCTTTTCAGGTTTTCGACTTGCCGGGTGTACAAATTTTTCATTTCATCCCTTATTTTTGCCCGAACCCTTTTGGTTCGCCGGGAAGCCCTTATTTTTGCCTAGGTGTGTCAACCTAGCGGGTCTTTGATTATGCATAGTATTTTTTCCGACTATGTCCACGCTCTCAGAGTGCAGGGAGTTGTCACTATCGGTAGCATTGTGTTGCTATACCACCAGAAGATGTTCGATCCTGCAAGATTCGTTGCTGAAATTCCTGCCCAATGCCCCAAGTGACTCAGATGGAGATCTGCCCCTGACTGTTTGGCTTTTGAGAGATTCTCTTAATCTTGACTTGACTGCCCCAGATGATAGACAATGATCATGCCGTGCCCCTTGGTTGGAAGTGTTTCTTCCACTTGAGATGACTCTTTTGTTGGGAAGATCTTTGTTCACTAGATATTCGTCGTGCGAATTTCTTTGCTGTTTGAACAAATAGTCATATGCAAACAATGTTATTCTAAGAATGCAAAGCTTATGTCTGTCTTGAAGTTTTTGAAAATGATTTTTTCAATAAAACAAGTGAATTTTTGTAAAATGTGATGTCAACTCAAGATTTTACAGCAAGCCCTACAGGAGTCAGGATACCTTTGTAACAGTATGCTTTCGAACTAACCAGGCTTCAGCTAGGACTTTTGAGGGTTGTAACGTGGCCTGGTTCACGGTTTAAGAAACAAAGGATAAAGGCTCAAAATTTATTTGTACCCACCCGCTCTTCGTGATGTTCTTCAAACCTAAACTCAGCTAATCATGCATTAGACCTTGTTTGAGTCTTTGTCCTGATATTCTGGTGATGGTTCGGATGTTGACAACTTATTTTGAATAGGCAGTCACTTTTGTCGAGGGTTTGTAAGACCTCTTTCTTTTTTCTTTTTGATTTTGTTATCCCTGTTTTTTGCCTGAACTGTTTCTTTTTTGGAATTACAGTCAGCGGAATGCCCCAGTTTTGTAAGTCTCCTTCATAGGTTTTGACTTGACGGGCTTTTATTTTTTCTTTGAGATAATGACTGCCTGTCTTTATGATTGTTCGGAACCATCACTGTCTTTCTTTGTTTTGTAAGGACCTCTTTGGTGTCATTCGTTATGCACTTGGATCAACTGAGAGAACTACCCTGCCCCAGGTTATGATTAAGGGTTTTAAATTTCGAAAAGAAAAACTCCTACTTCTTTGGCTCAAAGGGGTTGACGAGGGATTATCTTCCTTATAACTCCAGTGTTTAGGAATTGAAACAATGCCTGTACCTCATCAGCGGGGTCTGTTCAAAAGCATACTGTAAAGATAGCGGTATCGTTTTCGTCATCCTCCCTCAAGAGGCTTAGAATTTTCAATCAAGAGTTGATCATCACAAAAATATGAAAACAGTTTGCATATAGTGAATACGAAATAATTACTTCAAAACAGACATGTGTAATGCATTAATGAAATAACCAAGTTTGACATGAAATAAAATGTTTGAACAATCAAAGAAAATTACAATCTGAACATTCAAATGAACAAAAGTTTCCAATCCTAGCCATGTTTGGGCAGGGGAGCAGTGGTCACATTGGGAGCCTCTGGAGAGTCGAGCTGGACTTCCTTTGCGTCAATCAGATCCTGAACCTTGTTTCTCAAAGTCCAACAATCATCTGTAGCATGCCCCGGGTTGTCAGAATGATAAGCGCAGCGAACATTGGGGTTATACCTTGAAGGCGTCCTGTTGGGATTCTTTGGAGGGTCCATGAGGGTTACCAACTGTTGTACCTGTCCTCAGCTGGAGGGTACTGCTCATCATTGTAATCGGTCTCGTTGTCGGAGACCACTGGACTAGGAACCTCCCTTTCTTGGGGACTGTCTTTCCCAACAGATGGGGTAGTCTGCTCAACTTCATTTTGTGATCCATTCCCAGATTTGCGTCTAGGGTTGAACAGCACCGTCCTCTTCTTCTTCTTTTTCAAAAGCAGGGTCTTCAGATCTTGTTGCCCCTGGGCCAAACTCATGATCAGCTCTTGGAACTGGGTGTTCTGAGCCTGGAGAGCCTTGATGGATTGCTCAGTAGATGATTCAGGATTCATGATGATCGGCTGAAATAGACAGCGAAGAAGGTAAGCAACCTGTAAAAAGGGATACCTGTAATGCAATGATATGTATATATGCATGCAATGTTTTCAAGAATCTTGCGGGGTAGACAAGAAAAATTGTTAGAATTTGAATCCGGTAGCTTGATTGAAGGAACTTCATGTTGTTGAGAGTCCTTCTTCAAGGGTCAAGGCTCACCATATCGAGTGGGTCATAGCCCCTGACTTAAGTCATTAACCTGGCTAGAGGAAATTAAATCCCCTTTGCCCCTTACTAGACATTCTGATTCATCATGACCTGCATCACAAGCCCTTGAGATCCTTGAAATGGGTTAGTCCTTATGCAGGATGCATGCAATGGTATGATGTTATGCTATGCATGGAGTGATATATGTAGACCCTGTTATGAGTCCAGATTAAGGACTATAAACAAAACCTGCAAGAAACTCAAGTGTCAGATAACAAGCATGCAAATAGTCAAGTTGGAAGGCACACAAGTCACACAAGAGAAGCCCTTAGAGTTTAGGCCAGCATGGGGTCTAGGTATTACCCTCTTTCAGTTTGTTGGTTAAGACCTGTCCTATCAGAAGGAACCGGGTTCTAGAGGATCCCAATATCACTGACTACCCTCAATCGGTCATAACTCCAGCATCGCAATCTTTTCTTGCGGCCAGAACCATCACGAGAGTTTAGCCTCAATGGGCGAAGCATACTGCTACTGTTCTATTGGCCAAGTTGGGTCATTTAAGGTTCTAAGGTCGGTTGGTGCTTAATGACTCCTCAGAAGACCCATATTCTCCTCGTTGCAACACAAGGGATATCGGTACAGACCAAGGTGCCACACCAACGTAGCCACTACTTCACCCATGTCGGTCTACGTCGGACAGGTCCCTCACAGCTTATGCTACCTAACAGGGTATCCCCAGATCCGGGTTAGGATCTATGTAACTCCGATGCAGCCCACAATAATAAAGCAAACAAGCACAACAATTGAAAACACAAGTGATCTTATTCCTAAGGTACACCTCACTTTATAAGTGTCCCCAGCAGAGTCGCCAGTTTTGTGATCGGTGTATCTGGAACTGACTGTTTAACGCTGGATCGCGAAATATCGCGGAAGCAAGAGTCGCCACCGTCTTTTATTTTCTCCAACATGGACAGGACAAAAGCACAGCAAAATTCCTTATGAGATAGTTTCTCGGTTCGGGAGGTAGATTTATAGAAAGGGAAGGTGTTAGCACCCTTTCTATCCATGGTTATCCATGGGCTCTTAGATACTTGCTCATTGTGTTTTCAAAAGTGTTTGCTTTTCAATTGTGAGTGGGTTTGAAAAAGTTTCTTTGAAAGATTTCAGAATGACTCTTGTATCAGTCCTCAAGAGTGTTTGAAAAATTGTTTTGAAAGCTTTTGAAAGTGTCGGTGTGAAAAGGTTTTTGATTTATTTTTGAATAGAGCAAGTATCTACGAGTCATCTACCTATCCTAAGGAATTAGGCTGTGTAAATGTCCTTAAGGTAGCGTCATCCCACCATTGAGAGGTAGGTAGCACCACCGTTGGAGGTATTCGGGTCAATTCATTTTTAGGGACAGTGTGGTCACCAGAGCAACAGCGGGACACCTTAGAAGCTACCCTTATACCATTGATCCTTTTTTAGTCCGAGGCAACCGTTTCGAGGCAACTATTCCGAGGCAACCGTTTCGAGGCAACTTGTTTTGAGGCAACTGGATCAATGGACTTAAGGACTTACTAAAACGTCCTATACTCGACGACCACGTTTCGAAGGTAAGGCAACAGTGAGGCGTACCCTAAGAGTGGTGTGTGAATTGGTGTGTTATTTTCAGTTTAACAATTATCTTTGATCATTATATCGTGAGCTACGCTTGTTTTTAATTTAGCCATTCATTCTTTCATGCAAAGTTTAGAATTTAAAAGTGCGGAAATTTAAATGCGGAAAGATAAATCCTACGCTATTACAAAGCGCGGGTCTATACATCGCCAAATTACAAAGACCCGTTTTTGATAAAGATGCGGAAAGTAAAGACGAAAAGATAAACCTAATTACTATTACATCTGAGAAACAGTTACATAATGATCGAAAGAAATAATGCGTGAAAAGAATTAAAATTAGGACGTCCGAGGGTTTTGACCCTTTTCATGAAATTAAATTAAATTAAAGTCCAATTAATTATTTAATTAAAGAAAAGAAAGTGTTTTTTGTATTTATGAAAAATAAAGAACAAGAATTAAAAGGAAACCCTAAATCTAGATTATTTTAATTATTAATGAAAATATTAAAGTTAACCTAATTTACTAGTTAATTAATTTATTTACATGTTTATTTACAAAATTAATGATAATTAATAATAATGATAAATAATGATGATTAATAATTTATTTAAGAAAAAGATGAATATGTCAAAAAAAATCTAATTCTAGATACTTTTTACTTATTAAGAAAAAGATTAAAGTTTAAAAACCTAAATTAAACTAAGTTAATTGTTAGAGTTTATTTACAAAAAATAGGTTAGTGATGAAATTAATAATAATTAAATATATTTATATTTTTGATTTTTCTGTTTTTATTATAGAAAATTATTTTATGGTAAAAAAAACAATTAAAATAATTAAAAAAGAATTAGAAAATAAAATAAAATAAAATTAAAAAGGATGCAAACCAAGGGGGGTTTCAGGCCCAAGGGGAGGTTTTTTTGAAGTATTCTGGCCCATTAGACAAAAAGCCTTGTTTGACTTTCTGGCATCACGTGCGTGTTCATTGACTCCTGAGCACCGTGGTCTGCATTCTTTGGCCATTGGATTGGGTTTCATGGCTATTTGTATTCTGGCTGTTGGCCATTTATGTTCTGGCTGTTGGCCATTTGTGTTCTGGCTTCAACGTTCCTTAATCTTCTCAGGATGTCTGTCTCGCCATGTATTGGTGTCATGCATAAGTTGTTCTTTTGGCCATTTGGCTTTTGGCTTTTGGCTTTTGGCCATTTGACTTTTGGCCTCAACGTTCCTTAATGAACCTGCATGGGATCCTGTCTAAATCTGCAGTGTTGAATCTCATGAACACATTAAATAAAATCATAAAATGCAAATAAAGCCAATATATGAAGAAATTTAATGTTTAGGCACAATATGGCATGTATGAATGGTTATACCCTTTTGATCATGGAGATTAAATCAATCTTACCCTTACTGGAAAATTAGTGACCTAAATATTAGTGACCCGAATGCTTTTATGCCCTTTGGATCATGGAGATCAAGCCAGCCTTATCCTTACTGAAGAAGTTGGTTTGTAACTGTGATGGCTTGTTTGTAGTGAGAGAGAGATTTGTAATAAGGATTTCAAGGTTTTAGGGTTCTTGAAAGAATTTGATATTCTAACAGTGTTGTGGCAAGGTTTTTTTCTCTCTTTTCCTCCTCTCTGGTTTGTGTGAAAAGAAGGTGATTATATAATGGAAATTAGGGTAAAGAAAATGGGCTTTGAATGTGCAATTGAGCCTCCAATGTTCACTTGAGTTCGTCACTTTCCAGGCTAAATCGCAGGGACTTAAGTGCAATTTTTGAAGTTGAAATGTGAAAACAAAATGTAGCCGACATTGATAACTAACTCCTGTCCGAAAATCGGCTCAATCGGATAAACGGTGAATTAGTTATGAATTTTTGAAGTTTTAGCTCAGACAAACTTATTTTGGGCTCCAGTGTCGACTCTGACACGTTCTTCAATAAAAAACTGGTATTGATCGGAGCATAATCCGGTCTCGACTTTTGAAGCAAAGTTGTAGATCTATGAGTCAGTGACCTTGTGTAAAAATATGAGTCCAATCCGATAAAAATTGACCGAGTTATGATTTTCTGAACATGACGCAGATAAACTTCTGTCACAAATTTTCTGTGCGAAAATACTTGATAAATCCACATTTTTGAAGACCTTCTGATCGAAATTGGCTTCCAGCCGTGATAGATGAAAACGTAGATAATGTCAAGACGGAATTTTGGACACCGGAAGGGGTTCAAAACGAGTCACGATCTTTAAGTTATGAATTTTTTAGCGCGTAAAAACTGCACTTTCAGCACACTTTTTCACCATATTTCTTCAAGAAAACTCGCACATTCGGATACCTTCTTTAAACAATTGACTCTTGAGCCGAACCTGAATTTGAGAATACGTTATCAGAGATATCTTGGTGAAAGAACACCTGAATATGACGCGCCGGGTTGGACTTGTGAATTTTTCTTGAAATATTTTGAGAAATATGGGAGGGCAAATTTTGGGGTACAACACTTGGGGATCAAATATTTGAATGTATTCAGAGATTCAACTTTAGTTATCAGCCAGATCGAAGGGGAATGGGACACCAAACACCCTAACCTTATCCCTTACAAAGAACATGTTTTGACATTGCTCCCACATTTTGAAAAGATTACCTTCGAGCACTTCCCGCGAGAAGAAAATTGGCTAGCAGACGCACTGGCCACAAAGTCATCTATGTTTAAACTTAAATGGGATAACGAGGCTCCTCAGATTACCATTGAACGAAGGGATGAACCAGCTCACTGTCACGAGATTAATACTGAAGAAGTAGTGGACCAGCCTTGGTTTCACGAAGTCAAGAGGTATCTTGAGGCTCAAGAATATCCAGAAGGATCTTTAGTCAATGATAAGAAGTTCTTAAGAAGATTCTCCGCTAAATTATTCCTTAGTAATGGCATTCTTTACAAATGCAACCATGACTCTGTGTTACTTCGGTACATAGACAAGGTTGAAGCTGAAAGGATCATGGTTGAGTTACATGAAGGCACTTTTGGCACCCATTCCAGTGGGCATACAATGGTAAAGAAATTCCTACGAGCAGGCTATTACTGGTCTACCATGGAAGCAGATTGCTATCAACACTCTCGAACCTGCCATAAGTGTCAGATCTATGCTGACAAGGTGCATGTACCTCCGATTCCTATGAATGTCTTGACGTATCCTTGGCCCTTTTCTATGTGGGGGATTGATATGATTGGGGAAATCAAACCAACAGCCTCTAGTGGACACTGCTTCATCTTAGTGGCCATTGACTATTTTACCAAGTGGGTGGAGGCAGCTTATTTTGCTTCCGTTACCAAGAATGTTGTCGCCCGGTTCATCAAGCAGAATCTCATCTGTCGGTACGGTATCCTGGAGAGGATCATTACAGACAATGGTACGAACCGGAACAATACTATGATCACCGCTCTGTGCGAGCAATTCAAGATCCAGTATCACAATTCTTCCCCTTACCGGCTGAAGATGAATAGTGTTGTCGAAGCCACAAATAAGAATATCAAAAAGATCATACAGAAAATGACAGTCACATACAAAGACTGGCATGAGATACTACCATTCACTCTCCACGGGTATCGTACCATAGCTCGCACATCAACCGGGGAAATACCCTACTATATGGTATACGACATGGAGGTTGTCTTGCCTATTGAAGTCCAGATCCCCTCTCTAAGAATCATGAAGGATACATGGCTGAATAAAGACGATTGGATCCAGACTCGACTTGATCAACTAAACTTTATTGATGAGAAAAGGCTTACCGCTGTCTGTCATGGTCAAATGTATCAAAAGCGGATGATCAAGGCTTTCAACAAAAAGGTCAGACGCCAAGTGTATCAAGTTGGAGATCTGGTGATCAAACGTATCATACTGCCGCAAGGTGATCCCAGGGGAAAATGGACTCCTACATATTAAGGACCATTTGTAATCAAAAACATATTCTCTGGTGGAGCAAATATCTTGACAACCATGGATGGCGATGACCTGCCGCACCCAGCGAATGTAGAAATAGTCAAAAGATACTATGCATAAGAGACCTGCTAGGTTGACACACCTAGGCCAAACAAGGGCATCCCGGCTCGGGCAAAAATTATGGATAAAACAAAAAATTTGTACACCCGGCAAGTTGAAAACCCGAAAGGGCGGCTTGGGCAAAAAAGGGTATCCCGGTGGACTGAAAACCCGAAAGGGTGGTCCAAGCAAAAGTTAGGGAATTAAAGCGTATGACTGTGTCCCATTGGATCACCTTACGGACAACCTTTGACTTCCACTGACAAACTCAGAGGTTTTGATCAATTCAATCATCTTTGGACGAGGCAACAAATAGACAAGAGGCTCAAAGATACGAAGGTTATAGCAGAATGGGGACCCCATGGGATTATTGCATATAGCTATCTTTTCTTTGTATCAAAATTTTCATTTTTTACGAAGGCATTCTCTTACTAGAATGTTTGTCTCATTGTACAAAAATACTTACTCAAAGTCAATACAAAGATATCCCTTTGAAAGTACAAAATTATCTGTTTTTCTTTGTTCTTGTGTTTTGTTTACAAAAATATCCAATGACTTATTGTTGAACATATGCATTTGAATATAATTACTGTTTACAAATAAACAAAATAGAAAGACAATCACTGATGGCTTTAAGAGATAGGGAAATCTCTCTAAGTTATTTCCATAAAGTCCCCGCAGTGTGCAGTTTAATCCCCGACAGAACAAAGCTTCCAGTTATCAATCCCCAGTAGAAGTCGTCCAATTTCTCAGGATTCCCCAACAGGTTTTTACAAGCAACACACATCATTTCCCTTACAACGGAGTTTATTTCTCTAAACGGAAATTCATCAACACTTCAACTTCACAACATGAAGACTTACACTCCATATCCTTAGCAGCAGTCAGGGATTTTATTTCCCCCTATCCAACAACAGTGCAGCTGACTATCTCACATACGCATACATCGCATCCATATATCATAAACATTGATAACACGAATGCATCATACCATGCATTTCATACAACATGACTTTACATTTGGCTAAAATTTTACCCTTTCCAGGATAAGGTTAACAGTTACCATTAACAATGTTCAAAGTTTTCAGATACAGTTCAAATACGCTCCAGACATGGATGCCATTCTGATACTCATTCAGATTCAGCTTTCAGATACAGTTCAGATACGCTCCAGACACGGATGTCATTCTAATACTCATTCAGATTCAGCTCTCAGATACAGTTCAGATACGCTCTAGATATGGATTCCATTCTGATACTCATTCAGATTCAGCCTTCAGATACAGTTCAGACACGCTCCAAACACGGACGCCATTCTAATACTTATTCAGATTCATCCTTCGAATACAGTTCAGATACTCTCCAGACACAGACGCCATTCTGATACTCATTTAGATTCTCCTTCTTTAAGATTCAGCAATGACTTTTGGATGGCATCTACAAGCCCATCTCCCATAACTTTCTATCACCTATCCAAATGGCATCTTTAAACCCATTCCCCCAACCATCACATCACCGGTGCAAATTTTTGGGCACTCTAGTGTTCAATCATCTTCCACCTTCGAGTCACAAATGGCAAAGCTTGCCAATCTAACTCTCCGGGCTTAAGAAAATTGAACAGGGGAAGTTGTTGTACCCTAAAATTTTCACTTTCACTTATCAAGAATTTTCTCACAAGATCTCCTTTGATTCAAAGACTGCATTAGGGTTGATCAGCCCAAGACACTCCTTAAGCACTGATGACCAAAATTAGGGTTTGAGTTTGCACAAGTATTTTTGAACTTGCAATGCCCCATATGACTTTCATGGATCATTATGGACCCCCAAGATTACTCATGTCAAGTTTCAAGTCTTGGATCACACTTTTAATCAGTCAATTGAGCAGTTGACCTAAAAATTAGTTGTATTGGGGAAAAAGTCAACTATGGCCAATTTACAATCAAACTTCATAATTTTTGATCCCCATCAACATTTTAAACTCACATGTATCACTTGATCAAGTTTGGACCACAACTCCTCAAGAAATTTGATCAAATCTCCAAAAGGGCAAAATGGTCAAAATTAGGGTTTTGACTATGAAAGGGCAATTTCTGATTTTTTGACCTAGAAAATGATCAATTGATTTAGGGAATGATCTCAAGAGTCCAACTGAATCATTTTTACTTAATGACATGGTTCAAAACATTGCAAGTCCATTGGATTGACTGATGAATTTTTTCAGTCAACTGATCAAAAGTCAACTGTATACTGAAAAGTCAAACTTTGACTTTTTGGTCAAATTCAAGTGCCAAAGATCATAATTCATTAGAACATGTCAAAATATGAAACTTATTCATCAAGAAATCAAAAAGTCAAGATTTCATTTTGAAAAGTCAAAATTTCTAAACTTAGAAATTTTTCTAAGTGTTGGAAATTTCTTATTTTTTCATAACTTTGAGTAAAATTTTCACCATGATACAAGATGATTCAAGAGAAACTTCCAACATGGAAGTTGTAGATCTCCATGAAATCTATAACTTTTCTTTACACAACTCCTTCCAAAAATGCTTGGATCTCGAGTTATAATTTTATGAACATGTAGTCATGAAACTAAACACTTAGTGAAATTTTGCCCTAATTTTGCCAGGATTTTGACCTAACTTCATGACACTTTTTCATATAGTTCCAAGGGGAATCTTCAAAAGCAATTCAAATATGGGTTGTATATCACATTGAAATATTTCCAAAATGTCCAAGAACTCCTTGAGATCATTCTTGAGTAGGGAGAATCGAAGAGATGAAGTTAGGGTTTTATCACTTTTATTACAAGTCATTTTAGTGATGAACAAAATTCAAATTCAAATCATGCTGCATGAATACTACTTTGCAGGCCTCAAACTTGTTAGACACTCCATAATTAATGGTTTACACTGTTGTTAGAGGCCTCACTTCAAGCATTCAATGCATGGACATGCTTTTTATCCATTTTTGGAAGAAAGATCACATTGCCATTTTGATAAAGTGACTTTTTGTAAAAAAAACTTGTTCTTGAGCCTTGCACTTATTCTCTTCTGATCAAACAAGTCCTATAATTCATGAGAAATGGTTTAAGACACTTACAATCACATATCCCATGCTTGTACCTCCTCTTGAAACTTGTTTCCCTCTTTTCTTCAAAATCAAGTAACCTAGCCAAAATCTAGAAACTTGTACTTCTGACTTGCCAATGCACTCAAACACTTTTGTTTATACATACACAAACCATTTTACATAAAGAAAAAAAAGAATTCTCAAGCCTTGAAAGAACCTAGAACTCATAATCACACTTCACACTTCCATTTTCATACAAACTGACCAAAAACTTGAAACTCATAATCTACTCGTGCGTTTCTTGGCCTTTTGGTTTCTAAAGTTTCTAAACATCACATAGAATCAATCCCACACCCTGTTACAGAACTGTAACACCATTAACACCATCCTCCATTTTCAAAAACTCAACTCTGCATATTGACTTCTCCAGACCATTACATCCATCCATTGTTCAAGTTAATCATTGCATTAGCTTCCTAGGACCTCAAGGAAGCCAACCTGATCATCACCATCACTTGAAACAAGCTCAAACTCAAAACACGATTTCTAGTGTGGAGGTAAGTTTTCTCAACTTTGAACTCTTCATACATGCATCATTAATAGTTTATTTGTGAACAAAACATGTAGGTATCATTTCCCTAAAGCTAACCATGTCCATAGTTTCCATTAATTTTGCTTGAGCTTAGAGAATTTTGAAACTGAAATTTATGATATTTTTAGGGTTCATATTAGGGCCATTAAAATTCATGCTTATCTTTGATCTATAGTTTTAATTCTTTACATTTCTGAAACCGTAAGAAAATTTGCCAGAAGTTTCATGTTTACAGTTTTCATTTTTGATGAGAAATGAGCAAGTTACAGTTGGTCTGGCTGGAGGTTGAAGATGAAGTCATCAGGGCGCGTTTTGCCTTGTATATTTATTGATTGGCCTATGTTAACGGATGTATAGCCACCCCAGTGGTAGAAGCGCGCGTCTGTAACCTTTGGGACCCGGGTTCGAGCCTCAATGGTACCCTTTTGTGTGTTTTTTTTACATATTTTGCATTTTCTGACTTTTTTGCAGGGTGCTGGGCCTCTTTGGGCCTGTTTCATTTTTTTGTTTTTTTGCTAACTAACCCCTTGTTTCATATTTGCGCCCGTGGCCCAGTTTGTTTTATTTTTTTTTATTTTATTTCATTTATTTTCTTAATTATTTTTCCTAATATTAAAAAATCACAAAAAAAATAGATTTTCATTTTAACTTAGTTTATTTTATTTTTCTCACAAAAATGTTTTATTTAACTACACATTATTTATTTTTATGGACTAGTCTTGAAAATTAAATTAAAACTAGGTTAGTATTTAATTTCTCTTTACACCTATCAAAATATATTATTTTAATATATAAAAAAAGGCCACAAATATTTTATAATACTATAAATATTTTCAAGACAAAAATACCAAAAAAAAACACTTTTCTCATAAACTTGTTTTATTTTATTTTTAATCTTCAACAAGATCAAACATACAATAACTTCCAAATGATTATATGGATCTTGCTACTCCTTTGCATTCTTTATCACCAAAGCTTTCGCGCACCATCAATTATACATATTGCAACACAAGACTTCAATTCGATTCAAAGTTCTCGCACTACTTCCTATGTGTTCTTTATCTCCAAAGTATCCTTTGTGTTCCTTATCTCCAAAGGAATTTCATTAGGATGTAATCCTCTCTTGAATGTCTTACACGAAAACCCAGAAATCAATCAATGATCTTGGGGGATAAACCTGCAGTTTTTCCGGATGAGGACCCCTACAATTCTTAACCCAATATTCTCGACTACACAAGAACATAATTGTATGTTATCAAACCTCGTCTATATGGCATCCCAACAGAAGATCATTATAATGGAATGTCAGTGTGTATGCATAGATTGGAGGTTGAAGATGAAGAGCAAATGTAGGCTAATTTTATGGTATCATCAAGTTGTAATGATGCATGAATGAAGTATTTATAGTTTTGAAAATTTATGGCAAAAAGGACTTTTTCAGAATTAAAAAGATTTGAAAAATTAACCAAAACAATTAGTATATGTCGACCTATAAATCGTATGTGTCGACATATACGTTAAGTTTAAGCTGCATGTGTCGACCTGAAAGAAGGCATGTATCGACCGAAGCAAGTCAGAGGCTACAGGCTTTAAAATAATAGTAAATATGTTGATCTGAAATTCGTATGTGTAGACACATAAAATAATAACATCTGCAATTTCAAAAATGCTTCAATATGTGTCGACCTATGCAATGCATGTGTCGACCTGAGCCTTCCAAAGGCTACAGGCTTCAAAATGGAGTTTTATGTGTCTACCTGAAAATTGTGCGTTTAGACACATGCAATAAAAATTTATGCAAAAACTTGTTTTTCATGACCCAAACCAATTTCAAAATTATTTTTAATGGTTCCTAAGACCCCTAATACAAAAGAGTTCCACAATACATAGAGATAGCATCCAATATTCATAAATGCTAGCTTTTCCCATTTTTGACTTTATACAAAACATCTAATGATGGAAGTTGTACTTACATACTCCCTATTTTCGATGATGGAAAAATTTGCAACGATGCATTTCATGTTGTTGTCGTAGGCTCCCCCTGACTTTGTGCTTCCCTAATTCGTCTCACATATGCTTCCCCCGCTTTGACAAGATCAAAAAGAAAGATAAGAAACTGTGAGAAGTATCATAATACAATACAAATACTAGTATATCACTCAGATCCATTTTTGCATAAAAGAGCAATAATCACATATCCCATATATATGTAATGATGCGAAATTGATAGCCAGCAATCAACATTACAACAAATGTAATTCCATGCATAAAGAATAAACACGAAGTGAAATAGAAAATTTGTCAAGTTGCTTTTATAGTAACACGATAACGTAAATGGAACTTTTGAAGCCGCACACGCATGTATCTAGCAAGTGACAAGAATATGTCATTATTAAAACCAAAACTAGAAATTATGTCATACCATGTATCTAACACAACAAGAAACACATATTACAAATATCGCGCATACAATAAGCTCAAGCACAAGTACGCGAATTAAATAATAAACAAAACACATGCTTGTACACACGAGAGCAATATTATACAAATGTGAATGATTTAATACATAAAGTCATTATAAGCATATATATATATTGAGAACACACAATGGTTATCAATCAAAAAATTTGGAAATGAACATTCATGGTTTTCATCATTTGAGAACATAGCAAGCATTTTTCATCAACTAAAATATGTATTAAGAAAGGTCTTACTTTCAAGGAGAAGTTTCACTCTTGATGGAATGGAAGTTGCACTCACATGATGTAAATACTCAAACAAAGTGTTATAGAAAAAGTATAAAAGTGCAAGCATGATAGTAAAGAAAGCAATATTTGAGACATTAATAATCCCCAATTCCTCATGTTTGTTGAAAAACAATTTGGTTGAATTTTTTTGTTGTGAAAACGTCGGCAAGTTGATTTTCATTATCAAAATTCTCGAACACAATATTCCCTTTTTTAACATGATAGCGAAGGTAATTCCCCACGCATGTGTTCCTTCCTTGAGTTACTTTATTTGGAGTCTAAGAAAGTAATTCAACTCCCCCATAAGACTCATTTTAAACTCTCTTTGCATAAGCTTAGAGAACTCTTTGACTAGTTACGTGTTAGTAGAATACAATATATGATATAATGTTAAATGTGTTATGCTTGATGCTTAATGAAGCTAAACATGTTTATGTACACATAAGTGTTTATGAAATAAAATAGATGAAAATATAGTATGATGATATCATTATAAGTATATACATTTATAAGTCATCATGGTTATCAATTAAGAATTATTTTGCAAATGAATACTCATAATATATATATCATACACCAAGTAAGTCATGTATTTAAAAAATAAAAAAGTAAAAGAGGGAACTTACTAATAAAGTAAAAGTTAAATCGATACTACCTCACTGTACAATATGACAGAGGATGGATGCACTTGTATTCCACAAGGAACTCTAGAAAGAAAGTTGAACCAAAAGCAAAGTATGCCACAAAGATTTTAGAACAACACGATCTTACCACTTTTCACTTTGACAAAGTACCCAAAATCATAACTTGTGGTTAATCCAAGAAGGTCATTGATTTGATAATCATTTATTTTGATCAAACTCTCATCTTTATCCTTTTCATGTCAATTATATTTCTCCTCCTCGTGTTTCACCGATTCGGGTTGATTAAATTACTTCTTCGGTGTCATTGAGTATGTCTCTTGAAGATTCACCTACATCATGAAATGAAATACCTTTTCCGAGTATTCTCGGATACAACATCAAAAGTAACTTACGCATATTTTACTAATAAAACCAAACTTATTGTTGCTTTCTAGATCACATAATCCATCTTCTTGCCCCATATATAATATGATTAGAATATGTTCATATGCTTTGATCCACCATAAATGACAACCCATATTCTCTTCATGGATTCAAGACAATGTTCCTACAAAAATAACAATACAAGCTAGGTACCCCATCTTCATTAGGTCCTTGGGGGTTAATGAAAAATTAGTTGCATTTGGGTAAGCCTTTCATACAACCATAGTGACAATTTAAATCTTCATCATCGCTAAAATCATTATCGTATACATACTCACTTTTAGAGGACCTTGAACTTGACGTCCTAAGAGCTTTAGACTTTGTTATTTTCTTCTTATATGTGTCTTTCTCCTTTTTCTTCTTCTTCTCAAACTTTTTCTCATGCTTGTCTAAGAAAGTAATTTCTTGCTCATGTTCCTCAACCATATCAAAAGATGTAGTGAGATCCAGTGTTGTAAGATCATTAACTTTCTTTATCGCAGTGACCTTCGGTTACTTATTCTTAGTAAGACATCTTATAACTTTGTTAGTAGCAATTACATTGGAAATAAGATTACCAAGTGCGTTCAAAAGATTAATGAAATTTAATATATTTTTCTTAACATCATTATTCCATAGTGCTTGAGACTTAAATGTGGCAAGGCCATTAGCATTATTTTTAGTAATAGCATCATACATATCCTTGTCATATGAATTAACATTAATGTGCATACAAGCTTTTCAATAACTATATTTTTCTTCCGGAAAAAAATTTGGGGTTGTTTTGTAATTCTCTTTAGGTTTGTACGCCATTTTCTAATAAGAGCTTCGAAGTACATAATTAACAGAGCCCTGATACCACTTGTTAGACTATGGCGACTTATATAGAGGGGGGGGGGGGGGAGGGTGAATAGATCCACAATTAAAAATTACCTTTCAAAATATTTACTTGAAAACTTATTTAAAAATAATGTTGAGCGGAAGATTTCTGGCCTAGATCAAAATAGTAGTCTAAACGAACCTAGTTATTGGAAACTCGGATATGCATAAGCCATATAGAATTAAGATAATGATAAAACCAATTAAAATAATAATACCTAAGTTAATAGTTTAATATAAAACACAAAGGTTTCCTAGTTCCGATAAAATCATATTAAAAACAAAACTTAACAATTTATCGAACATGTGGCGCACAATCAGTTTTTCATAATCTTATTTGAGATTTGTTGATATGAAAAAACACCTACAGTTAAAGTGGTTATAAGCTAATAAATAAAGCAATTTAAACTTTAACAATCAAATATAAATTCTATACAAATCAATCGATTAAACAACACATTCAACAATTTGCATATAGAAAGTAAATGAGAGTAAGAGATAGAACATTGCAATTTTCCTTTGAGTTGAACAAGCTAAACAATTTGTCAAACGTGTGAAATCAAAGTTTAAAAATTTTCCTTTATATTGTGTTGATATGAAAAACACTTATAATCAAAAGTGATTATAAGCAACTCAACACATAATTCAAAATAAAAGTAGTCTCGGAAAATTCCTACGCGTCGATAGATTAATATATGCTATTCGACAAATTGGTGTATGAAAATTAAAGCAAGTAAATAAATAAAATAAAATAGACACGAGGACTTGTTTACACAGTTCTCCAATTTCGTCCTCACATGTGGGTACGTCTGCGCCCAATTCCAATGTGGAATTAGGATACTTTCTTAATTTGTAAAAAATATGATTACAAGAGAAGTGTTCAAGAGAAACCCAATAAACCATAACCGTTTGATGTTGTTTCAATCTCTTCTCTTCTTTTTATATTCAACAAGATAAATCACATAATAGCTGCCAATTGATTATCTTGATCTTGCTACTCCTTTGCGTTCTTTATCTCCAAAGCTTTCACACACTATCATTTGCACCTATTGCAACAGAAGACTTCAATTCTATTCGAAGTTCTCGCGCTACTTCTTTTGCGTTCTTTATATCCAAAGGATCCTTTGTGTTCCTTATCTCCAAAGGACTTTCATTAGGTCGCAATCTTCTCTTGAATGTCTTGCACGAAGACCCCTTTAATTCTAAACCCAATATTGTCGACTACACAAGAACCTAATTGGACATTATCAAACCTCGTTTAGATGGCACCCCAATAGAAGATCATTACAATGGAATGTCAGTGTATATGCATAGATTGGAGGTTGAAGATGAAGAGTAAATGTAGGCTAATTTTATGGTATCATCAAGTTGTAATGATGCATGAATGAAGTATTTATAGTTTTGGAAATTTAGGGCAAAAATGACTTTTTTGGAATTAAAAAGATTTGAAAAATTGACCAAAACAATTAGTATATGTCGACCTATAAATCGTATGTGTCAACATATACGTTAAGTTTAAGCTGCATGTGTCAACTTGAAAGAAGGCATGTGTCGGCCGAAGCAAGTCAAAGGCTACAGGATTTAAAACAATAGTAAATGTGTCGATCTGAAATCCGTATATGTAGACACATAAAATAAGAATTTCTACAATTTCAAAAATGCTTCAGTATATGTCTACCTATGCAATGCATGTGTCGACCTGAGCCTTCCAGAGGCTACAGACTTCAAAACTGAATTGCATGTGCCGATCTAAAAATTGTATGTGTTGAAACATGCAATCAAAATTTATGCAGAAACTTATTTTTCATGATTTGAATCAATTTCAAAATGTTTTTTAATAGTTGCTAAGACCCCTAATGCAAAGGAGTGCCACAAGACATAGAGATACCTTCCAATATACAGAAATGTTGGTTTTTCACATTTTTGACATCATGTAAAACATCTAATGACGAAAGTGTTACTCACAAAATCAACATTTCTAAATGGTCCATTAGACGAAGAGGTTTACCTTCAAGGTTTTTGATTCAAAAGAAAGCAAGTAAAGTATATAAGTTGCACAAAGTGCTCTATAGCCTCAAGTAGGCACCTAGTGCATGGTACAAGAAGATCGACTCATACTTAGTCGAATTGGGATTTGTAAAATGCAATTCTAAGTATGGTGTATGTTCAGGTTGTGGCACAAGATATAATAATAATTTGCTTATATGTCGATGATTTGCTGATAACTGGAAATAGCTTTGAGAACTTGTCGAAGTTCAAAGAGCTGATGATGAGAGAATTTGAAATGTCAAATTTGGGAAAATTGTCTTATTTCCTAGGCATGGAATTTTAAATGTCAAAGCAAGGTATGGTGCTACATCAAAGAAAGTATGTCAAAGAGATACTCAAGAGATTCAGGATGGATGATAATGACCCCTACTCCCTAGGCCATAATTCTATTCCAAAATCTACATCGTGTGGCTTACAAAGTGAACATCCTGTAAACTTTCGTCTCCCCGCGAGTCGAGGAGAAGATAAATTTTCTCCGCGAACACACTTTGATCTCCACTCGAGTAGCCGCGTATAAAAATGACATCGTCCCTCGACGTGATAGGGGACCCCGGCGAAACTATGCTCACCATACGGGGAAGTTGGTCTTAAGTCATAACTCTTTTCCTTAGGAGAAACGACTCGGGGGACTTCTGTTCTTCCCTGGACCCACATTTGGACCGAACATCATACAAGGCTCAATCCAACTATGCTGCAAGAGAAGACCAACAGGAGAGATTCTGCCCTTGACCATGTTGGGAAGTGACTCCAATCCTCTCATCGACTAGGATATGCCCTTCAAGGATAATCTCACCGCATGATTGGCGATGAGAGCCAATAACGCTCAAGAGTTCCTCGTGAGCACCCTCCTCATAGGGCAAGAATTCAACGCCTCCGAATATCCCAGAGTTCCCTTGACCTCGAATAGACCATGTCCACGTTCTCCTGATGATTCGGAGGATCCGATTCAGGTTAGAGACCATGTACTGGCCTCCACTACACATGTAGGACCTGACAGTCTCCATTTTAGGTTTGCTCTGTCAGCCTAATATGGGGGGACCTTGACCCAGTGTTGGGGGATATAAATACCCTCTCACTTGAGAGGGCCAGGTATTCACTCACACCCATACTCTCACACTTTACTTGCACTTACTCTTAACCTTACTTTGGCATCAGAGTATCTTGCAAGTACCCCCCACTTCACATTTAACCACAGCTCGACTTAAAGCTGAATATATAGCAGGACCCTATGTTACATATCAAGCAATTTGGATCAGATCGGTACTTGAAGAAATGGAGGTCGAAGTGAAGAAATCTCTTGTATTGTAAATTGACAAAAAGGCAGCCATAAATCTAGCGAAAAATTTAGCTCTACGTGAAAAAGGAGTAAGCATATCGAAGTTAGATTTCACTTCTTGAGAGAAAAGGTAAATTGAGGTGAACTTGAAGTAAGACATAGCTCAAGTGAAACACATTTGGCTGACATTTTCACCAAAGGATTGAAGATCGTCAGATTCCTGAATTTGAGAAAGAAATTATGAATAGTTCAGATAGACTATGACTAGCGTAGGTTCGACAACCTGGATTATAAGAGGTGTGTTGAAATATTAGATTTAATATTTAAATATAATCCAAGTTGTGTAAGCCCAAGCTCAATTAGGATTGTATATAAATAGTCCTAGTTTGTATCATTATTTGTACAATACAACTTATTCAATAACCCAAGCTCAATTAGGATTGTATATAAATAGTCCTAGTTTGTATCATTATTTGTATAATACAACTTATTCAATAATAGAATCCTTGTTTTCCTTATTCTCTCTCTTTCTCCCTCACTAAAAGTGCATCACGCACTGACAGAATCAATATTGGATATAATCAGTCTGAACCAATATTGCAATAACATTTGTTTGTTGTCAGAGACCAAATGTTGTTACACACATGTTAGAATATCGTGTTTCACATGTGTCACTTCTTCACTAGAAACAAATTGAACATACTCCGTATTATTTTACATAATGCAGCCAATCTAAAATAAACAACACTCATCAACCTAACTTTAATTGCTAACCACCCCAACAATAATTCTTGTTTTCACCCGGCCAAACTTACACCTCAACTCCTCGATCTAACTTTAACTTCAAAAATTCTCTAACAAACCTACTCTAACACCTCATTCTCTCAACATCCCACAATTATTGCATATTTACAAACAAATTGCTACTACCCCCACAATTGAGACCCATAACTCATACATTGACACACCACTAACATATCCACATAATCATCTCAGGTTAAGGAATGAATTTAATTTTGATATCAAAACATACAATATATCGTATTCACTGTTCACTAATATAGTGAATAATATTTTATTAAAAAAATATAAAAAATATTTTTTAAAAATTTTTTATTGGAATTAAGGAGGACCAATATAAAAATATATGATTAACCAATTTCATCACTTTATTAACTAATATTTTACACTTCATTAACTAATATTGTTTTAATACTAAAAATTATTTTTAATATCTGGACGTTTATTAGAAAATAGATCGCCTGCTGCTGTTTGTGTTCAGCCATCTCTCATGTTGGTATCCAATGGACACAAAATCATAAAAAATGGCAGCAGATTTGTTGAAGTAAGGAAATAGATAAATGAAGAGCTGAGATTTATGGTAGAATGGCAGCAGCAGACAAACAGCAAGAGATAATCCATATTCTTTTTATAGTGTTAATTTTGGAATAAACTCATAGTATATTTCTTATTTTGGAATTTACAAAACAGTATTATATATACTGTTTAAGTAACAAACTGTAACAAACTAACTAACTATAACAAACTAACTAACTGTTTAGTAACAAACTAAACAGAATTATTTTCATCATGTAATAGCCCCCCACAAGCTGGACTATGGATGTCTAATAGACCAAGCTTGGAAACAAGAGAATCGAAAGAGGGAGCTGCCAAAGGCTTGGTGAGAACATCTGCCAATTGAGCAGTAGAAGAAACTGGTAAAAGGTGGATGAGACCAGTTTGGATTTTCTCACGAATGACGTGGCAGTCAATTTCGATATGTTTTGTCCGTTCATGGAAGGTGGGGTTATGAGCAAGGTAGATAGCACTTTTGTTGTCACAATAGACTGGGCTAGGTTGATCAAAGGAGATGTGGAGATCCTTGAACAAATACTGCAGCCATTGCAATTCACAAGTCAAGCTTGCCAAGGCCCTGTATTCTGCTTCTGAACTTGATTTGGATACTGTAGACTGCTTTTTGGATTTCCAGGATATGAGGGAATTACCAAGGAACACACAATATCCAGTTACGGATCTGCGGGTAGCTGGGCAACTTGCCCAATCTGAGTCTGCAAAGCCAGAGAGTTTGAGTGGAGAGGAAGATGAATAGAACAAACCCTTGGCAGGAGCACCTTTGAGATACTTGAGTACTCGAATTGTTGCAGAATGATGAACTTGCATAGGATGTGAGATGAATTGGCTGAGCTGTTGAACGATGAATGCAAGGTCAGGTCTGGTGGTAGTCAGATATAGAAGTTTTCCAACAAGCCTTCGATAAGCTGTGACGTCTTCGAAAGGTGGTGAGTTATCATCATGAAGCTTCAAGGAGGAATCGAAGGGAGTAGAGCAAGGTTTTGTAGCCAATAAGCCACTATCTTCGAGCAATTCCAAAGTGTACTTTCTCTGATTGAGAAAAATGTCGTGAGTGGATCTGGCAACTTCTAGACCAAGAAAATATTTTAGCCTACCAAGGTCCTTGATTTTGAAAGTGGAATCAAGGAAGCATTTGACATATTTGATTTCCTGCAAATCATTACCGGCTAAGACAATATCATCAACATAGACTAATAAAACAGTAAAAGAAGAGTCATGTGATTTTGTGAAAAAAGAATGATTAGCAGAAGAATATGAGTAGCCAAGAGAGATAAGGGCAGTGGACAATTTCGAAAACCACTGTCTGCTAGCCTGCTTCAGGCCATATAGTGACTTATGCAATTTGCAAACTTTGTTGGTCGAAGAAGTGCAAACTTCATTGGTCGAAGAAGTGCTAACTTCGTTGGTCGAAGAGGTGCAAACTTCGTTGGTCGAAGGAGTGCAAACTTCGTTGGTTGAAGAAGTGAAAACTTTATTGGTCGAAGAAGCAGAAGAAGTGCAAACTTTGTTGGTCGAAGAAGTGCAAACTTCGTTGGTCGAAGGAGTGCAAACTTTGTTGGTCGAAGGGGTGCAAACTTTGTTGGTCGAAGGAGTGCAGACTTCGTTGGTCGAAGAAGCAGGAAGCATGAATCCAGGAGGCAGATCCATATACACTTCCTCATGTATATCACCATGAAGGAAGGCATTGTTGACGTCAAGTTGTTCCAAATGCCAATTCTTAATGGCAGCCACTGAGAGAAGGGTTCGAATAGAAGTAAGCTTCACAACAGGTGAGAAAGTGTCGAAATAATCCACCCCTTCCAGCTGAGTATATCCTTTTGCTACTAAACGGGCCTTGTATCGTTCGATGGATCCATCAGCATGATGCTTGATTTTGTAGACCCATTTGCAACCAATCGATTGTTTGCCTGCAGGCAAATCAACAACAGACCAAGTATTTGTAGATTCAAGAGCATTTAACTCAGATTTCATAGCATTGTTCCAACAATCAAACTTGCAGGCTTGTTTATAGGTTTTTGGTTCTATGAAAGAGCTTATGGATAGATAAAATAATTTGTGATCAGGACTACATTGGCTATAATATAATACAGAAGAGAGAGGGTAGTTAGAGGAACCTGAGTCAGATGCTGGCAGCATGGGGGATAGCAAATTGCAGTGATAATCAGATAGATAAGCTGGAGGTTTACTATTTCGATTGGATTTTCTGGTTGGCACAGGAGGGGAGGGGCAAGGGGAGTTGTTAGTGTCATTTGAGGAAGAAGAGAGGTTAGTGGGAGAATCTGGATGGGGGAGAGAGGTAGGAGAGGAAGGTTCATTTGATGGTGGAGGTAAGTTGGGTGGAATGTTGGTGAAAATATCAGGTGAATCAAGGGAAGAAGGGTCAGGAGTAGGAATTATAGGATTAGGTGCAGGTGGGATGGAGGCAAAAAGGAACACAGTTTCATAAAAGAATACATTCCTTGAAATGTTAAATTCATGTGTGATAGGATCATAGAGAAGGTAGCCTTTTTTGCCTTCCCTGTAGCCAAGAAAAATAGATTTCCTTGCTCTTGGTTCGAATTTAGTGCGATGGTTAAGCAAGGTCGAAGAATAGGCAAGACAACCAAAGACTCTCATATGGTTAAGGCTGGGAGGAGTAGAATGGAGTTTTTGGTAGGGAGAGTGGTTATTTAAAAGAGGAGTGGGAAGACGGTTTATAATATGAATTGCCTGTTGTATGGAAAGGTGCCAAAGGTTGTGAGGGAGGTAAGAGTGGAAATAGAGGGCACGGGCAACATTCAAAATGTGCTGATGTTTTCTTTCCACGATACTGTTCTGTTGAGGCGTTTCCATACAAGACCTTTGATGAAGGATTCCTTTAGAAAGGTAGAAAGTGGTCATGAGAAACTCAGGACCATTATCACTTCGAATGCACTTGAGTTTCTTGTTAAATTGAGTTTCGATAAAGGATATGAAGTGAAATAAATGGTTTCTGGTTTCACTTTTGTTGGCCATAAAAATTGTCCAAGTAAACCTGCTGTAATCGTCTACGAGGGTTAAAAAATACTTGTGGCCACATATGGAAGGTGTGGAAAGAGGGCCCCAAATATCAACATGAAGTAAATCAAAGATGGCAACAGACTTAGTATTACTGTGAGTAAATGGAAAATGTTTTTGCTTAGCCAAATGGCAAGTGTTACAGGGCTTATGATTGTCATTGTAGGTGACAAAAGGAAATTGAGAGGAAATACATTTGTGTATGTAGGGACTTAAGTGTCCAAGCCTAAGATGCTAAATAGTAGCAGGATCGTGTTTAGCAGGTTCTAATTGGGGAGAAGAGGAGGTGTTGACAGAGCCAGATGTGGGAGAGATGGTCTTAGGTGGGGTGGCATCAAGAACATACAATTTGCCAATCCTCCTAGCTGTAAATCCAGTCATCTTGGATTGGGGCAACTGCATAATTTGACAGCAATTAGGAGAAAATTTCACATCATATAAAGTGGAGTCAAAAAGAGTGGTGACAGAGATAATATTGACATGAAATGAAGGAAAGTAATAAACATTGTGAAGGATAAGTGAACCACATAGTAAAACTGAACCAGCAATAGTTGTAGTGACAGAGTCACCATTAGGCATTGTCATAGATTTAGGTGCAATGTGGTATGTGGAAAGGAAACTGGAAAAGATATGGGTGATGTGATCAGTGGCACCTGTGTCAATGATCCACCAGTTATGACAAGGGAGATTTGAGGAATTCTTACCAGAGGAAGTATGAGGAGAGGTATGGGACACAGAATTAGCAGTATAAACTGAATTAGTCGAGGGAAGTGAAGGAGATTGCAAATTAGATTGTTGAAGGAGCTGCAGAATCTGAGTGTATTGCTCTTGAATTGTAGACAAAGCACTTGGACTGGTGTTTGATGTGGAAGCAGCATCTTGAATCGAGTTCACTGTAGAATCAACAGAATTCCCCACAGATGTAGTAGGCTTGCGTTGTTGAAATCCAGGGGGATAGCCATGTTTCAAGAAGCAAGTCTCAATGGTGTGATTGGTGCGGTTACAATGAGTACAGAGTCGGTTTCCACGGCCACGACCACGACCAGGGTTGTGAGAAGAACGATAAGGTGCTTGAGAAAGGTGATTCACAGACGATTGAGACTCAATCGAAGAAGCAGAAGGTGAAAGAAGGTTGAATTGACGTTCTTGTTGAAGAACCAGATTAAACACATTATCAAGAGTTGGCAGTGGTTTCATCAACATAATCTGCGAGCGAACATGAGCGTATTGGTCATCAAGGCCCTTCAAGAACTTGATAACTTTATCTTGTTCTTTGAATTTATGTAAGTCTGAAGCAGCACCACAGGAGCACGGTATAGCGCAAGTACAATCACGAATTGGCCGGAAGTTCTCGATTTCTTCCCAAAGCGTCATCAATTTCGTGAAGAACGAAGAGATATCGAGAGTTCCTTGTTGAAGACGAGCAACATTTTCTTGAATGTCAGCAATGCGAAAAATATCTCCCTGAGAAAAACGATTTTCCAAACTTTTCCAGACAAGAGAAGCCCGATCATACCAGAGAAGAGATTTTGCAATTTCCTCAGAAATTGAGCGTTGAAGCCATGAGAGGACGAGATTGTTGCATCGCAGCCAAGGTTCGTATAGAGAGTCGGAGATAGGGGAGGAGAAAGAGTGCCATCAACGAATTTGATCTTGTTCTTGGAGATAAGAGCTACTTTCATCGATCTGGACCAGATCTGATAGTTCTTGGTATCAAGAACAGGTTGAACAAGAACAAGAAAGGGATTCTCATTAGGGTGCATGTAGTAAGGATTGGAAGGATTGGTAGCAAAATCAGAGTAAGGAAGCGCCATAATCAAGCTGATGCAGCAAAGGAAGAAGAAAGGTGCGGAAAAGAGAATTCAAACTGATACCATGTTAATTTTGGAATAAACTCGTAGTATATTTCTTATTTTGGAATTTACAAAACAGTATTATATATACTGTTTAAGTAACAAACTGTAACAAACTAACTAACTGTAACAAATTAACTAACTGTTTAGTAACAAACTAAACAGAATTATTTTCATCATGTAATATATAAAATCAAATGACATGTTATTCAAATTTGTCATAAACTTTTTTATCAAAACTGCCATGTTATTTCTACACTATTTCTTACAATTGTACTATATTTACTATTCATAAATACAATAAATAATGATATGAACGATAATCATGAACAATTTATGAACAGTAATAACACAAATTGATTAATTGAGTGTAAAAAATTGATTAATATAATTTATAATTTAAACAATAAACATTCGAATATTAAAAATTATTTTTAACTCTAAAATAAAATTGGTTAATAAAATATAAAAGATTGATTAATAAGATGATGAAATTAGTTAATAAATGGGAAATGGATCCTCTCCTACAGTTTGTCAGTTGCTGTTATTCTGCCATAAATCTTAATCCTTCATTTATCTATATCCTTACTTCAACAAATCTGCTGTTACTTTTTATGATTTTATGTGCATTGGATGAAGATAGTTCTTTTCAACCACAAGCTAAATCATATCAAAATTTTACCTGTGTGCTATCCTTTGAATTTTTTCTACTGTGCTATCATTTTTTTAGATAAGAAATATCAAACTAACACTTAATTCATCAATATATATCAATATATCATGATTTCAAAAATATTATTATCGGTAAAGAGCCTTCGCCCATTCAAGGGAGGGAATAGTACAAAATAAAAAAGTTCCGCTCATTCATTTAATGGATGTGTAAGTTTTTTTTTAAATTATTTATTTAATACCTACTGACTTTCCTATAGATTTTATCTGTGAAATTTTTTGCAAAATAACATTCTTACGAAATTATCTACGAACTTCTCAAATATATAATTTTTGTATATATATGATTTTATTAAATTTCGTTGATAAATTCAGAGAAATTTTCATAAAAAAGAAATTTTGTACTAAAATCTATCCGAAATTTCAAAGAATTCAATTTTTTCAAAAAAATTCGTAGAAAAATAAAATATAACAAAAAATATATATAAAATAAGAAGGTCCACCAAATCAATTGACAAATATAATTTAAAATATTATTATTTTTATTTAAAAAATAGTATTTTAATATTTATGAAAGAAAAAAATGATAATTTAGTATTTAAATTAAAAAAAATGATATATTTGTAAAAAATTCTTATCCTTTACCATTGTCCAAGATAAAGTGCAATTGTTATTACGTCAAAGATGACCTTAAATATCTTGCCGATGTGGAAGCAACCACCACTTTGAAGTTTGAACCACAACATTAGTACTAGTGGTTTTTAAAAATTATCATTTGTACTTTTTGAGTCATATATAATATTTTATTTTTAATTAACAAATTGAAATGACGTGGGTAAAATAATATTATAAATATTAAATAATTATTTTTATTATTAAAACAAATTAATTTTTATATTAACTTATTAGTTAATTTAAAATATAACATATATTTATAAAAGTAAAATGAAAAAAACCCACACTAATTGAAATGGCGTGGATACACTAAATTTTATTGTTATTTAGCAAATTAAATTAGAAAAAATAGAGAATAATTTTGAAAAGTGAGATAGGTTAAAATTAAAAATTATACTATATTTTGTTAAAAGAATCTCTCTGTTTTTTATTCACAAATATAGTTAAAATTAGATTCATACTCATATCCTTAATCCATTAATTTGATAATATTATCATATTTGGTTAAACGTGTGATGATACTTGATAAGGACATAACACACATGTACAACATCAAAAAGGACAATAGTAGATTTTTAAAAGACAAAACAAGTAACCATTTTCAACACGTGGCTTTTCTAATCCACAAGCTAAAATTAAAATATAAAAAAAACAACACAGAAAAAAAAAACATAAAGCAAAAGTTTAACTCAATCAGCTGATACTGTCTCCTTCACACGCGGCGTAGCGTACTCTCAATTTCTCGCCACCGCCACCAAACACCAATCTCTCTCTCTAAAACGTTTCTCTTTTTCTCTCTCTAAAACTTTTCTCTTTTCCCTCTCTCTCTAAAACAAAAATCTACAACACCACATTATCGCATCATAACAAGTAACAACACATACAAAGTAAGCAAATAAATTTACATTCTTTCTATGTTCATGTTTTTTTCTTATTCTCATTATTTTTCCATTTACTTCAAAAATTACTTGATTTTCAAAAATACTTACTTCTATTACACCGATTTGTTCATTTTTATTCTAAATCGGATTATTATATTATTTTTCTTCTATTCTCTTCTCATTCTTCTTCTCCTTCTTTTCGTTACTTTCTGAAACTATGAGGTAATCTTTCTCTCTCTCTTTCTCTTTCTCTTTCTCTTTCTCTTTCTCTCCATCTATTCAAACTCCAAAGTGATAATGGCGAAAAAATATTTTTATTTTTTATTTTTATTTTGACTTGTGGAAAATAATAATTGAATTGATTGACTTGTTTATTTGTTTTATTTGGAAAGAAAAGTGGCATGAGGATTTGAAGGCGTTGATCGTGGTTTGATTCTGAGTATTTTCTGTAACTTTCTCGAGAGAAAATTAATGGCATCTTCGTCATGTTCTGGAAATTCGCTCACAAATGTGGATCGTTTTGTTCTCAGTGTCACTCCAGAAGTTCCTTCTCACAATCTTGTTCTTCAGGTATTTTTATTAATTTTTTAATCATTTTTTATTATATTTTTAAAGAATGAAATTTTTATTTTTTTTATTTGCATTCTAATCTATTAATTTGGTTCGAGAATCAATTTTGTCATCACAATTTCAGCTCTCTTCTGATCACAACTGTAGAAATTAAACTGTGGTCCTCCCTATAAGTCCATACTCACTAGTGGAATATGAATAAATTAGTTAATTTGGGGATAATGGTGGATACAATTTGATGTAAATTAATTTTTGGGAATTTGAATTGATTTAATGAATGAAGATTTCTTGAGATTTTGTTGACGAGGCAAAATTAATTAAAAATCTGATTTTTATGTTAAATAAATGTAGAAAAGTGACCAGGCTTTTGAGAATTGAATGATAAAGTACTGGATTATAAACTAGAATACGAAAGTTTGTAATAATTTAATGAATGTTGTTTTGTACAGTAACATCGGATTTTGTTTTATGTGCGTCAAGGGTCTTCAAGGTGAGACTTTTATGTCCAAAGATTGGAAAATGCAATAATGAAGGACGGATCAAACGACCCCGTTTTAAGGAATATTCCTTGATACCATTTATATGTAGTTATCTTAGGTGACAAACGTCATTTTAGTCATTTTAGACCCTTCCCACAAAAAAAAATGAAATGGGTCAAGGTCATGAGTCTAAAATCTTGATTTGTTCTTAAAAAAAAAGAGGGTGGGGCGGGTTTGCAAGTAATGTACTTTTAAAGTTTAAAAATTTTAAAATTTTATATTAATGTTAGTGCTTGCAAAAAAAAAATGTAACGATGTATCAGAGATTATAAATTTAAAATTGAAAATTTTAACTAGCTTCGAAAAAAATGTAGGCAAAACATAATTGTCCGTTGAGCAAGTAGCGTTCTAATACGAACCAGGATATATTAAAATATAGATTTAGTCCTTTAAAATATTCTCCACTAAAACCAACTAGGGAAAACACTCTGGTAAATTTAAAGTGGGTTTAATTAATTACTTGGAAATACTAAAACTGAATTTTATCATATGTGTAAGTTTGTGATATTGTGATTTTGGAGAAGACTAAAGACAGGTTTATTTAATTCTTCATCATTCCATTGGTTTGGGAGTTAGGGGTAGGACCAAGGCTTATCTGGAAAGATAAGCTTTGTGATTAAACTTTTAAAAAAGTTTAATGTCACGTGATTCTCATTGCTTGTTCACTCTGCCCCATGTTTGTTGGTCATAAAAAATTGGTCCCTGCATATGGGGGTATGGTTTTCTAAATACTTTTAATTATGGAACATGTTTAATTAACTTAATTGGTTATGCCAGGATATTCTAAGGAGGTTCTAGATTCGAACACTGGCTACTAACATAGTACTATCTTTTGTAAGTGTTATAAACAAAGATTCTCATTTCAAGTTCATTGAATAGTTGATGTATCTTATTTATATTAAGACCAAATACATTTTAGTAACAAGAAGAAATGCTGGGTTCAAGTGTGAGCGGTTAAGTCTCACATTGTCTATGATTCATTAGAATGTTGAGTTATAAGAGTGGTGACTCAGATACCTAATGTCTTAATATTTTGGATGGAGACGTGTCTCTCTTATGGTACTGGAGCATTGAGTCCATTGTTGTTGGAGATGTGTCTCTCTTATGATATTGGAGCATTGAGTCCATTGTTTTTCCTGCTTTCCTGATTGATAATGATTCCTTATAGTTGAATGGACATTGGAACGAATTTTCAATTTGTTTACTTGTGTTGTATAATTTTGCAGAGCTGTTCTAATGAACTAAATAGCCAATGGCTACCTCTTGGCAAGGACACTATTGAATGCTTTGAGTTGAAAGATCTTTGGAACTGCTATGAAAAATGGAGTGCATTGGGTGCTGGTACGCCGATGCTGTTGGGAAACCACGATGCTTTGATGCAATATTATGTTCCCTATCTATCTTCCATCCAAATCTACACCAGTAAGTCTGTTGCAGCTTCTTCCAGGTAAACATAAAATAGTATTGCAAATTTATTTACCAAATGCATCGACAAAATGGTCGAGTGAGTAATTTTCTTTATTCCCTTTAAGGATTAAGAAAGAGGAAAGTGATGCAGCTGAATCTGAATTTGATTCCTCGAGTGAAGATAGTGGAAGTGATAGCCTATCTAGATCATTAAGTAACAATTCTAGCAAGGCATGGGATGCTGATTCCTTGGATTCGAGCTCTGATCAATCAGGTTCGTGGCCAACAAGGGATATGCTTGGATACCTTTATTTACAGTATACCGAGACTTTACCGCCTTGGTTGAGGATTCCATTTTCTTTGAAGGTAAGACTTTGATTACTAAGTAGTACACACAAGTTTTTGGAGGTAATACAAAAAGGAATGTAATGATATATGCTCTCTCGCACAATGCCCGCCGTCTGGTGATTTTTCTTGTCTCAGATATCGGAGCTTGCTAAAAGCCATCCAGCATTGATGACTCTGAAAAGTGTGGATGTTTCCCCTGCAAGTTGGATGGCTGTTGCTTGGTGAGAACAACTAATTATTCGTGTTATCCTTAAATCTTCTTGTTCTTGAAGAGATAGATGTAGTAATCTATAAGGATTACACAGAGTTGGAAGGTAATCCGACAATAAGTTGTGTCGCTACCTCATTTTTGGTGACAAAACCAATTCTCTTAAAAACAAGGTCCATAGTCTTAAGAGTCAACATTTTTATGCACGAGACTCTACTCTTTGAAAAAGATCCAATGTCTTTGCTTCTTAAAGATGAACATTTCAACTTGGAAGTGTTTGATGTGTTCAATTGGCCCTTTTTTTCGCCGTAGTTGGAAGTTTGAAAGTAACTTGTAGTTTAAAAGATACTAGTAGTAGTTTTGTGAACTGTCACAAATCTTAGGAGGCTTGTATTTGCATACTTTTTCTGTTAGATTTCAAGGTAGAAAGTTCTTATACCGAATTGTTTATCTTTGGATAGGTACCCTATTTATTCCATACCGAATCATCAACCAAGTGAAAAGGAGCTCTCTGCATGCTTCCTAACTTACCATACACTATCATCATCTTTCCAAGGTATCTTGATGTAGTAGTCATTAGTCTTTTTCCGTTTAACGAGTATGTTTTCCCAAAATCCTACTAACATTTGAAATCATTTTGAGTTTTTGCTTGTCAATGTTTTTTTGTTTCTTTTCTTGCATTTCACAAAAGATACAATGTGTATGATCACTCATTTTCACGTGCACACGCTCATAATATCTCTGAGTTTTTTGGGTATAACATCGTGCGTTTTTCTATTTGTATAACATCGTGCATTTGTTGTTCTAACAAGTTCTCATTCTGCAGATTGTAAAACCACATATGATGATATAGACATAGGAAAAGACATAAGCTGTTCTGAAGAATGGGCAGGTGTGGGAAAGAAAAGCAAGGAAAACAAGAGTGGTTTTAAATCTCTGTCTCCTTTCGGGATGGCCAGTTACAAAATGCAGAAACCTTTTTGGTTAAACTCATCATCCTCTTCTGATTCTGGCAACGAAAGGGTGTCTGACATGTACAGTGCCGCAGAATCGTGGTTGAAGCAACTCAACGTTCACCACCACGACTTCAACTTTTTCACTCTCCGGTCTCCTTTGTAAATTGGTTTCAGTTTTTATTTACTAACTCACTTCCGCCGCCTTATTTAGTTTGGTACTTGAACAGAAGAAGTTTTAGTGAGGCGCAGTTTTGGAAACAATGACAAGCTGAGGTTATATGTCGAAGGATGTGTAATCCTTCGCAGAGTTGAGTTTTGTTTGCGTATTTTCCAGATAGACCGTTATGTTAGTTTTCAGTGTTCATATCTTGTTCTTTCTGATTAGTACTCTTTCGATGTCTCTTAAGTCACCCAGTCTGCTGAGAACTAGTCTCCGATCGATAATAGCAGTTTGGAGGTGACTAAACTATAACATCTTTTGTACATTTTATTTATTTCTTAAGGAAATGTTTTTTGTGTTTTGTATATCTTTCATCTCTTCTAATCTGGAATTAGGGAGAATGCAAACACTATAATGTTGATCAAATAATGAGTTCTTAAACCAACAAGTTGTTAGGAAAAGATGTTATCTTTGTGATTTTGGGGTTAGAATCAAGAATAGGCACAAACTTCATTTTCTTTCAAACCTTGCCTATAACTAAGTTGGAGGTAAAATTTCTATGTCATGTGAGTGTACGCATGCTTCCAAGCTAAATCAGACACATTATAAATAAAAAGTGTGATATAAGTTTTTTTTTGTTCATATAACATTTTTTGTTGTTGTTCATATAATTATTATAACTTTGATTTTTATCATTATTTTTTTTACAAATTTGTTCTTTGTGTTAACTCGATCGAACGAAGATATCATTCTATTGTTTGGAAATTTTTGGATGGAATAAGATAATTTATTCATTTCGTTCAAATTGGATGGGAGGAAATATGGTGGTAAGTAATGGAATAGAATGAAATCAATAACACTTTATTCTGCTATGCTCCATCCTTTTTAAAATTATCCAAACAATAGCATTTTATTTTATTCCACCTCATTTCGCTCTGCTCTATCTTGTCGCGGAGGGAAATTGAGATTAAGCTACTGATTAACTTAACTCGGAAAAATAAGAGTCGCCACCGAATTTTATTGTTTTCAAGAGAAAGAAAAAATATCAAAAAAAAAAAAACGAACGCGAAAATAAAATAAAGAAAAAGAGATTTGGATACGTGGGTTGGTTATGCAAGAGAATGGTATTAGCATCCTTCACATCTATGATGCTCTATAGGAACCTCTTGAAAATATGTGTTATGATAAAAATTGAGATTAAGCTTAACTCAGAAAAATAAGAGTCGCCACTGAACTTTCTTGTTTTCAAGGGAGGAAAAATTCAAGAAAACCGAACGTGAAAATAAAATAAAATAAAAAAAGAGAAATATGGATTCACAGGTTGGTTATACAAGGGGAAGTTATTATCACCCTTCACATCTATGGTATTCTATAGGAATCTCTTAAAAATTCGTGTTATGATAAAAAATTGGATTGTTTGCAAAAATAAAAATTGGGGTGATGAGAAAATAAATATTTTTATTATATGTTTATACTCGTCAAGACTTTAAGAGTCATGTGCATATGTATCCTCCATGTGGAATGAAGAAGTCAAAGTCTTGTAGTTCGTGGTAAAAATAATCTCGAAATTTTGTTGATTCATTTTAAATTAAAAATACATTTTATCGTATTCGAGTGAAAAAATACAACTTACTACTCACAAGTATGAGAAAGTGAGCATTTGCATCATCTTGAGATGAAGAATTTTACTTAGATTTTCTCACAAGCATGTCTCAACATTCAAGTAAAAAATATCAATCACTTAACAATATAATGTAGAAGTATAGTGGTTTACATCACTACTAGAATAGACTAATATCCAATCTTTGAAAATGTGTTAAAAGAAAAGTGCACAAAGGCACAAAAATAAATTTGATGAGGTTTGTCTTTTTTAGAAGTTTTGAAAAGAGTTTGAATATGCTTAAGTGTTTTAACATTTATTAAGAAAAAATTCTGGGATCACTTGACAAGGTCAAGGTTTATTAAGAAAAAGTTTGGAGTTTGAAATAAGAAGTTTTGAAAATAAGGAGATGTTTTAAAAATAGAAAGAAATTTTGAAAATTGAAGAAGTAGGTAGGAGATGAAGAGGCTATCCTAAAATATAAAACAAATAATATAAAATAAAATATCTCATTGTAAGGTAGCTCAAGAGAAAACCTCTGTGTGTGTAAGTATACTAACTACAAGATGAAGTAAGCATTTGACATTGGTCAAAATGACATTTCTTTCTCTTTGAATTTAGCCACAAGATAAGCAAGTCAGATGAACAAGCACATAAGCAGATGAACATCAAAATGTCCATATGAATATGAAGGTCACAGACCCACAAAGAGAATTTTAAGTCTTCAAGTAAAGATCAGAGATTCTCAGGACAAGACCAAGTTTTGAATGAAGTGCAAAAGTCCAAATGAATTCCAATGTCTCAAATATAACCACCCCAAGCAAAAGAAAATACTGAGTCATAAGGTCCAAGGTCCAAAATACTCCTTAAGCAAGGGATAGTAACACAGAGTCCACAAGTTTAGATGGAGGTTTTATCCATTTTATTAATGTTTTTTGTTCTTTTGAAGCAATAAAGCAAAATAAGCAAAAAGATAAAAGACATAAAGTAAAAGAAAAAAATGTACATGACAAGAATATAAATGACATGAATCTAAATGATAATAAAGTAAAGAGCATAAAAGTAAAGTTAGATTTTTAGCACAATTAATATGTCAATGTCAGTGTTAATAAGGAATCAACCGAGTCGAGACAATTTAATGTTATATTAAGCAATCGTAAGTGGACTTATGTAGAAGTCACACCTATGTGAGATTATCCAATAATGATTTATGTGTTAACATGTTAGAGGAATGATACAAAATCATCCTCCTAAAATAATATCACACAATGATCAAAACAAAAGTAACAGAAGAAATATAGAGGAGGAGAGATGATCAAGCACACTTGAAATGTAACAAGAGATCATCTATCATTAATTTCAATCATTCAAGTTCCCAATACAATGAGATAAACTTATCATTAATCTAAAGTACCAAAAATAATCAAATGAATATTTAAATGATAAATTTGAAATTATAAAAATTTATGCAAGCAAAGTATCATTCAAATACTAATTGAAATTGATGAAGCATTGATCAACCAAGTCATGAACCAAGTCAACAAGAGTCAAATAGAAATAGATCAAAATAATAATTAAAAATGATTTAAAATGATTTTGAAAATGCTTTAAAATAAAAATTTAAATAGAAAATTTCAAAGAAACATCAAATAAATTACCAAAATAATTGGAGAAAATTAGAAATATTATAAGTAATTAGATCTCAAAAGTTAGAGTGAAAAATGTTTCAAAATGCATGAGAAATAAATGTTAAATGAAAATGAAAAAAGAAAATGGAAAGAAAATAGAAAAAAATGATTAAAATGATATTAAAAATCTAGAAAAAAATATATGTGATAGAAAATATTTTATTGATTTATGAAAATAAATTGGAGTAAAAAGTGTTAAAGAAACTATTTAAAATAAATCAGAAAAGAAAAAGAGAAATTAAAATGAATTAAAAAACAAAAATAAAATAAAAATAACAAACGGCTAGCTCCGTGTCTGGCTATGATTGGATGAAATTTAAACTTTCTCATCAGAATACGCGCAACCTGCATCATTTTCAACCTTGGAACGACTATTGCAAATTCATGAACTCTGAGTTTTAAGCTCAAACAACACATGATTAAGCTTCTACTCATGTCATCATTCATGTGTATTGGCATTAGAGCCATTGATTGGCTCTAAGCAAAGAGAATTTGCTCAGAAACACATAAAACCATAATGCTTCAAAGTAAAATTAAATGACAAATACGAAGAATAAATTTCAAGTAAGTGGGGGCTTTGAGTTACTGAATAAAGACGAAGAGTGTGGTAACTTTCTTGTTCAAAAATTTAACTTGTATCTACCTTTCTAGTTGAAGATTCTAAGGTCAACAATAGTGAAATTGAGTTGAAGGTTGCAGGAGGTTTTGAACTTCTGGAATGCTTCAGTTAGCTTCAATGATGTGATGACACCAAATTACATCATTTTTTTGACTCGATTTATACATGTTTTATTGTCATTTTGTTTTACATTTTCTCTTTTATGCTGATATTTGTATGTGTTTCAGGTATTTTACCATTTAGGAGTCATATGCAAAGAAACGAAGCAAAACGGACGAAAAATGAAGAAATGAAGCCGTTTGCATTTAAGACGACCACCATGGCGTTTACCAGGTGGCCATGAGTGGTCCACGTCTCAACGGTCAGAAGACCAAGTCCTGCCCACTTTGAGAGCATAGTATTCGCCATGGAGGTGTGGCGGTCGCCACACGTTAAAAGTTCGCTACAGTTGAATTGGGTCTTGACTTGGTCTTGCACTTCCTCCTTTTTCTCCTATTTTTTCATTGCACGAATTCAGCAGCTTCATCCACCCTTTTAGGGTTTTATTTTTATTATAAATAGGTCTTTTGGTTACTCTTTTGGATCATCCAACCTTAGCACAACCTTAGGCAGAAATTCACTGATTAAAAGTTATAACTCATCACATCGAGGGGTTATAGCATTGTTCGAGCTTTTGTTGCTGTTGAGTTTGGAACACTTTTATTTGAAGCATTTTAATCTTGTCGTCATTTTATATTCCGTTGAAGTCTTATTTCAAGTTATTTCTAGTTGTACTAAATTAAAGCCTCTGATTTGAGCAGGTTCTTATTTTATTCAGTACTTTACGCTTTATTTATCTTGCCTCTATTTTCATGTCTTATTTACCTTGCCTTTATTTTCCTTCCATTACTTTCCTCACAACTTATATTTCAAAAACCTCTTTTATCAAATTTACCATTGTGTTTAATCATATATTCCGATCAATTATTTATTTGTTTATCGTAACTATGTGTTGGCTGAAGATTTTGATAATGTTATTAGAAGCCAAATGAATTAAACGTTTCGATCGAAATGAGGTAAAGCGTCATGTTTCGAAGTAGCAGAAGCAGTGTTTCGAATAAGCATGTCAAAGCTTGGAGCTTCGAGTGGCAATTATGGGAACATATCTAAAGAAGTCTCGAAATAACAACAAGGCTGTGTCTGGGAAGTGCGTTCGAAACGGAGAAGTACCAAAGCATTTGAAATTCAAATGGAAGCGGGACATTCGAAGTTTGAAAGTTATGTGCTGGAGCATTTGGGGACACGTGGAAAGAAGAAAGAGGCATTGTTCTGCATGTTCTGAACGTGGCATAATCCTATAGCAAGACTGTTATGGTCGAATTAGTATAAATAGAAGTCTTAGTATTAGGATTTCGTGTGTCATATCTATTGTACTAAATACTCAGTAACATTCAAACTACCACATGGCAAGGGAAACGAATGCAAGAGAAATGTACGTATGATAGCACCATGTATTTCTGATTTAATGAAAACCTTTTACCATTTCCAGCACTTTCCTTTATCTTTTTGTCAAGTAACATTTACAAGTTTTCTCATTTACAGTCTTTTCACTTCGAAATCTCTTCTTCAAAGTTTTACATTTTAATGCTTTCTTCACATTTCAAGCACTTTACATCTCAGAAAACTGTCATATTTTCCATACCTTTACCTTCAAGTCTTATCCTTCGAACGCATATTTTTACTTAAAGTCATTTACAGATTTCTTGCATTAAACGCTTTCTTCATATTTCAAACCTTTTACGTTCCAGAAATCCTTTACATTAACTGTTTTATAATTCGAAACCATTTACTTGACTTTTATGCAATTTTACATGTCTTTACAATTAACATTTATTCATGCAACTTAGTTTCGTACACGCACATTTTGATTACATCTTTAGACTTTTTGAGAGAGAAATCGAAATAAGCCAAACGCATATACAACACTCAAATATCAACCATGAATATTTGTTCGATCGTGAGAGTAACCTTAATGTCCAAGGAATCCTAGGATCAATCTAGTCGATCCTGTGAGTTACCAGAGGAATTGAATAACAGTCAGAAAGATTATTCGATAGTTTGGAAGACTAGCGGTTGTTTACCAGAAATCACTAGAAACAAATTGGCACGCCCAGTGGGACCAATAATTAGATATTAGAAATAAAGATTGTTGAGACATAACCATTATAAAAATGTTGGAACCTAAGAAGTTTGCTGTTTTATGAACCTGAGAAATGGTAAAATAACCAACAGCAACCAACCTTCATCCAGAAGAAAACGTTTGGACAAAATGTCTAATTTTGACAATCAACAAGGGGAACAAAATGGCCCACATACAACAGGCACTAATGCGTCCACTTCGATCGGAACATCTAATGTAATCCCTTCGAATGCACAGTCTGTTGCATCTTCAACCAGTAACATAGCCACCAATGGAGTAAGTGGCATATCAACTAATAGTTCGATCTTAGGAAATACTGGAACCATTGGTTACCCTGGGGGATTTGTTCCACCATCAGGGACACAATCCCATTTCGCCACTCCATTAACTAGACCACCCGGTTTCGATGGGAATAGAACCAGAAATTCCTCTTATGGAATGCCAACATCTTTTATGGCAGGTTTACACAATTCCACATCGAATTCATCCCCACAACTAGGGTCTGGGTCTGGGGCGAATCAGTTTATGACAAATAACCAAGGGTCAGTGAGTTATAGCACAATGCCTATCTTAACCACAGACAACCAGTTGGATTTTAGGCAATTGATGGATGACAGTAACCATAATATGATAGGGGTGTTAGCACAAACCATGCAGGAGATATTTGCCCCAATAGTGCAAAATGTGTCTGTGACAAACAGAGAAAACGCTGACAATATGAGTCGAATAGCAGATTTCTTTGCTCCCCCGGAAAGGCGTAGGCAGAATCAGGCGGGATTTCGAGTAAACATGCCTGTTATAGAACAAATTGCTAACGACCCAATTTATAGACCACCCAGAGAAGAAGTTAACTTAGGGGCCAGGGCACCAAGGTTAGAAGCCCCAATAATCCCGGGCCCACAAAGAGAAATTATGGAACCAGGGGCAAGGGTCGAAAGGCTAGAAGTCCCAGAGTTTCGAGAAGAACAACCTAGGGGAGTTGTCTTGGTTGGTCGAAATCAAGATGCTGATGCTGTCGTTCATAGAATTCGAAACGATGACATCTTGGCAGAAAACAACCTAACCACCATGATAGAGAGAGTCATGGCCCAGAATGGCCTCAACACATGAATGAGAAGGCCAAATTATGCTTCTCCTATATTGGATTTCATAATGCATACTGATTTACCAAGGGGATATAAAGTCCCTAAATTTACAAAGTTCGCTGGGGATACCAATGAGTCAACAGTCGAACACATAGCGAGATATCTAATCGAAGCGGGAGATATAGCCAATAATGAAGATCTCAGGATCAAATACTTCCCAAGTTCCTTGACTAAAAACGCCTTCACATGGTTTACCACTTTGCCTCCTGGGCCCATTGACACTTGGGCTCTCTTAGAGAGATTATTCCATGAACAATTTTACATGGGACAGTCGAAAATAAGTTTGAAGGAATTGGCCAGTGTTAAGAGAAAGTTCACTGAACCCATAGATGATTATCTGAATAGATTTAGGCTTTTGAAATCCAGATGTTACACAGTAGTGCCTGAACATGAGTTAGCCGAAATGGCCGCTGGTGGCTTGGATTATTCTATTCGAAAGAAACTAGACACTCAATATTTGAGGGATATGGCTCAGTTAGCCGATAGGGTTCGACAGGTCGAAAGACTAAAGGCCGAAAAAGCCAGAGTCTTTAAGAATAGCAAGAAAGAAAGGATTTCCTATGTTGGGACTGAGAAAGCAGAAGAATATCCTGAATTCGAATTCGAAGAGGTCGAAATCGACCTCGCTGAATTAAAACAGGCTCCGCCTTATTCTTGTAAATTGTTAGTTCCCACAAAAGGGAAAGACATTGTTGAAAATGAGAAAAGTGACAAATTTCCAAAGAAGGTTTATACCTTCGATGTCATTAAATGTGACGAGATTTTTGACTTACTTGTCAAAGATGGCCAACTAATTGTGCCATCAAATGTCAAAATACCTCCTTTGGATCAAAGAAAGAAGAGAGGATTTTGCAAATATCATAGTTTCCTAGGCCACAAAACCTCACAATGTTTTCTTTTCAGGGACCTAATTCAAAACGCGATCAAAGATGGCAGACTAAAGTTTGCTGATAAGGTGAAGATGAAAGTGGACGAAGATCCCTTGGACGTCGCAGACACCAACTACTCCGAGCCTGCATGCATTGGAGAGGTCAACATGGTGGAAACTGATCAAAGCGACGCCCTAACAGGAGAGAAGGGTACTGAAGCTGAAAACTGGGTGATGGTCGAAGTCAATAAGGAGGTCACTGAAGACATCCAGAATACGCCAGAGACTTCGATTGCCGCACCTGTAGCTGTTGCAAGAGAAACCCAGGCTACTGAAGGCCAGGGAAATCAAAACCAAGAACTAACACAAGTCACTGAAGGCTTGAGGCTGGAATTGGAGAAAGTCCAAATCACGCAGCCAATTTCCCCTCAGAAGGAAATATGGGACACTCTAGGGGAACCCAGTGGAAAATTTGACTATTTGGTCAAATATTCTGCCCCAGAGAGTTCGAAGGTTCAGATTAAGGATATAAAGCCCACAGGATGGGGCGATGATGAAGCGAAGGGGGACGATGTTGAAATAAATATGGTGGATATGGAAAGACCTCGCTCTGAGATGGAGGAAGTAGAAAAATACTTAGAAAAAGAAAAGTATAGAATGGGGGATAATCACACTGGAGATGCTAGTCTCAAGGATTATCTCATGACATGCCACAAAGGAGATTCAGGCATGATATTATGCCCTAGGTGCAGCATCCCCTACAATCAAAGAATCGCTGCGAATTTCGAAAGGGTACAGAGGACTCGAACTGGCAACAATTGGCGCCAGGATAACCAGCTTTTTAGATGTTATCCCAAGGCTGGAGAAAGTTTGCTGGAATTTGTGTTTCGCTGCTACAAAGGGGCAACCAAGTGCTTGATTTGCCCAAGGTGTTCTGCTGTGTATGACCAAAGCATGGCCAGGGCCTTCGAAACGATTCCCTTCGCCCTTTGCTGGAACCATCAAGAAACTGTCCAGATGGGCCCACGTTTCGACAGCAGACACAAACAGCGAAGGCCTGATAGCCCTCACCCCAAGGCTGCTCGAAGAGTGACTTTCAAACTCCCTGCTGAAGTGCCAACCGATAGATGGTTACAGGTCAGAAATGACAAAGGCAAAGATAGATGGAGAAATGCTGAACGAAATGCACGCCATGCTATGACATACAGGAGGCAATTCAACACAGTAAAAAGGGAGGAGGTGAGATTAGAAAATTACAAAGGAAGGAACCCCATGTCAAGATCCCAGTGGCGCAGACAGCAAAGGATTCGAAAGGCTGAGAGAGAAGCTGTGGCAAACAAAGGGGTTACTTCAACAAAAAACCAAGGTGAATCTAGCACCAACAAACCAAAAAATCAAACTGAAGACAAACCTCCAGTCAATAGGAGGCTCTTCTCTGAAGTACAACGCGATGAACCAAAGGAATACACTCCAGGCCCGGAAGAGGACGAAGATATGATAACAGATAACTTCGAATCGGAGGGGGAGTCTTCATTTAACCTGAACTGTAACGTGGTGTCTGTGCTTCCCTGCGAATTTGGGCAGGAAACCGAAATCGATGAATATGAGGAGGAAGACACCACAGATTTGATGAAACATAGGCCTGTGTGCTACTATGTGATGGACAATGGGGCTGTTGAGGAACAAAATGCGTTCTTTGAACGTCCAGAACCTGCAATGAAGAAGCATCTCAAGCCACTTTTTATTCGGGCGAAAGTTGGTGTCCATGGTGTGAACAAAGTTCTAGTGGATGGGGGTGCTGCAATCAATTTGATACCCCATTTCATGCTAAAAAGATTAGAGATCCGCGAAGGAGACATCAAGCCCCATAATATGGTTCTGTCCAATTATGAGGGAAAAGTGGGCAAAACACTGGGAGTGGTCCAGTTGGAATTGACAATAGGCTCAAGTTGTAGGCCCACCATGTTTATGGTGATCGAAGCCAAGGACAACTATAAATTACTGTTGGGAAGGGAGTGGATCCATGGCGTGGGGGCAGTTCCTTCGTCAATGCACCAGCGACTAGTTCTGTGGAGAGATGATGGAATCGTGGAAAACATCGAAGCAGACCAGAGTTACTTTATGTCAACTGTCAATTTAGTTGACAAGAGGGATTATGATAAAAATCTGGCAAAGATTGCTCCGTGTGTTCCAAATGATGAGATTAACGAAACCAGAAACGCCCACTACTACATGACCCTTCGCCATGATGGCCTTTACTGGGATAGAACAATAATCAATGAAGAAGAGGCAGTCGAAAACACTATACAAAAACGGCCAGCAGGCTGGGACTTCGACAACCTTATCCATGACTGAGTCCACCTTTTTCGAAAGGATTTCGGCCTATATGGCTGAGAACGAATCAAAAGCGGCCTTAGAGGATGAAATAAATAAATCAACTATAAAGATGAACGAAGTAAGTGGGGATGGCTCGAAATGCTCACCCTTCAGAGAATTTGAGATGGATCAAAGGTTAGATGCCATCTACGATAAAGAACCCTTAGGCTTCGAAAGGGACCCCTTAAACTCAGGTGCCAAAATGTTGGCACAAGATCCACTCGAAGAAGTCAACTTAGGGGATGAAAAAACGAAAAGAATAACCTACATAAGTGCAAAACTCAGCCCAGGCCTCAAGAAGGAAGTAATCGAAGTCCTCAAGGAAAATAAAGATTGCTTCGCATGGGATTATGACGAGATGCCTGGTTTAAAGAGGGAGTTGGTCGAACACAGACTGCCAATCAAAGATGGCAAGAAGCCCATCAAACAAACTCCCAGAAGATTCGCACCAGCAGTTCTTACAAAAATTAAAGCTGAGATCGAAAGGCTGCTGCGTTGTAAATTCATCAGAACAACAAGGTACGTCGAATGGTTAGCAAACATAGTACCTGTTATTAAGAAAAATGGTTCTTTAAGAATTTGCATAGATTTTAGGGATTTAAACACTGCAACCCCTAAAGATGAATATTCCATGCCTGTGGCAGAAATGCTAGTAGATTCTGCTGCAGGGTTCGAATACTTGAGTATGTTAGATGGATACTCTGGGTATAACCAGATTTTCATTGCTGAAGAAGATGTTGCAAAGACAGCATTTCGTTGCCCAGGAGCCTTAGGCACCTACGAATGGGTGGTGATGCCTTTTGGTTTAAAGAACGTTGGGGCAACTTATCAAAGGGCAATGAATTCAATTTTTCATGATTTCATTGAAACCTTCATGCAGGTGTATATTGATGATATAGTCATCAAATCTATATCTGCAGAAACACATTTGCATCATTTAAGCCAATCATTCGAGCGAATGAGAAAACATGGCTTAAAGATGAATCCCCTTAAATGTGCATTTTTTGTGCAGGCTGGAGATTTTCTTGGTTTTGTGGTTCACAAGAAAGGAATTGAAATCAACCAGAACAAAACCAAAGCCATAATGGAGACGAAAGCACCTACGTCAAAAAGGGAGTTGTAATCTCTGCTAGGGAAAATTAACTTCCTCAGAAGATTCATTTCGAACCTAAGTGGAAGAACCCAAGCTTTCTCTCCGTTACTTCGTCTAAAGCAAGGCCAAGCCTTCGAATGGAACGAAGCTCACCAGGAGGCATTTGACAGGATAAAAGAATACCTTTCTCAGCCTCCTATTTTGTCTCCACCTTCATGGGGAAGTCCATGAGATTGTACATATCTGCCTCTGAAGTTAGTATAGGTAGTATGCTAGCACAAGAAGATAGCAATGGTATCGAAAAAGCCATATACTATTTAAGTAGAGTGCTAAATGATGCAGAGACCAGATATAGCAATTTAGAAAAGCTATGTCGCTGCTTGTATTTCTCTTGTATGAAACTCAAGTATTATATAAAACCTGTTGATGTTTATGTTTCATCTCATTTCGATGTCATTAAACATATGCTTTCAAAACCAATAATGCATAGCAGAGTTGGCAAGTGGGCTTTAGCCTTAACATAATATTCTTTGACTTTCATGCCTTTAAAATCTATGAAAGGTCAAGTGATTCCTGACTTCATTGTGGACCATTCTTTGGTTGAGCAGACTGTCATGAGTTACGTCGAAATGCAACCATGGAAATTGTACTTTGATGGTTCAATCCACAGGAATGGAAGTGGTGTTGGAGTCCTTCTGATTTCTCCTGAAGGAATTCCAACAAAATTCAAGTATAAATTAGATGGTCCTCGTTGTTCGAACAACGAAGTTGAGTATGAAGCGCTCATTGTTGGACTTGAAGCTTTGTTGGAATTGGGGGCAACCAGAGTCGAAATTAAAGGAGACTCTGAATTAGTGGTCAAACAAATCACAAAGGAATACAAGTGCATAAAGGAAAATTTAATGGTATACTTCGTCATAGTCAATACGATATTGAGGAAATTTGAATACATGGATATTCAACACATACCAAGAATAGAGAACCAAGAAGCAAATGACTTAGCGCAGTTGGCTTCGGGTTATAAAGTGTCTACCAAGAACTTCAAGGATTTGGTTGAATTAAGGGGAAGATTTATGGCTACTAGATTCACACCATCGGATCTGGAAAGTATGAAATTGGGATATGCTGAGAAACAGGGATTCGAAATATTAGCCATAAATACTTTGTCAGATGCAGATTGGCGAAGTCCACTGAAGAGTTATTTAGCAGACCCAACTCTAAATGTGGATAGAAAGACAAAATATAGAGCATTGTCATATCTCCTCATGGGGAACGAATTGTTTAAAAAGACCCAAGAGGGTGTATTATTGAAATGCCTAGGAGAAAGTGAGGCATATTTAGCATTGTCTGAAGTCCATAATGGGGCATGTGGGGCACATCAAGCAGGCCATAAAATGAAATGGCTGTTATTTCGATACGGCTTGTATTGGCCTAGCATGCTCAAAGATTGCATAGACTTTGCTAAAGGATGTGAGGAATGTCAGAAACATGCAGGAATTCAACATGCCCCTGCAAGTTAGTTGCATTCGATCATCAAACCATGTCCATTTAGAGGATGGGCATTGGATTTGATAGGAGAAATAAATCCTGCTTCGTCCAAAGGACAGAAATACATCTTGGTGGGAATAGATTATTTTACCAAATGGATCGAAGCTATACCACTGATAGTTGCTGATCAAGAGGCTATTATTGAATTTATACAAAAACACATTATCTATAGGTTCGGATTGCCAGAGAGCATAACCACAGACCAAGGCTCTGTGTTTACTGGTAGAAAGATGCAAGGATTTGCCCAAGAAATGGGGTTTAGATTGCTAACATCAACGCCATATTATGCTCAAGCAAACGGTCAAGTCGAAGCAGCAAATAAAGTAATAATAGGATTAATCAAGAAGCATATTGGCAAAAAGCCAAGAAACTGGCACAAAACTCTGGACCAAATATTATGGGCTTGTAGAACATCTCCTAAGGAAGCTACTAACACTACGCCTTTCCAACTCACATTTGGTCATGATGCAGTGTTGCCAGTAGAAATTCATCTACAATCAGTTCGAATTCAGAGACAAAACGAAATCCCAGCTGCATTATATTGGGAAATGATGATGAATGAATTAGTTGAGTTGGACGAAATTAGATTACATGCATTGGAAATTTTGATGAGACAAAAAGAAAGAGTGGCCAGAACATACAATAAAAGGGTGAAGAAAAAAGTATTCATTATTAATGACTTGGTTTGGAGAGTCATATTGCCTATGGACAAGAAGAATAAAGCGTTAGGTAAATGGTCACCTCATTGGGAAGGACCTTTTCGAATATTAAAAGTATTCTCAAACAATGCATACGAAATCGAAGAACTCGTGGATGATAAACGTATCCTAAAGGTTAATGGGAAATATTTAAAGAAATATAAGCCACGCCTGCAGGAGATTCGAATAGTAACAACGTAACCAAGATGTTATAAAAGGCCAAGATGGCAAGATAAAATGCCAAAATGGCGTTGTTCGAATATTACATATAAGAAACCAAAATTGTAGTCAAATAAACATCAAAATCTAGAAATAAGAGTTATTTTTCAATCGATTAAAAGTGCTTCGAAATGATTCAAGTTTCTGCTGAGCGAACCGCCTGGCTCCTTCCAAGGTTGCCACTTCTCCTTTAAGTTGTTCTGCAGTCTCTATTTCTGCAAGCCCCTGGTTGAGAAGCTCTTCGAATTGGTTACCAGCAGTATTGGTTTCGAAGGCTATTTGTTGTTCTTTAGCCTCCTTAACCTTCTGTTGAAGTTCCAGAATCTGCCTTTCCCAAAGAAGTATGGACTCAGCTCGAGCCTCATAATCAGTTTTCTCCTGCTTCAGATGCATAGCTTGATCCTCAGCTTCTTGAGAGAGTTTCGAAGCTTGTTCATAAGCAGCATCCATGGCAATGCGTTTCTCTTGAACCTTCTTGGCAGCAGATTCGTCTTGGAGAAGGTAACCAGTTACGTTGTCCAGCAAAGCCTGAAGATCGAACAAGAGAGTACTAACTGGCAAGGAGCAGGTAGAAAGATTGACTTTTGTGAGCAGCTCCTTCATAGTATAGCAAGCAGTACTATCTTGCTTAAGCACTTCGAATATATCCACATTGAGAATGGTTTTCCTAATTTTATTAAGAAGAACAATTCTTTCATCTGTGGGAAGAGGATAGCTGGTCGAACTTGTGCCAGCCCTAGCAAGTGGGACGTCCCTCTGAGCCAACTTTGCCTTCATGTACCCAATAGGGTCATTTCGTCTCAGAAGTGCCAGTTCCTCGTCAGTCATTCGAGACAAAGAGGATTGAGGGAGTTCCACACGTAGGGGAGCCACGTCCATTTCAACCTCTATGGGTTCGTTGGTTGCATTACCATCCCCTTCATTCGTTTCGTGCTGTTGGTCTTCTTCATCCTCATCCAAGTCCACCACTTCGATACCATCCCTTTCACTGCTATTTGCGTTGGACTCCGTCCCAGCAGTCGAACCGTCATTGGCATTCTCCTCCTCAGATTCTTCGTCTGCAGATTCTTCGGCTCTTTGCCCAGAATCAGCTTTCTCTTCTTCAGTTTGAGTGTCCTTTGGGTCCTCTTGAAGAGTTTCAAGAGGGGACTTTTGAAGAGAAGCCCTTTGCAAATCCTCTGCAGATGTTTGAAGTGGTGTTTCGTTTATCTCTTTCAGAGGAATGGAGGTACCTTGATCATCCTGCTGTTCAGAAGTTCCAGCCAGAACCGCCATATTGGAGGAACCTTTATTTTGAACCAGGTTGTTGGAATCTCCTTGAGGAGAGGAGTTAAGCGGAGCAGCAGCTCTGGATGGTGAGTTCGAAGTAGTGGAAGCTGGATTCAAGATGTTCTGCAAGGAACAACAGAATGTTAAAAAAACATTCACCAAGGTAATAAGAAGTTATTATTGTCAAAAATTTAAAGGTTCAATTTACCTGTGGACTCTCGGAGGAGAGGTTACTAGCTATACGTTCCAACGTTGTGTTGGAGGTTGAAGGTGGATTTTTGGATTTGGGTGAGGGAGCAGCATCCCTGGAATCAAGTCCAGAGACACTAGTTGGAACAGTACTTTTCGAAATATCTTTCTTTGGCTTCTTCTTCGAAGCAGTGTTTAAGTTTCCTCCAGCCTTGGGATCTTCCCCAGTGGTGCTTGATTTCCGCTTCTTGGGAGTAGTAGGAGGAAGCTTGTTGGTCTGAAAGGATTTTAAACGAAGAGTTAGATGCAAACCATAAAACATGAGTGAATTCGAAACATCAAGGCTAAGTGATTACCGTTGGAATTGGAACACTGGTTGTTGTTGGTATTATTGTTGTTGTTGTGGTTGCAGCAATAGTGGTTGTTTCGGGTGGAGTCACTTTGTCAGTAGTTTCGATGGAGGCTTGAGAGGCACTCCCTTCTTTGGACTTCGAGGCAGCTGTCTTTATCCTGATGGCTGAAAATCGAAACAATTAAAGCAAAGGTTAAAGGTATGGAAAATAAAAGACGTTTGGGATTTTCCCAAGCATTCGCACCTGTGCCTTGATCAGATTTAATTGACATGGCAGAAAGGTCGTATCGAAGGTGTCCTGGGAAATCATGAAGCCAGTATCGAGCCCATGTCACAGTCTCAGATGGCTTTGGTTTCCTTTGAAGATATTTGAACATCTCTTTGCAAGTAAACCACCAAGGATATGGGGGAAACCAAGCCAGAGCCAGTTCTGAGGTAGGTAATCTGGGAAATTTAGGTGGATGCATTTCGAATGCCAACCTATACCTATCCTCAGGTGACAACCCTGAAGGAAGTTTTAACTTAGAAACTTTTTGTTTAAATTTTTCCTTCAAGGTCTCAGTCGCTTGATGCACAGTGGAGTCCAAGCGCGTGGGCTCATAAGTAGTTTCAAAATAATTTTGGAAAGCTTTAATCTCTTTGGCATGAGTAAACATACCTTTCTTTGTTGGTACCTGCACATCGAAGGCATCAATTAGTTTCTGTTGAATTGTAAGTGTATCAAACATATAAGTTTGATAAAACTTGGTCCACCATTCCAGAAACCCTTTAGCTGTGAGATGGGTAGGTTCGAAGGTTATCAACTCAAATTGGGCAAAGCCTTGATATTGTTCTTGCTGTATTTTGGCTTCCCGTGCCTTGAAAGTTCGTCCAGAAGTGATGGCACTCTCAGTTTGAAATAAAGGTTCAGGAATCAGTTGGCATAAGCCAAACTGCCTCGAAACAATGTTTGGTTGGTAGGCAAAGAGAAAAATCTGGTTCTTGGCTGGAGTTATTCTTGAAGAAATGAGTCTAGGTAGCAAAAAAGCTCTCCATACATCCTGAATATCCTTGCTCTTGATAGCTTCTGAGAGAGCCATGGTGAACCAAGAAGGTCCATGAGCCCTCGAAGCAAAAGGCGCCATGCTCTCTTCGAACTTGTGCCTTTTGGAGAATATCATGATGTACTTCGAGAATTGGACTTTGAAGTCATCTTTGTCGTCATTGGTAGTTAATCTTCGAAGCCTAGTGCCTTCGACTATCCTATCATTTATCTCAGAATCTTGCTCATCAATGGTGTTGGCGGTTGATAAGGAGGGTTCGAACATGGCATTTAGCCATAGTTGAAGTAACCAAAAAGGGCCAGCCAACAGAATATTTTTGGAGGTGTGGGATTTGAGGCTCGAAACAGCTGACCTCAGGCTTTCATAAAGGTCAACTAAGAGCAGTTCACTTAGGCACACTTTTCGATTTTCATGCAAGTCCCTAGCTAGAGGAATGAACCTACTAGCTACCTGTAGGGATCTACTGTAGAAAACGTATCTTGACAGCCACAGGGTTAAGAAAGCAATGTGCTCTACGTCAGACACATTGTCCCCATCAGCATGGTAATGACTGATAAACTTGGAAAAACTGGCTAGCTTGACTTCGAAGTCAATTATGCTTGAATGTTCTTCGTTGTCGGGTATATAAGTTTCTCCCACTGGCGATAGCCCAGTGATGGCCGCTATGTCAAAGAAGGTTGGGGTGATCATTCCACCTGGGAGATGGAAAGTGTTATAGGCACTGTCCCAGAAATAGAGGGACGCGAATAGTAGAGGGTGGCTGTAGGTGAAACCAGGCTTCGATAGCTTAATCAGGTTATAGATACCTAATTCTTCCCATTGCTGGGATTTCTTAGCTTCTACTTTCTTGAACCAATTTTGATAAGCAATATCAGAGGTGGGGCAAGATCGAAATGGCTTAAAATTACTTTTTACATAATCCAATACAAAGGGGTCCTTAGGAGGAACAATTGGGTTTTCTATGGTATTTGAACTAGAAGATTCTACTGCCTTAGGGGCGTCCATTTTGTTAAACAAGGGTTTAAAACTATAACAAACTGGGAAAATCGTCCTGGTGTCTTTTAATATTTCAAAAACCGTAAGAGGGCCATTTAAAGCTAACCTCTTACCAACAACGTTGGTAGGAATGAGTACCTGTGACGCATACAACATTTCTTTTTCCTTTGAAATCATCTGAGGGGAAAGAACGGATTGACCTTGGTGAGTGATGATTTTACTTTCCATGGTAGTTCCTGCAGTTTTTCCTTTCTTCTTGGAGACTTTCTTGAGTTGGGATGAAGTAGAAGAAGACATTTTTGAAAGATGCTGAAAGCTTGGGTTTTTTGACGAGAGAAGGAGGGTAAAAGATTTAGAGTGTGAAAAGAAAAGAAAAAGATTAAGTTGGTGATGTTTTATAATGGGGAAGTTTAAGCATCCAGTGAATAAGGGTGTGATACGTGGAAATCATGGGTTGGTGTGATGAAGAGGTGGCGTAAAGTTAATATGGGTAATAGGCGTGATTTAAAGATAATCATTATTTGTAACTGCACCATGCTGTGAAGTGGCTCCAGGCGGTTAAGGAATCCAAAAGGTGCTATGATTGACGTGACTGGAGTCAAATGCATTAAATGTTACGATGATTCGAAAGTCACATCAAAATCTTGTGTAGATGTTTAAAATAGGTATTTCTCAGAGGAATCGAAATACATATTTTAAAGGGGCAATTTGTTGGCTGAAGATTTTGATAATGTTATTAGAAGCCAAATGAATTAAACGTTTCGATCGAAATGAGGTAAAGCGTCATGTTTCGAAGTAGCAGAAGCAGTGTTTCGAATAAGCATGTCAAAGCTTGGAGCTTCGAGTGGCAATTATGGGAACATATCTAAAGAAGTCTCGAAATAACAACAAGGTTGTGTCTGGGAAGTGCGTTCGAAACGGAGAAGTACCAAAGCATTTGAAATTCAAATGGAAGCGGGACATTCGAAGTTTGAAAGTTATGTGCTGGAGCATTTGGGGACACGTGGAAAGAAGAAAGAGGCATTGTTCTGCATGTTCTGAACGTGGCATAATCCTATAGCAAGACCGTTATGATCGAATTAGTATAAATAGAAGTCTTAGTATTAGGATTTCGTGTGTCATATCTATTGTACTAAATACTCAGTAACATTCAAACTACCACATGGCAAGGGAAACGAATGCAAGAGAAATGTACGTATGATAGCACCATGTATTTCTGATTTAATGAAAACCTTTTACCATTTCCAGCACTTTCCTTTATCTTTTTGTCAAGTAACATTTACAAGTTTTCTCATTTACAGTCTTTTCACTTCGAAATCTCTTCTTCAAAGTTTTACATTTTAATGCTTTCTTCACATTTCAAGCACTTTACATCTCAGAAAACTGTCATATTTTCCATACCTTTACCTTCAAGTCTTATCATTCGAACGCATATTTTTACTTAAAGTCATTTACAGATTTCTTGCATTAAACGCTTTCTTCATATTTCAAACCTTTTACGTTCCAGAAATCCTTTACATTAACTGTTTTATAATTCGAAACCATTTACTTGACTTTTATGCAATTTTACATGTCTTTACAATTAACATTTATTCATGCAACTTAGTTTCGTACACGCACATTTTGATTACATCTTTAGACTTTTTGAGAGAGAAATCGAAATAAGCCAAACGCATATACAACACTCAAATATCAACCATGAATATCTGTTCGATCGTGAGAGTAACCTTAATGTCCAAGGAATCCTAGGATCAATCTAGTTGATCCTGTGAGTTACCAGAGGAATTGAATAACAGTCAGAAAGATTATTCGATAGTTTGGAAGACTAGCGGTTGTTTACCAGAAATCACTGGAAACACTATGTCAGGCTAATTTATTAATGTTAGGATATGAAGATCATCATTTGGTGGTACCTTGTAGGTTATTTCTTTAGGACTTCAATTGTGAGTTGTTTTGGTTTTAATGTAATTTTTTTGCACTTAATTTTAATCTGTCACTAGAGAAGTGGGGCAGTGAAAACGTCGGGTAAGATCAAAAGTCGTATGATACTAAAGTATATAATTAGTTTATTTTTGGTTAATAAATATCGCAAAATCATTTTATTAATTAATTAGGAGTGTGTAATATTTCTAGAAAGTGATTTTAAAACAATTTACGAATGCGCGCGTTTATAGGTTTACGATCTGGTTACCTAAGGGAAAGCCTGAAACCCTTTTAAGTTAAAATTTCTAATCTAAATTACTTTTCAACTAAGTACAAAATTTAAATTCTTAAAATAAGAGTTACTACTTTAACGCATAAAACGCCTACCACAGTGAAAGTGAAACAGTATAATTTAAGGAGTAAGATTCGATTTTGAATATGCAAAAGCAATAATTCTAGTTTAATTAATTCTTTTCAAGGTAGAAAATATTGTCCCGTTAGAAATCCTATTTAGAAATAATAAGAGTATCATTAATTGATGAGAATCACATTCTAGCATCACTAGACTGAATTTATTTTCTTTTCTATTCTTAATTCAACCGCATTCTAATTTTTATTACTACTAATTAATTCAAGTTCATTATTTTGTCTTCACAACTCAAAACACTTATTATTATTTACCTTAGATAAACACGGTAGAAATAGATAATGATAGCTTTACTATTAGGTCTTTGTGGGTTCAAAACTCTTTATATTACTTAGACACTTTTGTGCACTTGCGAAATATCCCATCAAGTTTTTGGCGCCGTTATCGATGACTAATTATGTGAAATATCGCAACTTCGTTGTTACACCATTTAGATTAAGGCACACCTTTAAATGGATTACCCAATTTTTCCTACAATTACCACTATTTCAAGGGACCATAACATCCTTATAAATCAAACCACGAAATATTAGTAGAGAACTTTGTTAACACGCAAACCCTCTTTAGGCTAGGATCTATGACATGGAGGTTTCTGACAACACAAACCATCCAAAATAAGGAATTTAGAAACCAAATTATTCACATTAATGAAACCCTTAGGCAGCTAAATACTGTAGTCGAGTCTCTAGTAATTAGCAACAAGAAATTGGAAACAAAAATATCACTGCTTGGACATGCACCTTTAGGACTCTCCACAAAGAGGCACGAAGATGTTAGAATAATCAGTAGTGAAAAACCAGTAAAAATGCCTAAGGGAGGAAATAATGTGATTAAGGAGGACCGCAGTAAAGAAAAGATTAAAAATCGCTTTCCATCGAGTTCCTTAGAAACCAAGATAGATTCGCAGTCAGAAAAGTATAAGGCCCCATATAGAAGGGAAAAAATTATGAAGTTTGACTGTAAATTGACCACATTTGACTTTTTATCCAATACAGCTGATTTTAGGTCATTTGATCAAATGACTGAGCAATTTTGTGATCTAAGACTTGAAACTTGACATGAGCAATCTTGAAGGTTCCTAATGATCCATGAAAGTCATTTGAGGCCTTGAAAATTCAATTGTCCTTGTAAAAACTCAAACCCTAATTTTGAGTTGTCAGTGTTGAGGAGGTGTCTTGAGCTGATCAAACCTTGTGTAGTCTTGAATCAATGGAGATCCTATGAGAGATTTCTTGAGAAATGAGAGGGCAAATTTTGGGATACAACACTATCCACATAATCGATTATCAAGTAAAAAATGAAAGGTTTCTAAGTCGTTACTAATAGAATATTGACTTGAATAGTTGATTAAGAGGGGTCACACAAAGGAATAATTGATTTTGTCTAAGGGCTAATTGATTATATATAACATAAGAGACCTCATAAGAAATTTTTGAGTTCCTAGCCAATTAGCTAGGCACAAAAACATTTTTGGGTGATTTTAGTAAAAAGAGAGGCTTTTCAAAAGGTTGAAAGTGCCTGTGTAATTTTCCTTAGTAAAGTCGAGAGTTAGTTTCATACCTTTACAAACACTGATCACTCGACACAAACTCATCGTGCTTTCACTCTTCATTTTTTCCAAAACTCTGAAGTCTCTAGTTTCTTACCACATTATCTTTGACTTTACCACTTCATTAGAACCTTGAATCTTCTTCTGATGAAGCTTGAGATAAATTTTCAAGATAACCACCAACATCAGACAAACAACTTGATTATAGATCTTTGTTGACTTCACCAAACGCTACTTAACAACTTGAAAATTGATCTCTAATCAACAAACATGATCATAACTTGATCACAATAATTGAGCTTTGATATCTTGAGCACATCTTGATCATCGAAACAAATGACATTTGATCTTCAAGCACCACTAGTTGATCATCATATCAGATGACACCTTGATCTTCAAGCACCACCACTTGATCTCATTAGACGATAACTTCACTTTTCATCATCTGAACCAACAACCCTTAAAAAACAGATCGCTTTAGATGTTCTACATGCAAGCACATAAATCCATATTTTAGGTATCAAAATCATATTGATTGAATTGAGATTAGGAAAAATCCAACCTTATTCAATGAATTGATTCACTAAATTAATCACATAAGTCCCTATTATCCCAATAGGCTTGGAAAAAGCATCCTCCAAAGCTATCATTGTTTGGATCAGAATTACCATCTATATCGTACACTACATTATAAATTTCCTTAGGTTGAAATATTCTAGTGAGATATTCATTATCTACATGAGTTATAAGTTGTTTGATAGTTCTCTCAACCAGATCAATATAACTACAATTGTTTTCTTAATTAAACAAATTTATGTAGAAGTTAATAACATGATTATCTAATTCAATGTCCTCGTTCAATTTTTGCTATGCCTTGATTTAATGATTTTGTTTCTAACACATATCTTAATTTAATTGTGTTGTGAAAAAGACATTATAATCCCATCTTCATTCTTAAACCATTTATTCCTTAACTTGTTCATCAAAAACCAATCTTACATATGCACTGTCTTATTTAATAGAAATTACATTTTTAATCAAATCTTGTATTATGTTAAATTCATTAGTAGCTGATTTTAAAGACTTAATTTTTAAAATAAAAACGTTACAAACATTTATAAAATTAATTAATATAAAAATATATTATTTTCATTTATCAAAATTTATATGTTTTTTTATAAAAATAATTAAACTTAATATGTATAATAAAAATAAATAAGAAACACAAATCACAAAGAGAAATGCAATTTAATCCTAAAAATTAATAATATAAATTACACAAAATATATAATCTTTTAAATAATTTTAAAAAATTAAATAATATTTTTAATTAAAAAAATTGTTAGATAGTATTAATTTTCTTATTTATAAATAATATTAATAATAATTAATAATATAATCGTTAGTGTTAACTTACAAGTTTTTTTGAACAAGTTAAAACTTAATTGTATTGACTAGTTGAACTAGAATGTTTATCGTTTCATAATTTTAACTTCGTATAATCAGGAATTATTTTATTTATCTACATCAATTTAGTTAATTTTTATTCTGAAAATAGACACAACATGTGGAGTCATTACGAGACATGACTAATTGAGTCAAAAAAAAAAAAAAAGATAAAAAAATTGTGAATGTATCAACGCGCTTGCTTCCTTTTTTGACATCACGTTTTCTTCCTCTTTCATTCCGTGTAGGGACCGTTTTCCTTTTCTCCTTCTATTCTACATCACAATGCTATACTAGTAACTTGTAACTAACTTTCTTTGCCTCAAAGATCAAAATGCCTTCGTTTTTGGGTTCGATTTTGCTCGGGTTTGGTTTCGGTGTGGTGGCTGTTGTTGCCGTTCAAGCTCTGGCACTGTTATGGATCATCAAACGGTTACGCCGCAGCGATGAGCTTCATGTCGAACAAGCTCAACTGGAAACTGAATCAAACCAGCTTGATCATCAACAATCTCTGCATTTTGCGTCTCACAAGCAGGTCTATTCTCAACTCAAACTCAAACTCCGATTTCCTCCCTTTTTTTCTCACTCGTGTTGTGTTATTGTGATTGTTATTGTAAAATACTGAAAGTTAGAAATGCTTTTTGAAGTTTCTTCAAGTTAGGGAGGGCGGTGTGTGTGTGTGTGAGTGAACAAAATTGATTTTGAATTAGTCGATTTTGTAACGAGTTGATTGGTAAAGTGACTTAATTTGGTAGAACTGAGTTGAGGGATAAAATCTACTGTAGAAAAAAAAATTCCTAGTTTAAGTTAGTATCAATTCTGGACGTTGTAGAGGTGTATAATAGATTCTGAAGTGATTTTGATGTGTTTGGTTCTTTTAAAGTAGAATTGATTCTACCTTCAGAATTGATTTTGCTTGGAGTTAGAATTTGTAGCTTCTGAGTTTAAATTAAACGTGATTTTTATACTGAAATTTGTTGTTCAACTCACTTTTACATAAATGTATCTAAACATAAATAAAATCAATTATATCAAGTTTAATTTTGTCAAAATCAATTGTGTATAATGCCAATCCAAACACACACTTAGATAGATCTAAACATGTCATAATCAATTCTACGTCTCTGAAACCAAATTTGACTTGTGCAGAAGTGAAACCAGAATATACACGATTATGGACTTGTTTGGATAAACAGCTTATTTGCAGCTTATAGCACAAATGCTTATCAAAATAAGCTCGCATATAAACTATTTTTCTTACAGAAGATAAAATAAATATAAATTGTTTTTATATATAAGTTGTTTTCATTGCTATCTTGAAGAATTTATAGAAATAAGTTTAAATTTTTTTATAAAAAAGGTCAAAAACTATTTTGATTAAATTTCCCAAACAGTGTCGCAAAACTTGTATCACAAAATTTATGGCATTAGATAAGCTCAAATAAGGCCATTCAAACAGGCCCTATGTATTTGATTACCAAAATAGTGAACAAACAAAATTTTCTTATTGTTTATTATTAAACTCTTTATCATAATAGTTTTGGCTTTCAGGGTGTGGTCTGGGTCCTTGAATCTGGAAAAATTCCAAAAGAACCAAAAAGGAAAGGGTTATTGGAGGTTTCACCTATTAAATTGTATGGAACAATCAAGGGTGAGTCACTTATTCTAAGAAAACCTGATGGTTTGCAGTCCCACTCAACAATTGAACTCAAGAGTTGTACAGTTCAAGCCGTGTCAGCTTCAAACCTTTCTTCAAAAAAATGGTAATGCCATCTCACAGTTATGACCATCATTTTACTCTTATTAGATTCTTCTAGTTCCCTTAATTTTTCTCTTATGTATGAATGCAACATTCTAGGATGAATGTAGAGAAAAAGAAGTGACAAAGTCGTCTAACAGGTAGCAAGAATTACCATAGTGGCTAGAGTTGTAGTCCAAGTGCATATATTTTGATTTAACATATGACTCAATGCTCAGAATGTAAAATAATTTGCAGACTTCGCTGGTATTTAATTTGACACAGAAATCTCATCTTTTGAGCATTGCATACCTTAAACAAAAGTAGCTTTTGATAGCAAGGATTTTCGGTATCATGTCAAAAAAAAATTGGAAATATTAGGCCCCGCTTACTTTCAAAATTTACCATTTTCGTTTCTAAGATAAATAATGAAAGTAAAAATGTGTTTATCCAACTGTTCTCAATGTAAATTTCAGAATGTAAAATCAGTATTTTTGAAAATTTTGATAATACTAAAAAGTCCTTTTTACCAATTCCAAAAAAAGGCTACTGTAACTCACAATCTGCATATGGTGAAGAAAATGAAAAATAAGCAGACGATGGATTGGTGGTGATAAGAAAGCTGCTTTAAACTTATAAAACCAAAAATGAAAACTAAGCATATGATGAATTAGTGGCAGTGAGAAGAAAGCTTCTTTACACTCATAAAATCAAAAGTGAAAAATGAGCATATGATGAATTTGTGGAAGTGAGAAGAAAGCTGTTTTACACTCATTGAAAACTGAACATTCTCTGAAAATAAATAAACCCTTAAATTTTGTTTTAACAACTGGTCATTTATCAAGGAAATTAAGTACTTTGAGTTCTTATTTGATTGATGATAATTAGAATTTTTTATTTGTTTCTAACTCATTATTACAAAACCAGTAACTCATTCTTACAAAACCAGTCTGTAAAGTGAGGGATGCCATCTTTATCCTATGTGGGACTTCTATTTTTTCCAATAATAATAATTTTTGTCTTTTTGGTACAAATTGGTGATGAATCTAACAGGGCAAAAAAGTTTCCCATCAAAGTGGAAAACAAGACCTCAGCAATATACAATGGAAGTAAAACTCTATATTTGTATCTGGAAACTTCATGGGAAAAAGAAGCATGGTGTAAGGCCCTTTATCTGGCTTCATCTGAAGAAAAAGAAAAAATCAAATGGTTCACCCAGGTGCATGAGGACTTTCATAGTTACCTGACATCCTTAAATTCTGTGTATCATTGTTTTATGAAACCATCAGTAGGATTAAGTGTTGAGGCAATAGAAAGGGATATAAAGCCTGACGATCCTTCCTCAAAAGTTCGTCAGTTTTTGAAAAAGATCGCTAAAAAAACTTCCCGAGTAGGTTTGGAAAATAAATCTACATGGACTTCATTGTCCGGCCATGAAGGAAAAAAGAGCACTGAGAACCATTTTGCTAGCCAAGATGCAGTTTTGGGAACTGATTCAACATCAAAGCATCTTAAAAACTCTTTGGCAGACAATGCTACCCCATTATCTTTGAAGTTACCGAATTTGGGAAGTGAGAGTATTCATTCTGTCAGCTCCGAAAGGGATGTTGGAAAGAAGTTTGATATTGATGAGGGAACATTATGCTGGAATTTATTGATTTCCCGACTCTTTTTTGATGTCAAAGGCAGCATGCAGTTGAAGAGATCTTTGCAAGAAAGGATTCAGGTTTAACCTTTCCCGTTTGACATTTAAATGATTTTGCACGAGGCTGTTTTTATTATGTTTGTTTAGTGAAAATGGGCGTCATTTTATTTTGGTATCAATTTCTAGCTATTTATCAAATATTTGTTGTATGAATTGATAATTTTATGCTGAAAACATGATACTGCAAGCTATTATATCTTCTATATTAAAGCCTTTTTGCATTGTTAGTAGTTCCAAAAACTCCTGTTTATAGCTACAAGATGGACTTTGTTAAGTTTAAGACTTCAACTTTAAATGTTCTATCATTCGAAATGTCTCTGTGGAGTGGTTTTGTAAATTTTACTGATCGGGTCATAGGATAGGTTTATATCCCATCAAATCAACCTGATAAAAAAGGAGCATATCCCTTTGTTCTTGTTTTTTATTGTAGTGAATGGAGAAAGTAAGCGTTGATTCCATTTAAAAATCTCTAGTGTTTGTTTACAGAGAACAACAGCCTAGAAAACTACATTTCATTATATTTTCTATTAGAAAAATGATGGTTGTTTCTTTCTTTCTTCTTGCCACAGAGAACATTGTCAAATATGAGGACTCCCAGTTATATTGGTGAAATCATCTGCACTGATATCAATACTGGGAATGTTCCACCTTGTATTGTAGGAATGAGGGTTCTTCCTATGGAAATGAGTGAGGTTTGGGCCTTAGAAGTTGACATTGAATATTCTGGAGGAGCAGTATTAGAGATTGAAACAAGGCTTGAACCTTGTGAACTTGAGCTCCAAACAAAGTCAGAAGACTCAAATTCGGAGCCAAGCAATGATGGAGCTGTCCCATCAGATCTTCTTGAAGGTTTTGAATATTTAGAAAAGCAATTGAAACTTGAAGGAAGAGATAATGATTTTCAAGAGCAAAAGGAAGATCGTAACCGGAACAACGGTTAGTAAATAAATCCCAAAAAAATCCAATTCTTTATGCACTTTTTAGTGAGGTTGTATCTATTCCAATAGTTTATGAACTTTATCAGAGTTTTATCAAACCCAATTTTTTATTATCCTTTTTCTTCCTGAAACCTGACTTCCTTTTGGTCCCACATCTATTTTTTACTGGAACTTACACGTTTTTATAACTAAGGTTACAGGTAGAGTGGTACATGGAGAATTGTGTGGTTTTCACTGTAGTTTTCTCCTTTCTGTTTTCCTAGAGGATACTTAAACAATTGTTTCTAGTTCTGCTTTCATAAACTTTCAAAATGTGAAGTGGAGATAGATAGTTTTCATATTTAGATCGATGGAGTAATGTGAATCTTGTTTTTCCCTAAGCAGATGCATCAAAGAGCTTTAAGAGCACAATTTCTTCCTCAAATGATGAACCACGATGGAAATCAGTGTTAAATTCTGTTGCCAAACAAGTTTCACAGGTACTCTCTACTACTCTCTCCATTATTCTGTTCATTGCTTATTCCTACTACACTTTTTGCAGTCCCTAAACTTCTTCTATTTTAAACATATTGTGTACCAAATGTGTTTTCCCTCAATATTTTGATGTGTGACATATATACCTTAGGAAATTACACTAAGCTACCGAAAGCCCTTCAGATGTTGGAAAATATACTGAATTTCCTTTCAGTATCTTTTCATTGTATTGATACCTCCTCTTTGTCAATGTTTCCCAGACACTTGTGTCATGCAAAATCTTTTCATACAGATATATCCATGAAAAGTCAACCTCAAGGGAGGTTTTTGTATAATACAAAACTAGAGGCGGTATTTGCATGGGTTTTGTAAAATTTCATTGAGGCCAATTTAAGGATATATTTGGTTTGAAAAATATTTTCTATTTTCACTTATAGTTATAAAATTTCTAACACACTCCCTCACACCCTGGACCAACATTTGGAGTGTGGCTCCAGTGGCCCGTTAGTGGTTGAACGGGTCTAAGATATCTAAGATAAACTATGATACCATCTTATAATTTGGCGACCCTAACTTAAATTATAATCACTATTTGAGCCATATCACTATCTAATGTGGGTGGGACTCAACAGCTATTTAAAAGTTTGACATTTTTTTTTCTATTATGTTTTGGTATACATATATGCATTTCCTTATGACTCAAATGATTAACGTGCACCTGTGAATATTTGACATTAGCTATGCATGTTATCTTCACATGCACTCGTCTCTGTTTTGCGCATGCACTGAATAGTGATTTACCCCATTTGAATACTTCTGAATATTGCAAATGCTGGCCTTGAGAATTTTCTTATGCATTCACGCACATACACATTTAAATATTTTAAAATGTGCAGATGTTTTATTTTTCTATACCTATCAGCTTATAAACAGCTAACCTTGTTTTATTCTCAAAGTAATGGATGATTTCTTATCGAAAGGTTCCTCTCTCTTTGGCAATAAAAGTAGCATCCCTAAAAGGGACACTGCGTTTGCATATAAAACCACCTCCCTCTGATCAACTGTGGTATGGTTTCACATCAATGCCAGACATAGATTTCAACTTGGAGTCTTCTGTTGGAGAAAACAAGATAACTACTGGGTACTTCTCTTCGTTAGTAGTCAATAGGCTAAAGGTATGATAGCTCTCTTTCCATTCGATTTATAATTTCAACAATTTTAGTTAAAGACTGCTCTCTTTCTTTTACTTGCCAAAATGTTCTCTCACTACAAATGTCTACCCTTCAGTTAAGTGTGTAACCATAAAAATCAGGCTTTATTAATATTATTTTTCATTGTACATCTTTTTAACAAAGTTCTTTTGTTGAGATGTCCATGTTTATGTATGCATCAAATAGTTATTATGCATTTGGCAAGATTGTTGACATCCTCAATCTTCAGTACACACTTCAGTAGGCTATGAAATATGTTTAAACTTCATTTCTCTGTAGAAAGGATTATAAAAGTTGCTTCTAACTGTAAGCTAATCTAACCTCGCTCATGCAGAGAGCAGTTTTGGAAAATATAGTTCTCCCAAATTGTGAAAACATATGTATCCCATGGATGTTAGCAGAAAAGGAAGATTGGGTTCCTTCAAATGTTGCTCCATTCATATGGATTAACCAAGAATCTAGGAATGAGAATTCCACTTCAATTAATACCAATAAGCAATCTTCTGGTGGAGTGGAAGCTAGGTCAAAAGCTAGTGCAAGCACCTCAACTAATGGTCAAGCGAGCAAACAACAAAAACCGAAGAAGAGTGTCGAATCTAGTCAAGAACCAACTTGTAAATCATCAGATTCTTTAGCACTTCCAACAACTTCTTCTGGTTCACAAACTCTGGAGAACAGCAACCGCTTGGAAGAATTGACAATACCTTTATTAGAGAATGAACAACCACAAGATACTAGGGGTTTGAAAGAACCTTCATTAAAGAATGACGATCAACTCGAAACTAGTGAAAACAAGATGGAAAATAATTCAGAAATCCTCTCACCACATGGAAGTATGGTGGTGGTGGAGAAACAAAATTATACCTTTAACCATGAAGATGGACTTCCAAAGAAAATGGGGAGAAAGGAAAGGATGTTAGGTTTGGGGAAGAAAATGGGGGAGAAGTTGGAAGAGAAAAGACGTCATATTGAAGAAAAGAGCAGGCACATTGTTGAGAAGATGCGAGGACCATGATAAATGTTGTTCGTGGTATGTTTGTCTTGTGCAAAACAATTTCTATCCATACAATTTAGATTCATGTTTACTCTCATGTTTGAGGAATGTTTCGTTTTAGATATTAATCATCAATGATCATTCATTATAGTAGATCTTGTTTGGGGTCAAGACACTAGTCACTTCTTCACTTCATTACATTTAATGTACTAGCCAAGGTTTACTTTTTGCTTTAGAGACAATGAGATTTGAAAAACTTATTGCATCAGTATCAAGTGTGGATAACAATACCTTTAATTGCAAATACATTTAGAAGTTGATTGACAATATAACTTGTACATTTATGAAGCATATTTCTAGGTGAAAAATAATGTGTTGTTGCTTTATTTGTCGTTTCCCATTAGGAACAATGACTACTGTTTATCTTCTTCTCTGGCACAAGAAATTAATTGATTTTGGGTGTCAGAACATATATCTTACAAGCATGTGAATCTAACTCAGCAGAAATTTTTCCACAAACCAAAGATTGTGTTAGAGTGCTGCAAATATCACCATATATCATCAAAACCATAAGAATCCAAATTGCTCTGCACTATAAAACCAAGAGTGACGATCACGTCAACAACGGTGGGGTGGGGTCGGTCACAATCGGTCACAATTCTTTTAAGGGAAAATTATAAGTTGTTTGTGCTTGTCAAGATTTATTCCTTCCGTTCATTTTTAATGGTCACTTTTTGAAATAAAAAAGTTGGTGAGCCACTTAGGGGGATGTAATGAGTGTGAGAGGCATGAGTGTGAGAGGCATGAGCGTGAGAGGCAGAGAGAATGAAAGAGGCAGAGAGAACGTCAAAGATGGATGGACCTTCGTAAGTCCAAGAAGAAGGAGGATGCGTAGACCGGCAAGAAATCGCAACGACAAGACCGACATAGACAACAAGGAAACCATAACATGTTATGTCAACAATCTCCCAGAAGACATAAGTGAAAGAGAGATGGAGAGAACTTTTGAACGGTGGGGTAAGGTGATCGACGTCTACATAGCAAGTAAAAGGAACAAGATGGGTAAGATCTTTGGTTTCATTAGATATGGTGGCATACAAGATGCAACCTGGATTGAGGAGCAACTGAAAGACATCTGGTTTGGGTCCTACAAGGTATGGGTTAACGTATCCAGATTCTCGAGACCTAACAGAAGAGAAACCTCAACTAACAATGATAGGTTGAAGGAATCGAAGCTCAAATCTAAACAACACAGAGGGAGCGATAAGATTACAAAACGAATCACACTAAGCGAGGGTCAAAACGGTAGAAGAGTGGGAATGTTATATGCGGAAGTTGCAAAAGGGTTCAGAGCGGGACCAGATGAATCTAACAAGGGAGAGTGGAGATCTAAAGCACTTGAAGTCAAACATGGAGAAGAGACTAAGTCAAACATGGCCAATGATATTGTTGATAGTTTAAAAAAGACTTTGTTTGGGTTAATATATGTCCCATTAGATGACAGACTTTGTTTTTAGCATGTAGTTATCAAACTTTTAAAATGTAATGCGTATGCTTCAAATTCATGGCATCACAATGTGACAAAATATAATTTATTTAGAACAATCAACACATATATTTTGAAAAGTTGGAATTTCAAATCTTCAAACATTGTTCTACCACCATCCAAGATACAAAGTTTCTTAACTGTCATACGGCCTAACTTCTATTCCTTCAAGAGAGATAGTCCAATTACAACCCTTAATCTGATAAACATTCATATGTATGTCTTCATCTGTTTTGGGTGCATTATAGAACAACCCCATCTCTGTCTCCAGCCATCCATCGCCTCTCACCCTAGAACATTGCCCTTCCACATATTGATCATCAAAATAATGATCCATCGAGACATGATGGCCACTTCGGATACTAACTACAAACTCCACAGGTTTGTGCTCAACTACCCAGACATCAGCCTTCTTGAACACTAGGTAAGCCGCATACCAAGTATTTGGGGACAAATAAGTGGTGTTTATCTCACCATGAATTTGAAGCGTACACACATTTCGAAGCTGAGCTATTTCAGAGAATCTGTCCAAAAGTTGCAAAGATTACAACATATAATTTTTTTTTTTTCAAATGATATTTTTGTTATTACATAAATAATAGAAAAGTTAAGAATATATAAACCTAGAATCAGGCAGGGAAGTCCATTCTACTTCCGTAGGATAACTCCAAAGAAAGTTTAGAAAAGTGGCAGAAAGCATGAAACACCTTTTCCCATTCTTTTTCACCAATTGAAAGCTCTGAATTTAAAGGAGTATTAGCAACTAACCAATAATTTGCATAACAATAACTCCGTGAATAATAATACCTTATGACGATGATGAAGGGTAGTAGGGCGATCACATAGAAACATATAGAGAGCCTTTTTTGTACAGAAGTTGGCAAGGGTAGGAGAATGTTTAATGACATGATCCATAAGTGGAGTATCAGACTGGAGAAATTTGTTCCAGACAGTGTCGGAGTCGGCTGCAGAACGGAAAGTTTTAGAAACGAGAGAGAGCCGGCACGCGTCAATTGGTGTAGTATAAGAGAGTATGGACGCAATGCACGCTTCTGGTAATACTTCAAACTCTGCCATTACTCAATTAGGATTAGCTCCACCTTTGGTTTGCTAGGTATATATATATATATATATGGCGCTAGGGTTTATTGAATTGGTTAAAAGACATCTTTTTGATAAAAATATTTGGGTTAATACCTATTTTCACCCCTGGTGTATTTGAAAAACTCCCTGCAAAAAAAAAAGTTCCAATTGTTACCTTGATAAATTTTAAAAGTTTCAGTTTTTACCTTGAGGATGCCACATCACCTAAAAGGCTGATGTGACTTATATTTTTGTTATATTTTAATGACATGGCTTGATTAGTTGTCATTTTTAATTAATTTTTAATTTTTAATTCTATATGGCATTTATATTAATATTTTATAATTGAGTGTTAATTCAAAGTTAAAAATTTTTTACCAATACATTTTCTTTGTTACATATATGAATCAATAAATATTCATATCATTAACATATTAATTACAATTATCAATAAATTTTCTTAACTAGTTGGTTTAAATAATTTTTAAAAAAATGTTTTACATATTTTATCTTTTTACTGTAACTTTTTTTAAATTTTAAATTTTCAAAAATCACTTAAATTTTCAAAAATCACTTAAATTTAAAAAAATCACTTAACTTTTCAAAAATCACTTAAATTTAAATCAATTAAATTTAAAATCACTTAAATTTTCAAAAATCACTTAAATTTAAAAAAATCACTTAAATTTTCAAAAATCACTTAAATTTAAATCACTTAAATTTAAAATCACTTAAATTTTCAAAAATCACTTAAATTTAAAAAAATCACTTAAATTTAAAAAAATAAGTTAAATTTAAAAAAATCACTTAAATTTTCAAAAATCACTTAAATTTAAAAAAATCACTTAAATTTTTAAAAATCACTTAAATTTAAAATCACTTAAATTTTAAAAAATCACTTAAGTGATTTTTGAAAATCACTTAGTTTTGAAAATCACTTAGTTTTGAAAATTTAAGTGATTTTAAATTTAACTGATTTAAATTTAAGTGATTTTTGAAAATTTAAGTGATTTTTTTAAATTTAAGTGATTTTTGAAAATTTAAGTGATTTTTTTTAAATTTAACTTATTTTTTTAAATCTAAGTGATTTTTTTAAATTTAAGTGATTTTTGAATATTTAAGTGATTTTTGAAAATTTAAGTGATTTTAAATTTAAGTGATTTTAAATTTAAGTAATTTTTGAAAATTTAAGTGATTTTTTTAAATTTAAGTGATTTTTGAAGGTTCTGATCAACCGGTAAGATCAGTGGCGCCGTCTGTGGAAAACTATCTTCCCCATTTTCTGTCCCTGAAATCTGAAAACCAAAGATCCTTTTCATTCATCAAATATAGCCGATCATGATGATCACCATCTATCTGGAAAGACTGTGCTCTCTCCGGCATGCAAGACCGACGGAAGCCAAGAACATCTTCATCTCGAGGATGACTTTGACGTTTGACGGGCACACTGCGTCCTCGGATTCAATCGACGCTGAACGTGACAACGAGCAGCTCTTGGATGGACAACACACCAAGAACCCTGTCGAGGACCTGCCATAGATTCTGCAACCAGTCCCCGCTCTGCAGAACGCCGACCCGGCCATAGCAGCACTAATCACTACCATTAATTAGACCAACACCCTCATCCCCTAACAGAGCAAAAAGATGGGGGCTTGGGAGCAAAAATTGTCATGATCTCCTCCTTGGAGAAACTGACGACGTGACTCCCCCAGTTTATCACCACCTAGGCGTGGTCGTCCACCAATAAGAGAGAATTACGATGTTTCTTTCTGCAAGAAACACGGCCGTACGTCTTCCAAGAAATACCAAGGCTCCCTGTCTTCCAAGAAGACCGAGAGCGACCACAGGGTCGACCCCGACCGATCATAGTCGCCCAAACTAAGAGAGCAGCAGAGGAGACCTTCCCTTCGACGGGACAACGACGCCCGACGGGGGAGAAACCATCACTCCCCGCCATCGCCCTGTTTACCGTGAAAATTGATAAACAACCGTTGATCTTCCAAAAATGGTTATTTTAGTTACTTGCAGGATCAATCAAATTGATCCTAGGACATATGCTAAGTTATTTGCATGTAAGTAATTTTAAGTGAAAAGGGTTGAAAGGGAAATTAAGAGTAAAGGTAAGATGCAGGCAAAAACTTGATAAAAGTGCAAGTAAAAGGTAAGTAGAAAGGGTTGAGAAGAGTTTAAGGATAAAGGTTAAAAATGATAAGAAGTGCAAGTGAAGGGTAGAATAAAGTAAATTTGCAGTAATGATAAAGTTTGCGAAGGAATGTAAATGGCAAGGAATGTAAATGAATTGTAAAGACTTCGATTGAAATAAAAGATGGTGTTTTAAACGTACATTCTCAATATCTTTTCTCTCACAGTGGGTACTTGGATAAGATTGAGTGACTTGTACCATATGTTGAACACACGGGAATCTACATAAAATCCCTATATTTATACTAAAACTAAGTAACCGTCGAACAATTGCCTCGTTCCATGATGAGGACAAGTGTCCTCTGCATGTGCTTCGACTTCTATCTTCATGCCACGTCGCTTTTCTCAGCTGCCAAGTGAACTGCCTTTCCCTCCTTTCTTCAGATTCAAAATTACTTGTTGTTGATAGAAAGCTTTTCGGTCGAAGTACAAAGGCTTTTCAGTCGAAGACTATTTCCAACTTAGAAAATTATCTAAGTGTTCCTTCTCCTCTTAGCATGGTTTCGACATGACCAACTCCAATAGGCTCCTCCGTCGAAATGTCTCCAACTTAGATTTTTTCAATCTATTTTTTGGCCAAAAAGACCAATTGTGGCGGTAGAAATGTGTAAAACTAAGCTATTGGATTGACTAGACTTTATACAAATCAAAATAAAAATCGCCACCGCGCTTTATTGTTTCCAAAGGAATGAGAAAAGAGAGAATAACCCAAAAAGAGGGGGAAAGATTCAAGGTAAGGGGGTTGGTTATGCAAAGGGAAGGTATTAGCACCCTAAACATCTACGGTACTCCGCAGGAACCTCTTTGAAAAAATCTGTATATTTTGGCTATAAAAATGTGTTGTATATAAAATGGATGGTGGAGGTGAGAAAAGAAATATTTTTATGATTTTTGCACCCGCCGCGGTTGCGAATCTTTAGTGTCTACGTACCACCTTTCGTGCAATAGGGGATCAGGGGACACGTAGTTCCTCTTTTAAAAATTTGAAACACAAGTGTGTTGGTTGATTTTATGAGATAAGACATCATCGCAATTGTCCGTGTGAAAAACATACTTACTACCCACAATCATGAGAAAGGAGAATTTGCATCATCTCAAAGTGGAGGATATGGCTTGGATTTTAAAATCAACAATGCCCCACTCAACACCCAAGTGGAAAATATCTCACTTCACTACATATTGTAGAAGTATAGTTGTTTGCATCACTACAAGGATTAACAAGAGTCTAATCTTTTGAGAAAAGTTTAAAGATAAAAGCCAAAGTGGCAAAATGGTTTGAAATGAGATTGATTGACTTTTAGTCTTCTCACAAAAAAAAGGTCAAGGTATTATTAAATTGATTGAAATTTATTTATGAAAATGTTTCTAAGATGCATGGACCTAAGTCCAAGTTTATTATGAAAATGTTTCAAGTTTCAAAACAAGAAGAGTTTTTTTTAAAGGAGGGAGAAATTTTTTGAAATTAAAGAAGATGGGAGGAGAAGAAGAGGCTATCCTAAAGCATAAGGTAAAATCTAGGGATAAGAACCATCTAACCAACAAGAAGCCAATACTTGACATTATGAGTCAATATAGAATTCCCATTCTTCGGATTGAAACCAAGAAAGCAAAGATACTAGACCTCTTGAGAGAATCAAACTTCAAGTGTTTTAAGTCTTCGCAAAAATTGGGCAGAGTAACGGCTGTATACGGGTGAATTCCAGATTACAAACAAAGATCGTAATCTTAATAACCTGTACACAAAATAAACAAACAACCCAATGTCTTGAGGTAAACCTCAAGAACTCCAGACAAAATATCAAATAAAGTCACAAAGTCTCCAAGATAGGCCAAGGTCTCTAATCCTAAGTCCAATAAGTCCATCACTCCATAATGCAAAGGATAGTAACCATGTAGTCCAAGTATCATTAATGATTTTTATGGTTCATGTTGATTATTAGGTGTCTTTAAAAATAAATAAAATCTCAAGTGAGCAAAATAAAAATGACATAAAAGTAAATGCTCAAGTGAGCAAAGATGAAAATAGCATGAAATGTAAAATGCTAAAAGTAAATGGTACATAAAGCATGAAAATAAAAGCGTAAAGTAAAGTTAATTGTTAGTAATTAGTGGTTAGTTGGATGACCATCTTGAAACTTGCATTTGGAACTCATTAGAGGATTGGTAGAACCAAAGCCTCCACACAACAAGTTGCATTTTCTTTTTATCAAGTATATCATCCATTTTGGAATTCTCACAAGGCAACATGTAATGATCAACGATGTTTAAGTGATCCGCGTTGACCAAAGGTGTTGTAGATCCATTAGAGGATTGGTAGAACCAAAGCCTCCACAAAATGAATCTCAAGGTTATTGGATCAAATACATCAAATTAACATACTTGGGCTTGCAATCATAAGTTTGGGCCACGAATGATCATTTATTCGAATCGGGACAAAATTTAGCGCTATGTTAAGCAATCGTAAGTGGACTTATGTAGAAATCACACATATTTTGAGGCCGGTAAATAGCAATCTATGTACTTCATGTTTGGATAAATGATATAGAGATCACCATCCCTTAACATGTAGTACAATTAAAAAAGAAAGGGATAAGATGAAGAGGGAGGGGAATGATAAGCTAATTTGGATCACCATTTCAAAATTCTTTCATCTTTAAATTCAACCACTCCTCTAGATGGATTAAAGCACTAAACATATCATTAATCCAAAGCACCAAAAATGAATTAAATAATTCACTCTTAGGTAGATTTGAATTTATGAACATTTATCCAACTTCATCTACATCACAAAGTACATTGAGTTTAAAGACAAATTGGACATTTAAAATTGCAATCCAAACCAACAATCAAAAGGAGTGAGTAGAAAAATCATTTTGGATCAAAGCTGCCCCAAAACAAGGCAAAAAATATATTTTGTCCCTGTGTAAATCGATTGCACTATTGTGTAAATCGATTTACACAGTACAATTTTCAAAAAATTGTGCAAAATTGCTTATGTGCAATCGATTGCACACTGTTACAGTAGCAAAAACAACATTTTAAAAGGGCAATTTCTTGTTCAAAATTTCCATCAAACACCTTATGATCATGGATCCAATTGAGCACGAAAATTCCATCAAATTATGAGAAAATAACACCATTGGAATCACAAAATAATGCTCAAAGAATCAAACCCAAAGATCAACAAGAGATCACATTGTGAAAGATGAATTATCCAACTTACCAAAGGTAGATCTAGAGAATTATCAAAACAACTTCAAGAATTTGCTTCAATTCAACCACAAGAATCAATTGACCAAGCTTGGATGTAGAGAATTGATGGAGAAAAAGTGTTTGGATGAAGGTTTAGCTCAAAGATTAGTAAGCTTCAATGCAAAGCTTACTAACTTTTTGAAAATGGAGCTTTGAGTGAATTTGGTAGATGGAGAGAATTGAGAGATTTTTTAGCAAGGTGGATTTGGCTATCAAAAGCTTGAATTTTGAATGAAATGAGAGCTCTATTTATAGAGTTTTAGGATTGGGATTAGTGGTAATTTGATAATTGATTCTTGGAGCCAAAATTTGAATTAAAATGATAACTCTTTAAAAAATTAGAGCCAAAATTTGAATTAATGATAATTCTTTCAAATATTAGAGCCAAAATTTGAATTAATGATAATTCTTTTTAAAAATGAAAGATTGGCACTAAAATTTGAATTAATGATACATCTTTCAAAAGTGAAGGAAAATTGGAGCCAAAATTTGACAAGTTTAAAATGCTGATTTTTTTTTTAATTTTCACGCTGTGCAATCGATTGCACAGTGTATTTTTTTCAAAAATGGCGCAAAATACACTATGTGCAATCGATTGCACTTTAAGAGCAATCGATTGCATCAGTGAAAAAATGAAAATTTTTAATTCTTTTTCTTTGCAAAATAGAGATTTTAGGAAAATAATTCCAGAAATCCTTATTTGTCAGATGCTTCGACTTGGTACCTACAAAACAAAAATATACAAAGATAAAGACAAATATTTTTTGTATTTTGATTAGAAGTTAGTCAACAACACATATAAAAAGTACACAACCAAAGTGCTTGGAGATTCCTCAAGAGCAAACTTAAAGATAGGAAAAAAGAGGAAGAACCAACCCTAATGTGATCTTGTTATGATCGAGTTGATATGATATGATAGAGGAATTTTAGGGGCAAAAATTGGGGTACAACAGCTGCCCTTATTTAAGTGTCTTCCATCCGGAGATATGAAGGTTACAAATCTTCGTGTCGACGCGATTGAAGATACTTAAATATAAAACAAGCCCTATTTTTGTCTCTAAGATGCCATGCAATACTTATGATTATGGATGCATATGAACATAACAAAAGAGACGCAAAGTAACACTGGGGATGCCATAAAAATGAAGAAACAAAGGAGCAACCCCACCAGGAAAATAAATCACTGGTGGACCAAAATAAATAGAACCAGAGAGGAGGATAAGAAGCATCGACGTTCACTGCCGATGTCTACCAATGTTCACTGAAGGTAGAGAGAAGAAGATATACCGACTCACAGATGACGGTAAACTACCAACTCAATAGTTGAAGGTAGAAGAGAAAATATATCATGCCATCGCCGTTCACTGACGAGGAACTATCACCGTTCACTGATGATAGCAAAAAGATAAGAAACACCGACGTTCACTGGCGATGCACTACCAACGTTCACTGAAGGTAGATTTTGAAAATATCATACCATCGCCGTTCACTGACGAGGAACCACCACCGTTCACTGATGATAGCAAAAACATAAGAAACACTGACGTTCACTGTCGATGCACTACCAACATTCACTGAAGGTAGATTTTGAAAATATCATACCATCACCGTTCACTGATGAGGAACCACCACCGTTCACTGATGATAGCAAAAAGATAAGAAACACCAACGTTCACTGCCGATGCACTACCAACGTTCACTGAAGGTAGATTTTGAAAATATCATACCATCGCCGTTCACTGACGAGGAACCACCACCGTTCACTGATGATAGCAAAAAGATAAGAAACACTGACGTTCACTGCCGATGCACTACCAACGTTCACTGAAGGTAGATTTTGAAAATATCATACCATCGCCGTTCACTGACGAGGAACCACCATCGTTCACTGATGATAGAAAAAAGATAAGAAACACCAACGTTCACTGCCGATGCACTACCAACGTTCACTGAAGGTAGATTTTAAAAATATCATACCATCACCGTTCACTGACGAGGAACCACCACCGTTCACTGATGATAGCAAAAAGATAATAAACACCGACGTTCACTGCCGATGCACTACCAACGTTCACTGAAGGTAGATTTTGAAAATATCACATGTTCCCCAAACTTCTGGTGTTTCACCTAGAACGGGTCTCAACTTCTTCCTTAACCAAGGAATTCCTCCTGGAAAGGGTAATATGTAAGCTGTCTCAAATAAAGAGACTTCCACTTGCAAAGATTTCACAACGAGCAATTTCTGTGAATTTGAAAGTCTTGCCATCCACTGGCGTAAACTGACGAAGGACTGCAAGCTAACCACTCATAGAGGAAATAGCAAAAAAAGTTACGTCGACTTGTACAGGGAAGCACGAGTTGCTCAAAAAAAGATACCTGTTGCTTGTTATCATGGAGGATTGCAAAAAGAAATGACTTTCTGGGGATAGAAATGTGGCTTCCTGGGGAAATGAGATATGACTTCCTGGGGAAATGCCACATTATTCCTGCTGAAGAGATAAATTCTTCTCGTGCAAAATAAATGCACAAATCAAAGCTCAAAGTCCTCAGAAATCCAGAGTAAATAATATTGTCATGCAACCATGAATCCAATTAGAAACAAACTGGAGCAAGACGGCCAAAGAAGATACATCCTTTGAGAAATAAACTCAAGAGGGAAAACCAAATCCAACTAAGCAAGGAGCGCTGCAGGAAGGTTTGAACACAATGTCAATGAAAAATGATTTGTAACAATGCATGATGCATGTATGAATGTATGAGTGATATCGTGCATATGCTGGTAAAAGGATACATAATCGAACAAAACTGCCTCAGGTACTAACAACATTGGTCTAAACTTCAACCAGAAAGATCAATCCAAGAAAGGGAAAAGCAACTGCGGAAACCAAACCTATTGATTGTCCTAACTTCACTGAGGAGAAACATAATCCGGATGTAGCTAAATCAAACAGATACTGGGATAGAACATCTTTCTTCCGTTTTCATCGGAGAAACCAGTTTTCCAAAAACAACGTGCCTACTGAAGATTGCAAAACTAGTCTCAAATAAAGCAGACTGACGCCGAGACAACCAAACCTCACTGAGGAATTCAAACTACTTCCCTGGAGAGAAAAAAAACTGAGGATTGAAAACTTTTCATCATGAATACTCATTCCAACAAGAGATGCCCTGGGATAACCTTCCCATGGAATAACACACAAACTTCCATGGGGAAAACAAATGTTTCACAGTCCGTACTCCTACTGGGGATTTCGATACTGATTGTGAATAAGGCAAATGGAAACCAAATTGTCAAAACATTCACTGGGGAAATCAGGCCCACTTTGAAGGAAGAAAAACATATGGACTTCACTAAGGGAGACAATACTTCATCATCGAGACCTCTACCGGGGACCTCATGCTGACTTCATTGGGGAGGTCGACACCACATCATCGAGGGGAAACCAAGATACGTTCTTCACTAGGGAAAAAGGACTTCCATCAAATAAACAAGGCCTTCACTGGAAAATACTGGATTGAGTCTTCATATCAACCAAACCTATTCCAACAAAAGATGCCCTGGTGTAGTCTTCTTGGGAAATCAAGAAGTCAACACTAATGCCAATACTGCAAAAAGAGCGATATCTTAGCACACCAAGGGAATAAAACCTTTCATCATATGAGGGAAAACTTTGCTGGGGAACCTGGGACAAAGGCTTCTGACCATGCAAACCCAAAATCAAAAGCGAACCAAGACTTGGTCGGGGATCATGGGATCATAAACCTAATACTGTACCTTACGCCAACTGGTATCGTCTTTAATTATCTGAGAAACACACAAAGATTGCGCATATACCAACAAGATGACCTGAGAAAAACCTTCATAAAGGAAGTAAATATTCTTAAAACAACCGAAGTTTGTTCATTCCAGGGATCTCCATTTTTGTTGTCATTGTTTGATCACAAATCCCAAAGTAAATTGAATTGTAAAGATGTCTTTCTTTTTGAAAAGTCAATTTTGTTTTTTTTTAATCTTTTTGCTTTGAAAGTTATTATCAGTAATAAATGAAGTCTTTGCAAGCTAAATAAAAATAAGAACACAAAGAATTGGGCAAAAGCTCGAATTTTATTAATAGAATGGTAGTCTGCGAATGGCGAGACTCCATGGATGATTACAAAGTTTGGGAAATGGTAATATATAATGGAAAAGATACATTGAGATACAATGACCACCATTCCCCTAACAACTTTTGAAGTCCTGAGCAGCAGCTTTTGTTGAAGTATGGTGAGGATCCAAGAAGATTGTTGCTTCAACGATCAAGTCTTGTCTGACGTAGTTACTTGCCAAGAAAAATCCCTAACTTTTTCCTAAGTTGCCCTTGCGAGTTTTCAACTTAGAGGGAAATTTATTCTGTTTATGTCTCTAATTTTTGCCTAGACCGCCCTTTCGGGTTTTCAGCCTACCGAGACACTCCTTTTTGCCTAAGCCGCCCTTTCGGGTTTTCAACTTAGTGAGTTGTTCTTTTATTTCTTTAGGCGAAGTATTTCTTGACTGCGTTAGCATTCATGGGACGTGGGAACTCCTCGCCATCCATAGTTTCAAGAATTAATGCACCACCAGAGAAGGCTTTCTTGACAACATACGGGCCTTCAAAATTGGGAGTCCACTTGCCCCTAGAATCAGTGTTAAAAGACATGATCTTCCTGAGCACGAGGTCTCCTTCTCTGAATTCACGAGGTTTGACCTTTTTATCAAATGCTTTCTTCATTCTTTTCTGATATAACTGCCCATGACATAAAGCTGTCATCCTCTTCTCTTAAATCAAATTCAATTGGCCAAACCTGTTCTGGACCCATTCAGCCTCTGTCAACTTGGCTTCCATTATCACACGCAACGAGGGAATCTCTACCTCAACAGGGAGTACAGCTTCCATTCCATATACTAGAGAGAACGGGGTTGCTCCTGTTGAAGTGCGGACATATGTTCGATATCCATGCAGAGCAAAAGGGAGCATTTCATGCCAATCCTTATAAGTAATAACCATTTTCTGGATAATTCTCTTGATATTCTTATTAGCAGCCTCAACAGCCCCATTCATCTTTGGCCTGTATGGAGACGAATTGTGATGGACAATCTTGAATTCTTCACACAGTTCTGTCATCATTTTGTTGTTCAAATTTGAGCCATTGTCAGTGATGATTCTACTCGGCACACCATACCGGCATATCAGATTGTTTTTGATGAAACGTGTGATACGGTGGGAGAACTGACTTGAGGTTTTGCGTTTGTTTTCGCAAATGTTTCGGTTGAGCAAGAGTCGCCACCGACTTTTTATTTTATCCTAATGAAAGGTTAAAAAGCACAACAAAAACCTTTGAGATGTTTTCTTGGGTTTGGGGAGTAGATTATAGAAAGGGAAGGTATTAGCACCCTTTCTATCCATGGTTATCCATGGTCTCTTAGTTACTTGCTTAGATCAACTTGCCTTGATTTTCAATTGTTTGAAACGGTGCTTTCAATTGTTTGAAATGGTGCTTTGTGTGTGTGTTTGAAAAATGTTTTGAAAAGAGGCTAATGTGGTGGCAACCTTTGTAATGATCCATGTTGGGATGTATACAAAGGTGTATGTCTTTTGAAAAAGTTTTCAATGTTTTTGAAAGTTGTTTTGAAAGTGTGTTGTGATGTGTGGTTTTGAAAAATAGGCAAGTGTTTTTGTTTTGCAAGTTGGCAAGTAACCAAGAGTTGTCTACTCCTAAATTTACTCAAAGGTTTTCTCTATGTTTTAACCCTTTTGACAATTTTGTTCCACCATTGTATTTGGTGGAAAATCTTGTGTTAGGATGTGAACGGGACGGGCGCGGATCATCGTTTAGACCATGATTGCAATGGTGCCAAGTGTCTTTGGGCAACTTTTCCTTTAAGGGACTTGATCATTTTTAGGCAACTTTTGAAAGCGTCATCGAGGGACTATGATCATTTGAATTGTTTTGTTTTTTGCCAAAGAAACCCAACATGCAACATGGCCCATTATTGAAGGCAACAAGTGGAGTAACCCTAGGGGTGCAAGTGTGATTGGTGTTATCCATTTTCATGCTTGTTTATCTTGAATTAGGTCAAACTATCTTTGGTTGATTTTTGCATACAAAACCCTAAGTCTATCATGGTATAATTAGAAAGCTTTAAAGTGCGAAATTTAAAGTCCTAAACTATTACAACACAATTATGGGATGGGGGGTACAAATGTTCAAATGGGGGATATTTAGCAAGAAAAATTAAATCTAAACTATTACATCCAAATTGAATATTCAAATTATTTAATTGCACAATAATTAAATAAAATAAAATAAATATGCAAGATGCAAAAAATGATTTTTATATGTATGTAAAAAGTATTTTTTATGTGTCAAATAAACAAAAATAAAAATGAATAATTTTTGGGTATTTTTATGTTTTTAGGGCAAAAACCCTAATTTGCTAAACAAAAGGTAATTATTATTTAATATATACAATATTCATTAATTATATACAAAAAATAAATAAAAAGGAAGTATATTGTAAAAAAGTATTTTTGAGATCAAATATTAATAAAAATAAAAATATATTATTTTTATGTTTTTATCCTAAATATTCTAATAAGTATATAAGTATTTATAATATTTACTAAATATATTAAATATGTACAAAAATAAAATATTTAATATTTACAAAAAAGTATATTTTTTAGAAAATGTTTTCAAAAGAAAAAATAAAATAAAATCAGAAAATAGAATGTATTTTGTATTATTTTAAGTATTTTAAGTAAAAGTATATTATATATTTATTTACATATAAACTAAATGAAACAAAATAAATACCAAATAAAATGCAAAAAATGTGAGAAAAATATTTTTAATGTTTTTTCATGTTTGGATAAAAATATAAAATCAAAATCAAAAGGAAAAAAAATCAAAAATGACAAATATATCTCAAAATGGGCCAGGGGTGTGTGTGTGAAACAGTGGTGCAAAAAGAAAAACAAAACTCAGGCCCAGCCCAAGTCTATCTTCTTCAACTTCCAGCCAGTTTGTCAAAAAATGCGCATTTTTCATACTGATTCAAACATCCTGATTCTTGGACTTTCAAGCAAAACTCATAACACCAAAAATGTAGAGCATCAAGAGACGAATCCAGACATATAAAGAACTTGACTTAACTCTAAGAAATGAAAGAGAATTTCTTCATCCCTAATTCCTGACCTAAGTTTTTTCTAATGTTCAAGTTCCAAATTCTCTCAGTACACACAACATAAATGCAAAGTAATTATATGTGTAGTTTCAGGGCCATGAGTAGAGCATTTTTCATTCATAAACCTAAGGCTAACTCTTCCTAGATTGAGAGATAGAAGTTCAAAGTTTTACCTGTTTCAGCTTGATACGTGTATGACAATGGAGGTACTTTCAAGGCAATGTGAGGACTTGTACAGCTTGCTTGAAGTTCAGGGATGCTTCTCCAACCTTTAGCTTGCTTTGAAACTAAATGAGTCGAGCTATAGAAGTCAACCTGCAAAACAGAAAAAATGAAAATGGTGAAGTTGGTTAGAGGTGTTACAGTCTGTAGCTAGGGCTTGGGATAGTTTCAACGGATGGTAGGGAGTGTGTATGAACTGGTTTTTCCCAAGGCGCACGAGTGGATTGAGTTGTGGACCTCAATCTGCAGCAGGTGCCCTGTTTTGTGCAGCAAAGTGGTGTTTCTGTGTTTGGGGAGGTGTTGAAGGTGGTTGGCTCGTGTTTTAGGTCAGTCTTGATGTTTGGAATGTGTTCAACAAGTTTGCTTAGGCTTGTGTTGACAGGAATGTAATGTTTCTTCTATGATAAGCAAAGTTTGTCAACTTAGTTTCTAGGCTACCACAGGCCCCTCAAGTATGATGCACAAATCACCCTTGATCAGTGGACTTTGCTCATGAACTTGTGCCTCAAAGATCTGCATTGTACCTCATAGATTGTAAACTTGACATAAAGTTCACCTTTTCAAAAATGGCTAAGTTACTTTTTCTAATTATGGATTAAATTGGCATGTAATGTTTAAACACATAAGATAAGGCTTGAACACAAAGGATTTGCATTAAATTATTGAGTGTGGATGAGATAAAAGGCCTGTAATGTAGCTTGCACATGCTGAGTTCAAAAATGCAAAGTTATGAACATGGAAATGGCTCATGAACAAAGTGACTTTTGCCCATATTGACAAATTCGATTCTCCCTAACCACAAGGGTGTTTGAGAAGTTCTTGGACAATTTGGAAAGCTTGGAATGTGTACTACAATCCATATTTGTAATGAAAGTTGAAATTCCAAGTGGAAGCATGTGAAAAGTGGCCATGAAGTTAGGCAAAAATCCTGCCTAGAATAGGTCAAAATTTTTCTAAGTTAAGAATGTTTTGCACCCTTGTTCCAAAAATCATAACTTAAGCTACAAGCTTCTTTTGAGGAAACTTTGTGAATCAAAGTTGTAGATTTTGCAATGGACTACAACTTTCATGTTTTGAGTTTTCCTTTAATCCAAATGCATCTTGATGAGAAAGTGGGACAAAGTTAGGAAAAAATTAGGGATTTTCATAACTTAGAAAATTTCTAAGTTATGAAAATTCTTCATTTTAAACCCTAATTTGCAATTTTTGATTTCTTGATGAACAAGTTTCATAATTTGACATGTCTTGATGAAAAATGAATCTTGACACTTGATTTTGACCAAAAAGTCAAAGTTTGACTTTTCAGTATACAATCAAATTTTGCTCAGTTGACTGGAAAATTCATCTGTCAATCTTGTGCATTTGGGATCTTTTGAATTTGTTGAACATGTCAATATAATTCCATTGGGTCCTTGAGTCCATATGTGAGCTTGGTTTTCCATTGGCTGGGTTAAACAGTCAAAAATTTCCTTTGTGCAGTCAAAACCCTAAAAATGACCATTTTGCCCTTTTGGTGATCTGATCAAATTTCTTGTGGAATTGTGATCCAAACTTGATCAAATGGTCCATATGAGTTAATAATGTTGATGTGGGTCAAAAATCACGAGGTTTGACTGTCAATTGACCACAATTGACTTTTTCCCCAATACAACTGATTTCTAGGACAACTGTCCAATTGACTGGGCAAAGATTGGAATCAAGGCTTGAAACTTGGTATAGATAAACTTGTGAGTCCAAAATGAAGCATGAAAGTCACTTTGGGCCTTTTAGGTCAAAACATCTTTGTGCAAACTCAAACCCTAATTTGGGTCAACAGTGCAAGGAGGGGTCTTGAGCAGAGTAAACCCTAACTTGTTCTTGAGCTCCAAGGGTCTTGTGGTGAGAAAATATTGATGAAATGGGAGGGCAAATTTTGGTGTACAACAGTTGCCCCTGTTCAATCTTCTTGAACCTGAAGAGTTAGATTGGCAGGTTTGCCTTCCGCGAATCGAAGGTAAAAGGAGATTGGACACTAGAGTGCCCTGAAATTTGCACTCGCATAGTGGAGTATCAGCAGTGTGATGGCGGGAATGGGCTTATAGATGCCATTTGGAGAGATGGTGGATAGGAGGATGGGCTTATAGATGCCATTTGGAAGTGTTAATCGCGTAAGAGATTCCTTAGCGAGAACTTGCGTACTTTGAGAAAGGAAGATGTTTCCTGGCTTGTTACAAGTGTCGATCTTCAGTATCTTCATGCAGATATGCCCTGGCTAGATACAGGTATCGAATCTACGATCAGACGCTCACAAATATGCCCTGGCTAGATACAGGAATTGAATCCGGAACTTCAAAAGGTTTCTTACAGACGTGCCCTGGCTGGATACAGGTATCGAATCTCTAAACTCTTCATGTAGACGTTCCCTGGATAGATACAGGTATCGAATCCATAATCAAATTACTCACAGATATGCCCTGGCTAGATACAGGAATCGAATATGGAATTGTTGTCTACAGATATGCCCTGGCTGGATACAGGTATCGAATCTGGAATTTGCAAAAGGTTGGTAGAGATAGCTTTCCTGGCTGGATACAAGTGTAAACCTCTGACCTGAGAATGAAGGATGATTTCCTGGCCTGTTACAGGGGTTGATCTTCAAACTCTTCATGCAGATATGCCCTGGCTAGATACAGGAATCGAATCTGGAATTGCGATAGTTGATAGTAATCTGTGATACGGTGGGAGAACTGACTTGGGTTTTGCGTTTGTTTTCGCAAATGTTTCGGTTGGGCAAGAGTCGCCACTGACTTTTTATTTTATTCTAAGGAAAGGTTTAAAAAGCACAGCAAAAACCTTTGAGATGTTTTTCTTGGGTTCGGGGAGTAGATTATAGAAAGGGAAGGTATTAGCACCCTTTCTATCCATGGTTATCCATGGGCTCTTAGTTACTTGCTTAGATCAACTTGCCTTAATTTTCAATTGTTTGAAATGGTGCTTTGTGTATGTGTTTTGAAAATGTTTTTGAAAAGAGGCCAATGTGGTGGCAACCTTTGTAATGATCCATGTTGGGATGTATACAAAGGTGTATGTCTTTTGAAAAAGTTTTCAATGTTTTTTTTTTAAAGTTGTTTTGAGAGTGTCTTTTGAAAAATGGCAAGTGTTTTTGCAAGTTTGATCAAGTAACTAAGAGTGGTCTACCCCTAAATTTACTCAAAGATTTTTCTATGTTTTTAACCCTTTTAACAATTTTGTTCCACCATTGTACTTGGTGGACAATCTTGCGTTTAGGATGTGAACGGGACGGGCGCGGGTCATCGTATAGGCCATGATAACAATGTTGTAAAGTATCTTAGTTTTTCTTTTGAGGGACTAAGATCATTTTTTTTTGTAAGGCAACTTTCGAAAGCGTCATCGAGGGACTATGATCTTTTGATTTTGTTTATTTTACCAAGATACTTTACATGCGTAACATGGCCCATTTGTGAAAAGGCAACAAGTGGATATAACCCTAGGGGTGTTTAGTGTGCAAGTGTGTTTTATTGCATACAAGAGTTTTTCTTTGAATTAGGATTTTCTATTTCATTGATTTTATCTTGCCATACACGTCCTAATTACTAGCAATAAGAAGCGGAAATATAAAATCCTACGCTATTACAACAATTAGGGGGTGGGGATACACATTTGTACATGGGGGGTTCAACGAGAAAAATAGACAAAAAAGAAAATAGCAAAAAACAAGATAGAGGGAGAGAGAGAGGGAGCCAGCGCGCTGCTGAGAGGTCATCAGAAGTTCTGACTCAGATCCGCTGCCAGATGATCAACCTCTTGGTTAAACTGTATGAGTCAGAACTTCTGACTCTGGCACCTGCAAAACAGAACCCTGTTAGTGGGGAAATCAGAAGTTCTGACCCCCCTGCGCTGCAAAACAGAAGTTTGTTAGTGGAGAAACCAGAAGTTCTGATTCTGCTGGAAAGACAATAACTCTCAGAGGTTCTGATATTATTGACAGCAAAACAGGCTTCAGATGTGCTAACGTCAAAGTCAGCACTTGGCTTTTCTCTGTACTAATCAGAACATCTGCAACTTTGTTGTTATTCCACAAAACAGGAAACATATTTGGAACAGATCCAGCAAATGTCAAAATGTTTCAGAGGGCAGAACCAATAAGGTCACAGGCAGGTCCTACACTGGCTCAGAACATTCTGAGGTATGAAAATCCTCAGAATACAAACAGCAACAACATGATATTTACATTATGTTTATTTGAGCATGCACAGCTGATGATGCTTAGTAGCGTGATGAAGGTCAGCAGGTGCTTACCTGGCTGTTGGAAAAGTTTGTGGATGAAAGCTAGCTTTTGGCTCTGGTGGTGTTCTGGACAGATTCTTTTTGAAAAGGGTAGGTGAAGGTGTATGCGTATATAGGGTCAGAAGTTTGAAAAGGGGTTTTTGGTTCACAAAGAAAAACTGGGTATTGGATAAAGTTTGAAGGTGAGAAATTCAAAGTTATGAAACAACTGGGGATTTTGGCAGAGTTTCACAACACTATCTTGCTAAAGGTTTCTGTTTCTCTCTTAGCAATTTTTCTGTTTCTTGAACGCCCTTTTTCAGTGGACAATGACTCTCTATTTATAGGCAGAGTTCTTGTGGGTGTCTTGAATATTAAAGCGCCAACAGAGTTTGAATTGTTCTTTGACAGAAATTCCTGGGAAGTTGTGATAACAGATAGCCTTCATCCTAGGCTGCAGCAGCAGGCGTGGATTAGAGTGAAGTGACCTCTTAAGTGGGCGGTGGCGTGTAGACCCATGCCAGAATCTGCATAAAGGCGTTTTCCAAGCCACACGTGAAGGGATTACTTGGATGCATGTTCAGGAGTGGTTGGAAGCATTAATGAGCATTAAATGGTGATAAGACTTATCAACATCAATATTCTGGTAAGGGAAACCAAACTTTGAACCAGCAATTTTGTTTCAATAAGAACAGCGTAAACCATGCTCTGGCCTTGGCTTCCTGTTGTCTTAGTAAGTTCTGGGGATTCTCCTGATTTTCTGATACGTTCCCTGGATTTGCTTCTGGACCTCCTGGGCTTAGAGATTCTGTATCAGTGTAAAACCCACTCTTCTGACCTTTTCATCTTCTGATTTCAGCATGTTCTGAAAGAGCCTTCAGACTTCCTTGCTTTTTTTGCATTCCTTTAGCAAATTCTGGCTGAGCTTGCGTAACTGCTGAAAGAGTCATGTTCTGTCTGAGGCTTACATATTGAACCACGTTTACAACTTCTGATTGAGCTGATGTAGCTGCTGAAGAGCCAACTTCTGACTGCACTGAGCCAAGCTTGCAACTTCTGACCGTTTCTTATCTGGAATTGGTCCAGAAGTTCTGAAACTCTGATTTTTTCTTAAACACTCATTTTTTAGAGAAAAATTCCAAGTACTTAGAATTTAATTTTTCTCAAGCTAAAAGCGTTGTCTTTAGAGCTTGTGTGATCATCTTGCTCTTGTAAGTGGTTTGCTTGGGCAAAAATGACAGTTCTGGACTTGGATTTGTTTCAGAGGGACCTTGAAAATCCAAGATGATTTCCTGAAGAAAGAGAGGGCAAATTTTGGGGTACAGCATAATCATCTTTGGATTGACCTTTTCCTGAAAAGGCAAAACTTTAGCTGTATGCAATGTCATGTTGTATGAGATGCATGATGTTTTAAAATGAGATAGTGTTGTATGCGCTTTATCATGTATATAAGCAGGATGTATGAAATGTGAAATGTTTATGAATGTATTTTTGTCTAGGAAAATAAATCCTTGACGACTGACGGGAATTTGTGGAATCCTGGGCTGATGTTGAAGAGTAGAGTTCTTCGTTTCCGCTGGGGATGACGGTCGCAAGAATAAACCGGTAGGAGAAGATGACTCCATTGGGGAATAAACTTGTTGGAGAGATTACTCTGCGGGGAATTACTCTGTGGGAAGAGATACTTTGCTGAGATTTTGATGAGAGCTCCGCTGGGGATTCCACTGATAAGTTATGTTGGGGAATTTGATGAACTCCGCTGGGGAATAGGAAGAACTTCTCCGAGGACGATCTTTCCGTGGTAATTAGCTGAGGATAACCCAGTTATAAGCCCTGGTGGGAAAATAACCTTTGAATAAAGTTGGGGAGAGACGTATGTACTCTGCAGGTGATAAGCTTCCAGAATCTACTGAGGATAAGCTTCAGAATCTACCGGCGACTTCACTGGGGATGTGGATTCCACTCTTTTGGGGAAACTTTTCAGACTGTACTGGGGAATGGTTCCACTGGGGTGTCCGTATTCCGCCGGGGAACAATCTTATATTAAGACTGCCGGGGATGCTTGCCGAGGAATGCCTATACTCCGCTGGGAAATGTTGAGATCTTCCGGGGATGCCCAACTTCCTTTAGGCTGACAGACTAACTCTGCTTGAGGAGAGTACCGCTGACTTGCTAGGGGAACAATGTGCCTTTTCAAGGCTGCTGGGAGACCAACTCTTCCTAGAGAGAGTATTGCTGAATCTTGTCTTACTCTGTGGGGAGTTGAGGTAACTTGGTTACGTTCTTCAGCCGAAACTAACTTGGTACCTTGGTGGACAAAGCAATTAGATCGCTTAGACAATTCTAAATTGCCCCTGTTTCTGATGTCATATGTAATTAGTCCTTTGTTTCGCATGTAAATATTTATGATTAGCAATTAATGTCAAATGCATATATCAAAATTGAACATTGGACATTCTTTGCAAGACAAAACAGAAAAAGGAAAAAACGAATGGGTAATTCGTCTGAAAAATTGAACTTGTATTGATTTTGAATTTTTGCCTGTAAATAGGCGTTTTATGTATAAGAGGCTGACGTCCCAGTAAGAGAACGCCGCCGAGAAAAATAGAGTTTATACAATTTTGAAAAGGAAACAAAACAGCTATGTGAAAAATAATCCCACTGGGTTCCAACTCTGCTATCGCCTTTATGTCTTCAAGCGTCTCATCACTTTGCTGCTTAGTTGAAGCTGAAGCTGATTGATTGGCGTCGTCTGAGCCCGATAGTCGATGCCGAATTCTGGATGCAAGGTGATCCAATGAGACATAGTATTACGCTTTATCCCTAACTTTTGCCTGGACCGCCCTTTCGGGTTTTCAGTCCACCGGGATACCCATTTTTGCCCAAGCCGCCTTTTCAGGTTTTCGACTTGCCGGGTGTACATATTTTTTTCATTTTCATCCCTTATTTTTGCCCGAACCCTTTTGGTTCGCCGAGAAGCCCTTATTTTTTCCTAGGCGTGTCAACCTAGCGGGTCTTTAGTTCATACGTAGTATCTTTTTACTATGTCTGCATTGGCGGGGTGAGGAAGGTCGTCGCCGTCCATGGAGGTTAGAGTCATGGCTCCTCCCGAGAAGATATGTTTAACCACAAATGGCCCTTCGTACGTAGGGGTCCATTTGCCCCTGGGATCACTTTGAGGAAGAATGATGCGCTTGATTACCAGGTCTCCGACTTGATACTCTTGTTGTCTGACCTTCTTGTTAAATGCCCTGATCATCCGTTTTTGGTACGTCTGACCAGTTCTGTGATCGGTGGATCTGGAACTGACTGTTTAACGCTGGTTCGCGAAATGTCGCGGAAGCAAGAGTCGCCACCGTCTTTTATTTTCTCCAATATGGAAAGGACAAAAGCACAGAAAAATTCCTTATTCGAGATTTCTCTCGGTTCGGAAGGTAGATTTATAGAAAGGGAAGGTGTTAGCACCCTTTCTATCCATGGTTATCCATGGGCTCTTAGATACTTGCTCATTTGTGTTTTCAAAATGTTTGTTTGCTTTTCAAGTGTGAGTGGGTTTGAAAAAAGTTTCTTTGAAAGTTTCAGATCGACTCTTGTATCAGTCCTCAAGAGTGTTTGAAAAATTGTTTTGAAAGCTTTTGAAAGGTGTAGGTGTGAAAAGAAGTTTTTGATTTGTTTTGAATTGGAGCAAGTATCTACGAGTCATCTACCTACCCTAAGGAATTAGTCTGTGTAAATGTCCTTGAGGTAGTGCCATCCCACCATTGAGAGGTAGGTAGCACCACCGTTGGAGGTGTTCGGGTCAATTCGATTGTTAAGGACAGCGTGGTCACCAGAGCAATAGTAGGACACCTTAGAAGCTACCCCCATGCCATGTTCGTGGATATGAGGACTTACTAAAATGTCCTATACTCGACGACCACGTTTCGAGGGGCAAGGCAACAGTGAGGCGTACCCTCGGAGTGGTGTGTGAATTGTGTGTCATTTTCAGTTATATTTTATCTTGATCATGCATTGGGTGAGCTACGCTTTGATTTTATTTGGGCATACATTCTTTCATGTGATAGTTAGCAATTAAAAGGTGCGGAAATTAAAATGCGGAAAATAAAGGTCCTACGCTATTACAAGGCGCGGGTCCATACATCGCCAAATTAACAAAACCCGATTTTGAATAAAAGTGCGGAAAGTAAATGTCCTAATTATCTATTACAAAGCTTTGGGGCAAATACATTATATCCACAAAAGAAATAAAAATAAATGCGAAAAGAAATTAGAATCGAGTGTGAGGGCGTTGGACCCTTTAAAGAAATTAAATTGAAATTGAAAGTAAATTAATTATTTTAATGAGAAAAGAAGTTATTTTTTTTTTGGTTTTTTGGTATTTAATGAAAATAAAGAAAATTAATTAACATTAAAAATAAAATAAAACCCTAATTCTAGTTTGTTTTTAATTATTAAAAAATGTTTAAGTTTTGACCTAATTTACACTAATTATTTAATTATAAGTTTACTTACAAAAATAATTAATAACTAATAATGATAAGAAATAAAAAGGTTATTTATTAAGAAAAAGAATAAGAAATGCTAAAAACCTATTTTTTTAATATATTTTTTAGTTATTAAGAAAACATTAAAGTTAAACCTAAAATTAAACTAAATTGATTATTGGAATTTATTTACAAAAAACTATTTAAAGAATTAAAAATTAAATAAACATATTTTTATTTTTAATGATTTCTGATTTTTTGTATTTTTGTATTATGAAAATTAATTTTATGGAATTAAATAAAAGCAATTAATCAAATAAAAGAAAAAAAGAGAATTAAAATAAAATAAAAGAAGGGAAATATGCAAACCATAGGAGGGGTATCTGCCCAATTTGGAGGCTTATTGTGAGTAATCTGGCCCAACAGATGCAAGGCCCTTTTGACTTTTGGTGATTGTGTGTGGAGCGCTTGACTGATGTGTATGATAAGCTGCAAGTTCTGACCTTTAGATTGGGATCCCTGGCCACTTGGTAGGCAAGTACGTATGCGTGTATGGTGGACTTCAGGTGAGGCGCTGCATGGAAATGTATTAAGAAAAATAATATTGAGGAAGTGGGGGACCTGGGAATCGAACCCAGGTCCCAATGACTGCAGGCCAGCTAAGCTACCAACTGAACCATTGAACGCATCTGTTATTATTATGGAACGGAAATAATATATGTGAAACATAAGCATTATACTGAAGCGCTAGAAAAAACGCGCTAATATTCAAATTGACCAAACACAAGCCAACAACTCAGCATCTTCTCCATTGTTTCTTTATTTTTGCCTGAAAAATAAGACTACATAGCGGGGGTTTTAAACCCCCACTAACCTCAAACCTGCAAAATAGCGATTAGAGCATGGTGAAATAGAAATTAGGCGCGATGTGATCAATAGTTTCGTCTGAATGTCCTGAGTCCAATGGTCCTGGTTTGAGTGGCCAATTGTTCCTTATTTGTGAAACCCCAAATCAAAGCTTCAAAAACCCTAAGCAACGTTCATGGTAACTTTCTATACATGCAGGCATTCTTCAATTGAATTGTGCCATTAGCTTCAGAATCATCATATTAGTATAAATCAAACATTAAAACATATGGAAAATGCATGTAAATTCAAATACGATTAAGAAAATTTTCATGAACAGGGCGGTTGCGTTCTACCACTTCTTTGAGTATGGAGACTTGGCTTTGATTGGAATGGTTTCCTGGATGTGTCAGGAATGGATTGGGATGGTTTTGAGGCCTTGAAACACCTTGCAATTCAGTTTTTAGTTTCCAATTTTTTTGTCAAAAATTGCAATGTTGTTCTTTGTGTTTTGGCGCAGCTTTCTTCTTTTTAGGATTAGGTTTATGTTCTTGCTTATATGTGGAGTGAATTAGGTTAACAATCCAAGCCCAAAGTCCTTGCATTCATGTTTTGGAGATTTGATTTTTCCATATCTTTTTCAATCCTTTTTCCATTGAAATCTTGCCAAATTTAGATGATTTTGTCCCCTTGAGAAGGTGCACGAAATCTCTATCACATGTGGAAGGTATTTGCTGTATAAAAAGATTTGAAAGGCATGATTTAGTATTTTTTCATATTTAATTTTAATTAAGTGAATTAATAATAATAAAAATTCAAATAATTAATAAAAAATGATGAAATAACTCCCTTAGATGTCAATGGGTCGTGCATAGCTTTTGGGTGATGATTCATGGAAGAAAAATGAGGCCCATTAGCAATTTTGAGGCATTTGAAGCAAAGTTGACTTTTCAAAATTCCCAAAAATTTCCCAACTTCCACAAGGCATATCTTGCTCAATTTTTAAGTTTTGATCATGTTCTTAGACATTTTGGAAAGGTCTTGAAGTCCTCTAACCAATGCCTTTGGTTCCATGTCATTTTGATTTACCAATCTCAAGTTATGGTCTTTGACTTAAAGTACCTTTTTGTTGACTTTTGAAAATGACCTATAATGTTGAGATTGATAACTTTTTGTGAGAGCATTTCTTGGACTTGAAATATGAAGATGAGTTGTAGGAAATGTCCTTATCTTTAAAATGAGCTTTGGATGGAATTTTTCTGATAAACCATGTGGAAGTTATGCCCTAGTCAAGTTACAGTTGACTTTTTCAACTGTCCAAAAATAGAAATTTTTGCATCTTGAGACTTTTTGAGCCATGCTTTGAGAATCATGATCAAGAATTGATCAAATGATGTTTGTGGCTTCAAAATAAGATGTTGACCAAAAATTTGGACTTTTGACTGTCAAATGACCATTTTGCCCCTGCAGTTGACTGTGGAGCAATTAGGGTTTTTGACTGTGCAATTTTGTGCTGTGAGTCTTGAAACTTGGCATGTGGATTCTTGACAATGTTTATAGGCATGTGGGACTTGATTGGACCCTTGGAAACTTCAATTTCTTTGCCAGAACCAAAACCCTAATTTTTGACTGTTAGGAGGCCATTGGACTGTGCAACCTTTGGGAGATTTTAAAGCATGCTCTTAGCAAATCTTGAAGAAAACGAGAGGGCAAATTTTGGGGTACAACAATGACAAATAGCAGTGAGTCTCTTTTCGTCAATTAGGTTTAATTGATCAAGCCGAGTCTGGATCCAGTCATCTTTGCTCAAACCTGCATCTTTCATTATCCGGAGAGAGGGTATCTGGACTTCAATATGCAAGACTGCCTCCATGCCATAGACCAAGGAAAAGGGAGTTGCCCCTGTTGACGTCCGTGCTGAGGTACGGTACCCATGAAGAGCAAACTGTAACATCTCGTGCCAATCTTTGTAGGTCATTGTCATCTTCTGCACAATCTTCTTAATATTCTTATTTGCCGCTTCGACAGCCCCGTTCATCTTCGGCCGGTAGGGAGAAGAGTTGTGGTGCTGTATCTTGAATTGCTCGCAGAGCTCAGTGATCATCTTGTTGTTAAGATTGGTACCATTGTCCGTAATGATCCTCTCAAGTACACCGTATCGACAGATCAGGTTGTGCCGAATGAATCGTGCCACGACGCTCTTGGTTACGGTAGCGTAGGAAGCTGCTTCAACCCACTTTGTGAAGTAATCAATCGCTACCAAGATAAAGCGGTGCCCGTTAGATGCCGTAGGTCGGATCTCGCCGATCATATCAATGCCCCACATTGCAAAAGGCCAAGGTGCTGTCAAGATGTTCAGAGGAACCGGAGGAATGTGCACCTTATCAGCGTAGATCTGGCATTTGTGACACGTCCGAGAATGTTGATAACAGTCGGCTTCCATTGTGGACCAGAAATATCCTGCCCGAAGGATTTTCTTTGCCATGGTATGTCCACTGGAATGTGTTCCGAAGGTACCTTCATGTAGCTCTGCCATGATCCTTTCTGCTTCAGTCTTATCCACACAACGCAGTAAGGTTGAATCATGGTTTCACTTGTAGAGAATGCCATTGCTGAGGAAGAACTTTGCCGCAAACCTTCTCAGGAACTTCTTATCATTAACAGATGCGCCTTCGGGGTATTCTTGAGCTTCAAGGTACCTCTTCACTTCATGATACCAGGGTTTTTCTGTTACCTCTTCAGCCTCAAGATCGCAGCAATGTGCAGGTTCATCTAATTTCCAGATAATGATCTGGGGAGCCTCGTTGTCCCATTTGACTTTGAACATAGAAGACATCGTAGCCAACGCGTCCGCTAACTGATTCTCCTCTCTTGGGAAGTGTTCAAAAGTTATCTCCTCGAAGTGGGGAAGCAAAGTCAACACATACTCCTTGTAAGGAATAAGATTTGGGTGTTTCGTATCCCACTCGCCTTTGATCTGATTGATCACAAGAGCGGAATCTCCGAAGACACTCAGAAATTTGATCCTTAGGTCGATTGCAGCTTGAAGACCCATGATACATGCCTCATACTCCGCCATGTTGTTGGTGCAGTTGAAACATAGTCGGGCGGTGAGTGGAGTATGAGTGCCTTTAGGGGATATGATCACAGCGCCGATACCATTGCCCAAAGCGTTCGAAGCTCCGTCAAAGTGCATGGACCATCGGGATCCTTCCTCGGGTCCTTCATTCGGTCCAGGTACTTCACAATCAGTCACTACCATGATATCCTCGTCTGGAAATTCAAAGTTCATTGACTGGTAATCGTCCACTGCCTGGTGTGCCAAATGGTCTGCCAATACACTTCCCTTGATTGCTTTTTGAGTCGTGTACTGGATGTCATATTCCGTCAAGATCATTTTCCATCTTGCTATTCTTCCAGACAGAGCAGGCTTTTCGAATATGTACTTAATTGGATCCATTTTTGAAATCAACAGAGTAGTGTGAGTCAACATATACTGTCTCAGCCGGCGAGCAGCCCATACCAAAGCGCAACAAGTTTTCTCGAGCAGTAAGTACCGGGTCTCACAGTTGGTAAACTTTTTGCTAAGGTAGTAAATAGCGTGCTCTTTTCGGCCAGACTCGTCATGCTGCCCCAGCACACACCCCATCGAGTTGTCAAGTACTGTCAAGTATAAGATTAGAGGTCTCCCTTCAACCGGTGGCATAAGAATGGGTGGTTCTTGGAGATACTCTTTGATATTTTCGAAAGCGGCCTGACATTCATCATTCCAACGTACTACTTGATCTTTTTTCAGCAGCTTGAAGATTGGTTCACAGGTAGCAGTTAGATGCGAGATGAATCGGGCAATGTAATTCAATCGTCCTAGAAAGCCTCTGACTTCTTTCTCTGTCTTGGGAGTTGGCATCTCTTGTATGGCTTTCACTTTGGCAGGGTCCACTTGAATGCCTTTATCGCTTACGACGAAGCCTAGCAATTTTCCAGATCTCACCCCAAAGGTGCACTTGTTTGGGTTCAACCTCAGCTTGTACAACTTTAGACGGTCAAACAGCTTCCGTAGATGGTCAAGGTGTTCCTCCTCAGTTTGGGACCTTGCAATCATATCGTCGATGTATACTTCTATCTCATGATGGATCATATCATGAAATAAAGAAACCATGGCACGTTGCTGGGTTTCCCCAACATTTTTCAACCCAAAAGGCATGACCTTGTAGCAAAAGGTGCCACACTGAGTAACAAAAGTGGTCTTCTCCATGTCTTCAGGAGCCATCTTGATCTGATTATAACCAGAGAAGCCGTCCATGAAGGAGAATACTTTATGCTGAGCAGTATTGTCAACCAGAACGTTGATATGAGGCAGAGGGAAATCATCCTTAGGGCTTGCCCTGTTCAAATCCCTGTAATCAACACACATTCGGACCTTACCATCCTTCTTCGGCACTGGAACCACGTTGGCAATCCACTGAGGGTAAGAAGTTACTGCTAAAAATCCGGCATCAAATTGTTTCATAACCTCAGCTTTGATTTTCTCGGACATTTCTGGACGCATACGGCTGACCTTCTGTTTTACCGGAGGGCTGTCTTCCTTGGTAGGCAGGTGATAAACCACAATGTCGGTATCCAACCCAGGCATGTCTTCGTAAGACCAAGAAAAGATTTCCACATAGTCATGCAGCATCTGAATCAACCGTTGCTTCACACTGAGCTCTAGATTGGCACCAATCTTGACTTCCTTTCTGTCTGTCTCAGTACCCAGATTTACCGTTTCCACTGGCTCTTCATGTGGCTGAATGGCCCTCTCTTCCTGGAGTAGCAGTCTTGCAAGTTCACCAGGCACTTCACAATCATCTTCACCTTCGTCTTCGTCTAAGTTGATCGGATTTTCAAAGTCATAACTGGAAGTAGCAGTCGTTACTAGTGAGATCCAGAGTGGATTGGAACCTGTATAGGTGAGTGTGTGTAAATATAGCTGTTTTGCAATATATAATAAAGAGAGACAAGGAGCGCAAGATTTTGAAATGCAACAAACATCCAATGTTTTTATTGATGATATATGAAAATGACACACAAAAGCCCTCACAAATGAAGCCACGGTGCCCCGGGTAGGACACCGAGCCATAAAAGTTTCAACATATTGTTTGTTACAAATTGAAAACAAAAGAGTTTATTACTGAGTGACAAAAGTAATAGGTGTGAAATCTTTGGCAGTCCAGTTGCTTGGTCCACTATCGGTTGTTGGGTAGATCCAGCTGTCGAATTCAGATTCCTCCACGTCGTCTTCAATATCATTCACTCCCGGGTTGGTGATGAACACATGAGGTTTTCCAATCCTTGCCTTACGAACAACCCTATGAGCTTCTGCAGTGAAACCCAAGCCAAACTTGTCAGTCTTTAGACTGAAATCAGGAAGTCGGCCCCAGTTTGCACACTCACCTTTATCAATCACAGCCCGGGCATCCTTTAAGGAAGCCATCTTCAAAGGAGGGTCTTCAATCACAGTTTCAGCTGATGCCAGTGTCTGAGGCACCTCTTCAAAGTGCTGGAATGGAGTCTCAATGAATTCCCCATCCATTTCTATGTACCGGAACGAGTTTAGGTGGCTGACCATATACTCTTCTTCCCCCTGAACTGTAACAATCTTTCCTCTGACTGGGTACTTAAGCTTCTGATGTAGTGTGGAGGTCACAACTCCAGCCTTGTGGATCCATGGACGACCCAACAAACAAGAGTAGGATAGACGGATATCCATCACATAGAAAGTAGAATCAAAAACTTGAGAGCCAACCCTGATCGGAATGTCGACTTCACCATGTACCATCCTTTTCGAACCGTCAAAGGCTCGGACAACAATGTTACTAGGCTTGAGCTCTAAACCCTCACAATCCAACCTGTCTAGGGCCTTCTTGGGTAATACATTCAATGAAGAACCGGTGTCTACCAACACATGGGCAAGAGTAGTGCCCCTGCATTCAATGGAGACATGCAGGGCGTCGTTATGGTTCTTGTTGTACCCCAAAATTTGCCCTCCCATATTCTTCAAGATTTGCAAAGAGCATGCTTCAAAATTTCCCAAGGGTTGCACAGTTCAATGGCCTCCTAACAGTCAAAAATTAGGGTTTTGGTTCTGGCAGAGAAATTGAAGTTTCCAAGGGTCTAAACAAGTCCCACATTCCTATAAACATGGTCAAGCATCCATATACTAAGTTTCAAGACTTACAGCACAAAATTGCACAGTCAAAAACCCTAATTGCTCAACAGTCAACTGTAGGGGCAAAATGGTCATTTGACAGTCAAAAGATCAAATTTTTGGTCAACATCTTATTTTGAAGCCACAAACATCATTTGATCAATTCTTGATTATGATTCTCAAGGCATGGCTCAAAAAGTCTCAAGATGCAAAAGTTTCCATATTTGGACAGTTGAAAAAATCAACTGTAACTTGACCAAGGCATAACTTCCACATGGTTTATCAGAAAAATTCCATCCAAATCTCATTTTGAAGAGAATGACATTTCCTACAACTCCTCTTCACACTTCAAGTCCAATAAATGCTCTCACAAAAAGTTATCAATCTCAACATTATAGGTCATTTTCAAAAGTCAACAAAAAGGGACTTTAAGTCAAAGACCATAACTTGAGATTGGTAAATCAAAATTACATGGGACCAAAGGCATTGGTTAGAGGACTTCAAGACCTTTCCAAAATGTCCAAGAACATGATCAAAGCTTAAAAATTGAGCAAGATATGCCTTGTGGAAGTTGGGAAATTTTTGGGAATTTTGAAAAGTCAACTTTGCTTCAAATGCCTCAAAATTGCTAATGGGCCACATTTTCTTCCAAGAATTATCACCCAAAAGCTATGCACGACCCATTGGCCCAAAGGGGAGTTATTTTCTTATTTTTAATTTATTAATTGAATTTTTAAATCTATTAATTCATTTAATTCAAATTAAATATGAAAAAAATACTAAATGCCACCTTTCAAATCTTTTTTTGCAGCATTTCTACTCATCATAACTTCAAGATTTCGTGCATCACTAAAAAGGCAAGAATTGGCTATGATTGGCATCAAAAGGACATGAAAAAGATTGGAAAAGATTACATTAAAAACCAAATATTTGATTCATGAATGCAAAGGTTTTTGGTTGAGATTTCTACCCTAATTCGTTCCATATACATACACAAACACAACCCTAATGCAAAAAAACCAAAAAGCTGCGCCCAAGAAGAAGATAGACTTTGCACTTTTCTCTAATATTTTTCAAAACTGAAAACACACTTAGAGTTTGTTTCAAGGCGAAATAACCATTCCATAAGCTTGCTTACATTGCCAGGGATCTTTCCCAATCAAAATCAAGTCTTCATACAGCCAGAAATGGTAGAATCACGTGGCCCTGTTCCTATTTTTTTCATAAATTGTCTTTGCATTTGCACCTCTTTTCCATATGTTTTAAGCATTGATTTAGACTAACATGGTTGTTCTAAAGCTGTTGGCATCATTTAATTGAGTTTTTAAGCCCTATACACGAATCTACCATGGGATCTCGTTAGGGTTTCAAAGATGTGAAATTGGGGTTTCTCGCTTGGGGAAAAATTAGACAACGAGACCAAGACCATTGGACTCAGAAACTCCAGACGAATCCAATCATCATATCGCGCCCAATTTATCTTTCACTATGGCCTAATCGCTATTATTTGCTATGCTGTTTAGTGGGGGTTTAAAACCCCCGCTACTTGTGTGTTATTTTCAGGTAGAATGAAGACGAAGCCTGGCGTATCACTATGAGATTGGACAATTTGAAATTTGGCGCGTTGGGTACCACTCAGCGTTGTGTTGCCTTATGTTATTCACTCGCCAATTTCTATACAAAGCGCGCGCGCAGCTCACTTGGCAAAGGATGTATCTGGTAAACGTTGGGACCTGGGTTTGATTCCCAGGTCCCCTTGCATATTTCATATTTTTTCCTCTAATATATTCCTACGCAGCGTGCCATTCAGTGCTCCACCATAGGCTCTCGTCAATGGCTTGCCAAGTGGCCATGAGCGTCCATCCAGTGGCCAAGAATCAAAGTCCATGGAGTACCCCAGTCAACGCGTGTGCATGTGATCTGAAAAGTCAGCGTGGGTCAAATTCCTATTGGGCCAAAATGCTTCATATGTACCTCCATAATTGGCCAGAAAACCCCCTATGGTTTGCATTTTTCTTCTTTTTATAATTCTCTTTTTTTTCTTTTGATTAATTATTTTATTTAATTCCATAAAAATAACTTTATAACACAAAAATACAAGAAAAATCGAAAAGTCAAAAAAATAAAATATGTTTTAATATTTAATTCATAAATAGTTTTTTTTTGTAAATAAATTTTAATAACTAATTAGTTTAATTTTAGGTTTAATTTTAATATTTTTTTGAATAAACTAAAAAAAATGTGGAAATTAGGGTTTTTGTACTTTTATTCTTTTTTTCCCTTTTCACCATAATTAATAATTAATTATTTTTGTAAATAAATATGCCATGTAAATAATTAATGAAAATTAGGTCAAACTTGAATTTATTTCTTTAATAATTAAAAATAGTTTAGAATTAGGGTTTTAATTCCATTTAATTTTCTCATTAAATTCCATAAATACAAAAACTCCAAAAAAATAAGTTCTTTTCTTTATTTAACTTAATTAATTTATGATTTCAATTTAATTGCTTTAAACGGGTCCAACGCCCTCGCACTCTCGATTCTATTTCTTTTCGCATTTACTTTTATTTCTTTTTGTGAATATAATGTATTTATCCCAAAGCCTTGTAATAGATTAATTAGGGTATTTACTTTCTGCATTTTATTTTATTCAAATCGGGTCTTGGATTAATTTGGCGATGTAGACCCGCGCCTTTGTAATAGCGTAGGACTTTTATCTTCCCGCATCTTTTAACTGTTAATAACTTGCATGAAAGAATGAATGCCAAAAATAAAAACAAAGCGTAGATCACCAATGCATGAACAAGACAAATATAACTGAAAATGACACACAATTCACACATCACCCCTAGGGTACGCCTCACTGTTGCCTTGCCCCTCGAAACGTGGTCGTCGAGTAGAGGACGTTTTAGTAAGTCCTCATGTCCATGAACATGGCATGAGGGTAGCTTCTAAGGTGTCTTCCTATTGCCCTGATGACCACACTGTCCCTAACCCTCGAATTGACCCGAACACCTCCAACGGTGGTGCTACCTACCTCTCAATGGTGGGATGGCATTTCCTTAAGGAAATTTACACAGACTAATTCCTTAGGGTAGGTAGATGACTCATAGATACTTGCTCTAATTCAAAACAAATAAAAAAACTTCTTTTCACACCGACACTTTGCAAAAAGCTTTCAAAAACAACTTTTCAAACACTCTTGAGGACTGATACAAGAGTCGGACTGAAATTTTAAACGGAACTTTTTTAAACCCACAGTTGAAAAGCAAACAAACATTTTGAAAACACAAGTGAGCAAGTATCTAAGAGCCCATGGATAACCATGGATAGAAAGGGTGCTAACACCTTCCCTTTCTATAAATCTACCTCCCGAACCGAGAACTAATCTCAATAAGGAATTTTTCTGTGCTTTTGTCCTTTCCATTTGGAGAAAATAAAAGACGGTGGCGACTCTTGCTTCCGCGACATTTCGCGAACCAGCGTTAAACAGCCAGTTCCAGATCCACCGATCACAAAACTGGCGACTCTGCTGGGGACTCTTAAAGTGAGGTGTACCTTAGGATAGTTCATAACTGTGTTTTCAATTGTTTTGACTTGTTTGCTTTAAATTGTGGGTTGCATCGGAGTTACATAGATCCTAACCCGAATCTGGGGATACCCTGTTTAGGTAGCATAAGCTGTGAGGGACCTGTCCGGCGTAGACCGACATGGGTGAAGCAGTGGCTACGTTGGTGTGACACCTTGGTCTGTACCGATATCCCTTGTGGCGCAACGAGGAGAATATGGGTCTTCTGAGGAGTCATTAAGCACCAACAGACCTTAGAACTTTAAATGACACAACTTGGCCATTAGAACAGTAGCAGTATGCTACGCCCATTGAGGCTAAACTCTCGTGATGGTTCTGGCTGCAAGAAAAGATTGCGATGCTGGAGTTATGACCTATTGAGGGTAGTCAGTGATATTGGGATCCTCTAGAACCCGGTTACTTCTGATAGGACAGGTCTTAAACCAACAAGCTGAAAGAGGGTAATACCTAGACCCCATGCTGGCCTAAAATCTAAGGGCTCTTTTGTGTGACTTGTGTGCCTTCGAATTTGACTACTTGTACACTTGTTATCTAACAACACGAGTTTCTTGCAGGTTTTGTTTACAGTCCTTAATCTGGACTCATAACAGGGTTTACCTATGTTACGCCATGCATAGCATAACATCATAACATCATACCATTGCATGCATCTTGCATAAAGACTAACCCGTTTCAAGGATCTCAAGGGCTTGTGATGCAGGTCATGATGAACAAAATGTCTAGCAAGGGGCAAAGAGGATTTATTTTCCTCTAGCCAAGGTTGTCAGGGGCTATGACCCACTCGATATGGTGAGCTTTGACCCTTGAAGAAGGACTCTCAACAATATGCAGTGCCGTTGTGATCGGTGGATCTGGAACTGACTGTTTAACGCTGGTTCGCGAAATGTCGCGGAAGCAAGAGTCGCCACCGTCTTTTATTTTCTCCAAATGGAAAGGACAAAAGCACAGAAAAATTCCTTATAAGAGATTGCTCTCGGTTCGGGAGGTAGGTTATAGAAAGGGAAGGTGTTAGCACCCTTTCTATCCATGGTTATCCATGGGCTCTTAGGTACTTGCTCAATGTGTTTTCAAAATTGTTTGATTGCTTTTCAATGTGGGTTTAAAAAAGTTTCTTTGAAAAATTTCAGATCGACTCGTACGTCAGAGTGTTTGAAAAAATTTGCTTTGAAAGCTTTTGAAAAGTGTTGGTGTGAAAAGTCTTTTTGAGTTTGTTTTGAGATTAGAGCAAGTATCCTTGAGAACCTACCTACCCTAAGGAATTCGTCTGTGTAAATGTCCTTTAAAAGTAGTGCCATCCCACCATTGAGAGGTAGGTAGCACCACCGTTGGAGGTGTTCGGGTCAATTCGAGTTTGTAGGGACATGGTGATCACCGGAGCAATAGGAAGACACCTTAGAAGCTACCCTCATGCCAGGTTCCCGGATCATGAGGACTTACTAAGACGTCCTCTACTCGACGACCACCTTTCGAAAGGCAACAGTGAAGCGTACCCTAGGGGTGGTGTGTGCGAATTCGTGTGTCGTGTTTCAGATATTTGTCTTGTCATGTTTATTCGTGTTCTACGCTTGATTTTAATTAGGGCCATTCATTCTTGCATGCTTATTTAACAGTTATAAAGTTTGCGGAAAAATAAATCTAAGGCTATTACAAAGGCGCGGGTCCACATCGCCAAAATAAACCGGACCCGATTTGACTGAAAAATAAATAAAGCGAATAAAAGTGCGAGAAATAAAATTATTACAAGGCTTTGGGACATGTACATAATTATAATAAGCGACAAAGTAAAATGCGCGAAACAAAATAATTAAAGCGACGGGCGTTGGACCCTTTTACAAACAATTAAGATTAATGAGGAATTAATTAATTAGAATTAAATGTTTTTGGTATTTTATGTTTTTTTTAAGATTTAAAAGAAAAAGAATTTATTGAAATTAAAAAATAAAATGCTAAACCCTAGTTCTAATGTTTTTTAAATTTATTGCGAAAATATTAAGTTTTAACCTAATTTAAATCTAAGTTAATTTACATGCGAAAATTTAATTTATGAAAATAAATAAAATAATAATATTATGATAAAAAAAGGAAATAAAAAAAGAATTAACACTTAAACCTAAATTCTACATTTTTTATATTTTTTATGAAAAGAATTAAAATTGCAAAAAAAACCTAATTATACTAAATTTATTTACATGCATTTATTCATAAAAATAATTAAAATAAATAAGTATTATATTTTTTTGGCCTTTTCTGATTTTATGATGTTTTTGTATTTTGTTAAAAAATAATTAATTAAATAAACAATAATTAAAATAAACATAACAATTAAATCAAGAATAAAAAATAGATAAACAAAAATAGTGAAGGCAAACCAGGGGGGGGGGGGGGGGGGGGGGTAGCCCCAAATTGGAGGTGTTGACCCAAGAACATTGGCCCATTAAGCATTGGCCTCGTTGGACTTTTTGAATCCTGTATGATGCATTGACTAGAGCATAGCGTGCTCTTTGAATTAATGGCCTTGATCTGGATTGGATGGACGCGTGGAGGGCACAATAATGTGGACGTATGGTGCATCCTGACGCTGGGAATACACACAAGCATTATTAGAAAAACGATATTGAAAGGGTGGGGGACCTGGGATCGAACCCAGGTCCTTTTGGTTACCTGCCTATCTGCGTGCCACTGAACCACTTTGCATGTTTTGAATATATAGAGATAAACAAATAATATAATACAAAAACACCGGTGAATGGAATTTGCGCGCGAGAATTTGAACGAGCCACCCACTGACTGCCACGAAGCCTTCTTCTTCGTTGTTTTGCTTTCCTGAAAAAAACAACAAATATTTAACGGGGGTTTTAAACCCCCTCAAAATAAGCCTAATTCAATAATAGCGATTAGCACGCCTTGGTTCAGAAATTTGGCGCGAGCACTGCATCTTCTTCGTCCAAGCTTCCTGGTTCTGATCATGGCACTATTGGGTCTCAATTTCATAGGATAAGAGAACCCCTAATTTCACAGGTCTGAAAACCTAGGAGGCTTTAATGGCGATTTCGTGTAGGGGCGATGAAAACGCAATTGAATTATACAGTTAGCATAAGAATCATGTAAGGAACACAAATCAAGTCTAAAAAATTATGGAAAATGCATGAATCAATATGCAAGAGCATCAAATATTTTCGGTACAGGGTGTGCCCGTTTTACCAATTCTTGATGCTAGAATGAGTGGTTTTGATTGGTATATGATCCTTGAAGCTTCAGGAATATGATGGACTCAGTATTATGGCTTGAAACGATCTCTAAAGCACTTTTCAGTTCTTGAGTTTTTTTCAAGAATTTTCAAATTTGTGTATGGCTTATGAGCGCAGCTGAGAGTCCTCTTTCATTAGGTTTATGATCAGGGTTATGTAGTGAGATGATTAGGTCAACAAAACTTGATACAATCCAAGGCATTCAATGATTTTGCAAATTGATTTTCTAAGAATCTTTACATATCTTTTTCAAGTGCAATTTGGTGTCAATTAGTTCAAATCAGACCAAAACCTTCCATAATTGGCTAAGCACGAGATATTGATAGTAAACATGCATGAAAAGATTTTTTTAGGTCAAGTTTATATTTTTCACATATTTAAATAATTTAAATGAATTAATATTAATATAAATTCAAATAAATAATTAAAAATTGAGAAAATACTTCCCCTTGGGCTTAATGGACGTGCATAGGCTTGGCATGAAGAAACTTGGAAGAAAAATGGGCCCATTTGCATTTTTAGGTCATTTGGATCAAAGTTGACTTTTCAAAATTCCCAAAAATTTCCCAACTTTCACAAGGCATAACTTGCTCAATTTTTAAGCTTTTCACATGTTCTTGGACATTTTGGAAAGGTCTTTGAGTCCTATAACCAATGCCTTTGGTCCCATGGCATTTTGATTTACCAATCTCAAGTTATGGCCTTTGACTTAAAGTCCCTTTTTGTTGACTTTTGAAAATGACCTATAATGTTGAAATTGATAACTTTTTGTGAGAGAATTTCTTGGACTTTAAGTATGAAGATGAGTTGTAGGAAATGTCTTTCTATTCAAAATGAGCTTTGGATGGAATTTTTCTGATGATCCATGTGAAAGTTATGCCCTGGTCAATTTCAGTTGACTTTTTCAGCTGTCCAAATATAGCAACTTTTGCATCTTTGATGATTTCTGAGCCAAATTTTGAGAATCATGATCAAGCATTGATCAAATGATGTTTGTGGCTTCAAAATGATATATTGACAAAAAATTTGGACTTTTGACTGTCAAATGACCATTTTGCCCCTACAGTTGACTGTAGTGCAATCTAGGGTTTTGACTGTGCAATTTTGAGCTGAATGCCTTGAAACTTGATATGAAGATGCTTGACCACATTTGTAGGCATGTGAGACTTGATTGGGCCTTTGAAAACTTCATTTTCTTGATCAGAACCCAAACCCTAGTTTTGACTGTATAGGAGACAGTTGAACTGCATAACCCTTGGGGAATTTTGTGACTTGGCTTGGCAATTTCTTGATGAATATGGGAGGGCAAATTTTGGGGTACAACAGTTGCCCCTGTTCAATCTTCTTAGACCTGAGGATGCAGATTGGCTGACGTGCCTTTCGTAATCCGATGGTAAAAGATGATTGGACACTAGAGTGCCCAGAAATTTGCGCTCACATAGTAGCAGTGATGGGGGGAATGGGCTTATAGATGCCATTTGGAGATTGCTGGATAGGATGATGGGCTTATAGATGCCATCTGGATATTGATCGCGTAGGAGATTCCTTAGCGAGAACCTGCATACCTGCAAAAGAGAAAATGAGTACCTGACACGTTGCAGGAGCTGATTTTAGATGCTTGGTATAGATGTGTCCTGACTGGTTACAGGAGCTGAATCTGGAGCTTCAAACGCTGATGAATGAACCAGGGATGGTTACTACCTTAGCATGAATGGTAAGAGAACCTTGGGCGACTTTAACTTCAACAACGCTCGTTGAGAAAAATCTTGGGTGTCTTCTACTGGAATAAGAATCAGGGAGATCTTAGGGTCGATCTGACTGAACCAGAGAGGCCTTTGACTGGGTAGGAATCAGGAAAATCTTAGGGTCGATTTAACTGAACCGGACAAGGTCTTGGAATATCTTCAACTGGATAAGCATCAGGGAGATCTTAGGGTCGATCTGACTGAACCAAGAGAAGGCCTTTGACTGGATAAGCATCAGGAAAATCTTAGGGTCGATTTAACTGAACCGGTCTAGGTCTTGAAATATCTTCAACTGGATAAGCATCAGGGAGATCTTAGGGTCGATCTGACTGAACCAAGAGAAGGCCTTTGACTGGATAAGCATCAGGAAAATCTTAGGGTCGATTTAACTGAACCGGTCTAGGTCTTGAAATATCTTCAACTGGATAAGCATCAGGGAGATCTTAGGGTCGATCTGACTGAACCAAGAGAAGGCCTTTGACTGGATAAGCATCAGGAAAATCTTAGGGTCGATTTAACTGAACCGGTCTAGGTCTTGAAATGTGATTGAGACTTTAAACTGCATCTTTCCTGAAAGGTAAAAGTCAGTCATATGCAATGCATGATATGGATCAAGCAATGATGTTCTCAACATAAAGGAGACTTGTATGATGCAGTGCGTTATGCATGCTATGATGATGTATGTGAAGTTTTATGTATGTTTTCGTCTAGGAAAGTGAATCCTTGACGGGTGCCGGGAAGTTGTATCCTGGGCTGACGTTGAAGAATAGATTTTGCTTCCGCTGGGGATGATAACTGCAAGAATACCGGTAGGAGAAGATAACTCCGCTGAGGAATAAACTTGGCAAATGAAGAGTCTGCGGGGAGAAAAGATACTCTAGCGACTATGCTGGGAAGCGGTACTCTGTGGGGGGAGAAATGCTTTGCTGAATTATTGATGACTTGCTGAGGATATCCTTGTTGTATTGGAAGTATGAATAGACTTCGCTGTGGATAAGAAGGCTTCGTTGACGACGCTCTTTCCGGGGCTTTTGGCTGAGGATAACCCAGTTATATCCTGTTAAGGAAATAACTCTTTAAATAAAGCCGGGCGACGCGTTCGTGCTCTGCGAGGGGGGTAAGCTTCCAGAATCTACTGGGGATAAGCTTACTGCTTGGGGAGATGGATTCCAACTTTCCTGGGGAAGCTGGGTTGGACTCTCCTGGGGGGGTATTGAACTGTATTGGTTATGTTCTTCAACAGGACCTACCCTGATACCTTGGAGGATAGAACAATCAGACTGCTCAGACCGACCTTTATTGCCCCTGTTTCTTGTGGGGTGCTGATAGTTGTTGGCAGACAAACCTTCTTCTGGTAGACAGATGGCAGGACATAGTCGTACGCTTTAATCCCTAACTTTTGCCTGGACCGCCCTTTCGAGTTTTCAGTCCACCGGGATACCCATTTTTTCCCAAGCCGCCTTTTCAGGTTTTCGACTTGCCGGGTGTACAGATTTTTCTTTTCATCCCTTATTTTTGCCCGAACCCTTTTGGTTCGCCGGGAAGCCCTTATTTTTGCCTAGGTGTGTCAACCTAGCGGGTCTTTGATTGTGCGTAGTAGTTTTTTTCGACTATGTCCACGCTCTCAGAATGTAGGGAGTTGCCCTTGCTAGCAGTGTTGCCATATTACCAGAAGGTATTTGATCAGGTCAGATTTGATGCTGGAATGCCCCAAGTGACTCAAGCAGAGATTTGCCCCAGGCTTTTGGCCTTTTGAGAGATTCTCTGGGCATTGCCTTAACTGCCCCAGATGATGGACCATAGTCATGCCATGCCCCTTGATTGAAAGTGCTTTTGTTCACTAGGTATTCATCGTGCGAATTTCCCTGCTGTTCAAACAAAAAGTCATATGCAAACAAAGTTATGTTAAAAATGCAAAGCTTATGTCTGTCTTGAAGATTTTGAAAATGCATTTTTCTTTCATAAAACAAGTGATTGTTTGTAAAACGTGATGTCGACTTCGTATTTACCATAGGCCTTCAGGAGTCAGGATACCTTTCGTACAGTATGCTTTCGAACTAACCCATGCTTTAGCTAGGACTTTTAAGGGTTATAACGTGGCCTGGTTCACGGTTTAAGAAACAAAGGATAAAGGCTCAAATTATTTGTACCCACCCGCTCTTCGTGATGTTCTCCAAACCTAAACTCAGTTGATCGTGCGTTAGACCTTGCTTGAGTCTTTGCTTTGATGTTCCAATGATGGTTCAGATGTTGATGATTTATTCTGAATAGGCAGTCATTTTTTGCTTTGGTTGAGGGTTTGTGAGACCTCTTTCTTGATTTTGTTATCCCTTTCTTTTTTGCCTGAACTGTTTCCTTTTTTGGAATCATAGTCAGCGGGATGCCCCAGTTTCACAAGTCCCCTTTGTAGGTTTAGACTTTTTTGGGCTTTTCATTTATGAATTTTGATGATGATTGCCTGTTCTTTTGATTGTTCTGAACCATCACTGTCTTTTTGTTTTGGAACAACTCATTTGGTGCCATTCATTGTGCACTTGGATCAACTGAGAAGCCTACCCTGCCCCAGGTTATGATTAAGGGTTTCAATTTTCGAAAATAAAACTCCTACTTCTTTGGCTCAGATGGGTTGACGAGGGATTATCATCCTTATAACTCCAGTGTTTAGGAATTGAAACAATGCCTGTACCTCATCAGCGGGGTCTGTTCCAAAGCATACTGTAATGATCGCGGTATCGTTTTCGTCATCCTCCCTCAAGAGGCTTAGAATTAACGCGAGTTGACATCAGAAAAAATATGAAAACAATTTGCATATAGTGAATGCGAATATATTGATTCAAAATAGACATAAGCGATGCATTAATGTGATAACAATGTTTAACATGAATAAACGTTTGCACAATCAAGAAAAAATACAACTTGAACATTTGAATGAACAAAAGACATTCTCGATGATTTGGCGTAGGATCAGTGTTCAAACTCGACCTCCTTGGCGTCAATCAAATCCTGGATCTTGTTCTTCAAGGTCCAACAGTCGTCGGTGTCATGTCCAGGACTGTTAGAATGGTAGGCACATCTCACGCCCGGGTTGTACTTGGGAGAGGAAGTGTCAGGATTTTGAGGAGGATCCTTAAGTGTGATCATTTTCGTCTTCAGCAATTGCTGTAATGCCTGAGACAAAGACATGTTGATGTCAGTATACTTCCTATCTTGATGCTTTATCCTGCGCCTATTGCTCTTTCTTGGTTGAACGGGCGTGGGATCAGAAATCTGGATTGCCCCTGCATCATGACGACCCTTTTTACCATGTATAGCATTGGACTCTTTCTTTCCACTGTGGGGCTTTTTCTGAGTATCAGCAGGTGCGGTTTCTTGAATCTTCCCTGACTTGATACCAGCTTCGATTCTCTCCCCAGTCAAGACAAGATCTGTAAACCCAGCAGCAGAATTCCCAATTAGGTGGTTGTAGAATGGACCAGACAAGGTCCCCAAGAACATGTCCACAAGTTCTCGATCAGTCAGAGGTGGTTGTACCCTTCCAGCAAGATCCCTCCATTTCTGCGCATATTCTTTAAAACCTTCACTTGATCCTAACGACATACCCCGGAGTTGGGTACGCGTAGGGGCAAGGTCGGCATTATATTGATACTGCTTATAGAAAGCAGTAGCCAACTCCTCCCAGTTACGAACTTTGGTCCCATCCAGCTGATAGAACCATTCGAGATGAGTCCCTGAAAGACTCTCCTGGAAGAAGTGGATCCATAAATTCTTGTCCACCGTATATGGCTGAATCTTCCGAACATAGGACCTTAGATGCAGCTTGGGGCAAGACGCCCCGTCATACTTAGTGAAGGATGGTGCTTTGAACTTCCGAGGGATAACCACACCAGTTGACAAGCCCAGATCTCCGAAATCCAGCCCAGGTACCTGTTGAACCTCCATAGCCTTCAACCTATCCTCCAACTGTTTGTACTTGTCCTCAGCCGGAGGGTACTGTTCGTCGTCGAAATCTGTTTCATTGTCAGAGACCACTGGACTGGGCACCTCCCTCTCATGGTGACTGCTTTCCCTCACAGATGGGGTAGTCCTTTCCGTTTCAGTCTGCGGTGTATTCCCAGATCTGCGTCTAGGGCTGAACAGAACAGTCCTCTTCTTCTTCTTGTCCTTCTTCAAGAGCAGAGCTTTCAGATCTTGTTGCCCCTGAGTCAAATTCATGATCAGCTCTTGGAACTGGGCGTTCTGAGCCTGGAGGTCCTTGATAGTCTGCTCGGCTGATGATTCAGGATTCATGACGATCGGCTGAAATAAACAGCGGAGAAGGGTAAGCAACTTGTCAAAGGGACACCTGCAATGCAATGAGATGTATGACATGCGTGTAATGTTTTCAAGGACCTCGCGGGGTAAACAGAAAATTTGTTAGCATTTGGAACCGGTAGCTTGATTGTAAGAATTTCATTTTGTTGAGAGTCCTTCATCAAGGGTCAAAGGCTCACCATATCCAGTGGGTCATAGCCCCTGACGCCCTTGGCTAGAGGAAAATAAATCCCCTTTGCCCCTTGCTGGGTAATTGGTTTATCATGACCTACATCACAAGCCCTTGAGATCCTTGAAACGGGTTAGGATGTATGCAATGGTATGATGTCATGCTATGCATGGGGTGATGTAGGTAAACCCTGTTATGAGTCCCAATTAAGGACTATAAACAGACCCTGCAAGAAATTCAATATACTTTGTTATGAGTCCCAATTAAGGATTATAAACAAAACCTGCAAGAGATCTAGTAAACCCTGTTATGAGTCCCAGTTAAGGACTATAAACAACACCTGCAAGAAATTTGGCAAACCCTGTCATGAGTCCTAGTTAAGGACTATAAACAAAAACCTGCAAGAAATTTGGCCAACCTTGTTATGAGTCCTAGTTAAGGACTATAAACAAAACCTGCAAGAAGTTCACGTGTCAGCTAACAAGCATGCAAGTAGGCAAGTACAAAGGCACACAAGTCACACAAAAGAGCCCTTAGAGTTCAGGCCAGCATGGGGTCTGGGTATTACCCTCTTGAAGTTGGTGGGCTCAACCTGTCCTATCAGAAGTAACCGGGTTCTAAGGGTCCCAATATCACTGGATTGCTTTCATTGTTCATCGTTTCGATTTAGCCACTGAACTGGCGACCGAAATATTCCAGGAAAGCAACCCTTAATTGAGTGTAGTATCGAGTATCAACCAACCTCGGACTGCACCAAAGTCAGTTATCTCACTACCCTAAAGAGGCCAAGATAGTTCAATTAAGGTTCCTAAGGTCTGTTGATGCTTCACGACACCACGCGGAGGCCCCGTACTCTCCTTGACTGAACTCAAGGGTTACCGGTACACACCAAAGTGCCACATCAACGTAGCAGACTGTTTCAACCATGTCGGTATACCCCGCACAGTTCCCTCACAGCCTTGTTGCTACTTTCTAAGAAGGTGTCCCCCAGATCCGGGTTAGGATCTATAGAACTCCCAAGACAGTCCCACAATTTTAAAGCAAGCAAAGCAATACAATTGAAAACACAGTGATCTTAATCCTAAGGTACACCTCACTTTAAGTTTAGTCCCCAGCAGAGTCGCCAGTTCTGTGATCGGTGGATCTGGAACTGACTGTTTAACGCTGGTTCGCGAAATGTCGCGGAAGCAAGAGTCGCCACCGTCTTTTATTTTCTCCAAATGGAAAGGACAAAAGCACAAAAAAATTCCTTATAAGAGATTGCTCTCGGTTCGGGAGGTAGGTTATAGAAAGGGAAGGTGTTAGCACCCTTTCTATCCATGGTTATCCATGGGCTCTTAGGTACTTGCTCAATGTGTTTTCAAAATTGTTTGATTGCTTTTCAATGTGGGTTTAAAAAAGTTTCTTTGAAAAATTTCAGATCGACTCGTACGTCAGAGTGTTTGAAAAAATTTGCTTTGAAAGCTTTTGAAAAGTGTTGGTGTGAAAAGTCTTTTTGAGTTTGTTTTGAGATTAGAGCAAGTATCCTTGAGAACCTACCTACCCTAAGGAATTCGTCTGTGTAAATGTCCTTTAAAAGTAGTGCCATCCCACCATTGAGAGGTAGGTAGCACCACCGTTGGAGGTGTTCGGGTCAATTCGAGTTTGTAGGGACATGGTGATCACCGGAGCAATAGGAAGACACCTTAGAAGCTACCCTCATGCCAGGTTCCCGGATCATGAGGACTTACTAAGACGTCCTCTACTCGACGACCACCTTTCGAAAGGCAACAGTGAAGCGTACCCTAGGGGTGGTGTGTGCGAATTCGTGTGTCGTGTTTCAGATATTTGTCTTGTCATGTTTATTCGTGTTCTACGCTTGATTTTAATTAGGGCCATTCATTCTTGCATGCTTATTTAACAGTTATAAAGTTTGCGGAAAAATAAATCTAAGGCTATTACAAAGGCGCGGGTCCACATCGCCAAAATAAACCGGACCCGATTTGACTGAAAAATAAATAAAGCGAATAAAAGTGCGAGAAATAAAATTATTACAAGGCTTTGGGACATGTACATAATTATAATAAGCGACAAAGTAAAATGCGCGAAACAAAATAATTAAAGCGACGGGCGTTGGACCCTTTTACAAACAATTAAGATTAATGAGGAATTAATTAATTAGAATTAAATGTTTTTGGTATTTTATGTTTTTTTTAAGATTTAAAAGAAAAAGAATTTATTGAAATTAAAAAATAAAATGCTAAACCCTAGTTCTAATGTTTTTTAAATTTATTGCGAAAATATTAAGTTTTAACCTAATTTAAATCTAAGTTAATTTACATGCGAAAATTTAATTTATGAAAATAAATAAAATAATAATATTATGATAAAAAAAGGAAATAAAAAAAGAATTAACACTTAAACCTAAATTCTACATTTTTTATATTTTTTATGAAAAGAATTAAAATTGCAAAAAAAACCTAATTATACTAAATTTATTTACATGCATTTATTCATAAAAATAATTAAAATAAATAAGTATTATATTTTTTTGGCCTTTTCTGATTTTATGATGTTTTTGTATTTTGTTAAAAAATAATTAATTAAATAAACAATAATTAAAATAAACATAACAATTAAATCAAGAATAAAAAATAGATAAACAAAAATAGTGAAGGCAAACCAGGGGGGGGGGGGGGGGGGGGTAGCCCCAAATTGGAGGTGTTGACCCAAGAACATTGGCCCATTAAGCATTGGCCTCGTTGGACTTTTTGAATCCTGTATGATGCATTGACTAGAGCATAGCGTGCTCTTTGAATTAATGGCCTTGATCTGGATTGGATGGACGCGTGGAGGGCACAATAATGTGGACGTATGGTGCATCCTGACGCTGGGAATACACACAAGCATTATTAGAAAAACGATATTGAAAGGGTGGGGGACCTGGGATCGAACCCAGGTCCTTTTGGTTACCTGCCTATCTGCGTGCCACTGAACCACTTTGCATGTTTTGAATATATAGAGATAAACAAATAATATAATACAAAAACACCGGTGAATGGAATTTGCGCGCGAGAATTTGAACGAGCCACCCACTGACTGCCACGAAGCCTTCTTCTTCGTTGTTTTGCTTTCCTGAAAAAAACAACAAATATTTAACGGGGGTTTTAAACCCCCTCAAAATAAGCCTAATTCAATAATAGCGATTAGCACGCCTTGGTTCAGAAATTTGGCGCGAGCACTGCATCTTCTTCGTCCAAGCTTCCTGGTTCTGATCATGGCACTATTGGGTCTCAATTTCATAGGATAAGAGAACCCCTAATTTCACAGGTCTGAAAACCTAGGAGGCTTTAATGGCGATTTCGTGTAGGGGCGATGAAAACGCAATTGAATTATACAGTTAGCATAAGAATCATGTAAGGAACACAAATCAAGTCTCAAAAATTATGGAAAATGCATGAATCAATATGCAAGAGCATCAAATATTTTCGGTACAGGGTGTGCCCGTTTTACCAATTCTTGATGCTAGAATGAGTGGTTTTGATTGGTATATGATCCTTGAAGCTTCAGGAATATGATGGACTCAGTATTATGGCTTGAAACGATCTCTAAAGCACTTTTCAGTTCTTGAGTTTTTTTCAAGAATTTTCAAATTTGTGTATGGCTTATGAGCGCAGCTGAGAGTCCTCTTTCATTAGGTTTATGATCAGGGTTATGTAGTGAGATGATTAGGTCAACAAAACTTGATACAATCCAAGGCATTCAATGATTTTGCAAATTGATTTTCTAAGAATCTTTACATATCTTTTTCAAGTGCAATTTGGTGTCAATTAGTTCAAATCAGACCAAAACCTTCCATAATTGGCTAAGCACGAGATATTGATAGTAAACATGCATGAAAAGATTTTTTTAGGTCAAGTTTATATTTTTCACATATTTAAATAATTTAAATGAATTAATATTAATATAAATTCAAATAAATAATTAAAAATTGAGAAAATACTTCCCCTTGGGCTTAATGGACGTGCATAGGCTTGGCATGAAGAAACTTGGAAGAAAAATGGGCCCATTTGCATTTTTAGGTCATTTGGATCAAAGTTGACTTTTCAAAATTCCCAAAAATTTCCCAACTTTCACAAGGCATAACTTGCTCAATTTTTAAGCTTTTCACATGTTCTTGGACATTTTGAAAAGGTCTTTGAGTCCTCTAACCAATTCCTTTGGTCCCATGTCATTTTGATTTACCAATCTCAAGTTATGGCCTTTGACTTAAAGTCCCTTTTTGTTGACTTTTGAAAATGACCTATAATGTTGAAATTGATAACTTTTTGTGAGAGCATTTCTTGGACTTGAAGTATGAAGATGAGTTGTAGGAAATGTCTTTCTCTTCAAAATGAGCTTTGGATGGAATTTTTCTGATGATCCATGTGAAAGTTATGCCCTGGTCAATTTCAGTTGACTTTTTCAGCTGTCCAAATATAGCAACTTTTGCATCTTTGATGATTTCTGAGCCAAATTTTGAGAATCATGATCAAGCATTGATCAAATGATGTTTGTGGCTTCAAAATGATATATTGACCAAAAATTTGGACTTTTGACTGTCAAATGACCATTTTGCCCCTACAGTTGACTGTAGTGCAATCTAGGGTTTTGACTGTGCAATTTTGAGCTGAATGCCTTGAAACTTGATATGAAGATGCTTGACCACATTTGTAGGCATGTGAGACTTGATTGGGCCTTTGAAAACTTCATTTTCTTGATCAGAACCCAAACCCTAGTTTTGACTGTATAGGAGACAGTTGAACTGCATAACCCTTGGGGAATTTTGTGACTTGGCTTGGCAATTTCTTGATGAATATGGGAGGGCAAATTTTGGGGTACAACAGCCGTCAATCAAGCTACTAGATTCGAATTCTAACAAATTTTCTTGTTTACCCTGCGAGGTCCTTGAAAACATTACATGCATATCATACATATCATTGCATTACAGGTACCCTTGTTACAGGTCACTTACCTTCTCCGCTATTTATTTCAGCAATGGCTTGCCAACAAGGTAACCAGGACCTTCATGCTCAAGAGACTCGGTTCGAGGAAATCCTCCTGAATCTATCCAAGGGGCAGGAAGAGCTGAGAACCCTTCTCATGGGGACCTTGGTCAGGAACAGTGCTGAGGATGATAAGGACGAACGGCTGAAACATCTGCAAGCCGAGGTGGATGCAATGAGAGCCCAGATGCTGGGGCAGGTGACTATCATTCAAGACTTAGCTCAAAGGCAAGATGAACTCGGGGTTCTCGTCAACCAGCTGCTCCGGGGTAACCAACTGGGGCAAACATCTAAGGTTGAAGGGCCAGTCATCATTCAACCACCTTTGAGGCAAGAGGATAAGAGAGCTCCTCAAATGGCTGCAGTGTCACAAATTCAGCATCAACCTCACCAGCTTCAACCAGACAAGCCCAGGAGGCAATTCACCTAGCTCAATATGTCGTTGTTTCAAGCTCTACAACGCCTGTTGAGATTGAATCTGATCACATTAAGGGCTCATCCCCGGAACCCCAACACAACAGCTCCTACCTATCATCCCAATAAAAGGTGTGCCTACCACTCTGCCAGTCCAGGACATGATACAAATGAGTGTTGGGCTCTGAAGAACAAGATCCAGGACCTGATTGATGAAGGAGCATTGGAGTTCACACAAGATGGTCAGGCTGAGTTTTTCTACCATCCCTCCAAGGCTCACCATTTGAAGTAACAAGCCCTGAAGATGAAAAGACTTTTGTTCATTAGGATTTTCAAGTTGTAATTTTCTTTTGTTCAAACATTTACTCGTGTTAAACGTTGTTATTCCATTAATGCATCGCATACGTCTGTTTTGAAGCAATATATTCGTATTCACTATATGCAAATTATTTTCATATTTTTTCTGATGATCAACGCTCGATTAATAATGCTAAGCCTCTTGAGGGAGGATGACGAAAACGATACCATAATCAACCGTATGCTTTTGAACCGACCGCGCTGATGAGGTACAGGCATTGTTTCAATCCCTAAACACTGGAGTTATAAGGAAGATAATCCCTCGTCAACCCCTCTGAGCCAAAGAAGTAGGAGTTTTTCTTTTCGAAAATTGAAACCCTTAATCATAACCTGGGGCAGGGTAGTTTCTCTCAGTTGATCCAAGTGCATAACAAATGGCACCAAAGAGGTCCTTACAAAACAAAGAAAGACAGTGATGGTTCCGAATAATCAATAAAGAAAGGCAGTCATTATCTTTCAAAATAAGAACCCATTAAGTCAAAACCTAGAAAGGAGACTTACAAAACTGGGGCATCCCGCTGACTGTAATCACAAAAGAACAGCTCAGGCAAAAAAAAAAGGGATGACAAAAAATCAAAAAAAAGAGGTCTTACAAACCCTCGACAAAAAATGACTGCCTATTCAAAATAAGTTATCAACATCCAAACCATCACCAGAAAATCAGAGCAAAGACTCAAACAAGGTCGAACGTATGATCAACTGAGTTTAGGTTTGGAGAACATCACGAAGAGCGGGTGGGTACAAATAAAATTTGAGCCTTTATCTTTTGTTTCTTAAACCGTGAACCAGTCCACGTTATAACCCTTAAAAGTCCTAGCTGAAGCATGGGTTAGTTCGAAAGCATACTGTTACCAAAGGTATCCTGACTCCTTAAGGCCTACGGTAAATACGGAGTTGACATCACGTTTGACAAACATTCACTTGTTTTATGAAAAAGAATGCATTTTCAAAATCTTCAAGACAGACATAAGCTTTGCATTTTTGATACAACATTGTTTGCATATGACTTTTTGTTTGAACAGCAGAGAAGTTCGCACGACGAATATCTTATGAACAAAAGTCTTCTCCACAAAAGAGTCACCTCAAATGGAAAAACACTTCCAATCAAGGGGCATGGCATGATCATTGTCCGTCATCTAGGGCAATTAAGTCAAGATTCAGAGAATCTCTCAAATGCCAAATAGCCTGGGGCAAATCTCCGCCTGAGTCACTTGGGGCATTCCAGCAACGAATCTTGCCTGATCAAACGTCTTCTGGTGGCATGGCAAAACAAGTCTAACAGGGGCAATTCCCTACATTCTGAGAGAACGGACATAGTCGAAAAATACTACGCATAATTAAAGACCCGCTAGGTTAACATGCCTAGGCAAAAATAAGGGCTTCCCGACGAACCAAAAGGGTTCGGGAAAAAATAAGGGATGAAAATAAAAATCCGTACACCCGGCAAGTCGAAAACCTGAAAAGGCGGCTTGGGCAAAAATGGGTATCCCGGTGGACTGGAAACCCAAAAAGGCGGTCCAGGCAGAAGTTAGGGATCAAAAGCGTACGACTATGTCCTGCCATCTTGTCACCTGCCTACCAGAAGAAGGTTTGTCCATCAACAACTATCAGCACCTCACAGGTCTTCCTCTCCCACCTCAGAAACAGGGGCAATGATGAGTTGTCCAAACGATCTAATTGCTCTGTCCGCCAAGGTATCAAGGTAAGTTCAGCTGAAGAACATAGCCAGTATATCCTAACTCCCCAGAGAGTGAGTCAGCAAGTCAATACACTCTCCCCAAGCAAAGTCATACTATCAGCATTAAGGAGTTGGGTATCCCCCGCAAATCTCAAACATTCCCCAGTACATCCTACGAACATTCTTAACAAGCATCCCCGGCAGTCTTGATATAAGATTGTTCCCCGGCGGTATACCAGACATTCAGTAGAGCCACTTCCCTGGTATATCTCAAAAACTTCCCCAGGAGAGTCCAACCAAGGTTTCCCCAGGAAAGTTCAATCCATCTCCCCAGCAGTAAGCTTATCCCCAGTAGATTCTGGAAGCTTGCCACCTACAGAGCACGAACGCGTCTCCCGGCTTTATTCAAAGGTTATTTCCCTACCAGGATATAACTGGGTTATCCTCAGCCAAAAGCCACAAGAAGATCGTCCTCGGCAAAGTCTTCTTATCCCCGGCGGAGTCTATTAACACTTCCAACATAACAACGGTATCCCCAGCGAAGTTACCATCAACATCCCAACAGCATACCTCTCTCCCCACAGAGTACTGTTCCCCAGCATGGTAGCTAGAGTACTTTTCTCCCCGTAGAGTAATCCATTCGCCAAGTTTATTCCCTAACGGAGTTATCTTCTCCTACCGGTATTCTTGCAACTATCATCCCCAGCGGAAACAAAAAAGCACTATTCTCCAACATCAGCCCAGGATGCGACTTCCTGACACCTTTCAAGGATTTACTTTCCTAGGCGAAAAAACATATATTCATAAACATCACATTTCCATACATTATGGCATGCATGTACGCATCATATCTTACAATCTCATTTATATTGAGAACAACCTTGCTTGATCCATATCATGCATTGCATATGACTGACCTTTACCTTTCAGGAAAGATCCAGTTAAGTTCTCATCTATTTCAAGGCCTTCTCTGGTTCAGTCAGATCGACCCTAAGATCTCCCTGATTCTTATCCAGTTGAAGATTCCAAGACCTTGTCCGGTTCAGTTAAATCGACCCTAAGATTTTTCTGATTCTTATCCAGTCAAAGGCCTTCTCTGGTTCAGTTAGATCGACCCTAAGATCTCCCTGATTCTTATCCAGTTGAAGATTCCAAGACCTTGTCCGGTTCAGTTAAATCGACCCTAAGATTTTTCTGATTCTTATCCAGTCAAAGACCTTCTCTGGTTCAGTCAGATCGACCCTAAGATCTCCCTGATTCTTATCCAGTTGAAGATATTCAAGACCTTGTTCGGTTCAGTTAAGTCGACCCTAAGATTTTTCTGATTCTTATCCAGTCAAAGGCCTTCTCTGGTTCAGTTAGATCGACCCTAAGATCTCCCTGATTCTTATCCAGTTGAAGATTCCAAGACCTTATCCGATTCAGTTAAATCGACCCTAAGATTTTTCTGATTCTTATCCAGTCAAAGGCCTTCTCTGGTTCAGTCAGATCGACCCTAAGATCTCCCTGATTCTTATCCAGTTGAAGATTCCAAGACCTTGTCCGGTTCAGTTAAATCGACCCTAAGATTTTTCTGATTCTTATCCAGTCAAAGGCCTTCTCTGGTTCAGTCAGATCGACCCTAAGATCTCCTTGATTCTTATCCAGTTAAAGATATTCAAGACCTTGTCCAGTTCAGTTAAATCGACCCTAAGATCTTTCTGATTCTTATCCAGTCAAAGGCCTTCTCTGGTTCAGTCAGATCGACCCTAAGATCTCCCTGATTCTTATCCAGTTGAAGATATTCCAAGACCTTGCCCGGTTCAGTTAAATCGACCCTAAGATTTTCCTGATTCTTATCCAGTCAAAGGCCTTCTCCGGTTCAGTCAGATCGACCCTAAGATCTCCCTGATTCTTATCCCAGTAGAAGACATCCAAGATTCTCTCAGCGTTCCTGTTGAGATAGTAATCTCCCCAAGATTCTCTCAGTGTTCCTGTTGAGGTAGTAATCGTCCAAGGTTCTCTCAGCATTCCTGTTGAGGTAATAATCGCCCCAAGATTCTCTCAGCGTTCCTGTCGAGGTAGTAATCACCCAAGGTTCTCTCATTGTCCCGTTGAGATAGTAACCATCCCTGAGTCATTCATCACCGTTTGAAGCTCCAAGACCCAACTCCTGTAACCAACCAGGGTGCATCTATACAAAGAGTTTGAAGACCAGTTCCTGTAACAGGCCAGGTAATCATTTTCTTTTTCAGGTACGCAGGTTCTCGCTAAGGAACCTCTTACGCGATCGACACCCAGATGGCATCTATAAGCCCATCCACCTATCCATCACCTCTCAGCATGGCATCTATAAGCCCATTCCCATCATCACGCTACTATGTGAGCGCAAATTTCTGGGCACTCTAGTGTTCAATCATCTTCCACCTTCGGATTACGAAAGGCCCGACAGCCAATCTACACCCTCAGGTTTAAGAAGATTGAACAGGGGCAACTGTTGTACCCCAAAATTTGCCCTCCCATATTCTTCAAGATTTGCAAAGAGCATGCTTCAAAATCTCCCAAGGGTTGCACAGTTCAATGGCCTCCTAACAGTCAAAATTTAGTGTTTTGGTTCTGGCAGAGAAATTGAAGTTTCCAAGGGTCTAAACAAGTCCCACATGCCTATAAACATGGTCAAGCATCCATATACTAAGTTTCAAGACTTACAGCACAAAATTGCACAGTCAAAAACCCTAATTGCTCAACAGTCAACTGTAGGGGCAAAATGGTCATTTGACAGTCAAAAGATCAAATTTTTGGTCAACATCTTATTTTGAAGCCACAAACATCATTTGATCAATTCTTGATTATGATTCTCAAGGCATGGCTCAAAAAGTCTCAAGATGCAAAAGTTTCCATATTTGGACAGTTGAAAAAGTCAACTGTAACTTGACCAAGGCATAACTTCCACATGGTTTATCAGAAAAATTCCATCCAAAGCTCATTTTGAAGAGAATGACATTTCCTACAACTCCTATTCACACTTCAAGTCCAAGAAATGCTCTCACAAAAAGTTATCAATCTCAACATTATAGGTCATTTTCAAAAGTCAACAAAAAGGGACTTTAATTCAAAGACCATAACTTGAGATTGGTAAATCAAAATGACATGGGACCAAAGTAATTGGTTAGAGGACTTCAAGACCTTTCCAAAATGTCCAAGAACATGATCAAAGCTTAAAAATTGAGCAAGATATGCCTTGTGGAAGTTGGGAAATGTTTGGGAATTTTGAAAAGTAAACTTTGCTTCAAATACCTCAAAATTGCTAATGGGCCACATTTTCTTCCAAGAATCATCACCCAAAAGCTATGCACGACCCATTGGCCCAAAGGGGAGTTATTTTCTTATTTTTAATTTATTAATTGAATTTTTAAATCTATTAATTCATTTAATTCAAATTAAATATGAAAAAATACTAAATGCCACCTTTCAAATCTTTTTTTGCAGCATTTCTACTCATCATAACTTCAAGATTTCGTGCATCACTAAAAAGGCAAGAATTGGCTATGATTGGCATCAAAAGGACATGAAAAAGATTGGAAAAGATTACATTAAAAACCAAATATTTGATTCATGAATGCAAAGGTTTTTGGTTGAGATTTCTACCCTAATTCGTTCCATATACATACACAAACACAACCCTAATGCAAAAAAACCAAAAAGCTGCGCCCAAGAAGAAGATAGACTTTGCACTTTTCTCTAATATTTTTCAAAACTGAAAACACACTTAGAGTTTGTTTCAAGGCGAAATAACCATTCCATAAGCTTGCTTACATTGCCAGGGATCTTTCCCAATCAAAATCAAGTCTTCATACAGCCAGAAACGGTAGAATCACGTGGCCCTGTTCCTATTTTTTTCATAAATCGTATTTGCATTTGCACCTCTTTTCCATATGTTTTAAGCATTGATTTAGACTAACATGGTTGTTCTAAAGCTGTTGGCATCATTTAATTGAGTTTTTAAGCCCTATACACGAATCTACCATGGGAACTCGTTAGGGTTTCAAAGATGTGAAATTGGGGTTTCTCGCTTGGGGAAAAATTAGACAACGAGACCAGGACCATTGGACTCAGAAACTCCAGACGAATCCAATCATCATATCGCGCCCAATTTATCTTTCACTATGGCCTAATCGCTATTATTTGTTATGCTGTTTAGTGGGGGTTTAAAACCCCCGCTACTTGTGTGTTATTTTCAGGTAGAATGAAGACGAAGCCTGGCGTGTCACTATGGGATTGGACAATTTGAAATTTGGCGCGTTGGGTACCACTCAGCGTTGTGTTGCCTTATGTTATTCGCTCGCCAATTTCTATACAAAGCGCGCGCGCAGCTCACTTGGCAAAGGATGTATCTGGTAAACGTTGAGACCTGAGTTCGATTCCCAGGTCCCCTTGCATATTTCATATTTTTTCCTCTAATATATTCCTACGCAGCGTGCCATTCAGTGCTCCACCATAGGCTCTCGTCAATGGCTTGCCAAGTGGCCATGAGCGTCCATCCAGTGGCCAAGAATCAAAGTCCATGGAGTACCCCAGTCAACGCGTGTGCATGTGATCTGAAAAGTCAGCGTGGGTCAAATTCCTATTGGGCCAAAATGCTTCCTATGTACCTCCATAATTGGCCAGAAAACCCCCTATGGTTTGCATTTTTCTTCTTTTTTTAATTCTCTTTTTTTTCTTTTGATTAATTATTTTATTTAATTCCATAAAAATAACTTTATAACACAAAAATACAAGAAAAATCGAAAAGTCAAAAAAATAAAATATGTTTTAATATTTAATTCATAAATAGTTTTTTTTGTAAATAAATTTTAATAACTAATTAGTTTAATTTTAGGTTTAATTTTAATATTTTTTGAATAAACTAAAAAAATGTGGAAATTAGGGTTTTTGTACTTTTATTCTTTTTTTCCCTTTTCACCATAATTAATAATTAATTATTTTTGTAAATAAATATGCCATGTAAATAATTAATGAAAATTAGGTCAAACTTGAATTTATTTCTTTAATAATTAAAAATAGTTTAGAATTAGGGTTTTAATTCCATTTAATTTTCTCATTAAATTCCATAAATACAAAAACTCCAAAAAAATAAGTTCTTTTCTTTATTTAACTTAATTAATTTATGATTTCAATTTAATTGCTTTAAACGGGTCCAACGCCCTCGCACTCTCGATTCTATTTATTTTCGCATTTACTTTTATTTCTTTTTGTGAATATAATGTATTTATCCCAAAGCCTTGTAATAGATTAATTAGGGTATTTACTTTCTGCATTTTATTTTATTCAAATCGGGTCTTGGATTAATTTGGCGATGTAGACCCGTGCCTTTGTAATAGCGTAGGACTTTTATCTTCCCGCATCTTTTAACTGTTAATAACTTGCATGAAAGAATGAATGCCAAAAATAAAAACAAAGTGTAGATCACCAATGCATGAACAAGACAAATATAACTGAAAATGACACACAATTCACACACCACCCCTAGGGTACGCCTCACTGTTGCCTTGCCCCTCGAAACGTGGTCGTCGAGTAGAGGACGTTTTAGTAAGTCCTCATGTCCATGAAAATGGAATGAGGGTAGCTTCTAAGGTGTCTTCCTATTGCCCTGATGACCACACTGTCCCTAACCCTCGAATTGACCCGAACACCTCCAACGGTGGTGCTACCTACCTCTCAATGGTGGGATGGCATTACCTTAAGGACATTTACACAGACTAATTCCTTAGGGTAGGTAGATGAATCATAGATACTTTCTCTAATTCAAAACAAATCAAAAAACTTCTTTTCACACCGACACTTTGCAAAAAGCTTTCAAAAACAACTTTTCAAACACTCTTGAGGACTGATACAAGAGTCAGACTGAAATTTTAAACGGAACTTTTTTAAACCCACAGTTGAAAAGCAAACAAACATTTTGAAAACACAAGTGAGCAAGTATCTAAGAGCCCATGGATAACCATGGATAGAAAGGGTGCTAACACCTTCCCTTTCTATAAATCTACCTCCCGAACCGAGAACTAATCTCAATAAGGAATTTTTCTGTGCTTTTGTCCTTTCCATTTGGAGAAAATAAAAGACGGTGGCGACTCTTGCTTCTGCGACATTTCGCGAACCAGCGTTAAACAGTCAGTTCCAGATCCACTGATCACAGTTCTTTCCTTTGGCAGTCAGATCGGCGTTAGAGAAGCCCAACCCATTATCGGCAGTCAGGTTGGCCATATAATCAGTAAATTGATCAGCAGATGTTTCTTGCGGCACATGGGACGTCTTCAGGAAGGAGATTAGGGCCTTGGCATGGGCCTCTGAACACAACAACAGTGATAGCATATAAATTTTTGATGGGGTGTGCCCCAGCTGCTCAACTACGTTGAAATCACTTTTCTTGATAATCTTGAGGATCTCCTCCATCTCTTGCTGGGAGGCTTCAACAGTGGTTGTCTTCGGTGCCTCCGTCAGGGAAGGCAAATCAGTAGCAATCCCTTTGCCCCGAGCGTCAGATGACTCGGCAGTAGGGGTAGAAACAGGAACTTGATTTGGAAGGGGAACAGGCACACTTGCAGGTGTGATGATAAGAGGTTTCTGGATAGCTGGTGGTGCAATATCTGGTGAGAACAGCCTACCACTGCGAGTAATTTTGGCAGGCCCGATGATGTTGCTGACATCGGTACTAGTATCAAATTCTTGCTTTACTCCAAGAACATAAACATCTGCCCCATAGTGCCATGGGACAGCTTTGTCAGATGTATAAGGGAGAGGCCCCGGAACAGTGATGATGATAGGAGCAATCTTCTGAGTGGACATGATTTTGACAGGCTTCTTTGAGAGAGCCTTAGGAGTTTTGTTGAAAATAGTAACAATAAAAACTTCTTCAGTAGGGATAACAGGAACAACAATTTTCTCAAACAAGATTTCTTTGCTATCCATCAGGCTTTGGATACCTGATTTCAGCAAGGGACAACCAACAGGTGAAATAGCACATAGAAGGCAACCTTTACTACATCCCAGAAATAAACTGGCTAGCAACAGGTTCCTCTTGACAGTCACTAACGGAGTAACAATCTCTTCCACGGAGGCTACAAACCGGTCTTCTTCCACAACATTCACTCCATGCTGGGGCATGGGAGAAGTTACAACATTGGGCCTTTCGGGCGCCTCAAACTGTATTTCTTTGGCATCAATAAGGTCCTGAACCTTATTCCTTAGAGCCCAGCAATCATCCGTAGTATGCCCCGGGCTATCAGAGTGATAAGCGCAACGGGCATTGGGGTTGTACTTTGGAGAAGCTGTGTTCACTACCTTCGGAGCTTCTTTGACAGTTACCAGATTGGTTGACAGTAGTTGCAGCAAAATCTGAGACAGGGTCATGCTGAGTCGAGTGTACTGCCTTTTGGGCCTCTCACCCCTTGGTTGGTTAAACTACTGAGGAGCAGCAACAGGCTTTGAAATTACCAATGCATTGACAGCTTGGCGGCGTTCCGGTTTAATCTGTCTCCTGGGACCATAAACAACACTGGCTTCCTTCTTGAAGGGCTTCTTTTCAGTGCTCGCGGAGGCACCTTTCTGTATCTTCCCCAACTTGATACCAGCTTCTATCCTCTCACCAGTCAAGATTAAATATGTAAACCCCGCAGAAGAATTACCAATCAGGTGGTTGAAGAACGAACCAGACAGGGTCCCTAGGAACATGTCAACAAGTTCACGGTTAATCAAAGGTGGCTGCACCCTGCCAGCCAAGTCTCTCCACTTTTGCGCATACTCCTTAAAACCTTCGCCCGTTCCCAGTGACATACCCTGGAGTTGGGTACGCGTGGGAGCGAGGTCAGAATTGTACTGATACTGTTTATAAAATGCAGTAGCCAAATCCTCCCAGTTTCGGATACTGGCTCCATCCAGCTGATAGAACCACTCGAGTTGGGCCCCTGAAAGGCTATCCTGAAAGAAATGGATCCATAGGTTCTTGTTTGCAGTGTAAGGTTGGATCTTCCTTACATATGATCTGAGATGCATCTTCGGGTAGGATAGCCCGTCATACCTTGCAAAAACTGGCACTTTGAACTTCGGGGGGATCACAATTCCAGCAACTAATCCCAAATCTTCGAAATCTAAGCCGGGAACTCTCTGCAGCTCCATAGCTGCCAACCTGTCTTCCAAACCTTTGTACTTATCATCGGCGGGCGGGTATTGTTTCTCAGAGTAGTCTTCGTCTTCTTCAGCCTCCTCTTCTTCAACTTTGGATTCGGAAGGTACCGCAGTCGCATTCCCTTTACTGGTTCCCTCTTCAGATGTAGGGGGAAATTCAAGCACTCTTCTGGCTTCACCCTCAAACCTTCTTCCTAGGGTAGCCACCCCGATTCTTTTCTTCTTCTTTTTCACTTGCTCTTTGTTCCTCAGCAGGGCCTTTAGATCCTCCTGACCCTTAGCCAAGGTCATCAGGAGATGTTGAAACTGTGAGTTCTGAGACTGCAAGTCCTTTCCCGTCTGTTCGAGATCCATCTTACTGAAATAAACAGCAGAAAGATAAGGAAACCTGGTGTGGAGACCTGCTTATGCGCATGATGAATGATATGCTTATGTATGCAATGCATTCAAGGATTTAGAAAATTCAAAATTGTTGCAAAAAAAAAGAACGCACGTCATATTAATAAGAAGAAATTTGTCAGTACATAAATGCCCCATGTGCCAAATATTACAAAAAACTTCTCAAGGTAAAAAGACGTTGCGCATCCTCTTCGGTGCGATGTAGGTGTTGAGGGTCTCTTCCTCATGGAGTCGGCGGGTAAGCTCCAAAACCTTCTTCTCACTGGCGTAGAAGCTGGCTTCAAAAGTGTTCCGTTCCTCCTTGAGTTGGATCCAACTCTTCTGCATCTCCTCCCATGATGTAGGCATGTCAGGATATAGGATGGTGTAGGGAACCTCTCCTTCCTTAACGGGATCTTTAATCATAGGGAGAACATGAGGATAAGGCATCATTAGACTCTGGGCTCGGGTTCGTACCCACTTGAGATAAGGCTCAAGAGGGATGAAGTTCTTGTGCCCCAGTGTCTTGCTGTCTACCTTGTTAGGCATCCTCCAAGCTCTGATGAATCTTTGGCGAAGTCCTTGCGCATCGTTGTCGAAGTCAAAAACTAGGTCAGGAATCAACATGTCGTGAGGGCCATCCCTCCGTGCATATCCAAATTGTCTCAAAGCTAGACAAGGGTTGTAGGTAATGCCTCCTCTAATGCCAAGCAATGGAACATTAGGGAACTCTTCACAACGATCGACGATGATGACATTTTCTCTGGATCGAGAACACCAATGTACATCAGAGTGAGTGAGGGTCATCAGCCGTTGTGACCACCTTAAGCCTTGGTCATTCTTCAAAACAGATTATGGAAGGTGCGAAATAAACCACCTTGCAAGGAGAGGAGTACAGCACATGATAACACCCCTCTTTCTCAATGTTCGTGTGTAAAATGAGTGAAGAATGTCCCCAAGCAATGTTGGTATTGGATTTCTGGATAAGAAGATTTTGACGGCGTTGACATCTACAAGCTGGTCAGGATTTGGGAACAAGACCAACCCATAAATGAGGAGTGCCACAATTTCTTCAAAGGCTTGTAGATCCAATGAATTCCAACACTCTTGTGCCTTCTCAAACAAGAATTTTGCCAAGAAGCCTTTGACACCGCTTCTAGTTTCCCAATGCCCCTTGATGTCAGATGGTTGCAAGTGTAGTGCTTGAGCAACATCTTCAGGCTTTGGTTCCTTTTCCGTACCATTGAAAGGTAGTTGATTAAGGAGAGGAATTCTCAGGAGTTGAGAAAATTCCTCCAAAGTGGGCACCAACTGGTAGTCGGGGAAAGTGAAACAGTGGTGAAGGGGGTCAAAGAACTGGAACAACACCTTTACCATGTCCTCTTTAATGCTGGTGTTGACTAAGCTGAGCAGTCTACCATGTCTTTCACTGAAGGGAGAGCTTTCCGGAATTCTTGAGGTGAGCTCTTTGAGTTGCGGAGGGATTCTCACAAGGTTGACTTGGATAGTTTTCCTGCGAGGAATTTCCATGACCTACAAAACAAGAACAAAAATGAATATCTAAACCCTTGAAATGGTTAGTATATGCATATGATGCTTTATGATGTTCATGATGTATGCACAGACATATGTACAAGCAATTCACACAAAACCCTAGTTTCAGGCTTGTATGGGGTTTCATAGGTAAGTACCCTCTTGAGTGTAGTTGGCTTAAAAACCTGTCCTATAAATAGTAACCGGGTTCTAAGGAGCTCAATATCATTGAATTGTTTTCTATGTTCATTGTTTTGGTTTAGCCACTTAACTAGCAACCAAAATATTCCAAGAAAACAACCCTCAATGAGTGTAGTATCGAGTATCTACCAACTTCGGACTGCACCAAAGCCGGTCATCTCACTACCCCTAATGAAAGGCCAAGATGGTCAAGTAAGGTTCTATGTCATTAGTGCTTAGTGACATCACTCAGCGGCCCCGTACTCTCCTTGATTGAACTCAAGGGTTACCGGTACTCACAAATATGTCGCACTAATATAGCTATTGCTTCAACCGTGTCGGTATACCCCACACAGTTTCCACAACGTATTGCTATCTATGAATGTTTCCCCAAATCCGGGTGTAGGATTTCTAACCCAAACAAGAGAGCCAAGATATAAAGCAATCAAAGCAAACAATTAGTCATGCAAGAGGGTGATCTAAGCCCTAAGGTTACTCCACTTTAAAATTCTCCCCAGCAGAGTCGCCAGTTCTATGATACGGTGGGAGAACTGACTTGAGGTTTTGCGTTTGTTTTCGCAAATGTTTCGGTTGAGCAAGAGTCGCCACCGACTTTTTATTTTATCCTAAGGAAAGGTTAAAAAGCACAACAAAAACCTTTGAGATGTTTTCTTGGGTTCGGGGAGTAGATTATAGAAAGGGAAGGTATTAGCACCCTTTCTATCCATGGTTATCCATGGGCTCTTAGTTACTTGCTTAGATCAACTTGCCTTGATTTTCAATTGTTTGAAATGGTGCTTTCAATTGTTTGAAATGGTGCTTTGTGTGTGTGTTTGAAAAATGTTTTGAAAAGAGGCCAATGTGGTGGCAACCTTTGTAATGATCCATGTTGGGATGTATACAAAGTGTGATCGGTGGAAATAGAACTGACTTTTTAAAGCTGGATCACGTATGTCGCGTTAAGCAAGAGTCACCACCGTCTTTTATGTTCTCCAACATGGAAAGGACAAAAGCACAGCAAAATTCCTTATTGAGAATGTCTCTCGGTTCGGGAGGTAGATTTATAGAAAGGTAAGGTGTTAGCACCCTTTCTATCCATGGTTATCCATGGGCTCTTAGGTACTTGCTCTTATGTTTTCAAAATTTTGTTTGCTTTTCAAATGTGTGTGGGTTTTGAAAAAGTTTCGTTTTGAAAGATTTCTAAGTGACTCTTGTATCTGTCCTCAAGAGTGTTTGAAAAATTTGTTTTGAAAGCTTTTGAAAGTGTCAGTGTGAAAAGATGTTTGGTTTGTTTTTGAAGAGAGCAAGTACCCATGAGTCATCCACCTACCCTAAGGGATTAGGCTGTGTAAGAGTCCTTAAGGTAGAGCCATCCCACCATTGAGAGGTAGGTAGCACCACCGTTGGAGGTGTTCGGGTCAATTCGATTTTTGGGACAGTGTGGTCACTGAAGCAATAGTAGGACACCTTAGAAGTAACCCTAATGTCCTAGATCCTTTTTAATCCGAGGCAACCATTTCGAGGCAACTGGATCTTAGACATAAGGGCGACCTCTAAAACACCCTATACTTGACGACCACTTTCGAGGCAACGAGTGAGGCGTACCCTAGAAGTGGCATGTGCATTGTGTGTTGTTTTCATGTTAATATTTATCTTTGACCATGCAATTGTGAGCTACGAGTTGTTTTTAATTATCATACATTCTTTCATGCAATTTAGCAGTTAGGAGTGCGGAAAATAAAATACGGAAAGGTAAAAGCTACGCTATTACAAGGCGCGGGTCTATACATCGCCAAAAAACAAAGACCCGTTTTTGATAAAGTGCGGAAAGTAAAGAAAGCGGTAAACCTAATTACTATTACACTCTTGGAAGCAGTTACATAATAATCCAATAAAAAATAACACGCGAAAGAATTAAATTGGACGTCCTTAGGGTTTTGACCCTTTTGAGAAATTATGAGCTTTTTTGTCCTTTTGCATTAATTAAAAAGTAAACCTAATTATTTAATTAATTAAAGAAAGATATTTTTTATGTTTTTTTGTATTTAATGAAAATAAAGAAATTAAAATCAAAAGAAAACCCTAGTTCTAAATTTATTTTAATTATTAATAAAATGTTTAAAGTTAACCTAATTTAAACTAATTAATTAATTTACATTTGTATGTACAAAAATAATAGTAACTAATAATGATGATAATAAGAAAATGTGAATGAAAATTGTCAAAAAACCTAATTCTATATGATTTTTATTTATTAAGAAAAAGATTAAAATTAAAACCTAAATTAAGCTAAGTTAATTGTTAGCATTTATTTACAAAAATAAGTTAATGATGAAACTAATAAATAATTAAAATATATTTACAATTCTGATTTTCTGATTTTTATTATGGAAAATTAATTTGTTGTGAATTAATAATAATCATTATAACAATTAAAAGAAATTTAAAAGAAAAGAAAATAAATTGGAAACCAAGGGGGGGTAAGATGGCCCATCTGGAGGTTTATTTTGAGAAGTTCTGGCCCAACAATGCTTTGAGCCTTGTTGACTTTCATGATCGCCTATGCCTGCTTTGACCTGAGCACATGATGGTCTTCATCTCCTGGCCACTGGATGGAAGCTGGGGACACATGGCACGCTGGAGTATGAGGCTTATTGTGGGACTTTTGATGAGTGCTACATTGGAATGTGTTAAGAAAAATATTAACAATAATATGGGAGACCTGGGAATCGAACCCCGGTCCCAGCGCTTGCAAGACACGTCTCCAACCAACTGAACCATGATGCGCGTTTGTAATATGAATGGATAATAAATATTATATAAAAAAACAAGCATTATAATGTAAAACGCGTGCAAAGTTCAAACTCTCCAACCACCTGTTGCCACGCCATCTCCTTCTTCGTTTCACCTGTAAAATAAGAACAAGATAGCGGGGGTTTTAAACCCCCACAAACCACAAATGCAGAAAATAGCGATTAGCAGCATGCGCCATATAAATTGAGCGCGAGGGTCTCATTCAATTCGTCTTGTCCTTCTAAGTTCAACCATGGGTGTCATGAAGGCTAATTTTTCTGTATGTGAAAAACCCCAATTCAAAACCTTAAGAACCCTAAAAGGTGTTAATGGCAAGTCATGATTCAGCGCGTGATAATGCAATTAAACCATGCCAAAAGCTTCAGGAGGTCCCTATTAACATAAATCAACCAATAAAATGGATTATAAACGCATGAATTATGATATGCAATTTTGGAAAATAATGCAAACCGAGTGACTTGGTGTGGACGATTCTGATGGTGTTAGGGCTTGTTCTTGAGTGCAATAGGTTCCTGGAGACTTAGGCAAGGTGTGTGAATCTTTTTTAGGCTTTGAATTATGCTGCAAGGGAGATTTCAGTTTCACACTTTTCTTTACTTTTTTTCAATATTGCATAGGGTGTTCTTGCAGCAGTTTTTCGTGTGCATGATTAGGTTTAGGTTTAGTACATATAGGAGAACTGAATTAGGGTAAATCCTGGCCCAATAATCCATTGTATTCAAGTTTGCATCTTTGATTTCCAATCAAATATTTTTTCAATCTTTTGAATAGAAAACCTTGCAAAATTGGGAGATCTTGTCCCCTTGAGTGATGCACGATATCTTCAGCATGTGTGGAGTGTATTTGCTTCATATAAAGATTTGACAACCATGTTTTGATATTTTCCTACAATTAAAATCAATTAAATGAATTAATATTAATAAAAATTCAATTAATTAATTAAAAATAAGAAAATAAATCAATTTAAGCTTAATTGGTCGTGCATAGGCCTTGGGTAAAGATTCAAGAAAGAATTTGAGGCCCATTAGCAAAAATGAAGTGTTTTAGGCAAAGTTGACTTTTGCAAATTCCCAAAAATTTCCCAACCTCTCCAATGCATGTCTTGCTCAATTTTGAAGCTATGAACATGTTTTTGGACATTTTGGAAAGGTATTGAAGTCCTCTAACCAATGCCTTTGGTCCCATGTCATTTTGATTTACCAATCTCAAGTTATGGTCTTTGACTTAAAGTGCCTTTTTGTTGACTTTTGAAAATGACCTATAATGTTGAAATTGATAACTTTTTGTGAGAGCATTTATTGGACTTGGAGTGTGAAGATGAGTTGTAGGAAATGTCATCCCCTTCAAAATGAGCATTGGATGGGATTTTTCTGATGAACCATGAAAAAGTTATGCCTTGGTCAATTTGCAGTTGACTTTTCAGCTGTCCAAAAATAGCAACTTTTGCATCTTGAGACTTTTTGAGCCATGCTTGAGGAATCATGATCAAGACTTGATCAAATGATGATTGTGGCTTCAAGATAAGATGTTGACCCAAAATTTTTACTTTTGACTGCCAAATGACCATTTTGCCTTTTCAGTTGACTGTGAAGCAATTAGGGCTTTTGACTGTGCAACTTGATGCTGTGAGTCTTGAAACTTGACATATGGATGTTTGACAATGTATATAGGCATATGGGACTTGATTGGACCCTTGAAAATCTCAACTTCCTTGTAAGAACCAAAACCCTAATTTTGACTGTGTTAGGAGGGTGTTTGCACTGTGCAATCCTTAATCCATTTGAAGCTTGATCTTGCCAAATCTTGAAGAATATGGGAGGGAAAATTTTGGGGTACAACAGTTGCCCCTGTTCAATCTTCTTAGACCTGAGGATGTAGATTGGCTTGCGTGCCTTTCGTGATCCGAAGGTGGAAGATGATTGAACACTAAAGTGCCCAGAAATTTGCACTCACATAGTGTGGTATCAGCAATGTGATGTCGGGAATGGGCTTACAGATGCCATTTGGAGAGATGATGGATAGGAGGATGGGCTTATAGATTCCATCTGGGGATGTGACAGAACCTTGTCGGGAATGGGCTTATAGATGTCATTTGGAACTGTAATGTAGGTGGATGGGTTTATAGATGCCATCTAGGTGTCGATCGCGTAAGAGATTCCTTAGCGAGAACTTGCGTACCTGAGAAAGAAAAATAATTACCTGGCCTGTTACAGGGGTTGATCTTCAAACTCTTTATGTAGACATGCCCTGGCTGGATACATGTATCGAATCTCTAAACTCTTCATGTAGATATGCCCTGGTTGGATATAGGTATCGAGTCTACAATCAGTTACTCACAGATGTGCCCTGGCTGGATACAGGAATCGAATCTTCAAACTCTTCAGACGTGCCCTGGCTAGATACAGGAATTGAGTCCAGAATTAGTCGTCAACAGATATGCCCTGGCTGGATACAGGAATCAAATCTTCAAACTCTTCAGACATGCCCTGGCTAGATACAGGAATCGAATCTGGAATTAGTCGTCAACAGATATACCCTGGCTGGATACAGGAATCGAATCTTCAAACTCTTCAGATGTGCCCTGGCTGGATACAGGAATCGAATCTTCAAACTCTTCAGACGTGCCCTGACTAGATACAGGAATCGAGTCTGGAATTAGTCGTCAACAGATATACCCTGGCTGGATACAGGAATCGAATCTTCAAACTCTTCAGATGTGCCCTGGCTGGATACAGGAATCGAATCTGGAATTAGTCGTCAACAGATATGCCCTGGCTGGATACAGGAATCGAATCTTCAAACTCTTCAGACGTTCCCTGGCTGGATATAGGAATCGAGTCCGGAATTAGTCGTCAACAAATATACCCTGGCTGGTTACAGGAATCGAATCTTCAAACTCTTCAGACGTGCCCTGGCTGGATACAGGAATCGAGTCCAGAATTAGTCGTCAACAGATATGCCATGGCTGGATACAGGAATCGAATCTTCAAACTCTTCAGACGTGCCCTGGCTGGATACAGGAATCGAGTCCGGAATTAGTCGTCAACAGATATACCCTGGCTGGTTACAGGAATCGAATCTTCAAACTCTTCAGACGTGCCCTGGATGGATACAGGAATCGAGTCCGGAATTAGTCGTCAATAGATATTCCCTGGCTGGTTACAGGAATCGAATCTTCAAACTCTTCAGACGTGCCCTGGCTGGATACAGGAATCGAGTCCGGAATTAGTCGTTAACAGATATACCCTGGCTGGTTATAGGAATCGAATCTTCAAACTCTTCAGATGTGCCCTGGATGGATACAGGAATCGAGTTCGGAATTGCGACAGTTGATAGTAATCATCTTTGTATTGACCTTTTTCCTGAAAAGGCAAAACATTAGTTGTATGCAATGTCATGATGTATGAAATACGTGATGTTCTCAAAATAAATGAGATTGTATATTCATGATGCGTACGTGCATGCTATAATGTATGAAGATATGATGTTTATGAATGTATTTTTGTCTAGGAAAATAAATCCTTGACGGGTGCCGGGAAGTCAAATCCTGGGCTGGTGTTGAAGAGTAGAGCTCTTTGTTTCCGCTGGGGATGGCGGTTGCGAGAATAAACCTGTAGGAGAAGATGACTCTGTTGAGGAATAAACTTTGTTGAAGAGATTATCCTGCGGGGAAATACTCTATGGTGAGAGATACTTCGTTGAGGTTTGATGATAACTCCGCTGGGGATTCCGTTGATAAGCTTTGTTGGAAGATTTGATGAACTCTGCTGGGGGATAGGAAGAACTTCGCCGAGGACGATCTTTCCGTGGTAGTTAGCTGAGGATAACCCAGTTATAAGCTCTAGTGAGGAATAACCTTCTGAATAAAGCCGGGAAGAGGCGTTCGTACTCTGCAGGTGATAAGCTTCCAGAATCTACTGGGGATAAGCTTCCTACTAGGGAGATTGATTCAACTCTCCTGGGGGATCTTTTGAACTGTACTGGGGAATGGCTCCACTGGATGTCAGGTATTCCGCCGGGGAACAATCTTAGATCAAGATTGCCGGGGATGCTTGTTGAGGAATAACCGTACTTCGTTGGGGAATATTGAGATTTTCTGGGGATAATCCAACTTCCTTAAGGCTGACAGTAGACTAACTCTGCTCGGGGAGAGTGTTGCTGACTTGCTAGGGATACTGTGCCTTGTTAGGGTTGATTGGAGACCAACTGCTTGGGAGAGTATTGCTGAGTCTTATCTTACTCGGCGGGGAGTGAAGGTATCTGGGTTACATTCTTCAGCCGAACTTACCTTGGTACCTTGGTGGACAGAGCAACTAGATCGCTTAGACAACTCATTATTGCCCCTGTTTCTGATGTCACCTGTAATTAGCCCTTTGTTTCGTATGCAAATATTTATGAGTTAGCAATTAGTGTCAAATGCATATATCAAAAATGAATATTGGACGTTCTTTGCAAAACGAAACAGAAAAAGGAAAATAATTGGCAATTTATCTGAAAAGTGAATTTGTATTGATTTTTGAATTTGCCTGAAAATAGGTGTTTTATGTACAAGAGGCTGACGTCCTAGTAAGAGAACGCCGCCGAACAACATAGAGTTTACAATTTTGTGAAAGGGAAAACAAAACAGCTATGTGAAAGAGATAATCCCACTGGGTTCCAACTCTGCTATCGCCTTTATATCTTCGAGCGTCTCATCACTTGGCTGCTTAGTTGAAGATGAAGTTGATTGATCAATGCCGTCTGAACCTGATAGTTGATACCGGATTCTGGATGCAAGGTGATTCAATGAGACATAGTATTACGCTTTAATCCCTAACTTTTGCATGGACCGCCCTTTCGGGTTTTCAGTCCACCGGGATACCCATTTTTGCCCAAGCCGCCTTTTCAGGTTTTCGACTCGCCGGGTGTACAGGTTTTTTTTTCATTTTATCCCTTATTTTTGCCCGAACCCTTTTGGTTCGCCGGGAAGCCCTTATTTTTTCCTAGGTGTGTCAACCTAGCGGGTCTTTTATTCATGCGTAGTATCTTTTTACTATGTCTGCATTGGCGGGGTGAGGAAGGTCGTCACCATCCATGGTGGTTAGAATCATAGCTCCTCCCGAGAAGACATGTTTAACCACAAATGGCCCTTCGTACGTAGGGGTCCATTTGCCCCTGGGATCACTTTGAGGAAGAATGAAGCGCTTGATTACCAGGTCTCCGACTTGATACTCTCGTGGCCTGACTTTCTTGTTAAATGCCCTGATCATCCGTTTTTGGTACGTTTGACCATGACAAATAGCAGTGAGTCTCTTTTCGTCAATTAGGTTTAACTGATCAAGTCGAGTCTGGATCCAGTCATCTTCGCTCAAGCCTGCATCCTTCATTATCCGGAGAGAGGGTATCTGGACTTCAATCGGCAAGACTGCCTCCATGCCATAGACCAAGGAAAAAGGAGTTGCCCCGGTTGACGTCCTTGCTGAGGTACGGTACCCATGAAGAGCAAACGGTAACATCTCGTGCCAATCTTTATAGGTCACTGTCATCTTCTGCACAATCTTTTTGATATTCTTATTAGCTGCTTCTACAGCCCCATTCATCTTCGGCCGGTAGGGAGAAGAGTTGTGGTGCTGTATCTTGAATTGCTCGCAGAGCTCAGTGATCATCTTGTTATTGAGATTGGTACCGTTGTCCGTAATGATCCTTTCCGGGACGCCGTATCAACAGATCAAGTTATGCCGAATGAACCGTGCCACGACGTTCTTGGTCACCGTAGCATAGGAAGCTGCTTCAACCCACTTTGTAAAGTAATCGATCGCCACCAGGATGAAGCGATGACCATTGGATGCCGTAGGTTTGATCTCGCCGATCATATCAATGCCCCACATTGCAAATGGCCAAGGTGCTGTCAGGACATTTAGAGGAACTGGAGGAACGTGCACCTTATCAGCATATATCTGGCATTTTTGACATGTCCGAGAATGTTGGTAACAGTCGGCTTCCATTGTGAACCAGAAATATCCTGCCCGAAGGATTTTCTTTGCCATGGTGTGTCCACTGGAATGCGTTCCGAAGGTACCTTCATGTAGTTCTGCCATGATCCTTTATGCTTCAGTCTTATCCATACAACGCAGCAAGGTTGAATCATGGTTTCGCTTGTAGAGAATGCCGTTGCTGAGGAAGAACTTTGCCGCGAACCTTCTCAGAAACTTCTTGTCATTGACAGATGCACCCTCGGGGTATTCTTGAGCTTCCAGGTGCCTCTTCACCTCATGATACCAAGGTTTTTCAGTTACCTCTTCAACCTCAAGATCACAACAATATGCAGGTTCGTCCAATTTCCAAATGATGATCCGGGGAGCCTCGTTATCCCATTTGACTTTGAACATAGAAGACATCGTAGCCAGCGCGTCCGCCAACTGATTCTCCTCTCTTGGGAAGTGTTCAAAATTTATTTCCGTGAAATGGGGGATCAACGTCAACACACACTCTTTGTAGGGAATGAGATTTGGGTGTTTCGTATCCCACTCTCCTTTGATCTGATTGATCACGAGAGTGGAATGTCCGAAGACACTCAGAAACTTGATCCTTAAGTCAATTGCAGCTTAGAGACCCATGATACACGCCTCATACTCCGCCATGTTGTTGGTGCAGTTGAAACATAGCCAGGCGGTAAGTGGAGTATGAGTTCCTTTTGGGGATATGATCACAGCGTCGATACTGTTACCCAAAGCGTTGGAGGCTCCGTCAAAGTGCATAGACCATCGGGATCCTTCCTCAGGTCCTTCATCCGGTCCAGGTACTTCGCAATCAGTCACTACCATGATGTTCTCGTCTGGGAATTCAAAGTTCATTGACTGGTAATCGTCCACTGCCTGGTGTGCCAAATGGTCTGCCAATACACTTCCCTTGATTGCTTTCTGAGTCGTGTACTGGATGTCATATTCCGTCAAGATCATCTGCCATCTTGCTATTCTTCCGGACAAGGCGGGCTTTTCGAATATGTACTTTATTGGATCCATTTTTGAAATCAAGAGAGTAGTGTGAGTCAACATATACTGTCTCAGCCGGCGGGCAGCCCATACCAAAGCGCAGCAAGTTTTCTCGAGCAGTGAGTATCGGGTCTCACAGTCGGTAAACTTTTTGCTAAGGTAATAAATGGCATGCTCTTTTCGGCCAGACTCGTCATGCTTCCCCAGCACACACCCCATCAAGCTGTCAAGTACTGTCAAGTATAGTATTAGAGGTCTCCCTTCAACCGGTGGCATAAGAATGGGTGGTTCTTGGAGATACTCTTTGATTCTGTCGAAAGCGGCTTGACATTCATCGTTCCAACGTACTACTTGATCTTTCTTCAGTAGCTTGAAGATTGGTTCACAGGTAGCAGTTAGATGCGAGATGAACCGGGCAATGTAATTCAGTCGTCCTAGAAAGCCTATGACTTCTTTCTCTGTCTTGGGAACTAGCATCTCTTGTATGGCTTTCACCTTGGCAGGGTCCACTTGAATACCTTTGTCACTCACAACGAAGCCTAGCAACTTTCCGGATCTTACCCCGAAGGTGCACTTGTTCGGGTTCAACCTTAGCTTATACAACTTCAGACGGTCAAACAGTTTCTGCAGATGGTCAAGGTGTTCCTCCTCAGTTTGAGACCTTGCAATCATATCATCGACGTATACTTCAATCTCATGGTGGATCATGTCATGAAATAAAGCAACCATGGCACGTTGGTAGGTTGCCCCAGCATTTTTCAACCCAAAAGGCATGAACTTGTAGTGAAAGGTGCCCCACTGAGTAACAAAGGTAGTCTTTTCCATATCTTCAGGAGCCATCTTAATCTGATTATAACCTGAAAAGTCGTCCATGAAGGAGAACACCTTGTGCTGAGCAGTATTGTCAACCAGAACGTCGATGTGAGGCAGAGGGAAGTCATCCTTAGGGCTTGCCCTGTTCAAATCCCTGTAGTCAACACACATTCGGACCTTACCATCTTTCTTCGGCACCGGAACCACATTGGCAACCCACTGAGGGTACGAAGTCACTGCTAGAAACCCGGCATCAAATTGTTTCATAACCTCGGCCTTGATTTTCTCGGACATCTCTGGACGCATACGGCGAACCTTCTGTTTAACCGAAGGGCAGTCTTCTTTGGTAGGCAGGTGATGAACCACAATGTCAGTATCCAACCCAGGCATGTCTTCGTAGGACCAGGCAAAGATTTCCACATAATCATGCAACATCTGAATCAACCGCTGTTTCCCGCTGAACTCTAGATTGGCACCAATCTTGACTTCCTTTCTGTCTGTCTCAGTACCCAGATTTACCGTTTCCACTGGCTCTTCATGTGGCTGAATGGCCCTCTCTTCCTGGAGTAACAGTCTTGCAAGTTCACCAGGTACTTCGCAATCATCTTCACCTTCGTCTTCGGCTAAGTTGATCGGATTTTCGAAGTCATAACTGGAAGTAGCAGGGTCGTTGCCAGTGAGATCCAGAGTGGATTGAAACCTGTATAAGTGAGTGTGTGTAAATATAGCTGTTTTGCAATATATAAAGAAAGAAAGGGAGCACAAGATTCGAAATGCGAAAAACGTCCAATGTTTTTATTCATGATATATGGAAATGATAAGTAATAAGCCCTCACAAATGAAGCCCCGGTGCCCCGGGTAAGACACCGGGCCATAAAGTTTCAAATTATTGTTCGTTACAAATTTAAAAACAAAGGAGTTCATTACTGAGTAACAAAAGTAACGGGTATGAAATCTTTGGCAGTCCAATTGTTCAGTCCACCGTCGGTTGTCGGATAGATCCAGCTATCAAATTCAGATTCCTCCGCATCGCCTTCAATAGCATTCACTCCCGGGTTGGTGATGAATACAGGAGGTCTTCCAATCCTTGCTTTACGTACAACCCTCTGAGCCTCTGCAGTGAAACCCAGCCCAAACTTGTCAGTCTTTGGAGTAAAATCAGGAAGTCTGCCCCAGTTTGCACATTCACCCTTCTCAACCACTGCCCAGGCATCCTTCAAGGAAGCCATCTTCAAAGGAGAAATATCTTCAGTCCTAGTCTCTGCTGCTGCCAATGTTGGAGGCACCTCTTCAAAGTGTTGAAAGGGGGTCTCAATGAACTCCCCGTCCATCTCTATATACCGGAATGAGTTAAGATGGCTAACCATATATTCTTCCTCCCCCTGCACTGTAATGATCTTCCCTCTGACCGGGTACTTGAGTTTTTGATGTAGAGTGGAGGTCACAGCCCCAGCCCTGTGGATCCAAGGACGACCCAGTAAACAAGAATAGGATGGTCGGATGTCCATCACATAGAATGTTGAATCAAAGACTTGAGAACCAACCCGGATTGGAATGTCGACTTCACCATGTACCATCCTCTTTGACCCGTCAAAGGCCCGGACAATAATGTTACTAGGCTTCAACTCCAAACCCTCACAATCCAACCTGTCTAAGGCCTTCTTGGGCAATACGTTCAGTGAAGAACCGGTGTCTACCAACACATGGGCAAGAGTAGTGCCCCTGCATTCAATGGAGACATGCAAGGCGTCATTGTGGTTCTTTCCCTTGGCGGTCAGATCAGCGTCAGAGAAACCCAGACCATTATCAGCGGTTAAGTTGGCCACACAATCAGTAAATTGATCAGCAGACGTCTCTTGTGGCACATGGGCCGTCTTCAGGAAGGAGATCAGAGCCTTGGCATGGGCCTCTGAACACAACAACAGTGATAGCATATAGATCTTAGAGGGGGTGTGCCCCAGCTGTTCAACGACGTTGAAATCACTCTTCTTGATAATCTTAAGGATTTCTTCCATCTCTTGCTGGGAAGCTTCAACATTAACAGTCTTCGGTGCCTCCATCTGGGCAGGCACATCAGCAATCCCTTTGCCCCGAGTGTCAGATGACTTGGCAGCAGGGGTAGAAACTTGATCAGGAGGGGAAACAGGCACACTGGCAGGTGTGATAACAAGAGGTCTTTGAATAGCTGGAGGTGCAATATCAGGCGAGAAGAGCCTGCCACTGCGAGTAACTTTAGCAGGACCGGTGATGTTACTGATGCCGGTACTAGTATTGAATTCTTGTTTTACTCCGAGCACATAAACATCTGCCCCATAGTGCCATGGGACAGCCTTGTCAGATCTATAGGGGAGGGGCCCCAGAACAGTAATGATGATAGGTGCAACAGACATGATTTTGACGGGCTTCCTCGGGGGAGCCTTGGTAGGATTATTGAAAATGGTGACAACGGACACTTCTTCAGTAGGAATAACAGGAGCATCAATCTTCTTGAACAAGATCTCTTTGCTATCCATCAGGTTTTGGACGCCTGACTTCAGCAACGGACAATCAGCAGGTGAAACAGCACATAGAAGGCAACCCTTGCTACAACCCGGAAATAAACCGGCTAGAAACAGGTTCCTTTTGACGGACAACAACGGAGTAACAACATCATCCACAGAGGTTACATACGGGTCTTCTTCAATAGCATTTACTCCATGCTGGGGCATAGGAGCAGTCACAACGTTGGGCCTCTCGGGCGCCTCAAACTGTATTTCCTTAGAATCGATAAGGTCTTGAACCTTATTCCTCAGGGCCCAGCAATCATCAGTAGCATGCCCCGGGTTATCAGAGTGATAAGCACAGCGGGCGTTGGGATTGTACTTCGGGGAGGTTGTGTTTACCACCTTCGGAGCTTCTCTGACAGTTACCAAGTTGGTTGATAGCAGTTGCGGCAAGATTTGAGACAAGGTCATACTAAGCCGAGTGTATTCTCTTCTGGGTCTCTCACCCCTTGGTTGGTTAGGTTGCCGAGGAGCGGCAGTAGGCTTTGAAATCACCAACGCGTTGACAGATTGGCGGCGTTCCGGTTTATTTTGCCTTCTGGGACCATACACAGCACTAGCTTCCTTCTTAAAAGGCTTCTTTTCAGAACTTGAGGACGCACCTTTCTGTATCTTCCCCGATTTCATACCAGCTTCTATTCTCTCCCCAGTCAGAATGAGGTCTGTAAACCCTGCAGAAGAATTACCAATCAGGTGGTTGAAGAACGGCCCAGACAGGGTCCCCAAGAACATGTCCACGAGTTCACGGTCAGTCAACGGTGGCTGCACCCTGCCAGCCAGGTCCCTCCACTTTTGCGCGTACTCTTTAAAACCTTCTCCCGATCCTAGCGACATACCCTGGAGTTGGGTACATGTAGGAGCGAGGTCGACATTGTACTGATACTGCTTATAAAAAGCAGTAGCCAAGTCCTCCCAGTTTCGAATACTGGCTCCATCCAGCTGATAGAACCACTCGAGTTGAGCCCCTGAAAGGCTATCCTGGAAGAAATGGATCCATAAGTTCTTGTCTGCAGTATACGGTTGGATCTTCCGCACATAAGATATGAGATGTAGCTTAGGGAAGGAAGCCCCGTCATACTTCGCAAAAGATGGTGCCTTGAACTTGTGTGGGATCACCACCCCAGAAGATAAACCCAGATCTCCAAAATCCAACCCAGGCACCTATTGAATTTCCATGGCACTCAGACGATCTTCTAACTGCTTGTACCTGTCTTCAGCGGGAGGATACTGCTCATCATTGAAATTCGTCTCGTTGTCAGAGACCACAGGACTAGGAACCCTTCCCCCTTGGGGACTGCCTTTCCCCACAGAAGAAGCAACTTGATCAGCCTCATTTTGCAGTGTATTGCCAAACCTCCGTCCAGTGTTGAATAATACAGTTCTCTTCTTCTTCTTCTTTACTAGCAGAGCCTTCAATTCCTCTTGACCTTGGGCTAAACTCATGATCAACTCTTGGAACTGGGCGTTCTGGGCTTGGAGGGCCTTGATGGATTGCTCAGTAGATGATTCAGGATTCATGATGACTGCTGAAATAAACAGCGAAGAAGATTAAGAAACTTGTAGGAAAAGGGTACCTGTGATGCACATGATGAATGAAATGCGTATGAATTATGTTTTCAAAGACAATCGGGAATCAACTTTGTAGACAAAAAGGAAACACACTTCATTAGATTTAAACTTTGGATTGTTCAAGAAATTGCCCTTAGGCGTTACATAAATGAAAATACTGAAAAGGAAATAAAGCTATAAAAGAAATATCCAAGGCCCATCAATGCTCCCATGGTCTCCTCTTCTCAGTACGGATGTAGTCGTTCAGGACCCGCTCGTTCTCCAATTGCTTAGTCAGCTTCCGGATCTTTTGTTCCTGTTCGTTGAACTTTTCCCGATAAGAATCCCGTTCTTCCTATAGCTGCGCCCAAAACCTCTTTAGTGTATCAACATCAGTAGGTATCTGAGGAGGGAGAACAGTTGGAGGAACCCCGTCTCTATCAGGAAATCCAAGAATGACGGGTCTGTGTAGGGTTGCCTGATGTTGAGCTTGTGTAAAACTGCATCTTGGAAAGAAGGACACCTGTGTAGGGTTGACTGATGATGAGTTCGTGTAAAACTGCATCTTTGGAGGAAGGAAACCTGTGTAGGGTTTACTGATAATGAGTCCGTATAAGACTGCATCTGAAATGGAGAAGGAACCTGTGTAGGGTTACTTTGATGACGAGTCCGTGTAAAACTACGTCTGGAGCGAGAGAACCTGTGTAGGGTTGCCTGATGTTGAGCTTGTGTAAAACTGCATCTTGGAAAGAAGGACACCTGTGTAGGGTTGACTGATGATAAGCTCGTGTAAAACTGCATCTTTGGAGGAAGGAAACCTGTGTAGGGTTTACTGATAATGAGTCCGTATAAGACTGCATCTGAAATGGAGAAAGAACCTGTGTAGGATTACTTTGATGACGAGTCAGTGTAAAACTACGTCTGGAGCGAGAGAACCTGTGTAGGGTTTACTGATGACGAGTCCGTGTAAAACTGCGTCTGGAGTTTGAGAAAGGAACCTGTATGGGGTTACTTTGATGATGAGCCCGTGTAAAACTGCATCCTGGAAGAAGTAAAACCTGGGTAGGGTTTTTGATGACGAGTCCGTGTAAAACTGCATCTTTGGGAAGAGAGAACCTGTGTAGGGTTTCTTTGACGACGAGCCCGTGTAAAACTACGTCTGGAGAGAGAGAACCTGTGTAGGGTTTCTTCGGGATAAGTTCGTGTAAAACTTCTGGAGGAACCGGGGTAAGGTTACTGCAGGATAAGTTCGTGTAAAACTTCTTGATAAACCGGGGTAAGGTCATCTTGAGATAAGTCTGTGTAAGACTTCTGGAGGAACCGGGGTAAGGTTACTGCAGGATAAGTTCGTGTAAAACTTCTTGATGAACCGGGGTATGGTCATCTTGGGATAAGTCCGTGTAAGACTTCTGGAGGAACCGGGGTAAGGTTACTGCAGGATAAGTTCGTGTAAAACTTCTTGATGAACCGGGGTAAGGTCATCTTGAGATAAGTCCGTGTAAGACTTCTGGAGGAACCGGGGTAAGGTTACTGCAGGATAAGTTCGTGTAAAACTTCTTGATGAACCGGGGTAAGGTCATCTTGAGATAAGTCCGTGTAAGACTTCTTCTGAAAGAAAAGGAACCGGTGTAGGGTTACTTTGATGATAAGTCCGTGTAAGACTTCGTCTGAAAATTGAGAAGGAACCGGTGTAGGGTTGCCTGATGATGAGTTCGTGTAAAACTACATCTGAGGTTGAGAAGGAACCGGTGTAGGGTTGCCTGTTGATGAGCCCGTGTAAGACTTCTTCTAAAAGAAAAGGAACCGGTGTAGGGTTGCCTGAGGATGATCAAGTAGATAATTGTCCTGTTTGGTTTCGGATATTAACCCACGATCAGTCGTCCACAGAATTTTCCTGGCTTGTTACCAGTGTTGATCTGGAACTGCAAAGGTAGATGGTAATCATCTTTTGATTGACCTTTTCCTGAAAAGGCAAAACGTTAGCTGTATGCAGTGTCATGATGCGTGAACTGCATGATATTAAGATGTTCTCAAGAATAAATGAGATTTCTGTTGTATGATGCGTATGCATACTATAATGTATGAAGATGTGAAATGTTTATGAATGTATTCTCGTCTGGGAAAATAAATCCTTGACGAATGCCGGGAGTTTGTTGAATCCTGGGCTGATGTTGAAGAGCAGAGTTCTTCGTTTCCACTGGGGATGATGATCGCAAGAATAAACCGGTAGGAGAAGATGACTCCGTTGGGGAATAAACTTGGTGAAGAGATTACTCTGCGGGGAATTACTCTGTGGGAAAAGATACTTCGCTGAGGTTTGAATGAGAACTCCGCTGGGGATACTGTTGATAAGTTATGTTGGGGAACTCTGATGAACTCCGATGGGGGTAGGAAGAGCTTCGCCGAGGACGATCTTTCCGTGGTAATTAGCTGAGGATAACCCAGTTATAAGCTCTGGTGGGGAATAACCTTTGAATAAATCCGGGGAGACGCGTTCGTACTCTGTAGGGGATAAGCTTCCAGAATCTACTGGGGATAAGCTTCCAGAATCTACTGGGGAGAATGATTCAACTTTCCTGGGGAAACTTTTCAGACTGTACTGGGGTGTTTGGATTCCGCCGGGGAACAATCTTATGTTAAGACTGCCGGGGATGCTTGCTTTGGAACATCTGTATGCTGCTGGAGAATATTGAGATTTTCTGGGGATACCCAACTTCCTTAAGGATGACAGTAGACTAACTCTGCTTGGGGAGAGCGTTGTTGATTTGTTGGAGATACTGTACCTTGTCAGGGATGACGGGAGACTAACTCTGCTCGGGGGGGAGTATTGTTGAACCTTGTCTTACTCCCGGGGAGCGGAGGCCTCTTGGTTATGTTCTTCAGCCGAACCTACCTTGGTACTTTGGTTGACAGAGCCACTAGATCGCTTGGACAATTCATTATTGCCCCTGTTTCTGATGTGGGAGAAGAAGATACCTTGTGGAGGTGCTTGATAACTGCCGATTGACAAATCTTCTTCTGGTAGGCAAGTGACGAGATGACGGGACATAGTCGTACGCTTTTGATCCCTAACTTTTTCCTGGACCGCCCTTTCGGGTTTTCAGTCCATCGGGATACCCATTTTTGCCCAAGCCGCCTTTTCAGGTTTTCGACTTGCCGGGTGTACAAATTTTTATTTTCATCCCTTATTTTTGCCCGAACCCTTTTGGTTCGCCGGGAAGCCCTTATTTTTTCCTAGGTGTGTCAACCTAGCGGGTCTTTGATTATGCGTAGTATTTTTTCGACTATGTCCACGCTCTCAGAATGTAGGGAGATGCCCCTGTTGTTGTGTTGCCATGCGACCAGAAGATGTTCGTTTGATCGTCCAATGCCCCAAGTGATCCAGATGGAGATTTGCCCCAAGCTGGTTGGCCTTTTGAGAGATTCTCCAAATCTTGACTTAACTGCCCCAGATGATGGACAATGATCATGCCATGCCCCTTGATTGGGAGTGCTTCTGTTCATCAGATATTCTTCGTGCGAACTTCTATGCTGTTCAAACAAATAGTCATATGCAATCAATGTTATATTAAAAATGCAAAGCTTATGTCTGTTTCGAAGTTTTTGAAAATGCATTTTTTCAGTAAAACAAGCAAATTATGTAACATGTGATGTCAATTCAAGATTTTACAGCGAGCCTTAAGGAGTCAGGATACCTTTGTAGCAGTATGCTTTCGAATTAACCCATGCTTCAGCTAGGACTTTTGAGGGTTATAACGTGGCCTGGTTCACAGTTTAAGAAACAAAGGATAAAGGCTCAAATTTATCTGTACACACCCGCTCTTCGTGATGTTCTTCAAACCTAAACTCAGTTGATCGTGCGTCAGACCTTGTTTGAGTCTTTGCTATGATGTTCCGGTGATGGTTCGGATGTTGACAATTTATTTTTAATAGGCAGTCATTTCCTTTTGTGTTGAGGGTTTGTAGGACCTCTTTCTTTTTTGATTTCGTTATCCCTATTTCTGCCTGAACTGTTTCTTTTGTGATCACAGTCAGCGGGATGCCCCAGTTTTGTAAGTCTCCTTCATAGGTTTTGACTTATTGGGCTTTAGTTTTTTTTTGAGAAATGATGACTGCCTGTCTTTATGATTATTTAGGACCATCACTGTCTTTTGCTTTGGAAGGACTCATTTGATGCTATTTGTTGTGCATTCGGATCAACTGAGAGAACTACCCTGCCCTAGGTTATGATTAAGGGTTTTAATTTTTGAAAAGAAAAACTCCTACTTCTTTGGCTCGAAGGGGTTGACGAGGGATTATCTTCCTTATAACTCCAGTGTTTAGGATTCGAAGCAATGCCTGTACCTCATCAGCGGGGTCTGTTCAAAAGCATACTGTAAATTATGGTATCGTTTTCATCATCCTCCCTCAAGAGGTTTCGAATTATTAACCGAGCGTTGATCATCACAAAAAAAATATGAAAGCAATTTGAATATAGCGAAAATAATTGGATTAATTCAAAAACAGACATATGCAGTGCATTAATGAAATAAAAGAGTTTGCTATGACATTATTATTTGTATAAGCAAAAATTACAACTCGGAAATTCAAATAAACAAAAGCCTTCAATGATTGGGCAAAGGAGCAGTGATTATGTTTGGAGTCTCTGGTGCTTCAAACTGAATCTCTCCAGCGTCAATCATGTCTTGGACCTTGTTCTTCAGAGCCCAACAATTGTCTGTAGTATGCCCCGGGCTATCAGAATGGTATGCGCATCTATCGTTGGGATGATAGTTAGGAGCATAAGTGTTTGGATTCCGGAGAGGAGGCCTTAAGGTAATCAGCCCTGCCTTCAACATTCGCTGTAGCGCTTGATCCAGTGACATGTTGATCTTAGTGAACTGTCTCTTGGGTGCGACCTCCTTACGTTGCTGCCCCTGTCCTTGTTGAGCAGGCCTAGGATTATAGATCTGGGTTGCCCCTACATGTTTATCATGGCGACCCTTTTTACTATGCACAACATTGGACTCCTTCTTCCCACTGTAAGGATTTTTATGAGCATCAGCAGGTGCAGCTTCTTGAATCTTTCCAGCCTTGATACCATCTTCAATCCTCTCCCCGGTCAAGATCAAATCTGTAAACCCAGCAGAAGAATTCCCAATCAAATGGTTGAAGAAAGGACCAGACAGGGTCCCCAAGAACATGTCGACAAGTTCACAGTCAGTCAAAGGTGGCTGCACCCTGCCAGCCAGGTCTCTCCACCTTTGCGCATACTCCTTAAAACCTTCACCCGTCCCCAGTGACATACCCTAGAGTTGGGTACGCGTAGGAGCGAGGTCGGCATTATATTGACACTGCTTATAAAAAGTAGTTGCCAAGTCCTCCCAGTTACGAATACTGGTTCCATCCAGCTGATACAACCATTCGAGATGAGTCCCTGAAAGAATCTCCTGGAAGAAATGGATCCATAAGTTCTTGTCTGTCGTGTAGGGCTGGATCTTCCTTGCGTATGAACGGAGGTGCAACTTAGGACAGGAAGCCCCGTCGTACTTTACAAAGGCAGGTGCCTTGAACTTGTGAGGGATCACCACCCCAGAAGATAAACCTAGGTCCCCAAAGTCCAACCCAGGCACACGTTGAATCTCCATAGCATTTAACCGGTCCTCCAGCTGTTTGTACCTGTCCTCAGCAAGAGGGTACTGTTCATCATTGAAATCTGTCTCGATGTCAGAGACTACGGGACTAGGAACCCTTCCCTCTTGGTGACTGCCTTCCCCAACAGATGGAGTAGTCCGCTCAACTTCATTCTGCAGTGTATTCCCAGATCTGCGTCTAGGGTTGAACAAAACAGTCCTCTTCTTCTTCTTCTTTTTCAAAAGCAGAGTCTTCAATTCCTGTTGTCCTTGTGCTAAGCTCATGAACAGCTCCTGGAACTGGGCGTTCTGGGCCTGGAGGGCCTTGATAGCTTGTTCATTGGATGATTCAGGATTCATGATGACTTCGGAAATAAACAGCGAAGAAGATTAAGTAACCTGTAGAACAGAGTACCTGTAATGCAATGACATGTACGTATGCATGCGATGTTTTCAAGGACCTCGCGGGGTAAACAGAGAAACTTGTTAGAATTTGAATTTGGGTAGCTTGATTGAAGGATCTTCATGTTGTTGAGAGTCCTTCTTCAAGAGTCAAAGCTCACCATATCGAGTGGGTCATAGCCCCTGACTCAAGTCCTTAACCTTGGCTAGAGGAAAATAAATCCCCTTTGCCCCCTGCTAGACTTTTGATTCAGCATGACCTGTATCACAAACCCTTGAGATCCTTGAAATGGGTTAGTCCTTATGCAGGATGTATGTAATGGTATGATGGTATGATGTTATGGTAAAGCACACCACAAGTATTCACAAAGGCAAACATGATAAGGCACACAAGTCACACCAGACAACCCTTAGAGTATAGGCCAGCATGAAGTTTAGGTACTACCCTCTTTCAGTTTCGTTGGTTAAGACCTGTCCTATTAAAAGTAACCGGGTTCTAGAGGATCCCAATATCACTGACTACCCTCAATCGGTCATAACTCCAGCGTCGCAATCTTTTCTTGCGGCCAGAACCATCGCGAGAGTTTAGCCTCAATGGGTGTAGCATACTGCTACTGTTCTATGGCCAAGTTGGGTCACATTAGGGTTCTAAGGTCGGTTGGTGCTTAATGACTCCTCAGAAGACCCATATTCTCCTCGTTGCAACACAAGGGATATCGGTATAGACCAAGGTGCCACACCAACGTAGCCACTGCTTCACCCGTGTCGGTCTACGCCGGACAGGTCCCTCACAGCTTATGCTACCTAAAAGGGTATCCCCAGATCCGGGTTAGGATCTATGAAACTCCGATGCAATACCCACAAATATAAAGTAAACAAAACATTCAATTGAAAACATAAGTATGAACTATTCCTAAGGTACACCTCACTTTTAAAGTATATCCCCAACAGAGTTGCCAGTTCTGTGATCGGTGGAAATAGAACTGACTATTTTTAAGCTGGTTTCGCGAAATGTCGCGGTAAGCAAGAGTCGCCACCGTCTTTTATGTTCTCCAACATGGAAAGGACAAAAGCACAACAAAATTCCTTATGAGAATGTTTCTCGGTTCGGGAGGTAGATTTATAGAAAGGGAAGGTGTTAGCACCCTTTCTATCCGTGGTTATCCACGGGATCTTAGGTACTTGCTCTTATGTTTTCAAAAGATGTTTGCTTTTCAAATGTGTGTGGGTTTTGAAAAAAGTTCGTTTGGAAAACTTCTAAGTAACTCTTGTATCAGTCCTCAAGAGTGTATGAAGTGTTTTGTTTGAAAACTTTTTGAAAGTGTGGGGTGTGAAAAGTTGTTTTTGTTTGTTTTGAAAAGAGCAAGTACCCATGAGTCATCTACCTACCCTAAGGAATTAAGCTGTGTAAGAGTCCTTTAGATAGTGCTATCCCACCATTGAGAGGTAGGTAGCACCATCGTTGGAGTTGTTCGGGTCAATTCGATTATCGGGACAGTGTGATCACCGAATCAATGGTAGGACACCTTAGAAGTAACCCTAATGTCCTAGATCCTTTTATCCGAGGCAACCGTTTCGAGGCAACTGGATCTTTAGACAAAGGGTGACCTCTAAGACGTCCTATACTTGATGACCACGTTTCGAGGCAACCAGTGAGGCGTACCCTAGAAGTGGCATGTGCATGTGTGTTGTTTTTCAGTTAATGTTTTGTACATGTTATTTGTGAGCTACGGATTAATTTTATTTACATACATTCTTTCATGCTTTTAACAGTTAGGGGTGCAGAAAATTAAAGTGCGGGAATGTAAAGCTACGCTATTACAAGGCGCGGGTCTATACATCGCCAAAAAAAACAAAGACCCGTTTTTGAAAAGTAAATGCAGAAAATTAAAGGAAGCAATAAAATCCTAATTACTATTACATCCTCTATACAGATACATGAATATAATCAGAATAAATAAATACGCGCAAAAGAATTAAATCGGGAACGTCCTAAGGGTTTTGACCCTTTTTGAATAAGAATTGAATTTTGTCCCTTTTTTTTTTGTAATTAATGAAATTAAAATTAATGACTAATTAATTAATTAATTAAAAAAATGTTTTTTTTTGTATTTTTATGTTTTTAATGAAAATAAAGAGAAAATAAATAGAAATTAAATGTTAGCAAAAACCTAATTCTAAATTGTTTTTATTTATTGTAAAGAAAAAGAGATTAAAATTGTCCTAATTAAACTATTTTATTTGTTAGTATTTTATTTACAAAAATAACATGAAATTAATAATAATAATAATAATATTAGTGTTTTTTTTTTTATAAAAAAATATTAGTTATGTTAATTAAATAATAATAAAACTAATAATTAAAAAAACAAGGAATAAAAGAGAAAAGAAAAATAAAAGAAATAACAAAACCAAGGGGGTGTTGATGGCCCAATGGAGGTGTGAATTGCAGTTTTTTGGCCCACTAAGCTCAGGCCTGTATTGACTTTTGAAATTTCCTGGAGACGCGTTGACTCATGAGCATGGTGCTCATCATTTTCTGGTCTTTGGATTGATCTTTGAGGCCACATGGCATGTGGATTTATGAGGTCATATGGTGAACTTCTGGACAAATGCTGCATGGGAACGCATTAGGAAAAACAATATTGAATTTTGGGGGGACCTGGGAATACTTACAGTGCTTGATAATGGACCTTAGGACGTGGCAAGGGTTGCTTTAGCTTCAGGGTATGGCAAAGAAGAGAGTCACGTTCTCCTTTTGGCCTGAAAATGCTTGCAAAACTCCTTTTGATCTCACACTTTTTTTGACAAATTTTGAACTTTGCTCTGGCCGTTTGTGCACTTTTTCGTTTTTTGAATGAGGTTGGGAAGGCTTGCATATGTAGTAATGAATGAGAATAATTCACCTTTAGGAGCCTTAAACTTGTGCCATTATGTTTTTGGATTTTGTCTTAACCACCATTAAAGGCCTTTCAAAGCTTTGTCCAAATTCAAAATTTCGTGCATAAATGAGCTTGGCATGGTTTTGGTATGTGGAATATGACACATGAAGGCTAATCAAACCACAAGATACCATTTAATTAATTTTTTTAATTTTATTTGAATTATTATGGATTAAAATGAATTAAATCCATAAAAATCAAATAAAAATGGAAAAATAATTATTTGGTCTTGAAATTGATCATGGAACACGTGGGTGGCATGAAAAGGATGAATCAAGTGGAAAAAGTGGGCCCTTTTGTCAAAAATTGAAGTTTCAAGGATAGTTGACTTTTGCCATTTCATAAAAATTTCCCAACTTCTCCAATGCATATCTTGCTCAATTTTGATCATATGAACATGTTCTTGGACATTTTGGAAAGGTCTTGAAGTCCTCTAACCAATGCCTTTGGTCCCATGTCATTTGAATTTACCAATATTAAGTTATGGTCTTTGACTTAAAATTCCTTTTTGTTGACTTTTGAAAATGACCTATAATGTTGAAATTGGTAACTTTTTTTGAGAGCATTTCTTGGACTTGGAATGTGAAGATGAGTTGTAGGAAATGTCATCCCCTTCAAAATGAACATTGGATGGGATTTTTCTGATGAACCATGAAAAAGTTATGCCTTGGTCAAGTTACAGTTGACTTTTCAGCTGTCCAAAAATAGAAACTTTTGCATCTTGATGATTTTTTGAGCCATTCTTGTGAAATCATGGTCAAGATTTGACCAAATGATGATTGTGGCTTCAAAATAAGATGTTGACCAAAATTTTTGACTTTTGACTGCCAAATAACCATTTTGCCCCTATAGTTGATTGTGAAGCAATTATGGTTTTTGACTGTGCAACTTGGCCTGGTGAGCCTTGAAACTTGACATGTAGGTTCTTGACAATGTATATGAGCATATGGGACTTGATTGAGCCCTTGAAAACCTCAACTTCCTTGCAAGAACCAAAACCCTAATTTGACTGGCTTAGGAGGATGGTTTGAACTGTGCAACCCTTGAGTAGACTTGAGCAAATTGAGATGATGCTTGTCAAAACTTTGAAGAATATGGGAGGGCAAATTTTGGGGTACAACACAAAGTTATCAGGATTTGGAAACAAAACTAGACCATAGATTAAGAGAGCCAGAATGTCTTCATACGCCCTGAAGTCTAAGTCATTCCAGAAACTGTTAGCTTTACCAATCAGAAACTTGGCCAAGAAGCCCTTAACTATGCTTCTAGTCACCCAGTTGTCCATTACCTCCTTGTTCGTCAAGGGAAGGGCTGCAGTAATCTCCTCAAGCCTAAGAGTCTTTTCCCAACCAGTGAAGGGAGTCTGATCCAAGATAGGGATACCAAGCAAATCAGAGAATTCTTCCAGGGTAGGGACCAGCTGGAAGTCTTGAAAGGTGAAGCAATTGTACAAGGGATCATAAAACTGGGTCAAGACACTCATCAGTTGTTGGTCCCACTTTGAAGTGACTAAACCGAGAAGAGAACCATGCCTCTGGATGAAGGAAGTAGTATTTGGAATTCTTCTAACCAATTCTTCAAGCAACTCAGGTGGGTGAACAAAATTAAGCCGGATAGTGTTCCTTCGCACAGGCATCATGATGTCCTACAAAACAGAGCAAAGATGAAACCCTCTTGTCTTTGAAATGGGTCAGTCCTTATGCAGGATGCATGCAATGTCTATGATGGTATGATGTCATGATAAAGCACACCACAAGTATTCACAAAAGCAAACATGATAAGGCACACAAGTCACACAAAATAGCCCTTAGAGTTTAGGCCAGCATGAAGTTTGGGTACTACCCTCTTTCAGTTTCGTTGGTTCAGACCTGTCCTATCAAAAGTAACCGGGTTCTAGAGGATCCCAATATCACTGACTACCCTCAATCGGTCATAACTCCAGCGTCGCAATCTTTTCTTGCGGCCAGAACCATCGCGAGAGTTTAGCCTCAATGGGTGTAGCATACTGCTACTGTTCTATGGCCAAGTTGGGTCAAATTAGGGTTCTAAGGTCGGTTGGTGCTTAATGACTCCTCAGAAGACCCATATTCTCCTCGTTGCAACACAAGGGATATCGGTACAGACCAAGGTGCCACACCAACATAGCCACTGCTTTACCCGTGTCGGTCTACGCCGGACAGGTCCCTCACAGCTTATGCTACCTAAAAGGGTATCCCCAGATCCGGGTTAGGATCTATGAAACTCCAAGACAATGCCCACAATAATAAAGCAAACAAAACATTCAATTGAAAACATAAGTATGATCTATCCTAAGGTACACCTCACTTTAAGTGTATCCCCAGCAGAGTCGCCAGTTCTATGATCGGTGGAAATAGAACTGACTGTTTAAAGCTGGATCGCGTATGTCGCGGTAAGCAAGAGTCGCCACCGTCTTTTATGTTCTCCAACATGGAAAGGAAAAAAGCACAACAAAATTCCTTATTGAGAATGTCTCTCGGTTCGGGAGGTAGATTTATAGAAAGGGAAGGTGTTAGCACCCTTTCTATCCATGGTTATCCATGGGCTCTTAGGTACTTGCTCTTATGTTTTCAAAATTTTGTTTGATTTTCAATGTGTGTGGGTTTTGAAAAAGTTTCGTTTTGAAAGATTTCTAAGTGACTCTTGTATCTGTCCTCAAGAGTGTTTGAAAAATTTGTTTTGAAAGCTTTTGAAAGTGTTAGTGTGAAAAGATGTTTGGTTTGTTTTTGAAGAGAGCAAGTACCCATGAGTCATCCACCTACCCTAAGGGATTAGGCTGTGTAAGAGTCCTTAAGGTAGTGCCATCCCACCATTGAGAGGTAGGTAGCACCACCGTTGGAGGTGTTCGGGTCAATTCGATTTTAGGGACAGTGTGGTCACCGAAGCAATAGTAGGACACCTTAGAAGTAACCCTAATGTCCTAGATCCTTTTTAATCTGAGGCAACCGTTTCGAGGCAACTGGATCTTAGACATAAGAGCGACCTCTAAAACACCCTATACTTGACGACCACTTTCGAGGCAACGAGTGAGGCGTACCCTATAAGTGGCATGTGCATTGTGTGTTGTTTTCATGTTAATATTTATCTTTGACCATGCAATTGTGAGCTACGCGTTGTTTTTAATTATCATACATTCTTTCATGCAATTTAGCAGTTAGGAGTGCGGAAAATAAAATACGGAAAGGTAAAAGCTACGCTATTACAAGGCGTGGGTCTATACATCGCCAAAAAACAAAGACCCGTTTTTGATAAAGTGCGGAAAGTAAAGAAAGCGGTAAACCTAATTACTATTACACTCTTGGAAGCAGTTACATAATAATCCAATAAAAAAATAACGCGCGAAAGAATTAAATTGGACGTCCTTAGGGTTTTGACCCTTTTGAGAAATTATGAGCTTTTTTGTCCTTTTGCATTAATTAAAAAGTAAACCTAATTATTTAATTAATTAAAGAAAGATATTTTTTTATGTTTTTTTTGTATTTAATGAAAATAAAGAAATTAAAATCAAAAGAAAACCCTAGTTCTAAATTTATTTTAATTATTAATAAAATGTTTAAAGTTAACCTAATTTAAACTAATTAATTAATTTACATTTGTATGTACAAAAATAATAGTAACTAATAATGATGATAATAAGAAAATGTGAATGAAAATTGTCAAAAAACCTAATTCTATATGATTTTTATTTATTAAGAAAAAGATTAAAATTAAAACCTAAATTAAGCTAAGTTAATTGTTAGCATTTATTTACAAAAATAAGTTAATGATGAAATTAATAAATAATTAAAATATATTTACAATTCTGATTTTCTGATTTTTATTATGGAAAATTAATTTGTTGTGAATTAATAATAATCATTATAACAATTAAAAGAAAAGAAAATAAATTGCAAACCAAGGGGGGGTAAGATGGCCCATGTGGAGGTTTATTTTGAGAAGTTCTGGCCCAATAATGCTTTGAGCCTTGTTGACTTTCATGATCGCCTATGCCTGCTTTGACCTGAGCACATGATGGTCTTCATCTCCTGGCCACTGGATGGAAGCTGGGGACACATGGCACGCTGGAGTATGAGGCTTATTGTGGGACTTTTGATGAGTGCTACATTGGAATGTGTTAAGAAAAATATTAACAATAATATGGGGGACCTGGGAATTGAACCCAGGTCCCAGTGCTTGCAAGACACGTCTCCAACCAACTGAACTATGATGCGCGTTTGTAATTTGAATGGATAATAAATATTATATAAAAAAACAAGCATTATAATGTAAAACGCGCGCAAAGTTCAAACTCCCCAACCACCTGTTGCCACGCCATCTCCTTCTTTGTTTCACCTGTAAAATAAGAACAAGATAGCGGGGGTTTTAAACCCCCACAAACCACAAATGCAGAAAATAGCGATTAGCAGCATGCGCCATATAAATTGAGCGCGAGGGTCTCATTCAATTCCTCTTGTCCTTCTAAGTTCAACCATGGGTGTCATAAAGGCTAATTTTTCTGTATGTGAAAAACCCCAATTCAAAACCTTAAGAACCCTAAAACGTGTTAATGGCAAGTCATGATTCAACGCGTGATAATGCAATTAAACCATGCCAAAAGCTTCAGGAGGTCTATATTAACATAAATCAACCAAGAAAATGGATTATAAACGCATGAATTATGATATGCAATTTTGGAAAATAATGCAAACCGAGTGACTTGGTGTGGACGATTCTGATGGTGTTAGGGCTTGTTCTTGAGTGCAATAGGTTCCTGGAGACTCAGGCAAGGTGTGTGAATCTTTTTTAGGCTTTGAATTATGCTGGAAGGGAGATTTAAGTTTCACACTTTTCTTGACTTTTTTTCAATATTGCATAGGGTGTTCTTGCAGCAGTTTTTCGTGTGCATGATTAGGTTTAGGTTTAGTACATATAGGAGAACTGAATTAGGGTAAATCCTGGCCCAATAATCCATTGTATTCAAGTTTGCATCTTTGATTTCCAATCAAATATTTTTTCAATCTTTTGAATGGAAAACCTTTCCAAATTGGGAGATCTTGTCCCCTTGAGTGATGCACGAGATCTTCAGCATGTGTGGAGTGTATTTGCTTCATAAAAAGACTTGACAACCATGTTTTGATATTTTCCTACAATTAAAATCAATTAAATGAATTAATATTAATAAAAATTCAATTAATTAATTAAAAATAATAAAATAAATCAATTTAAGCTTAATGGGTCGTGCATAGGCCTTGGGTAAAGATTCAAGAAAGAATTTGAGGCCCATTAGCAAAAATGAAGTGTTTTAGGCAAAGTTGACTTTTGCAAATTTCCAAAAATTTCCCAACTTCTCCAATGCAAATCTTGCTCAATTTTGAAGCTATGAACATGTTTTTGGACATTTTGGAAAGGTCTTGAAGTCATCTAACCAATGCCTTTGGTCCCATGTCATTTTGATTTACCAATCTCAAGTTATGGTCTTTGACTTAAAGTGCCTTTTTGTTGACTTTTGAAAATGACCTATAATGTTGAAATTGATAACTTTTTGTGAGAGCATTTCTTGGACTTGGAGTGTGAATATGAGTTGTAGGAAATGTCATCCCATTCAAAATGAGCATTGGATGGGATTTTTCTGATGAACCATGAAAAAGTTATGCCTTGGTCAATTTGCAGTTGACTTTTCAACTGTCCAAAAATAGCAACTTTTGCATCTTGAGACTTTTTGAGCCATGCTTGAGGAATCATGATCAAGACTTGATCAAATGATGATTGTGGCTTCAAGATAAGATGTTGACCCAAAATTTTGACTTTTGACTGCCAAATGACCATTTTGCCCCTGCAGTTGACTGTGAAGCAATTAGGGCTTTTGACTGTGCAACTTGATGCTGTGAGTCTTGAAACTTGACATATGGATGTTTGACAATGTATATAGGCATATGGGACTTGATTGGACCCTTGAAAACCTCAACTTCCTTGTAAGAACCAAAACCCTAATTTTGACTGTGTTAGGAGGGTGTTTGCACTGTGCAATCCTTAATCCATTTGAAGCTTGATCTTGCCAAATCTTGAAGAATATGGGAGGGAAAATTTTGGGGTACAACACAAAGGTGTATGTCTTTTGAAAAAGTTTTCAATGTTTTTGAAAGTTGTTTTGAAAGTGTGTTGTGATGTGTGGTTTTGAAAAATAGGCAAGTGTTTTTGTTTTGCAAGTTGGCAAGTAACCAAGAGTTGTCTACTCCTAAATTTACTCAAAGGTTTTCTCTATGTTTTAACCCTTTTGACAATTTTGTTCCACCATTGTATTTGGTGGACAATCTTGTGTTAGGATGTGAACGGGACAGGCGCGGGTCATCGTTTAGACCATGATTGCAATGGTGCCAAGTGTCTTTGGGCAACTTTTCCTTTAAGGGACTTGATCATTTTTAGGTAACTTTTGAAAGCGTTATCGAGGGACTATGATCATTTGAATTGTTTTGTTTTTTGCCAAAGAAACTCAACATGCAACATGGTCCATTATTGAAGGCAACAAGTGGAGTAACCCTAGGGGTGCAAGTGTGATTGGTGTTGTCCATTTTCATGCTTGTTTATCTTGAATTAGGTCAAACTATCTTTGGTTGATTTTTGCATACAAAACCCTAAGTCTATCATGGTATAATTAGAAAGCTTTAAAGTGCAAAATTTAAAGTCCTAAACTATTACAACACAATTATGGGATGGGGGGTACAAATGTTTAAATGGGGGATATTTAGCAAGAAAAATTAAACCTAAACTATTACATCCAAATTGAATATTCAAATTATTTAATTGCACAATAATTAAATAAAATAAAATAAATATGCAAGATGCAAAAAATAATTTTTATATGTATGTAAAAAGTATTTTTTATGTGTCAAATAAACAAAAATAAAAATGAATAATTTTTGGGTATTTTTATGTTTTTAGGGCAAAAACCCTAATTTGCTAAACAAAAGGTAATTATTATTTAATATATACAATATTCATTAATTATATACAAAAAATAAATAAAAAGGAAGTATATTGTAAAAAAGTATTTTTGAGATCAAATATTAATAAAAATAAAAATGTATTATTTTTATGTTTTTATCCTAAATATTCTAATAAGTATATAAGTATTTATAATATTTACTAAATATATTAAATATGTACAAAAATAAAATATTTAATATTTACAAAAAAGTATATTTTTTAGAAAATGTTTTCAAAAGAAAAAATAAAATAAAATAAGAAAATAGAATGTATTTTGTATTATTTTAAGTATTTTAAGTAAAAGTATATTATATATTTATTTACATATAAACTAAATGAAACAAAATAAATACCAAATAAAATGCAAAAAATGTGAGAAAAATATTTTTAATGTTTTTTCATGTTTGGATAAAAATATAAAATCAAAATCAAAAGGAAAAAATCAAAAATGACAAATATATCTCAAAATGGGCCAGGGGTGTGTGTGTGTGAAACAGTGGTGCAAAAAGGAAAACAAAACTCAGGCCCAGCCCAAGTCTATCTTCTTCAACCTCCAGCCAGTTTGTCAAAAAACGCGTGTTTTTCATACTGATTCAAACATCCTGATTCTTGGACTTTCAATCAAAACTCATAACACAAAAAATATAGAGCATCAAGAGACGAATCCAGACATATAAAGAACTTGACTTAACTCTAAGAAATGAAAGAGAATTTCTTCATCCCTAATTCCTGACCTAAGTTTTTTCTAATGTTCAGGTTCCAAATTCTCTCAGTACACACAACATAAATGCAAAGTAATTATATGTGTAGTTTCAGGGCCATGAGTAGAGCATTTTTCATTCATAAACCTAAGGCTAACTCTTCCTAGATTGAGAGATAGAAGTTGAAAGTTTTACCTATTTCATCTTGATACGTGTATGACAATGGAGGTACTTTCAAGGCAATGTGAGGACTTATACAGCTTGCTTGAAGTTCAGGGATGCTTCTCCAACCTTTAGCTTGCTTTGAAACTAAATGAGTCGAGCTATAGAAGTCAACCTGCAAAACAGAAAAAGTGAAAATGGTGAAGTTGGTTAGAGGTGTTACAGTCTGTATCTAGGGCTTGGGATAGTTTCAATGGATGGTAGGGAGTGTGTATGAACTGGTTTTGGCCAAGGCGCACGAGTGGATTGAGTTGTGGACCTCAATCTGCAGCAGGTGCCCTGTTTTGTGCAGCAAAGTGGTGTTTCTGTGTTTGGGGAGGTGTTGAAGGTGGTTTGCTCGTGTTTTAGGTCAGGCTTGATGTTTGGAATGTGTTCAACAAGTTTGCTTAGGCTTGTGTTGATAGGAATGTAATGTTTCTTCTATGATAATCAAAGTTTGTCAACTTGGTTTCTAGGCTACCACAGGCCCCTCAAGTATGCTGCACAAATCACCCTTGATCAGTGGACTTTGCACATGAACTTGTGCCTCAAAGATCTGCATTGTACCTCATAGATTGTAAACTTGACATAAAGTTCACCTTTTCAAAAATGGCTAAGTTACTTTTTCTAATTATGGATTAAATTGGCATGTAATGGTTAAACACATAAGATAAGGCTTGAACACAAAGGATTTGCATTAAATTATTGAGTGTGGATGAGATAAAAGGCCTGTAATGTAGCTTGCACATGCTGAGTTCAAAAATGCAAAGTTATGAACATGGAAATGGCTCATGAACAAAGTGACTTTTGCCCATATTGACAAATTTGATTCTCCCTAACCACAAGGGTGTTTGAGAAGTTCTTGGACAATTTGGAAAGCTTGGAATGTGTACTACAATCCATCTTTATAATGAAAGTTGAAATTCCAAGTGGAAGCATGTGAAAAGTGGCCATGAAGTTAGGCAAAAATCCTGCCTAGAATAGGTCAAAATTTTTCTAAGTTAAGAATGTTTTGCACTCTTGTTCCAAAAATCATAACTTGAGCTACACGCTTCTTTTTAGGAAACTTTGTGAATCAAAGTTGTAGATTTTGCAATGGACTACAACTTTCATGTTTTGAGTTTTCATTGAATCCAAATGCATCTTGATGATAAAGTGGGACAAAGTTAGGAAAAATTTTGGGATTTTCATAACTTAGAAAATTTCGAAGTTATGAAAATTCTTCATTTTAAACCCTAATTTGCAATTTTTGGTTTCTTGATGAACAAGTTTCATAATTTGACATGTCTTGATGAAAAATGAATCTTGACACTTGATTTTGACCAAAAAGTCAAAGTTTGACTTTTCAGTATACAGTCAAATTTTGCTCAGTTGACTGGAAAATTCATCTGTCAATCTTGTGCATTTGGGATCTTTTGAATTTGTTGAACATGTCAAGACAATGCAATTGGGTCCTTGAGTCCATATGTGAGCTTGGTTTGCCATTGGCTAGGTTAAACAGTCAAAAATTGCCTTTGTGCAGTCAAAACCCTAAAAATGACCATTTTGCCCTTTTGGTGATCTGATCAAATTTCTTGTGGAATTGTGATCCAAACTTGATCAAATGGTCCATATGAGTTCATAATGTTGATATGGGTCAAAAATCATGAGGTTTGACTGTCAATTGACCACAGTTGACTTTTCCCCCAATACAGTTGATTTCTAGGTCAACTGTCCAATTGACTGGGCAAAGATTGGAATCAAGGCTTGAAACTTGGTATAGATAAACTTGTGAGTCCAACATGAAGCATGAAAGTCACTTTGGGCCTTTTAGGTCAAAACATCTTTGTGCAAACTCAAACCCTAATTTGGGTCAACAGTGCAAGGAGGGGTCTTGAGCAGAGTAAACCCTAACTTGTTCTTGAGCTCCAAGGGTCTTGTGGTGAGAAAATATTGATGAAATGGGAGGGCAAATTTTGGGGTACAAAAAAACTCATAACCACTTGTTTGGTAACACTGGCATAAGAAGCAACCTCTACCCATTTGGTAAAGTAGTCAATCGCTACCAAAATGAAACGGTGTCCATTCGAAGCTTTGGGTTATATCATCCCGATCATGTCAATACCCCACATAGAGAAAGGCCATGGGGAGGAAATTACATTGAGAAGTGTCATAGGCACATGGATCTTATCTTCATAAATCTGGCATTTATGGCACTTCTTTGCAAATTTGCAATAATCAGATTCCATTGTCAACCAATAGTAACATGCCCTTAGCATCTTTTTAGCCATCGAATGTCCATTAGCATGAGTGCCAAATGAACCTTCATGAATCTCATGCATCAACATGTCTACTTCGTGTCTATCCACGCATCTGAGCAAGACCATGTCATAATTTCTCTTGTATAGCACATTTTCACTGAGGAAGAAACTTCCTGCCAATCTTCTCAATGTCTTTCTATCTTTCCTCGATGCACCAATCGGGTATTCCTGAGTCTGAAGAAAATGCTTGATATCATAATACCAAGGTTTTTCATCTGCTACCTCCTCTATCGCAAACACATGAGCGGGCCTATCCAGCCGTCGAACTGTAATACGAGGTATATCATTCCAAGAATTCACTTGATACATGGAAGCCAGAGTTGCCAGAGCATCCGCCATTTGATTTTCATCTCTAGGGATGTGATGGAATTTAACTTTATTGAAGAAGGGTAGAAATCTTATAGCATAATCTTTGTAAGGAATCAAGCCAGGGTGACGAGTATCCCATTCTCCTTTAATCTGATTTATTACCAAAGTTGAATCACCATACACATCTAGAATTTTGATTCTGAGATCAATAGCTTCCTCAAGACCCATGATGCAAGCCTCATATTCCACCATATTATTAGTGCAATCAAATGTTAGCCTCGCAGTAAAAGGAATGTGCGATCCATGAGGAGTGACAATCACAACACCAATTCCTTTACCATAAGCATTCACCGCTCCATCAAAAATCATACTCCAATGAGATTCAGGGTCAGGGCCTTCCTCAGGCAATGGTTCATCACAATCTTTCACTTTCAAGAACATCACATCCTCATCAGGGAATTCAAATTCTGCAGACTGATGCTCTTCCACCGGTTGGTGAGCAAGGTAATCTGCCAACACACTACTTTTAATAGATTTTTGAGTGCGGTACTCAATATCATATTCAGACAACAACATCTGCCAGCGGGCAATTCTCCCCGTAAGAGCAGGCTTCTCAAAAATATACTTGATTGGATCCATTTTGGAGATCAACCAAGTGTTATGATTCAACATATACTGCCGCAAATGCTTTGCCACCCAGGACAAAGCACAACATGTCTTTTCTAGCGTGGAATACCGCAACTCACAATCAGTGAACTTTTTGCTGAGATAATAAATGGCGAACTCTTTCTTTCCGGTTTCATCCTGTTGTCCCAGAATACAACCCATGGATTTATCTAACACCGTTAGATACATAATCAGCGATCTTCCTTCTACGGGAGGGAGCAAGATAGGAGGTTCACGCAGATACTCTTTAATACTCTCAAATTCCCTTTGGCAGTCATCCGTCTACACACAACCTTCGTCTTTCTTTAACAACTTAAAGATCAGTTCACACTTTGCAGTCATGTGGGAAATGAATCTGGAAATATAATTCAAAGCCCGAGGAAACCCCAAACTTGCTTTTCAGTTCTTGGTGATGGCATTTCTTGAATTGCTCTGACTTTATCAGGATCAACTTCAATTCCTTTCTGGCTAACAATAAAACCCAACAATTTCCCCGATCTAACTCCGAAGGTGCATTTATTTGGATTTAAGCGGAGACGAAACTTCCTCAAACGCTGAAACAACTTCAACAAATCTTTTATATGCCCTTCTTCAGTTTGGGATTTGACAATCATATCATCAACATATACTTCAATTTCATTGTGCATCAGATCATGGAATAGGGTTGTCATAGCCCTCTGGTACGTTGCACCAGCGTTCTTCAACCCGAAGGGCATCACTTTGTAACAGAATGTTCCCTAGGGTGTGATAAACGTTGTTTTTTCCATGTCCTCTAGAGCCATTCTTATTTGATTATACCCGTAAAATCCGTCCATGAACGAGAATACTTTGAATTTTTCTGTGCTATCCACTAACATATCAATGTGAGTCAATGGAAAATCATCTTTTGGACTAGCTTTATTTAGATCTCTGTAATCTACGCACATGCGGACTTTTCCGTCTTTTTTTGGTACTGGGACAATATTGGCAATCCATTAAGGATACACTGACGTCACAAGAAAACCAGCATTAATCTGTTTTAGGACCTCCTCTTTGATCTTTACTGCCATATCTGGGTGGGTTCTTCTCAACTTTTGTTTAACTGGCAGACACTCTGGCTTCAATGGCAAATGATGCTCAACAATGTCTGTATCTAGACCAGGCATGTCTTGATAAGACCAAGCAAAAATATCCACATACTCTTTCAACAACTCAATCAACCCGCTCTTCACATCAAGATGCAACGATGCTCCAATCTTAATCTCTTTCGGATCTTCTTCTGAACCCAAATTAATCACTTCCAAAGGCTCCTTATATGGCTGAATGGTATTATCCTCGTGCTCAAGCAACTGTGAGACCTCTTCTGGAATCTCATCATAATCTCCTTCTTCAGCCCCAAACACAGGACATTCAAAGTTGGGAGAGGGTGCAGGGTCATTATATTCAACGAGTTTTTTAATTAATCTGCACATATGATTTATGATTGCTTTTAGAAACTGACACATATAACAAGTGATCATGAAGATTAATTTTCAATTATCATTTATTTTGAAAGGGTTTTTTATTTGATTACCATTTCCCAAGAAAAAGCAGAAAATAAAGACATATTTTTGGAAGCAAAGACAACTTCTATTAATGATCTTAAAAATCAAAGAAAACGGATAAGCCCATACAATACTTTCACCTTGGGCAGAGTGAAAGCTTTTCAAAGAAAGAAACAGATTAACAAAACAAATTACTTTGAAATATGTATGCAAGAAGGAACATCAATGGTGACCCAGTTCTGAACTCGGACTCCATGCGTCACAAAATTCGGTACTTCCTGCTCTGCTTCATCTTCTTCAACAACATTGATTCCAGAACCAATTGGATGGAGGTAGCCTCCGCTGCGGAAAACATCATGATAACTGTTCACAGGATACTTTGACTTCAAACTTTCTCCTTTGCCATTCTTCAAAGAAAAAACCCAAACTAGTTTTATTCTTGTTCACGGGTGGATCCACCAGTCGTCCCCAAACTGCATTATGACCATTGCGCACAACCTGCTACGCGTCCTTTAGGGAAACTACAGAATTCTCATTCCTCCTTATGTTGTCAATGGATAGGGCTTGGAACTGGGTTCCAATAGCAGCCTCATCCGTTTCTACAATACTGAAAGAGGATAGATGGGATATCAACAACGCCTACTCCCCATTTATGATCACTACCTTCCCTTCACGCACAAATTTTAGCTTCTGATGCAAAGTTGAAGTGACAGCCCCTACTTCGTGTATCCATGGTCGTCCAAGCAAACAACTATATGCGGGAATAATATCTATAACCTGGAAGGTTATCAAGAACAAATATGGTCCTATATGGATGGGCAGGTCCACTTCACCGATGACAGATTTCCTCGACCCATCAAAAGCCTTCACAATGATGCCACTCGGGCGCATATATGTTCCTTGATACTTTAACTTCAAGAGGGTACTTCTCGGTATGACATTCAGTGCGGATCCGTTATCAATTAGCACATTGGACAATGAATCATTCTTACAGTTCATGGATATGTGGAGGGCCAGGTTGTGATTCCTCCCTTCATCTGGTAACTCATCGTCACAGAAGCTCAAATTGTTACATGACGTAATGTTTCCAATTACACTGCTGAATTGATCTAATGGCATGTCATTCTCTACAAAAGGTTGGTCTAGTACTCTCACCAACAATTCTCTATGAGCAGAGGAATTCATCAATAAGGCTAGAATAGATATCTTTGAAGGAGTCTGCAATAACTGATCTACAATTCTGTAATCGCTCATCTTAATTATCTTCAAGATATCATCCACTTCTTTCTCTAATGTAGCCCCACTAGTCCCTCCTGCAGACTTCTTAGGCTCATCATTCTCAGCAATCTTCTTTCCAGCTACAACATCTCTTCGAATAATCGGCACAAATACACGACCACTACGGGTCACTCTGCTATTATCAGCTATATTTCCAACATCTGGCATCGGCTGGATGGGAATCTCCACCCTATCTTCTAAGATCGTAGCGTTGTATTTGTAAGGCACAACCTTATCTGATTCATAGGGAACAGGACCTGGCAGACTAATTACCAATGGGGCAACAACTGGTTTGCTATGGTACTCCACCTCAAGATGAGTGGGTGCACCAAAATAAGGTACGATGACATTCACCCCTTCCTCAACACAATCAGCCATCAAAAATTCATTTCCGGCAAACAAATCTTCGTCTGAAGAGAAATACTCATCTGCGGAGGCATACTCTTCCTCTGACTCTTCCATCAAACAAACTTCAACCATATCAATCTCATGATAATCATCTCTATGACCTGTGATCTTGATGGTTCCATTGTCTAACAGCAATTGAACACCTTCCCTCACAACAGAACATCCTCGGGGATTTCGACAACAAATTATGCAAGATCCATATTGGTGTTCCACCTGACCAGCAGTATGGCAGAATGTAGCATGTAACTGCACTAGATCCTCATTCAAATGATCCACATCAAAAATTCTGAATTCACCCGGACATCCAGAAACAATATTCACTTCCTTTTCATATTCTGCCCTAGGCCTGATTATATGGATTAAACCTTCATCCATCATCTCCTGCAAATCAGCATTTATATTCTCGCAACCCTGTATATCTATACTGCAAACAACATAACCTGTATGGTCATGCGTATAATAACTGAATTTACAGAGATCTGCGTGCATCTTCACCAAATCCCCTCTAACCAGATTAATGTCAAAAATTTGAAAGTCGCCTGGACAACCAGCCACCATATTCACAGCATTCACTCCCGTGCTTGGGTAGAGGATTGTCTTTCACATTAGGTCCCACGTCTTTGAAAGATAAAATTCCAGACTTCACCAACCTTTGCACTTCAGTCCTCAAAGGATAACAATTCTCAACACTATGCCCTGGTGCTCCCTGATGAAAGGCACACGTCTGGTCTGCTTTGTAATACCACGACAATGGTGATGGTACAGCGGGAGGTGGTCGTGTCTGGACCAACTTCTTCTGAACCAATGCTGGTAATAGCTCTGCATAGTTCATGGGAATAGGATCATAGTTCTCCCTTCTCTGATTATACCTTTGATTCCCCTGCTGGGATGGTCTCTGATAAGCAACGGTAGTTGGAGCGACATTCATAACAGGAGTAACTGAGGCGACTTGCTGATGACGCTGATAATTCCTTCTAGGAGCGTTTACCTTTCTCTCTTGCATAACAACATTTGTATCCCCCTCTTTCTTCTTTGTAAACCCGTAAGATGGCTTCTTCACACCTCCAGATCCTTCACCCTTTGTCAAACGGCCTTCTCTTACTGCCTCTTCTAGGCGGACACCCATTCCTACCATCTCTGTAAAATCACTTGGGGCACTTGCTACCATTCTTTCGTAGTAGAAAGCTCCTAGCGTCTTTAGAAAAATCTTGGTCATTTCTTTCTCTTCCATGGGCGGAATCACTTGTGCAGCCACTTCGCGCCATCTCTGCGCATACTCTTTGAATGATTCTCTGTCTTTCTGAACCATGGACCTAAGCTGGTCACAGTCAGGCGCCATGTCCACATTGTACTTGTATTGTTTAATGAATGCTTCTTCCAAATCATTAAAAGTATGGATGTTGAGGCTGTCTAAACTCATGTACCATTTCAACGCAGCACCGGTCAGACTATCCTGGAAAAAATGAATCAGCAGACCCTGATCATCAGTATTGGTAGACATCCTTCTCACATACATCACCAAATGAGCACAAGGGCAAGTGTTGCCCTTGTACTTCTCAAATTCCGGGACCTTGAACTTAGCAGGCACTTTAACATTCGGGACCAAACACAGCTCATTCACATTCTTCCCAAACAACTCTTTTCCCCTAAGAGCCTTCATCTCTCTTTACATTCTATCAAACTGCTCTTGGAAATCATCTGTTGTACCCCAAAATTTGCCCTCCCATATTCTCCAAGAAATGGCCAAGTCAAGTTGCAAAATTCCCCAAGGGTTGCACAGTGCAAAGGTCTCCTATACAGTCAAAACTAGGGTTTGTGTTCTGATCAAGAAAATGAAGTCTTCAAAGGTCCAATCAAGTCCTATATGCCTACAAACATGGTCAAGCATCCTCATATCAAGTTTCAAGGCATTCAGCTCAAAATTGCACAGTCAAAACCCTAAATTGCACTACAGTCAACTGTAGGGGCAAAATGGTCATTTGGCAGTCAAAAGTTCAAATTTTTGGTCAACATATCATTTTGAAGCCACAAACATCATTTGATCAATGCTTGATCATGATTCTCAAAATTTGGCTCAGAAATCATCAAGATGCAAAAGTTACTATATTTGGACAGCTGAAAAAGTCAACTGAAATTGACCAGGGCATAACTTTCACATGGATTATCAGAAAAATCCCATCCAAAGCTCATTTTGAAGAGAAAGACATTTCCTACAACTCATCTTCATATTCCAAGTCCAAGAAATGCTCTCACAAAAAGTTATCAATTTCAACATTATAGGTCATTTTCAAAAGTCAACAAAAAGGGACTTTAAGTCAAAGGCCATAACTTGAGATTGGTAAATCAAAATGACATGGGACCAAAGGCATTGGTTAGAGGACTCAAAGACCTTTCCAAAATGCCCAAGAACATGTGAAAAGCTTAAAAATTGAGCAAGTTATGCCTTGTGGAAGTTGGGAAAGTTTTGGGAATTTTGAAAAGTCAACTTTACTTCAAATGACCTAAATTTGCTAATGGGCCCATTTTTCTTCCATGATTCATCATTCCAAGCCTATGCACGACCACTTGGCCCAAAGGGAAGCATTTTCTCATTTTTTTATTTATTTATTTGAATTTCTATTAATATTAATTCATTTAAATTATATAAATATGTGGAAAATATAAAACTTGACCTAAAAAATCTTTTTGTACACATTCTAGACTCAATATTTCGTGCACATGCTAATTAGGCAAGTTTTGGTTTGATTTGAGCTAATTGACACCAAATACACATGAAAAAAGATTCAAAAAAGATCTTATAAAATCAAATATTGAAACCATTGAATTCCAAAGATTTTGTGCAATTTTCTTAACCTAAAAGCTTCACTACATATGCAGGATCACAAACCTAATTGCATTAGACTAAAAGCTGCGCAGAAAGAGACCTATCAAACTTGAAATTTTGGTAAAAAAGGTCAAAACTGAAATCATCATTCCAAGGCGATTCAAAGCCTGATATTGGTTTCAATAGCTTGCCAAGGTTGTCCTGAACGCATTCCAATTCCAAACGTCCATCAACACGCCCAGAATTGGTACCATGGATTCAAACAGTTTCAAGAAAAATGCATGATCGTGTTCCATGTTTAAGGCGTTTTCATTGTTTTTTATTGATGCATTCATACTAATAAACATATTCTGAAGCTAACCATGTAATCCAATTTTGTTTTCGTGCCATATATGGATGTTTGCCATTGTTAACTTTTAGGGTTCGTAAAGCTTGGAATTAGGGCTTTTTAATTGAAGAAAAATTAGTTTTCCAGACCTAGACCATTGGATAGAGCACACTCAGATGATCATGAACATATGCTCGCGCCCAATTTATGAGCGTGCTACACCCAATCGCTATTTTCTGGTACATGGTCTTAGGCCACGCTATGCAAACCGTTGCCTAATATTTTTCTCTTTCAGGGATGATGAAGAAGATGAGTCGTGGCACACATTGATTGGTTTATTCAAAATTGGCGCGCGTTGCCCACTAACATTTTGTTTTCTTTTTATAATGTTTGTTAATTATTATATAATAAAAGTAATGCAAGCGCTTCAGTGGCAGGTACCTCTCTTGGCAATATCCAAGACCTGGGTTCGAACCCCAGGTCTGTGTAACTTTCAATATTGTTTTTCCATATTCATTCCTATGCAGGCACCCCTTTGTGGATCACCATACGCTCACCATCTCAAGCCGTCCACGCGTCTAGCACGTTCAAATCAACGGCATGGGTCTGAAGAACACGCTACGCTCAGGTCAATTGTTCCATACGCTTGGACAAAAGTCAAACAGGCCATGTCTTATTGGGCCAGAATTTCACCATCAAAACCTCACAATTGGGGCCTGAACCCCCCCCCCTTTGGTTTGCAATCTTCTTCACCTTTTATTCTCTTTTTTAATTTTTAATTATTGTTTTATTTGTTTTTACTTTATTAATCTATTTAATTATTTTTCTACAAAATATAAAAACATCATAAAAAATCAGAAAAGGCAAAAAATATGATATTTATTTATTTAATTACTTTCATAAATAAATTAACATGTAAATATTTAATTCTAATTAGGATATAATTTTAATTTCTTTTAATAACAAAAAATACAAAAATATAGAATTTAGGTTTAATTGTTAATTTTATTCCTTTTAATTTCTTTTTTACAATAATAATATTTAATTTATTTATTTTCATAATTAAAAATGCATGTAAATTAACTTAGGTTTAAATTAGTTAAAAATTCAATGTTTTTTCACAATAACTAAAAAATAATTAGAATTAGGGTTTGACATTTTATGTTAATTATAATTAATTCTCTTTTTTCCATTAAATCTTAAAAAACACCAAAATACTAAAAAACATTTTCTTTTAATTTTTAATTGTAATTTCTTATTAATTTTAATTTTGCAAAAGGGTCCAACGCCCATTGTTTTAATTATTTTATTTCGCGCATTTATTTTATGTCGTTTATTATAATTATGTAATTCTCCCAAAGCGTTGTAACGATTTTATTTCTCGCACTTTTATTTTATTGCTTTATTTATTTTCTGTCAAATCGGGTCCGGTTTAATTTTGGCGATGTGGACCCGCGCCATTTGTAATAGTTGTAGATTTATTTTTCTCGCAACTTTTAACTGTTAAATAAGCATGAAAGAATGTATGGCCTTAAAATAAAATCAAGCGTAGAACACCAATAAACATGACAAGACAAATATCAATGAAAACGACACACGAATCGCACACACCACCCCTAGGGTACGCCTCACTGTTGCCTCTCGAAAGGTGATCGTCGAGTAGAGGACGTCTTAGTAAGTCCTCATGATCCGGGAACCTGACATGAGGGTAGCTTCTAAGGTGTCTTCCTATTGCTCCGGTGATCACCATGTCCCGAACCTCGAATTGACCCGAACACCTCCAACGGTGGTGCTACCTACCTCTCAATGGTGGGATGGCACTACTTTAAAGGACATCTACACAGACGAATTCCTTAGGGTAGGTAGACGACTCTAGATACTTGCTCTAATTTCAAACAAACAAAAATCTTTTCACCGACACTTTTCAAAAGCTTTCAAAGCAAACTTTTCAAACACTCTGACGTACGAGTCGAACTGAAATTTTTTCAAAGAAACTTTTTAAAACCCACATTGAAAAGCAAGCAAACATTTTGAAAACACATTGAGCAAGTATCTAAGAGCCCATGGATAACCATGGATAGAAAGGGTGCTAACACCTTCCCTTTCTATAACCTACCTCCCGAACCGAGAGCAATCTCTTTAAGGAATTTTTCTGTGCTTTTGTCCTTTCCATTTGGAGAAAATAAAAGACGGTGGCGACTCTTGCTTCCGCGACATTTCGCGAACCAGCGTTAAACAGTCAGTTCCAGATCCACCGATCACATCATCCATTCTGTCATAAAGACCTAAGTCTTCACTCGGCGGAGGGAAAGGACGACACACATCTTCATTAACAAACAGAACCAAATTCACCGAAGGAGGTGCAGCAGGAACAGTATGCACCACATGAGGTGCAGGAGTAACAACATTTGGAACCACTGGAGCATCTTGAGGACCCAAATTGAAACCTTCAGGTGCAAAATTCTCTGGCATTCCCCACAGATAACCCTGTAGCATACGGTTTTGAACAACAGCCAGAGTAGCGGATACAAGAACAGTCAGAACTTAAGTACTTGCCCTTGTTGGTTGAGGTTGAACACTCGGTGGCTGATTCTGAGCAACCACCAGAGCTTCCATCAGAGTAGTCAAGTTGGCCAAGCCAACCTTCAAAGCAGGAACTTCTTCGCGCAGCTCGCGATTCTCCTGTTCTAAGTTGTCCGTCTTCTTTTTGAAATTAGCCCGAGTGTTGTACTGATGAGTCAGCTTGCTAAATGAAGTAAAGAAGCTGGGTAAGGCACTTGGATATGCATAACAAATGTAAAAACATGTGCAATATGATGCATGATATGCAATGTATATGATTATTATTATTTTATCATTTAATATTTCAAGGGATTTAAGATTTACAGACATATTGCAAATATCAAAATAACAACGCATTTGAAATACTGAAAACTTTTATTATAATAACTTCGAAATGGGTTACAAGTTTCAATGATCCCAAGTACAAGATGAAAATACAATCTAAAATCCTGAGAAAAGGAACTGATAGAGATCAATCTATACGAATGCGCTTCCTTGTGAGCCTGACAATCTGAGCTCTCAACCTCTTGTTTTCTTCCCCATGTCTGATGGCAACCTCCTTCCAATCATCTGAATCAGGAAGTGAACAAACAACACCTGTTTGAGGCTTAGGAGAAAATAAATCTCCTTGCCTCTCCATAGACTCTACTGCTCGACTCTCAAGGATCTCGATCAAATCATCTCTCTCATTCAGGTCTGCTCTGTAGGAACTCTCTAAAGTCTGGAACTTGTTCTTCCAAGCATCCCTTTCCTGTTGCATCCTAACCAAAGCAAGCTGCATCTCTTCTAGATCATCTAATAAGGGAGGAGTGGTCTTCACAAACAAATCAGACATGGGTGTCTCCCGAGTATACGACATCTTCAACTGAATGGCTCTCGATCGGACCCACTGAAGATATGGCTCCAAAGAAACAACACCCCTAGGTCCCAAATCCTTCCTACTCTTCTTATGAATGTGACGCCAGGCCTTCTCAATCTGCTCCCTAGCTTCCCTGTGGTCTTCTCCTTCCTTCAGAAAGAAACTACTCAGATGAATATTGTTCGGTTTATCCCTCATCGGATAACCAAGCTGTCGCCGTGCAAGAACAGGGTTATAGTTAATTCCTCCCTTTGTACCAAGAAGAGGCACATTGGGGAAACTACCACAACTTTCAATAATCTCCGCATCCTGGTAAGCTCGATGATACCAATCAATATGTGAGTGAGTAAGTGCCATGATCTTAGGAGCCCAACGGGGTTCCTTCTTGACATCCCAAAAAGCGTCAGACTGAGGCATATGAGAGGTAAACCACCGATACAACAAAGGCGTGCAACAGATAATCATTCCCCCATGATAAGAATTCCGAAGATGAACAGAGTAATAAGCATCACCCAACAGTGTAGGAACCGGGTTTCCAATCATGAAAATCTTGATAGCGTTAATGTCGACAAACTTGTCCACATTAGGAAATAAGAATAATACATAGGCGAGTAAAGCAAAGATGGCCTCAAAAGCAACCGTACTCTTCATCCTGGAAAAGTAACGAGCTTTCTCCAATAAGAACTGAGCTGGTAATCCTCTAATCCCTCCTTTGGTAGTCATATGAGCTTCCACCTCAGACTCCCCCAGATGAATCAAAGCAGCAATCTCATGTGGTTTTGGCTCACCCTCCAAACCAGTAAAAGGAACGCGATCGGTAACAGGTAAATCCAATAGATAGGAATACTCTTCTAGTGTTAGCATCAACTGATAATCGGGAAAAGTAAAGCAGTGATACACCGGATCATAGAACTGGACCAAAGTTGAGAGAAAACCCTCATTCATCTTCAGCTTCATGAGAGGAATAATGGATCTATAATTCTTCCGAAAGTCTGCAGAACACTCGATCTCAGGAATTAGACTGATCAACTCTTCTATCTTAGGATCCTTGAAACTGTATTTCTCAGTCTTTCTCTTTCCAGAATCCATGGTTTAAAAGTACCTGAGATATTCACAAATAGTCAACCTTTAAATCCCTTGAAATATTGTTTTATTCAAAAGATGCTTATGAGTGCATGGATGCATGATGCAACAATCACACACAAGATCACACATATAGGGTTCATAGATTCAACGTCACGAGCATGAGGTCGAAGGTACTACCCATAAGGTATTGGTCTAAAAAGTTATCACCTGCCGGACAAGGTTCTAGAGGTTCTCAGAGTCTACATCCTTCCTTCGGATATTACCAACTTCCCGATTAACTCGGTAATTAGTAATATTCTCAAGAAAGACTCGTCCGAGCGTAGTATCGCGTGACAACTACTTCCGGATTACTCCGTTATAGCTTCCGCACTACACCTAAAAGGCCAAGAGGGGTTAGGTAATCTACGGTCCTCAGCTTCGGCAGGCTCCCAGGTCAAAAGCAGTACGTCTTCCCGATTATTCGGTAAACGACACTACAGTCAAAGGGGCCTCCACTGAGTGGGGGATCTCATGCCTCCTTTTTTGGGATTACTCCCTCAAAGTTAACATGACTATACCGCCCGTCCTATCTTAAATTTTGCCCAAGTCCGGGTATAGGACTTATGAGTAATCACCAAGCACCCTGTAAACCAGGAAAATCCAGACAAACATATATACAAAATATAACACATAAACAACAATAGCATATATACAAATATAAACAAAGATAGGTTTAACCCACTTAGGGATGGACCAGCAAGAGGTCAATCTTTCCCCAGTGAAGTCGCCATTTTTCTGTGGCGGTAGAAATGTGCAAGACTAAGCCATTGGATTGACTAGACTTTATACAAATCAAAATAAAAATTGCCACCGCGCTTTATTGTTTGCAAAGGAATGGGAAAAGAGCGAATAACCCAAAAAGAGGGGAAAAGATTCAAGGTAAGGGGGTTGGTTATGCAAAGGGAAGGTATTATCATCCTAAATATCTACGGTACTCCGCAGGAACCTCTTTGAAAAATTTTGTATATTTTGGCTATAAAAATGTGTTGTATATAAAATGGATGGTGGAGGTGAGAAAAGAAATATTTTTATGATTTTTGCACCCGCCGCGGTTGTGAACCTTTAGTGCCTACGTACCACCTTTCGTGCAATAGGGGATCAGGGTACACGTATTTCCTCTTTTAAAAATTTGAAACACAAGTGTGTTGGTTGATTTTATGAGATAAGACATCATCACAATTGTCCGTGTGAAAAACATACTTACTACCCACAATCATGAGAAAGGAGAATTTGCATCATCTCAAAGTGGAGGATATGGCTTGGATTTTAAAATCAACAATGCCCCACTCAACACCCAAGTGGAAAATATCTCACTTCACTACATATTGTAGAAGTATAGTTGTTTGCATCACTACAAGGATTGACAAGAGTCTAATCTTTTGAGAAAAGTTTAAAGATAAAAGCCAAAGTGGCAAAATGGTTTGAAATGAGATTGATTGACTTTTAGTCTTCTCACAAAAAAAGGTCAAGGTATTATTAAATTGATTGAAATTTATTTATGAAAATGTTTCAAAGATGCATGGACCTAAGTCCAAGTTTATTATGAAAATGTTTCAAGTTTCAAAACAAGAAGAGTTTTTTTTTTAAAGGAGGGAGAAGATTTTTGAAATTAAAGAAGATGGGAGGAGAAGAAGAGGCTATCCTAAAGCATAAGGTAAAAGCTAGGGATAAGAACCATCTAACCAACAAGAAGCCAATACTTGACATTATGAGTCAATATAGAATTCCCATTCTTCGGATTGAAACCAAGCAAGCAAAGATACTAGACCTCTTGAGAGAACCAAACTTCAAGTGTTTTAAGTCTTCGCAAAAATTGGGCAGAGTAACGGCTGTATACGGGTGAATTCCAGATTACAAACAAAGGTCGTAATCTCAATAACCTGCACACAAAACAAACAAACAACCCAATGTCTTGAGGTAAACCTAAAGAACTCCAAACAAAATATCAAATAAAGTCACAAAGTCTCCAAGATAGGCCAAGGTCACTAATCCTAAGTCCAAGAAGTCCATCACTCCATAATGCAAAGGATAGTAACCATGTAGTCCAAGTATCATTAATGATTTTTATGGTTCATGTTGATTATTAGGTGTCTTTAAAAAGAAAGAAAAGCTCAAGTAAGCAAAATAAAAATGACATAAAAGTAAATGCTCAAGTGAGCAAAGATGAAAATAACATGAAATGTAAAATGCTAAAAGTAAATGGTACATAAAGCATGAAAATAAAAGCGTAAAGTAAAGTTAATTGTTAGTAATTAGTGGTTAGTTGGATGACCATCTTGAAACTTGCATTTGGAACTCATTAGAGGATTGGTAGAACCAAAGCCTCCACACAACAAGTTGCATTTGCTTTTAGTCAAGTATATCATCCATTTTGGAATTCTCACAAGGCAACATATAATAATCAACGATGTTTAAGTGATCCGCGTTGACCAAAGGTGTTGTAGATCCATTAGAGGATTGGTAGAACCAAAACCTCCACACAATGAATCTCAAGGTTATTGGATCAAAGAGATCAAATTAACATACTTGGGCTTGCAATCATAAGTTTGGGCCACAAATGATCATTTATTCGAATCGGGACAAAATTTAGCACTATGTTAAGCAATCGTAAGTGGACTTATGTAGAAGTCACACCTATTTTGAGGCCGGTCAATAGCAATCTATGTACTTCATGTTTGGATAAATGATATAGAGATTACCATCCCTTAACATGTATCACAATTAAAAAAGAAAGGGATAAGATGAAGAGGGAGGGGAATGATAAGCTAATTTGGATCACCATTTCAAAATTCTTTCATCTTTAAATTCAACCACTCCTCTAGATGGATTAAAGCACTAAACATATCATTAATCCAAAGCACCAAAAATGAATTAAATAATTCACTCTTAGGTAGATTTGAATTTATGAACATTTATCCAACTTCATCTACATCACAAAGTCCATTGAGTTTAAAGACAAATTGGACATTTAAAATTGCAATCCAAACCAACAATCAAAAGGAGTGAGTAGAAAAATCATTTTGGATCAAAGCTGCCCCAAAACAAGGCAAAAAATACATTTTGTTCATGTGTAAATCGATTGCACTATTGTGTAAATCGATTTACACAGTACAATTTTCAAAAAATTGTGCAAAATTGCTTCTGTGCAATCGATTGCACTACATTGCAAATCGATTGCACACTGTTACAGTAGCAAAAACAACATTTTAAAAGGGAAATTTCTTGTTCAAACTTTCCATCAAACACCTTATGATCATGAATCCAATTGAGCACGAAAAAACCATCAAATTATGAGAAAATAACACCATTGGAATCACAAAATAATACTCAAAGAATCAAACCCAAAGATCAACAAGAGATCACATTGTGAAAGATGAATTATCCAACTTACCAAAGGTAGATCTAGAGAATTATCAAAACAACTTCAAGAATTTGCTTCAATTCAACCACAAGAATCAATTGACCAAGCTTGGATGTAGAGAATTGATGGAGAAAAAGTGTTTGGATGAAGGTTTAGCTCAAAGATTAGTAAGCTTCAATGCAAAGCTTACTAACTTTTTGAAAATGGAGCTTTGAGTGAATTTGGTAGATAGAGAGAATTGAGAGATTTTTTAGCAAGGTGGATTTGGCTATCAAAAGCTTGAAATTTGAATGAAATGAGATCTCTATTTATAGAGTTTTAGGATTGGGATTAGTGGTAATTTGGTAATTGATTCTTGGAGCCAAAATTTGAATTAATGATAACTCTTTCAAAAATTAGAGCCAAAATTTGAATTAATGATAATTCTTTCAAATATTAGAGCCAAAATTTGAATTAATGATAATTATTTTTAAAAATGAAAGATTGACACTAAAATTTGACAAGTTTAAAATGCTGATTTTTTTTTTAATTTTCATGCTGTGCAATCGATTGCACTACAGTGCAAATCGATTGCACAATGTATTTTTTTCAAAAATGGCGCAAAATACACTATGTGCAATCGATTGCACTTTAAGAGCAATCGATTGCATCAGTGAAAAAATGAAAATTTTTAATTTTTTTCTTTGCAAAATAGAGATTTTAGGAAAATAATACCAGAAATCTTTATTTGTCAGATGCTTCGACTTGGTACCTATAAAACAAAAATATACAAAGACAAAGACAAAGACAAATATTTTTTGTATTTTGATTAGAAGTTAGTCAATAACACATATACAAAGTACACAACCAAAGTGCTTGGAGATTCCTCAAGAGCAAACTTAAAGATAGGAAAAAAGAGGAAGAACCAACCGTAATGTGATCTTGTTATGATCAAGTTGATATGATATGATAGAGGAATTTTAGGGGCAAAAATTGGGGTACAACAGCTGCCCTTATTTAAGTGTCTTTTATCCGGAGATACGAAGGTTACAAATCTTCGTGTCGGCGCGATTGAAGATACTTAAATATAAAACAAGCCCTATTTTTGTCTCTAAGATGCCATGCAATGCTTATGATTATGGATGCATATGAACAAAACAAAAGAGACGCAAAGTAACACTGGGGATGCCACAAAAATGAAGAAACAAAGGAGCAACCCCACCAGGAAAATAAATCACTGGTGGACCAAAAGAAATAGAACCAGAGAGGAGGATAACAAGCATCGACGTTCACTGCTGATGTCTACCAACGTTCACTGAAGGTAGAGAGAAGAAGATATACCGACTCACAGATGACGGTAAACTACCAACTCAATAGTTGAAGGTAGAAGAGAAAATATATCATGCCATCGCCGTTCACTGACGAGGAACTATCACCGTTCACTGATGATAGCAAAAAGATAAGAAACACCGACGTTCACTGCCGATGCACTACCAACGTTCACTGAAGGTAGATTTTGAAAATATCATACCATCGCCGTTCACTGACGAGGAACCACCACCGCTCACTGATGATAGCAAAAAGATAAGAAACACCGACGTTCACTGCCGATGCACTACCAACATTCATTGAAGGTAGATTTTGAAAATATCATACCATCGCCGTTCACTGACGAGGAACCACCACCGTTCACTGATGATAGAAAAAAGATAAGAAACACTGACGTTCACTGCCGATGCACTACCAACGTTCACTGAAGGTAGATTTTGAAAATAACATACCATCGCCGTTCACTGACGAGGAACCACCACCGTTCACTGATGATAGCAAAAAGATAAGAAACACTGACGTTCACTGCCGATGCACTACCAACATTCACTGAAGGTAGATTTTGAAAATATCATACCATCGCCGTTCACTGACGAGGAACCACCACCGTTCACTGATGATAGCAAAAAGATAAGAAACACCGACGTTCACTGCCGATGCACTACCAACGTTCACTGAAGGTAGATTTTAAAAATATCATACCATCGCCGTTCACTGACGAGGAACCACCACCGTTCACTGATGATAGCAAAAAGATAAGAAACACCGACGTTCACTGCCGATGCACTACCAACGTTCACTGAAGGTAGATTTTGAAAATATCATATGTTCCCCAAACTTCTGGTGTTTCACCTAGAACGGGTCTCAACTTCTTCCTTAACCAAGGAATTCCGCCTGGAAAGGGTAATATGTAAGCTGTCTCAAATAAAGAGACTTCCACTTGCAAAGATTTCACAACGAGCAATTTATGTGAATTTGAAAGTCTTGCCATCCACTGGCGTAAACTGACGACGGACTGCAAGCTAACCACTCATAGAGGAAATAGCAAAAAAAGTTATGTCGACTTGTACAGGGAAGCACGAGTTGCTCAAACAAAGATACCTGTTGCTTGTTATCATGGAGGATTGCAAAAAGAAATGACTTTCTGGGGATAGAAATGTGGCTTCCTGGGGAAATAGATATGACTTCCTGGGGAAATGAGATATGACTTCCTGGGGAAATGCCACATTATTCTTGCTGAAGAGATAAAGTCTTCTCGTGCAAAATAAATGCACAAATCAAAGCTCAAAGTCCTCAGAAATCCAGAGTAAATAATATTATCATGCAACCACGAATCCAATTAGAAACAAACTGGAGCAAGACGTCCAAAGAAGATACATCCTTTGAGAAATAAACTCAAGAGGGAAAACCAAATCTAACTAAGCAAGGAGCGCTGCAGGAAGGTTTGAACAGAATGTCAATGAAAAATGATTTGTAACAATGCATGATGCATGTATGAATGTATGAGTGATATCGTGCATATGCTGGTAAAAGGATACATAATCGAACAAAACTTCCTCAGGTACTAACAACATTGGTCTAAACTTTAACCAGAAAGATCAATCCAAGAAAGGTAAAAGCAACTGCGGAAACCAAACCTATTGTATGTCCTAACTTCACTGAGGAGAAACATAATCCGGATGTAGCTAAATCAAACAGATACTGGGATAGAACATCTTTCTTCCGTTTTCATCGGAGAAATCAGTTTTCCAAAAACAACGTGCCTACTGAAGATTGCAAAACTAGTCTCAAATAAAGCAGACTGACGTCGAGACAACCAAACCTCACTGAGGAATTCAAACCCACTTCCCTGGAGAGAAAAAAAAACTGAGGATTGAAAAATTTTCATCATGAATACTCATTCCAACAAGAGATGCCCTGGGATAACCTTCCCAGGGAATAACACACAGACTTCCATGGGGAAAACAAATGTGTCACAGTCCGTACTCCTACTGGGGATTTCGATACTGATTGTGAATAAGGCAAATGGAAACCAAATTGTCAAAACATTCACTGGGGAAATCAGACCCACTTTGAAGGAAGAAAAACATACGGACTTCACTAAGGGAGACAATACTTCATCATCGAGACCTCTACCGGGGACCTCATGCCGACTTCATTGGGGAGGTCGACACCACATCATCGACGGGAAACCAAGATACGTTCTTCACTGGGGAAAAAGGACTTCTATCAAATAAACAAGGCCTTCACTGGAAAATACTGGATTGAGTCTTCATATCAACCAAACCTATTCCAACAAAAGATGCTCTGGTGTAGTCTTCCTGGGAAATCAAGAAGTCAACACTAATGCCAATACTGCAAAAAGAGCGATATCTTAGCACACCAAGGGAATAAAACCTTTCATCATATGAGGGAAAACTTCGCTGGGGAACCTGGGACAGAGGCTTCTGACCATGCAAACCCAAAATCAAAAGCGAACCAAGACTTGGCCGGGGATCATGGGATCACAAACCTAATACTGTACCTTACGCCAACTGGTATCGTCTTTAATTATCTGAGAAACACACAAAGATTGCGCATATACCAACAAGATGACCTGATAAAAACCTTCACGAAGGAAGTAAATATTCTTAAAACAACCGGAGTTTGTTCATTCCAGGGATCGCCATTTTTGTTGTCATTGTTTCATCACAAATCCCAAAGTAAATTGAATTGTAAAGATGTCTTTATTTTTGAAAAGTCAATTTTGTTTTTTTTAATCTTTTTGATTTGAAAGTTATTATCAGTAATAAATGAAGTCTTTGCAAGCTAAATAAAAATAAGAACACAAAGAATTGGGCAAAATCTCAAATTTTATTAATAGAATGGTAGTCTGCGAATGGCGAGACTCCATGGATGATTACAAAGTTTGGGAAATGGTAATATATAATGGAAAAGATACATTGAGATACAATGACCACCATTCCCCTAACAACTTTTGAAGTCCTGAGCAGCAGCTTTTGTTGAAGTATGGTGAGGATCCGAGAAGATTGTTGCTTCAACGATCAAGTCTTGTCTGACGTAGTTACTTGCCAAGAAAAATCCCTAACTTTTGCCTAAGCTGCCCTTGCGGGTTTTCAACTTAGCGGGAAATTTATTCTATTTATTTTGTTGTTGGAATTTTATTTGGAGAAATAACTAGAACTCCCACTCCAGTTCCATCTTTATGACTGGAACCATCGAAGTATAACTTTCAGGAATCAATCTCCAAGTAATTTAATGATTCTTCATTTATTGAGTGGTCAACTATAAAGTATGCTACCACTTGTCCTGTTACAGCCTTAAGCAACATAAAGGTTAATGAATACTCAGTCAATGTAAGTTCCCATTTGCCAATTCGACTGTGCAAGATGGGTTTCGACAATATATATTTGAAAACATCAAGATGAGATGAAACATAAACATCAACTGGTTTAATATATTGCTTGAGTTTTGTACATGAGAAGTAAAGACACAAACATAGTTTTTCAACTTCACTATATCTAGTTTCTGCATCATTTAAAACTCTACTGAGGTAGTAGGTGGGCCTTTAGACACCATTTTCATCCTCTTGAGTTAACATGCTCCCTAAAGTTTTATCAGATGCCGCTATGTACAATCTCATACTCCTATTTCTACAAGGAGGCACCAGAATAGGTGGCTTGGTGAGGTATCCTTTAATTTTGTCGAAGGCCTCTTGTTGTTCTTGCCCCCATTCGAATTCTCCTTTGTTGAGTCAAAGTAAATGTGAGGAGGCTTGCGTCTTTCCACTTAAGTTGGATATAAACCTCCTTAAGAAATTTATCTTGCCAAGTAGAGATTGCAGCTCCTTCTTGTTTGTTGGTGCTTGCGCTTCCAAAATGGCCTTGGTCTTATTCTGGTTTATTTAGATTCCCTTTTTATGGACCACAAAGCCTAAGAAGTCCCTTGCTTTTACACAGAAAGCGCACTTTAGAGGATTCATCTTTAAACCATAGCTTCTCATTGTTTCTAATGATTTTCGAAGATGGTCTATGTGATTCTTCCCTGAAACAGATTTAACAACAATATCGTCAATATAAATCTGCATGAAAGTTTCAATAAAATCATAGAAGATAGAGTTCATTACTCTTTGATATGTTTCCCCTGCATTTTTTAGGCCAAAAGGCATCATTACCCATTCGTAAGTGCCTAGAGCCCCAGGGCATCGAAATGTTGTTTCTGATACATCTTCTTCAGCAATGAAAATTTGATTATACCCAGAGTATCCATCAAGCATACTCATATATTTGAAGCCAGCGGCAGAATCAACAAGCATTTCCGCCACAGGCATTGGATATTCATCTTTGGGTGTTGCAGCATTTAGATCTCTAAAATCAATGCACACCCTTAAAGTACCATTTTCTTTATAACATTTACTATATTTGCAATCCATTAGACATACCTGGTTGTTCGGATGAACTTGCATTTCAGCAGCCTTTCGACTTTCGTTTTGATCTTTGACAAGATTTCTAGTGCAAAATGCCTTGGGGTTTTCTTGACTGGCTTTTTCCCAAGCTTTATTGGTAGTTAAAGCTCCACCAATCCTCTATTGAGACCGGGAATTTCGTTATAATCCCATGCAAAGAAGTCTTTGAGCTCCTTTAACAATTGGATTATTTCGACCCTGAGCCCTAGATCTATCTTTGCGTTGATGTATGTTGGTCTTTTCACCACTCCTTCGCCTAAGTCTATTTCTTCAATAAGGTATTGCGCTAACATTCTAATGTTGTTTTCCAGTGAATCCTTCTCGAAACCCAAAGGATCATCGTCATAGATAGCATCTAGCCTCTGGCCTTATACTTCTTCCCCTTTTGAGTCAGGTGGTTCTGGGTCGAAATCTTTCCCAGGGCCTTCTGGAAGTTGCACTTGTTCATTGGCTCTGATAGCCATATACTTCACTTCATCCTTTAAGGCCGCTATCATTCTATTTTCAGCAACATATGCCGAAATCTTTTGTAGCGCTTGTGACTCAGTCATAATCATTGAAATCACCGCCCCAGCCTGTTGGCCGTATATCCTCAATTCCTCCATAATCAATGTTTGACAAGTCCTCCCTATCCCATTGGAAACCATGGTCTGAGTGTAGGTATAGGGAGCAGAAAGTATTTGGTGCTGGTGCCAAGTAGAAGTCTGGAGGATTGCATGGCCATATGTGATCCAAATTTGTGTCGAAGCTTGCTCTGTCGACATTGTTGACTTCGACCATATAGTAACTTTGATCAACTTCAATATTTTCTACTATCCCATCTGGGCGCTAGATGGTAACACACTGATGCATTGATAATGACACTGCCCCTATGCCATGGATCCACTTCCTGCCTAGGAGCAAATTGTAATTGGGTTTCGCTGAGATGACCATGAACATTGTTGGTCAAACTATGGTTCCCACTTTGAGTTCCAACTGTATTACTCCCATAGTGGTCCCAATTCCACCTTCATAGTTCAATAGAACCGTGTTATGGGCTTGATGTCTTCATCTCCTTTGCCCAGCTTTTTCAGCATGATGTGAGGGATTATGTTAACTATAGCCCCACAATCAACCAAAACTTTGTTGATGGTTGCCTCCCCTACTTTTTCTCTTATGAACAAAGGTTTGAGATGATTCCTCATTTCCTCAGTAGGACACTCGAAGAATGCATTTTTCTCTTCTACGCATCCATTTTTCATAACATAGTAGCACACTAGCCTATGTTTGGCCATTTCTTGTTCGACCTTCCAATCAGTCTCTTTGACTTTGACTAGTTGGTCATACTCACTGGGTAACACTGACACCACCTTGACCATGATATCTAGTGTAGCGTCAGACCCAGAATCACATTCATCTTTTGATTCATTTTGTCTAGGCTACATCAATCTTCTAGAAACTGGCTCTCTTTCCAAAGTCTTTCTTGGTTAGCCCTTTCCTTTTCTTTGTGGCACATTAGTGCTTGTTTCTGGTTGGGGCTCTTCTGTAGCTTCTCTTTCAGCTTTTTGCCATCTTTGATATCTCCTCCATTGAGAGCGTGTCATGGGGTTCTTTCCCTTCTAGTTGCTCGACACATGAGCCACTTTGTTTGTTGTTGTTTGAAATTCCTTTCTATAGACCAAGGAGGATCCTCTTGGCACATCGAATGTCTGCTATTTTTCCTTGTTGGGCTTTTTCCTGCTTGCTGTTTTCAACCAGGTGTCCACAAGGACATTTTTTGGAGGCCTGAACGTTGGTGGCCTATTCACCTGATTGACTGACCCCTTTTGGTATCCCCTTCTAGGGTCATATCTCACCTCAAGATCCATGTTGGGTTGGGCATTGGTGCCCCATTTCTTCTTTGCCGCATACATACCGTGTATGTGTTCAACAACTTTTTGTCGAAGATAGAGCTGCATCTTGGGCACAACATGACTTCTGACTTCTTTTTATAGCATCTTTGCAGAAAGTCTGCCAGATTTTCATTTTCTTTAGGAAATGCAGTTTTGTTGATTTCCTCTTGTCTGATGGCATCTTCTGGAGCCTTAGGTTCAGATACTTCAACCATATTGATTTGCACATTGCTCTTACCAGCTATATTCACCTTTTGCATCTTGTCTTCTAGGCCCTCCGTCGAACCTGTGAAAGCAGCCAAGTAGGAACCTACAGCAGTTCCATTGTTTGAACCTTCAGTGGCCTTTTTCTGTATCATTTCAACAACTTCTTTGCTAACATCTTCAGTGAAACTTCCAAAGACAGGTTTGTTGATGAAGTTTACTGAGACTTCGGCCATGTTGATGCTTGAAGGTTCAGGATAGTTGGCATCAACTTGCAATGGGTTTGCATCAATATTCATGGGTGGTTTGTCAGCAAACTTAAGCCTTCCTTCTTTGATTGCGCCTTGAACGAGATCCCTAAAAAGGAAACATTGTGAGGTTTTATGGCCCAAAAAATTATGATATTTACAAAAACCTCTCTTTTTCCTTTGATTTAAAGGAGGCATTTTTCCACAGGGAGCACTATCATCTGTCCATCTTTAACTAATAAGTCAAATATTTCGTCACATTTTGTGACGTCGAAACTATATGTTTTCTTTGGGAACCTATCATTATTCTTCTCTGATTCAGTAGGATTCTTCCCATTTGAGGGTGTTAACCGTTTACAAGAATATGGTGGTCTTTGCTTTAATTCTGCTAAATCGATCTCACTCTCTTCGACAGTTATAGGATTACTAGATGTCTCTGGATCGTCATCATCCATTTCGACATACGCTATGCTTTCTCTTCGATGAGTATTATTCGCTTTAACTTTTTCAGCCTTAAGAGTTCTACCTATTGAACTCTATCGGCCAATTGGGCCATATCTCTCAGGTATCGGGTATCTAATTTCTTCCTAATGGAATAATCTAGACCTCCTGCAGCCATTTCTACCAACTCATGTTCCGGCACTTGTGTAAAGCATCTGGCCTTGAGCAGTCGAAATCTATTCAGATACTCATCAATTGGATCAGTGAACCTCCTTTTCAAACTAGCTAATTCTTTCAAACTTATTTTGGTTTGTCCCATATAGAACTGTTCATGGAACAATCTCTCCAACTGATTCCAATTATGGATCGAATTGGCTGGGAGTGTGGTAAACCAAGTGAAGGCATTTTTGGTTAAGGAACTTGGGAAATACTTAATCCTAAGATTCTCATTATTCGAAATCTCCCCAACCTCTATCAAATACCTTACCACATGTTTGACAGTGGACTCTGTCGTATCCCATGAAAACTTGGTGAGCTTTAGAACTTTCCACCTAGGGGGTAAACCTGTTTGCAAGATATAATCAGATAATGGGGATGTAAAGTTTGGTCTATGAAAGCCAGTGTTCACTCTATTCTTTGCCATGATCCTTTCGACCATGGCTGTCAAGTTATTATCTCCTGCATAGTTATGGTGTCGAACCTGCTGTATTACCTCATCAACATTTTGGTTTCTATTTACCATTACTATATCTTGTTCGACAGCTTTAGGAATTTATGGGACAACCCTGGGTATTTCGACTCTAGGTTGTTCGATTTCCACTCTATGGTTCATTCCAATTAGCTTTGGGTTTTGGTTAATGATCATGTCATCCTCTAAGACTACACCTTGATTTCCTCTTATCAGCTCTCTTTGGGGTTGTCGAATAGGTTGGGGAACCCCAAAAAATTCAGCCATGCGCGTCATTTATGCTGTCATTTGCTTATTCGACTGGGTGGTATTTTGTATCAGAGGGTTTAACACTATACTCAAAGTTTGTGCCAACATTTGCACCATGTCATGGTTACTTTCATCCATTTCTTGCCTTAGAATTGCTGTAGAAGCATTTGTAAGGCTTGGCATCGTATGGGATATTCCTCCTAAGAATTGGTTCCTACCCAAATTTGCCATACCAGTTCCAGATCCCTGCAATGGCGAAGATGCACTCACTAAAGGGTCTGAAAATATGGACACAACATTCATAAGGATTGCCATTTCAGTAGTTGGCATGCCATAGGGTTGGTCTCGACCCATCCATGCCGTTGAAAATCCTGGAGGGATATAGGGTCGAACTCCTGGATTTCCCCTTAGTGGGGGTGTTCCTGGTGGACCCCTAGGACCTACATAAGAAAGTATTGGTCCTGTTTGTGTAACTGTTACTGCTGGTGTCGAACCAGCCGTTGATGGTAAAGGTTCACTAATTATAGGTATAACCGTGGTTCCATTGCTAGGAATTGGTGGAGGCATTTCTCCACTAGACTGATTAGCCATTGTACTATTTCTTTTCTTAGGTACGTATTATTTTGTGGTTGTTTTGCCACTTCTTAATAACATACAACAATCTTTGAAAGAAAAGATATTACTTGAAGCATTTATGATAAAAAATATTTTTTATCAAAGTTTATATAAAAAATAAATAAAACTCAGCAAGGTCCCACCAGGTGTGCCAATTTGTTTATCGTGAAAATTGGTAAACAACCGCCGATCTTCCAAAAATGGTTATTTTGGTTACTTGCAGGATCGATCAGATTGATCCTAGGACATATGCTAAGTTATTTGGAAGTAAGTAAGTTTAAGTGAAAAAGGTTGAAAGGTAAATTAAGAGTAAAGGCAAGATGCAGGCGAAAACTTGATAAAAGTGCAAGTAAAAGTTAAGTAGAAAGGTTTGAGAAGAGTTTAAGGATAAAGGTTGAAAAATGATAAGAAGTGCAAGTGAAGGGCAAAATAAAGTAAATTTGCAGTAATGATAAAGTTTGCGAAGGAATGTAAATGGCAAGGAATGTAAAGGAATTGTAAAGACTTTGATTGAAATAAAAGATGGTGTTTCAAACGTACATTCTCAATATCTTTTCTCTCACAACGGGTATTTGGATAAGATTGAGTGACTTGTACCATATGTTGAACACACGGGAATCTACATAAAATCCCTATATTTATACTAAAAATAAGTAACCGTCGAACAATTGCCTCGTTCCAAGATGAGGACAAATGTCCTCTGCATGTGCTTCGACTTCTATCTTTATGCCACGCCGCTTTCCTCAACTGCCAAGAGAACTAACTTTCCCTCCTTTCTTCAGATTCAAAATTACATTCTGCTAATACAAAGCTTTTCGGTCTAAGTACAAAGGCTTTTCGGTCGAATACTATTTCCAACTTAGAAAATTATCTAAGTGTTCCTTCCCCTCTTAGAAAGGTTTCGACATGACCAACTTCAATAGGCTCTTATGTCGAAATGTCTCCAACTTAGATTTTTTCAATCTATTTTTTGGCCAATAAGACCAGTATGTTGTGGGTGTCGAATTTAGGAGCTAACACGCCCCCAGAAGAAAGTGATGAGCATATGTTACAAAAGCGCGACTCCCAATCGGGCTAGAGAAGCTACCCCTGCTAGGGTCCTATGATGGTACAACTGATCCGGATAACATATAGAGGATATCGACGCCCTCCTCGATTACCGAGGAGTGATGGGTGCGATCAAGTGCGGACTATCCCTAACCACCTTAAGGAAAGGTCTCATGGCTTAGTACAAGAGGTTGCATGACGAGTCCATTACCTCTTAGAAATAGCTGGGAAGGATATTCTCGAGGCACTTCACCGACTCCCACCGACATCCGAAATCAGAAGCGTCACTAGAAGAAATTATCTAGGGCATATATCAAGTGCTTAAATAAAGAATCCATACAGGTATCAACGACCAACTCCATGAAGAAATACTGTGATATGGTGGCAAAACTGACTGTTAATACTGTTTTGCATTTTTTGTTCGCAAATGTCGCGGTAAGCAAGAGTCGCCACTGACTTTTCTTTTATCCAACAAAGGAAAGGGTGAAAATAACAGAAAAAGACCCTTTTCAAGATTTTCTGAATAAGGGGGTAGATTATGGAAAGGGAAGGTGTTAGCACCTGTTGTACCCCAAAATTTTCCCTCTCATTTTACCAAGATTTTCCCCACAAGACTCTTTGGACTCAAGACAAGATTAGGGTTTGCTCAGCTCAAGACCTCACCTTGCACTGATGACCTGAAATTAGGGTTTGAGTTTTCACAAGTATTTTTGGACCACTAATGCTTCATGTGACTTTCATACACCATCTTGGACTCCTAAGATTGCTCATACCAAGTTTCAAGCCTTGAATCACATTTTTGCCCAGTCAATTGGACAGCTGATCTAAAAATTAGCTGTATTGGGTAAAAAGTCAACCATGGCCAATTTACAGTCAAACCTCATAATTTTTTATCCAAATCAACATTATAGGCTCATATAAACCATTTGATCAAGTTTGGACCACAACTCCTCAAGAAATTTGATCAGATCATCAAAAGGGCAAAATGGTCAAAATTAGGGTTTTGGACTGAGAAAGGGAAATTTCTGATTTTTGACCTAGCCAATGACCAATTGGGTTCAAGAATGATTTCAAGGACTCAATAGCATCATCTTGACCCAATCACATAGTTCAAAAGATCACAAATGCATAGGATTGACAGATGAATTTTGCAGTTAACTGATCAAAAATCAACTGTACACTGAAAAGTCAAAATTTCGACTTTTTGGTCAAAATCAAATGACAAGGGTCATAATTCATCAAGATATGTCAAAATGTGAAACTTGTTGACCAAGAAACCTAATTTTTAAAATTAGGGTTTTAATTTGAAATTTTTAATAACTTTGAATTTTTCTAAGTTATGGAAATTTCTTATTTTCCCCCAACTTTCCACAACTTTTTCACCATGATGCAATTGGATTAAGACAAAACTTCCAACATGAAAGTTGTAGTCCAACACAAAATATACAACTTTTATTCACAAATTTTTCCCAAAAGATGCTTGGATCTCAAGTTATGATTTTGTGAATAAGGGTCCATAAACGTTTTAACTTAGTGAAAATTTGCCCTAGTTTAGGCAGATTTTTGACCTAACTTCATGGAAACTTTTCACCTAGTTCCAAGAGGAATATTAAAATGCATTTCAAAGATGGATAGTAGAGCTTGTTAAAATCTTTCCAAAATGTCCAAGAACTCTCCAAGATCATTTATGGTTAGGGAGAATCGAAGGAATGAAAATGACAATTTATCACTTTTGTGCAAGGCATTTTTACAATGTTACAAGTTGCAAATCGGTTTCCAACATGCTTGTACTTAGTTTTACAGGTCCTAATACCTTATACACTCCATAATTAAATTCAAACACATTGGATAATGGACTTGTTCTGATCTTTGGAGCATTGTACATTGAATTAATCCAAAAATGGCATAAAGTGCATAATACCATTTTCATAAAGCTTGCTTTTACAACTTTGCATTTCTTGAGCCATGGACCTAATATCTTTTTGCAAACAAGATCCGCAGTTATCAAGCAAAGTTTACCAACTATGTGCAGCTAGCAAGCAAGCCTGTACAGGCTTTGGCTTTGTCACTTCAAACTTTTCTTCAAAAGCAAGAAACTTGCAAAAGTCAAGGGAGCTCATCCATCTGATAAAGGCAAGGCTTTGTATCATTTGAAACAACCTCAGAACATTGTAACAAGCAAGAAACACAAATTCCTAACTCCTCAAACTCCCTAAAACACAAAAAAAAAAACACCATTTTCTGCCCAAACAGGGAATCCTCTGCAAAATCAAAGCCATTTCCATTTTGCCCCGTGCGTTTTGCTTTGAACCACTTCAAACACATTACATACATCCCATCCAAGCTATACAGGCCCCTGTCTTGCAACTGTGAGCTCATTTTCACACTTCACCATTTTCATTTTGAAGGTTTGCAGGTTAACTTCTGCAAGGGGATTCAGGCATCTACAAGGCAAGCTGAGCATTGGAAAAGGTTAAGGGAACTTCAAGCAAGCTCACACGACCTTCAGGCCTCACTCAAAGTTCCCACATTGCCATATCCAAACTCAACTGAACAAGGTATTTGTCAAGTTTCTATCTCTCTATTTAGGCATCTTTAAGCTTAGTTTTGTGAAGCAAAAATGTAGTCCTCAACATGCTTAAGCTGTACATATGCGTAGATTCCATTTATATTAACTGAGCTAAGAGTATTTGATTGTTGAAGTTGCTGAAAAAACTAGGTCATAAATTAGGGCCATTAAAATTCTCCTTGGTCTTTTAGAGTTAGGTCATGTTCTTTATATCATTGGAATCGTGAGTTCATGAGCTACATTTTTCATGTTATAAGTTTTTGATTTTATGCAAAGAATAGCAAGAACAAGATTTGAACACAGAAGCGCGTGCGTGGTTGTCTGGAGGTCAGGGATGAAGCTGGCTGGGTCTGGCGCCTTGGGCCTGTTCCTTTTTGCACCCCCTGTTTCCTTTTTGCACCCCCTTGGCCCATTTCTTATATTTTGCATATTTTTTTTATTTTTCTTTTGTGATTATTGACTTTATTTATTTTTTCTGAACATTAAAAAACCCAAAAAAAATATTTTCTTAATTTTTTGCATTTTATTTTATTATTTTTATTATTTTGGCATAAAAATAGTTTATTAATAATAATATACTTTATTTTCTTAAATAAAACTTGTAAATAATATAAAAATATCATATATTTTTATTTTTATTATTCATACACTTAAAATATTATTTTCATGCATATTTTAATTTTTAACATTTTGTATATATTTTTATTATTTCCTTGTACATAAATGAAATAAATAAATAATATAAAACATATTTTCTTTTAAAACAAAAATTAGGGTTTCCCCTTTCAAAAATAATCATTTTATTTTTTTCTTATTTTTAAGACTTAAATAAACTTATTTTTACATACATAAAAATTAATACAAAAACATTTTTGCATACATACATTTAATTGCATATTTAAATACTTGTTTATTTATTTATTTGTACAATAAATTCAATTGGGTTGTAATAGTGAATTAGGGTTTTATTTTGTGCAAATATTCCCCATTCAAATTTGTATCCCCCTTCCCATAATATTGTTGTAATAGTCTAGATTTACTTTACGCATTTATCGCATTATATACATGTTAGTAAATTAGGGTTTGTATGATAAGACAAAATCAAACAAATAACATGACCTAAATACAAGACAAAATACATGAAAAATGACAACACCTTGCACACAAGCATCTCTAGGGTTTCACCCACTTGGTTGCCTTAAAACGTGGCCATGGTATGCATGCTAGGTATCTTGGCAAAATCAAACAAAACAAAAGATCATAGTCCCTCGACGACGCTATCAAAAGGTTGCCTAAACAAAAATGATCTTGGTCCCTTAAGCATGCTAAGATACTTGGCACTATTGCTATCATGGTCATACGATGACCCACGCCTGTCCCGTTTAACATCCAAAGATAGGTTTGTCTACTAAAACAATAGTAGGTCAACAACATCAAAGGAATACAATGTGTAGGAAAGACTTTTGAGTAGGGTAGATAACTCCTAGTTACTTGATCTCTTTCAAACAATCCTTGCTATTTTCAAACAAACACACACACATTTCAAAATAATTTCCAAACAACTTTCAAAACATTGAAACATTTTTCAAAAGACAAACATGTTTATATACATTCTTACGAACGAGAATCATTACAAAGATTTCCAAAACGATGGCCTCTTTTCAAAATACTTTAAAAACCACACAAAGCACCATTTCAAACAATTGGAAAAGCAAAGCAAGTGATCTAAACAAGTAACTAAGAGCCCATGGAAAACCATGGATGGAAAGGGTGCTAGTACCTTCCCTTTTCATAATCTTCCCCCCGAACTCAAGAAAACATCTCAAAGGTATTTCCTGTGCTTTTTGACCTTTACTTTTGGATAAAATAAAAGTCGATGGCGACTCTTGCTAAACCTAAACATTTGTGAACACAAACGCAAAACCTCAAGTCAGTTCTCCCACCGTATCACAGAACTGGCGACTCTGCTGGGGAAAATAAGAAAAATGGGGTTACCTTAGGGTTTTAGATCACCTTTACATACTTATCTGGCTTGACTTGTTTGCATTACACTTTGGTTCTATTGTTTGGGTTTGAATCCTCTACCCGGATTTGGGAAACATTCATAGGTAAATAGCAATACATTATGGAAACTGTGCAGGGTATACCGACACGGTCTAAGCAATAGATATGTTAGTGTGACATATTTGTGGGTACCGGTAGCCTTTGAGTCAATCAAAGAGAATACGGGGCCGCTGAGTGATGTCATGAAGCACTAACGAACTTTTAGAACCTTTACTTGACCATCTTGGCCTTTTAGGATGTAGTGAGATGACCGACTTTGGTGCAGTCCGAAGTTGGTAGATACTCAATACTACACTCATTGAGGATTGTTTTCTTGGAATATTTCGGTCGCCAATAAAGTGGCTAAACTAAAACAATGAACACATAAAATAGTCCAGTGATATTGAGCTCCTTAGAACCCGGTTACTATTTCTAGGACAGGTTGAGCCAACTAAACTTCAAGAGGGTACTTACCTATGAAACCCCATACAAGCCTAAACTAGGAACTTGTGTGATTTGCTTGTACATATATACTTGTGCATAACATCATGGACATCATAAAGCATCATATGCATCCACTAACCATTTCAAGGATTCTGGATTTTCATCTTTGTTCCTGTTTTGTAGGTTATGGATTCACTTCGCAGGAAAACAATCCAAGTCAATCTTGTGAGAATTCCTCCACAACCAAAGGAGTTTGCTTCAAAGATTCCAGAGTATTCTCCATTCACCAAGAGACATGGTCGACTTCTCAACTTAGTCACTTCTAACACAGAGGAAGACATGGTGAAAGTTCTTTTCCAGTTCTTTGACCCTTTGCATCACTGCTTCACATTTCCTAACTACCAACTTGTGCCCACTTTGGAGGAATTTTCTCAACTCTTGAGGATTCCTATTCTCAATCAACTACCCTTAAACGGTACGAAAAGAGATCCAAAGCCTGAAGATGTTGCTCAAGCCTTGCACTTGCAACCATCAGATGTCACAGGTCATTGGGAAACTAGAAGTGGTGTCAAAGGCTTCTTGTCAAAGTTCTTGTTTGAGAAGGCCCAAAGCTGCTGGAGTTCTTTGGAATTACAAGATTTTGAGGAGATTGTAGCTCTTCTCATCTATGGGATGGTCTTGTTCCCTAACCCTGATCAACTTATAGATGTCAATGCTGTCAAAATCTTCATGGCTCGCAACCCGGTGCCTACATTGCTTGGAGATATCTTACACTCTTTTCACACTCGAACAATGAGGAAAAGAGGTGTTCTCATGTGCTGCACCCCTCTACTGGCAAGATGGTTTATTTCTCATCTTCCCCAATCAGTCTTGAAGAATGAGCAAGGTTTAAGGTGGTCACAACGATTGATGACTCTTAAGCATTCTGATATTCATTGGTGTTCTCGGTCTCGAGAAAATGTTATCATCATCGACCGTTATGGGGAATTTCCTAATGTCCCTCTACTTGGAATTAGGGGAGGCATCACCTATAACCCCTGCTTGGCTCTGAGACAGTTTGGTTATGCCCTAAGGGATGGCCCACATGACATGCTGATTCCAGACTTGGTTTTTGACTTCGACAACGATGATCAAGGACTTCGCCAAAGATTCATCCGAGCTTGGAGGTTGCCAAACAAGGTAGACAATAAGACCTTGGGACATAAGAATTCCATCCCCCTTGAGCGTTACCTCAAGTGGGTACGAACCCGCGCCAAAAGTCTTATGATGCCTTACCCCTCTTTTCTCCCAGTGATTATAGAGCCTGTTATGGAAGGAGATGTTCCATACACCCTCCTACATCCTGACATGCCAACATCACTCGAAGATCTGCAAAGGAGTTGGATACAGCTCAAGGGAGAACACGATACTTTTGAAGCCCAATTCTACGCTAGTGAGAAGAAGGTTTTGGAACTCACTCATCAAATTCACGAAGAGCAGACTCTCAACACCTACATTGCACCAAAGAGGATGCGCAAAGTCTTTTTACCTTAGAATTTTGTATTATTTTTCCCATGGGGCATTGATGTACTAACAATTCTATCTTATTAATATGACGTGTGTTTCTTTTTTGTTTAAAACAAATTTGAATTTCTGAATCCTTGAAAGCATTACATGAATACATATCATTCATCATATGCATAAACAGGTCTTCACACCAAGTTTCCTCATCTCTCTGCTGTTTATTTCAGCAAGATGGATATTAAACAAACGGTCAAAGACTTGCAAGCTCAGAATTCACAATTTCAACAGCTACTCCTGACCTTGGCTAAGGGGCAGGAGGAGCTCAAGACTCTACTAGAAAAGGAAAAAGAGAAAAAGAAGAAAAAGAGAGCTGGTGTGGCTACCATGGACAGAAGGTTTGAAGGTCAAGCCAGAAAGGTCCTAGATTTTCCATCAACCTCTGAAGAAGGGGAGAGGAAAGGTAAAGAGACTTCCGTGCCTTCAGATTCGGAAGCTGAAGAAGAGAAAGATGAGGACTACTCTGAACAACAGTATCCTCCAGCCGATGACAAATACAAAAACTTGGAAGAACGTCTGGCAGCTATGGAGATACAAAGAGTGCCTGGGCTGGACTTTGAAGAGTTAGGGTTGGTATCTGGAATTGTAATTCCTCCTAAGTTTAAAGTGCCTCTATTTGCTAAGTACAATGGGTTGTCTTGTCCCAAGATGCGCCTACGATCTTATGTCAGGAAAATTCAACCACATTCTTATGACAAAGACTTGTGGGTCCACTTTTTCCAGGACAGTTTGTCGGGGACGCAGCTGGATTAGTTCTACCAGTTGGAGAGGTCTGATGTGCACAATTGGGAAGATTTGGCAACCGCCTTTTATAAACAGTATCAATACAATGAGGACTTAGCACCAACCCGTACTCAATTACAGAGTATGGGCATGGTCTCAAATGAAGGCTTCAAAGAGTATGCCCAGAAATGGAGAGACTTGGCAGGACGAGTACAACCACCTCTATCTGAGAGAGAGCTAGTAGACATGTTCTTGGGAACTCTGTCAGGGCCTTTCTTTAATCATCTGATTGGAAGCTCCTCTGCGGGGTTCACTGAGTTGATTCTAACTGGTGAGAGAGTTGAAGCCGGCATAAAAAAGCGGGAAAATTCAAAAAGATGCATCTGCTTCCGCTTCCATCAAAAAGACTTTTCCGGAAATGAAAGAAGTATCAGCTGTCTACTCCCAAAGAGGTTAGGGAAGAGTTGAGCGTCGGCCAGTGGTGGGGGCCGTAATGATTCAGAAGTCTGCAGCTGATCATCCCAGAAACAATCAACCTATAACCAACCAAACAAGGATGGAAAGGCCTGTACGACAATTCACCTGGATAAACATGACTCTTGCTTAGGTTCTACCCCATCTCTTGAAGTTAAACCTTACGAGTTTGAAAGAGGCCCCGAAGAACCCGAATACTGCTTCTCCGTACTACCATTCGAATGCCAGGTGTGCTTATCATTCAGACAGCCTGGGGCACGCCACCAACAATTGTTGGGCCCTCAAGAATAAGATTCAGGATTTGATAGACGCTAAAGAAGTTGAATTTGATGCCCCTAAAAAGCCGAATGTAATCTCTGCTCCAATGCCAAAGCATGGCCATAATGCCCATGCTATTGAAGAGGATCTGTTTGTTGCTACTGTTGTTGATTTGATGACTCCGCTACCGATAATCAAATTGAATTTGCTGAAGGCTGGGATTTCCCAGGTTGTGAAGAAGATTGTTTCCTTTGTTCATCCTTACCAACTGATTGTCCATTGTTGAAGTAAGGCATCCAACGCCTAATGGATAACCAAGAAATCCTTTTTTAAAAGACTCTTGTTACACCGACTCCTGTCAATGATGTTTCAATAATAACCATATCCGCCAATCTTTCCAAGGTCTCCAAAAGACTTGTTAAGATTACATCCGCTCTGAAGACTGCACCTTTGAAGATAACCATGCCCGGGCCCGTCCCGTACAAGTCCGACAAATCAATACCGTGGAACTATGGTGGAGAAATCTACTACCACAATATTAAACAAATTGAATCAACTGAAGAGAGTTCTGATGAAGAGACTTCCAACATTGGAAACATTGTTGGAACGAGCAAAATCACCCGAAGTGGAAGAATTTTCTCTCCAGAGATTTCCCCTCCAAAGGCAATCTTTGGACCCTCAGCTGCTCCTAAGGTTACCCCTGCACTGGTAAACATATCTGCGAGAACTCCAATTATTGAAGAAGTTGTAACTTCAGTGGTTGTCCCCTCTGCTGCTGCTGATGATAGAGGGAAAGGGATCCAAGAAGAGCCCGTCAGGACGAGGGTTCAGCCATTGGTCATCCCTGAGACCTCTCAAAAAGAAATGGAAGAGATTTTGAAAATAATCAAGAAAAGCGATTATGATGTTGTTGAACAACTGGGGAAAACCCCCTCAAAGATCTCTACATTGGCCCTGCTGCTTTGTTCAGAGGCTCATGCTAAAGCTTTGATAAGATTCTTGAAGACGGCCCACGTGCCACAAGAAACCTCGGCGGATCAGTTCCAAGAATGTGTAGATAGCTTAACAATTGACAATGGTCTAGGATTCTCCGATGCTGATTTAACTTCAAAACGGAGAAAACATAATGATGCTTTGCATGTCTCGGTGGAATGCAAAGGGACAACCCTAGCACACGTCCTGGTAGACACTGGTTCGTCTTTAAATGTCTTGCCGAAGAAAGCCTCGGATAGACTGGATTGTGAAGGCTTAACCCTGAAACCCAGCAATATAATTGTCAGAGCCTTTGATGGTTCTAAAAGGATGGTCCACGAGGAGGTGGACATCCCGATTAAAGTGGGAACTGAAACCTTCAACTCCACATTCTATGTGATGGACATCCGTCCTTCCTATTCTTGCTTATTGGGAAGACCCTGGATTCGCAATGCTGAAGTACCCTGTCCAGGGGAAAATCATAATTGTTCATGGCAAAGAGGAATACATGATAAGCCATCTAAATTCTTTCCGCTATGTAGAATTGGATGGTGAATTCATCGAAACCCCTTTTCAGCATTTTGAAGAGGTAGCTTAGGAGATTTTGTCAACCAAGACAATGTCTTCTGTACCCATGATTACCAGACCTCCACCTCGGATGTCATCTCTCAAAGATGCAAAGGTTGTGATTGAAGAAGGAGAAAGCACAATCTGAGGGCAGCTTTCAGATTTTCCTTACAAATCAGATAAATTCGGCTTGGGGTTCACTTCTTCTACTCAAAAGGTTGTACACCGCGCCCGTGCTGGAGGGCCACTAGTGAAGATCACCCATCATGGAGTCAATTCTTTGGAGGATAGTGAAGAGGAGAGCATCCTGGAAGACTGGATTTTTCCAACTGTTGACGGAGGACTGTGCAACTGGGAAGCAAAAGACTTTGTTCCGATTACTTTCATACCGCAGTAATTTATCTTTCAAACATTTCTGTTGGTTTGTAATAATTATCAAACAATTCGTACACTTTTAACCTTGTGCCTTACCCGAGGAACATAGGTCCATTTGTAAGGGTTTGATTTTTCATCTTCATATGCCATTTTAATGAATCATGGACGTTTTCACATATAAACTTTTGTGTTCATTGTCTTTCTTTTCACATTTTATTTGTTTAAAGGTGGCTATCCCTTACACACACCCACACTCACAAATGCAGGTACCCTTCCATTCCAGATTCCATGGGTAACAATTCTGCTATGGCCTTCAGTGACTCTGAAGATCTGGTCTACCATGCCGAATACGAAGGTGAGGAAGATTGTGAGCTGCCAGGAGAATTGGCTAGGCTGCTACAATAGGAAGAAAAGGCTATTCTACCTCATGAGGAGCTGTTAGAGACAATCAACTTGGGTACTGAGGAAGATAAAAAAAGAAGTCAGAGTGGGTGCCAACCTAGAGCCAAGTGTCAAAGAGCGCCTAATTCAGCTGTTACATGAATATGTTGAGATCTTCGCTTGGTCATACGAAGACATGCCGGGACTCGATACAGACATTATGGTTCACCGTCTACCTACAAGAGAAGACTGTCCACCAGTTAAACAAAAAGTCCACCGCAGGAGACCCGACATGTCAGAAAAGATCAAAGCCGAAGTTATGAAGCAGTTCAATGTTGGGTTTCTGGCTGTTACTTCCTATCCACAATGGGTTGCTAACATTGTGCCCGTGTCTAAGAAGGACGAAAAAGTCAGAATGTGCATGGATTACAGAGACTTAAACAGGGCCAGCCCTAAAGATGACTTTCCACTTCCGCACATTGACATCTTGGTTGACAATACAGCTCAGCACAAAGTATTTTCTTTCATGGACGAATTCTCAGGTTACAACCAGATCAAAATGGCACCTGAAGACATGGAGAAAACTACTTTTGTTACGTAGTGGGGTACATTCTGCTACAAAGTGATGCCATTCGGACTGAAGAATGCCGGGGCAACCTATCAACACGCCATGGTAGCTTTATTTCATGATATGATACATCATGAGATAGAGGCCTACATAGATGACATGATAGCCCATTCACAAACTGAAGGAGAACACCTTGATCACTTGCAAAATCTATTTGTCAGGTTGAAGGAGTACAAGCTCAGGTTGAACCCTAACAAGTTCACATTCGGAGTCTGGTCCAGTAAACTCTTGGGTTTCATTGTCAGCAACAAAGGCATCGAGGTTGATCCTGCCAAAGTCAAAGCTATACAAGAAATGCCTGCTCCTCGCACTGAGAAGGAGGTCAGAGGTTTCTTGGGACGCATAAACTACATTGTTAGGTTCATTTCTCACCTAACATTTACCTGTGAGCCAATCTTCAAGTTGTTGAAGAAAGATCAGGTAGTTAAGTGGAATGATGACTGTCAAGTTGCATTCGACAAAATCAAGGAGTATCTGCTAGAACCTCCTATCTTGATGCCACCCGTTGAAGGAAGACCGCTAATCATGTATTTGACTGTTTTGGATAACTCAATGGGGTGCATACTGGGCCAACATGACGAGTCTGGCCGAAAAGAGCATGCCATTTATTACCTTAACAAAAAGTTTACCGACTGTGAGACCCGATACTCACTGCTTGAGAAAACTTGCTGCACTTTGGTATGGGCTGCTCGCCGGCTAAGGCAGTATATGTTGACTCATACCACCTTGCTGATATCTAAGATGGATCCGATAAAGTACATCTTCGAGAAGCCTGCTTTGTCTGGAAGAATAGCTAGATGGCAGATGATCCTGACAGAATATGATATACAGTACACGACCCAAAAAGCTATAAAGGGAAGTGTTCTAGCTGACCATCTGGCTCATCAAGCTGTCGAAGATTATCAATCCATGAAGTTCGACTTCCCTGACGAAGACATCATGACATTGGACAACACTGAAGATTTCAGACCATATGACGGACCTGAATAAGGATCCCGATGGACCCTGTACTTTGATGGGGCCTCCAATGCAGTTGGCAACGGTATCGGCGCGGTACTCATCTCCCCAGAAGGATGCCATACTCCTTTCACAGCCAGACTTTGCTTCAACTGTACCAACCACATGGCCGAGTATGAAGCTTGCATCTTTGGTCTCAAGGCTGCAATAGACCTGGGAATCAAATCTTTGATTGTGTTTGGAGACTCCGCTTTGGTCATTAGTCAGATCAAAGGAGAGTGGGATACTAAGAATCCAGACCTCATCCCTTATAAAGAACACGTCTTGACATTGTTACCACATTTCGAGCAGATTACCTTCGAACATTTCCCGCGAGAAGAGAATCAGCTAGCAGATGCTCTAGCTACAATGTCATCCATGTTTAAACTTAACTGGGATAATGAGGCTCCCCAAATCACCAGTGAACGGATGGACGAACCTGCACATTGTCACGAGATTAATACCGAAGAAGTAGTGGACCGACCTTGGTTTCATGAAGTCAAAAGGTATCTCGAGGCTCAAGAATATCCTGAAGGAGCTTCAGTCAATGACAAAAAGTTCTTGAGGAGATTCTCTGCCAAGTTCTTCCTGAGCAATGGTATCCTGTACAAGCGCAATCATGATTGCATTCTGCTCCGTTGTATGGACAAGATTAAAGCTGAACAGATCATGGCTGAACTGCACAATGGTATCTTTGGCACTCACTCTAGTGGGCATACGATGGTTAAGAAAATCCTACGGGCAGGCTATTACTGGTCTACCATGGAAGCTTACTGCTATCAACATTCCAGGACTTTCCACAAATGTCAAATCTGTGTGGACAAGGTACATATACCTCCAGTTCCTCTCAATGTCTTAACAGCTCCTTGGCCCTTTGCTATGTGGGGAATCGACATGATTGGGGAGATCAAGCCTACAGCCTCCAATGGACACCGTTTCATCCTAGTGGCCATTGATTAATTTACCAAGTGGGTCGAAGCAGCTTCCTTCGCATCCGTCACAAAGAATGTTGTTGCCCGCTTCATCAAACAAAATCTCATTTGCCGGTACAGCATCCCCGAAAGGATCATCACTGACAACGGTACAAACCTTAACATCACTATGATCACCGCCTTGTGCGAGCAGTTCCAGATTCAACATCACAATTCATCTCCCTATCGGCCAAAGATGAACGGTGTTGTCGAAGATGCGAACAAAAACATTAAGAAGATCATACAAAAGATTACAGTCACCTACAAGGACTGGCATGAGATGTTACTGTTTTCTCTCCACGGGTACCGGGCCACGGCTCGCACATCAACTGGGGCAACACCCTATTCTTTGGTATACGGCATGGAAGCTGTTTTGCCTATCGAGGTTCAGATTCCCTCCTTGAGAATCATGAAGGATGCAGGTCTGAGTGAAGACGATTGGATTCAGACCCGACTTGATCAACTTAACTTGATTGACGAGAAGAGACTTACTGTTGTTTTCCACAGTCAGACGTATCAAAAACGGATGATCAAGGCTTTCAACAAGAAAGTTAGACGACAGGTATATCAAGTCGGGGATCTGGTAATCAAGCGCATTATTTTTCCGCAAAGTGATCCTAGGGGCAAAGGGATTCCTACTTACGAAGGACCATTTGTAATCAAGAACATCTTTTTTGGTGGGGTAATGATATTAACCACCATGGACGGCGATGACCTGCCGCACCCTGCGAATGCAGACATAGTCAAAAGATACTACGCATAAGTGACCCGCTAGGTTGACACACCTAGGCAAAAAAAGGACATCCTGGTGAATCGAAAACCCGAAAGGGCGGTTCAGGAAAAAATTAGGGATAAAACAAAAAAAAATATGTACACCCGACAAGTTGAAAACCCGAAAGGGCGACTTGGGAAAAAAAGGGTTTCCCGGTGGATCGAAAACCCGAAAGGGCGGTCCAGGCAAAAGTTAGGGAATTAAAGTGTATGACTATGTCTCGTCGGATCACTTTAAGGATAATCTCTTCACAGACAAGCTCCGAGCTTTTGATCAACTCAATCATCTTCGGACGAAGCATCAAATGGACAAGATATTCAGAGTTACAAAGGCTATAGCAGAATGGGAACCCCATGGAATTTTTACACATAGCCATCTTTCTTTGTATAAATTTTTCTCATTTTTATGACAACGTTCTCTTACTAGGATGTCTGTCTCCTTTGTACAAAATACTTACACAAAGTTAATACAAAGATACTTCAAAGTACAGAAAACTATTTGTCTTTTCCTTTTTACACTTGTGTTTTATTTGAAAACGTCCAATGATTTATTAATGAGCATATGCATTTGAATATAATTACTGTTTACAAATAAACAATTTGGAAAATATTAATTATCGACAGGTTGAAAGTATAGGAAAACGTCTTTAGGCTATTCCAAGAGAAATCCCCTGCAGTACATCATCTAGATCCCTAGCGGAGCTAAAACCTTGAAATACACATCCCCAGCGGAGTCATAATTTCAAACCTTTAATTCCCATCTGTTGTACCCCAAAATTTTCCCTCTCATTTCATCAACACTTTCTCATCACAAGACTCTTGGAATTCAGGATCAAGCTAGGGTTTGCTCTGCTCAAGACCCCTCCTTGCACTGTTGACCCAAATTAGGGTTTGAGTTTGCACATGGATATTTTGACCTACAATACCCAAATTGACTTTCATGCTTCATGTCAGATTCACAAGTTTGTCCATACCAAGTTTCAAGCCTTGATTCAAATCTTTGCCCAGTCAATTGGACAATTGACCTAGAAATCAACTGTATTGGGGAAAAAGTCAATTGTGGCCAATTGACAGTCAAACCTCATGAAATTTGACCCACATCAACATTATGAACTCATATGAACCATTTGATCAAGTTTGGGTCACAATTCCACAAGAAATTTGATCAGATCACCAAAAGGGCAAAATGGTCATTTTTAGGGTTTTGACTACACAAAGGCAATTTTTGATTGTCTGACCTAACCAATGGCAAACCAAGCTCACATATGGACTCAAGGACTCAATGACATTGTCTTGACCCATTCAACAAGTTCAAAAGATCTCAAATGCATAGGATTGACAGATGAATTTTTCAGTCAACTGATCAAAATTTGACTGTATACTGAAAAGTCAAACTTTGACTTTTTGGTCAAAATCAAGTTCCAAGGGTCATTTTTCATCAAGACATGTCAAATTATGAAACTTGTTCATCAAGAAACCCAAAAATGCAAATCAGGGTTTAAAATGGAAAAAATTTCATAACTTAGAAATTTTCCAAGTTATGAAATTTTCTTATTTTTTCCTAACTTTGTCCGATTTTTTCACCAAGATGCAAATGGATTCAAACAAAACTTGCAACATGGAAGTTGTAGTCCATCACAAAGTCTACAACTTTGATTCACAAAGTTTTCTCAAAAGAATCTTGTATCTCAACTTATGATTTTTGGAACAAGGGTACCTAAAACTTTTAACTTAGAGAAAATTCTCCCTACTTGGCATCCTCCAGGCTCTGATAAATCTCTGGCGAAGTCCTTGAGTATCGTTGTCGAAGTCAAAAACTATGTCAGGAACTAACATGTCATGAGGACCATCCCTCCGAGCATAACCAAACTGTCTCCAAGCCAGGCATGGGCTATAAGTAATACCTCCTCTGATTCCAAGTAAAGGAACATTAGGGTACTCCCCGCAATGATCAATGATAGTGACATCTTCTCTGGACCTAGGGCACCAATGTATATCTGCATGCGTAAGAGTCATCAACCGTTGTGACCATCTCAAACCCCGCTCATTCTTAAAGACTAATTGTGGAAGGTGCGAAATAAACCACCTTCCCAGGAGAGGAGTGCAACACATAAGGACACCTCTTTTTCTCATGGTTCGAGTGTAACATGAGTGAAGGATGTCCCCCAGCAACGTAGGTATAGGATTCCTGGACATAAAGATCTGAACAGCACTGATATCAATAAGCTGATCTGGATTAGGGAACAACACCAAACCATAGACAAGGAGGGCCACAACTTCTTCAAAAGCTTGCAAGTCAAGGGAGTTCCAACATTCATGGGCCTTTTCAAACAGAAACCTGGCTAAGAACCCTTTGATACCACTTCTGACTTCCCAATGTCCCTTGAGGTCAGATGCCTGTAGGTGCAAGGCTTTAGCAATCTCTTCAAGCTTAGGTTCCTTTTCTGTACCGTTGAAGGGTAGCTGATCAAGGATAGGGATCTTCAGGAGCCGGGAGAACTCCTCCAATGTAGGTACCAACTGATAATCCAAAAAGGTGAAACAATGATGCAGAGGGTCAAAGAACTGGAACAGGACCTTTATCATATCTTCCTCAATGTTGGTGTTGACCAAGCTGATGAGGCTTCCATGTCTTTCACTGAATGAAGAGTTCTCGGGAATCCTGGATATAAGCTCCTTAAGCTGAGGAGGGATCCTTACAAGACTGATTTGAATTGTCTTTCTACGAACGGTTTCCATGTCCTACAAAACAAGAACAAAGATGAAAATTCGAACCCCTGAAATGGTTAGTCCATGCATATGATGCTGGATGATGTTATGATGCTATGATTAAACACACCACAGATATGTACAAAGACAAACATGTAAGGCACACAAGGCACACAAGACAAGCCCTTAAGGTTTAAGGCCAGCATGGGGTCTGGGTAGTACCCTCTTGAAGTTGGTGGATTCAACCTGTCCTAATCAAAGTAACCGGGTTCTAAGGTTCCCAATATCACGGGATTGCTTTCATTGTTCATCGTTTCGATTTAGCCACTGAACTGGCGACCGAAATATTCCAGGAAAGCAATCCTCAATTGAGTGTAGTATCGAGTATCAACCAACCTCGGACTGCACCAAAGTCAGTTATCTCACTACCCTAAAGAGGCCAAGATAGTTCAATTAAGGTTCCTAAGGTCTGTTGATGCTTCACGACACCACGCGGAGGCCCCGTACTCTCCTTGACTGAACTCAAGGGTTACCGGTACACACCAAAGTGCCACATCAACGTAGCATACTGTTTCAACCATGTCGGTATACCCCGCACAGTTCCCTCACAGTCTTGTTGCTACTTTCTAAGAAAGGTATCCCCCAGATCCGGGTTAGGATCTATAGAACTCCCAAGCAACCCACAATTTAAAGCACACAAGGAAAACAATTGAAAACACAGTTATGAACTAACCCTAAGGTACACCTCACTTTATAGTTTATCCCCAGCAGAGTCGCCAGTTCTGTGATCGGTGGATCTGGAACTGACTGTTTAACGCTGGTTCGCGAAATGTCGCGGAAGCAAGAGTCGCCACCGTCTTTTATTTTCTCCAAATGGAAAGGACAAAAGCACAGAAAAATTCCTTAAAGAGATTGCTCTCGGTTCGGGAGGTAGATTATAGAAAGGGAAGGTGTTAGCACCCTTTCTATCCATGGTTATCCATGGGCTCTTAGATACTTGCTCATTTGTGTTTTCAAAAATGGTTTGTTTGCTTTTCAACTGTGGGTTTTAAAAAGTTTCTTTGAAAATTTCAGTTCGACTCTTGTATCGGTCCTCAAGAGTGTTTGAAAAATTGCTTTCGAAAGCTTTTTGAAAATGTGTTGGTGTGAAAAGTATTTTTGAATTTGTTTTGAAATTAGAGCAAGTATCTAGAGTCATCTACCTACCCTAAGGAATTCGTCTGTGTAAATGTCCTTTAAAGTAGTGTCATCCCACCATTGAGAGGTAGGTAGCACCACCGTTGGAGGTGTTCGGGTCAATTCGAGGTTCGGGACGTGGTGATCACCAGAGTAATGGGAAGACACCTTAGAAGCTACCCTTATGCCAGGTTCCCGGATCATGAGGACTTACTAAGACATCCTCTACTCGACGATCACCTTTCGAGGCAAGGCAACAGTGAGGCGTACCCTAGGGGTGATGTGTGCGATTCGTGTGTCGTTTTCATTTGCATTTATCTTGTCATGTTATTGGTGTTCTACGCTTGTTTTTATTTTGTCCATACATTCTTTCATGCTTTTGATTAACAGTTAAAATATTTGCGGGAAAAGGTAAATTCTAAGCTATTACAAAAGGCGCGGGTCCACATCACCAAAATTATCCAGGACCCGATTTGGCAGAAAAAATAAAGAAAGCAAAAAGAAAAGAATTAAAAGTGCGAGAGGCATTTACAAGGCTTCGGGAGAGGTACATAATTATTTAAATGACATAAAATAAACATGCGAAGAAATAAGAAATTACGAACGAGGGCGTTGGACCCTTTTGCAAAAATTAACTTAAACATGATGAAATTAATTAAAAGAAAGAAAGATTTTGTTTTTTGTTGTTTTTAATATTTTAGGATTTAATAAAAAAAGGAATTAATTAAAATTAAAATAAAATGCTAAACCTAATTCTAATTATTTTTAAGTTATTAAGAAAAATATTGAAGTTTTTAACCTAAATTAAACCTAATTTTCGTATACAAATTTAATTATGAAAATAAAATAAATAAATAATATTATTGTGAAAAAGAAAAATTAAAAAGGAATAAAGCATTAATTAAACCTAGTTTTATATTTTTTAGATTTTTGTTATGAAAGGAATTAAAATTAAAACCCTAATTTAAACTAATTAATTTACATGCATTTATTTACAAGAAATATTAAAATAAAATATTTATTATATTTTTTATCTTTTCTGATTTTTATGCATTTTTTATATTTTGTGAAAATAATTAATTAAATCAAAACAATAAAGAAAATAAAATAATAATTGAAAATATAGAGAATTGCAAACCAAGGGGGTGGTGGTCCCCAAATAGGAGGTTAAATCCAAGCAATTCTGGCCCAATAAGCATGGCCTTGTTGGACTTTTGCTGGACACGTGCACGCGCGTTGACTTGAGCTCATCATGGTCTTCAATTCCTGGCCGTTAATCTGGTGCTCTGGGACACGTGGGCGTTGATTTTTGAGCGTATATGATGATCCTCAATGTAAGCGCTGCATAGGAATATTAATGGAAAAATGATATTGGAAAGCATGAAGACCTGGGGCTCGAACCCAGGTCATGGATGTTGCCAGCGTATGCCTTGCCACCGAACCACTTGTTGCGCTTTGTATATAACATAAATGAAGAATAATATAATAAGAAGCAATAGTTAGTGGTTCAAAAACGCGCGAAATTTAAAAGAACCAACCAACGTTTGCCAACACATCATCTTCCTCGCGTGTTTTATTTTTTCTGAAACAAGAACACTTTGGCCACGGTTTTGCAAATGTTCTCTTAGGCCGGTTTTGAGAAAATAGCGATTAGGCCTATAGTGTTCATAAATTGATCGCGATGGGTGGTTTGTGATCGTTCAGACCTGCTGAATCTAATGGCACAGGTCTTGAAGGCTAATTTTTCTCCAGTCAAAAACCCCCAATCTGAAGCTCTGTAAACCCTAAAATTCAAACATGGTGAAATCGTGTATACAGCATAAAAACGCAATTAAATGCATTGGTTAGTTTCAGGACAAGATAATGAACATGAATCAATCATTAAAATGCTATGAGAATGTCTAGAAATTAAAATACGATCATGGATTTTTCTTGATACAGTTTTCGTTCATGTTACCAATTCCTCGTGTTTTGATGGTTGTCTTTGATTGGAATGTGTTCAGTGATCTCCAAGGAAGCTAATGGAACAAGAATTAGGTCTTGAATCGCCCTGGAAGGATGTTTTCAGAATTGAATTTGTGGAGAAAAATTTCAAGTTTGCTTTGTGTTCTTTTGCGCAGCTTAGTCTCTATCCTGATTAGGGTTGTGTTCTAGCATATGTAGTGAGTCCATTAGGTCAAAAAATTTGCTCCAAATCTCTTGCAATCATAGTTTGGAAGATTTGATTTTTCACCATGATTTCCATATCTTTTTCCATGCAATTTTGTATCAATTAGGATCCAATCAAACCAAATCTTCCCATATTTGAATGTGCACGAATTATTGAGTCTAAAACATGTGCAAAAAGATTTGTTAGATTAAATTAAGTACTTTTCATATATTTAAATGATTTAAATGAATTAATATAAATAAAAATTCAAATAAATAAATAAAAAATGAAGAAATACTTCCCTTTGGGCCAAGTGGTCGTGCACATGTCATGGATGATGAATTATGGAAGAAAAATGGGCCCATTAGCAATTTTAGGTCATTTGAATCAATGTTGACTTTTCAAAATATCCAAAAATTTCCCAACTTCCACAAGGCATAACTTGCTCAATTTTTAAGCTTTTCTCATGTTCTTGGACATTTTGGAAAGGTCTTTGAGTCCTCTAACCAATGCCTTTGGTTCCATGTCATTTTGATTTACCAATCTCAAGTTATGGCCTTTGACTTAAAGTCTCTTTTTGTTGACTTTTGAAAATGACCTATAATGTTGAAATTGATAACTTTTTGTGAGAGCATTTATTGGACTTGAAGTATGAAGATGAGTTGTAGGAAATGTCTTTCTCTTCAAAATGAGCTTTGGATGGAATTTTTCTGATAATCCATGTGAAAGTTATGCCCTGGTCAATTTCAGTTGACTTTTTCAGCTGTCCAAATAAGGAAACTTTTGCATCTTGATGATTTTTGAGCCAAATTTTGAGAATCATGATCAAGCATTGATCAAATGATGTTTGTGGCTTCAAAATGATATGTTGATCAAAAATTTGAACTTTTGACTGTCAAATGACCATTTTGCCCCTGCAGTTGACTGTAGTGCAATTAAGGTTTTGACTGTGCAATTTTGAGCTGAAAGTCTTGAAACTTGATATGAGGATGCTTGACCATATTTGTAGGCATATGAGACTTGATTTGGTCCTTGAAAACTTCCTTTTCTTGATCAGACTCAAAACCCTAATCTTGACTGTATAGGAGATCTTTGACTGTGCAACCCTTGGGGAATTTTGCAGCTTGACTTGGCAATTCTTGAAGAATATGGGAGGGCAAATTTTGGGGTACAACAGTTGCCCCTGTTCAATATTCTTAGACCTGAGGATGCAGATTGGCTGACGTGCCTTTCGTAATCCGAAGGTGGAAGATGATTGGACACTAGAGTGCCCAGAAATTTGCGCTCACATAATAGCAGTGATGGTGATGGAGGAATGGGCTTATAGATGCCATTTGGAGATTGATGAATAGGGTGATGGGCTTATAGATGCCATCTGGATGTTGATCGCGTAAGAGATTCCTTAGCGAGAACCTGCATACCTGCAAAAAGAAACATGAGTACCTGGCACGTTGCAGGAGTTGGTTTCAGATGCTTGGTATGGATGTGTCCTGACTGGTTACAAGAGCTGAGTCTGGAGCTTCACAAGATGATGAATGAACCAGGGATGGTTACTACCTTAGCATGAATGGTAAGAGGACCTTGGGTGATTTTAACTTCAACAACGCTCGTTGAGAAAATCTTGGTGGGAATTACCATCTTTGCAGTATCGGGAATAGAACCAATAGGCAATCATAATCTGAGAGGGAATCACCTCACTCACCGTCGGAGAGGGAACCCTAGGAAATTATAATCTGAAAGGAAAAACCTAAAATGGAAATCTCATGCACCGTCGGAGAGAGAACCAATAGGAAAATATAATCTCAAAGAAAAACCTAAAATGGAAATCTCATGCACCGTCGGAGAGAGAACCAATAGGAAAATTATAATCTTAAAGAAAAAACCTAAAATGGAAATCTCATGCACCGTCGGAGAGAGAACCAATAAGAAAATATAATCTCAAAGAAAAACCTAAAATGGAAATCTCATGCACCGTCGGAGAGAGAACCAATAGAAAAATATAATCTCAAAGAAAAAACCTAAAATGGAAATCTCATGCACCGTCGGAGAGAGAACCAATAGGAAAATTATAATCTTAAAGAAAAACCTAAAATGGAAATCTCATGCACCGTCGGAGAGAGAACCAATAGGAAAATATAATCTCAAAGAAAAACCTAAAATGGAAATCTCATGCACCGTCGGAGAGAGAACCAATAGGAAAATTATAATCTTAAAGAAAAACCTAAAATGGAAATCTCATGCACCGTCGGAGAGAGAACCAATAGGAAAATTATAATCTTAAAGAAAAACCTAAAATGGAAATCTCATGCACCGTCGAAGAGAGAACCAATAGGAAAATTATAATCTTAAAGAAAAACCTAAAATGGAAATCTCATGCACCGTCGGAGAGAGAACCAATAGGAAAATTATAATCTTAAAGAAAAACCTAAAATGGAAATCTCATGCACCGTCGGAGAGAGAACCAATAAGAAAATATAATCTCAAAGAAAAACCTAAAATGGAAATCTCATGCACCGTCGGAGAGAGAACCAATAGGAAAATTATAATCTCAAAGAAGAACCTAAAATGGAAATCTCATGCACCGTCGGAGAGAGAACCAATAGGAAATTTATAATCTTAAAGAAAAACCTAAAATGGAAATCTCATGCACCATCGGAGAGAGAACCAATAGGAAAATAACTTCTACTGAGTCTTCATCAGAAAAATCTGTTGGGAGTCGATTTAGCTGGACTAGAGAAGGCCTTGGACTGGATAAGAAATCTTTTGAGTCGATTAACTGAACCGGTCTAGGTCTTGAAATGTGGTTGAAAATTTAACTGCCCCTTTCCTGAAAGGTAAAGGTCAGTCATATGCAATGCATGATATGGATCAAGCAATGATGTTCTCAACATAAATGAGATTTGTATGATATGATGCGTCTATGCATGCTATAATGATGTATGTAATGTTTTATGTATGTTTTTGTCTAGGAAGTTAAATCCTTGACGGGTGCCGGGAAGTTATATCCTGGGCTGATGTTGAAGAATAGATTTTGCTTCCGCTGGGGATGATAACTGCAAGAATACCGGTAGGAGAAGATGGCTCCGTTGCGGAATAAACTTGGCAAATGGAAGATTCTGCGGGGAGAAAAGATACTCTAGCGACCATGCTGGGGAGCAATACTCTGTGGGGAGAAAGATATCTTTGCTGAAATGTTGATAATAGCTTGCTGGGGATACCCTTGTTGTTGGAAGTGTTGATGGACTTCGCTGGGGTAAGAAGACTTCGTCGAGGACGTTCTCTCCGTGGCTTTTGGCTGAGGATAACCCAGTTATATCCTGTTAAGGAAATAACTCTTTAAACCAAGCCGGACGACGCGTTCGTGCTCTGTGAGGGGATAAGCTTCCAGCATCTACTGGGGGTAAGCTTATTGCTTGGGGGTATGAATTCCAAATTTCCTGGGGAATTGGATTGGACTGGACTCTTGGGGAAGTTTTGATATGCTGGGGAAGTGATTCCTTTGAATGTCTGGTATACCGCCGGGGAACAATCTTTAGACCAAGACTGCCGGGGATGCTTGTTAAGAATATATGGATTGCTGCTGGGGAATGTTGAGATTTGCGGGAGGATACCCAACTTCCTTGAGTTTGATTGTATAGCTTTGCTTGGAGGAGAATGCACTGACTGCTGACTCACTCTCTGGGGAATTAATATGTACTGGTCATGTTCTTTAGCTGATCCTACCTTGGTACCTTGGAGGATAGAACAATTAGACTGCTCAGACAACTCTTTATTGCCCCTGTTTCTAGTGTCACCTGCAATTAATTCCTTTGTTTCGTATGCAAATATTTATGAGTTAGCAAACTATTGTCAATGCATATATCACAAATTGAACCTTGGACGTTCTTCGCAAAACAAAACAGAAAAATAAAAACAATTGGCACGTTTAACTGAAAAGTATATTTGTATTGATTTTGAATGGCCTGTGAATAGGCGCTTTGTGTACAAGAGGCTGGCGTTCTAGTAAGAGGAACGCCGCTGAACAAGAGAGTTTATACAAATTTTTTACAAAAGAAAATAAAACAGCTGTGTGAAATATGAATGATCCACTGGGTTTCAATTCTGCTATTGCCTTTATAACTCCAAGCGTCTCATCACTTGATGACCTTGGTTGAAGGTGAAGCTGACTGATCGATGCCGTCTGAACTTGATGTAGATACCGGATTCTGGATGCAAAGTGATCAATGAGACATAGTATTACGCTTTATCCCTAATTTTTGCCTGGACCGCCCTTTCGGGTTTTCGGTCCACCGGGATACCCATTTTTGCCCAAGCCGCCTTTTCAGGTTTTCGACTTGCCGGGTGTACAGATTTTTTTTCATTTTCATCCCTTCATTTTGCCCGAACCCTTTTGGTTCGACGGGAAGCCCTAATTTTTGCCTAGACATGTCAGCCTAGCGGGTCTTTTTTTTTTTATGCGTAGTATTTTTTTACTATGTCTGCATTGGCGGGGTGAAGAAGGTCGTCACCATCCATGTTGGTTAGAATCATGGCTCCTCCGGAGAACACATGTTTAACCACAAATGGCCCTTCGTACGTAGGGGTCCATTTTCCCCTTGGATCACTCTGAGGAAGGATGATTCTCTTGATCACCAGATCCCCAACTTGATATTCCTGTGGTCTGACCTTTTTGTTAAATGCCCTGATCATCCGTTTCTGATACGTCTGACCGTGACAGATAGCAGCAAGTCTCTTTTCATCAATGAGGTTGAGCTGATCAAGTCGTGTCTGGATCCAATCATCTTCGTCCAGGTTTGCATCCTTCATTATCCGGAGAGAGGGTATTTGCACTTCGATCGGCAAGACTGCCTCCATGCCATAAACCAGAGAGAAAGGAGTTGCCCCGGTTGACGTCCTAGCTGAGGTACGATACCCATGTAGAGCGAACGGTAACATCTCGTGCCAATCTTTGTAAGTCACTGTCATCTTCTGCACGATCTTCTTGATGTTCTTATTTGCTGCTTCTACAGCCCCATTCATCTTCGGTCTGTAAGGAGAAGAATTGTGGTGCTGTATCTTGAACTGTTCGCAGAGCTCAGCAATCATCTTATTGTTCAGATTGGTACCGTTGTCTGTAATAATTCGCTCAGGGACGCCGTACCGACAGATCAGGTTGTGCCGAATGAACCGTGCCACAACAGTCTTGGTTACCGTAGCATAGGATGCTGCCTGAACCCACTTCGTGAAATAATCAATTGCTACTAGGATGAAGCGGTGACCATTAGATGCTGTAGGTTTAATCTCGCCGATCATGTCTATGCCCCACATTGCAAACGGCCAAGGCGCAGTTAGAACATTCAGGGGAACCGGAGGAACATGCACCTTGTCTGCATAAATCTGGCACTTGTGGCATGTCCTGGAATGTTGGTAGCAGTCAGCTTCCATTGTGGACCAGTAGTACCCTGCCCGAAGGATCTTCTTAGCCATAGTGTGTCCACTGGAATGTGTACCAAAGGTCCCTTCATATAGCTCTTCCATGATTCTTTCCGCTTCAGTCTTATCCACACAACGCAGTAAAGTTGAATCATGGTTTCTCTTGTACAAGATGCCGTTGCTAAGGAAGAACTTGGCTGCGAACCTTCTCAGGAATTTCTTATCGTTGACAGATGCACCTTCAGGGTATTCCTGAGCTTCCAGATATCTCTTTACTTCATGGTACCAAGGCTTCTCAGTTACCAATTCAGTTTCAAGATCACAACAGTATGCCGGTTCGTCCAGTTTCCAGATGATGATCCGGGGAGCCTCATTATCCCATTTAACTTTGAACATAGAAGACATTGTAGCTAACGCGTCCGCTAACTGATTCTCTTCTCTTGGAAAGTGTTCAAAGGTTATCTCTATGAAGTGGGGGATCAGGGTCAATACACATTCTCTGTAAGGAATCAAATTTGGATGTTTCGTATCCCACTCTCCTTTGATCTGATTGATCACAAGAGCGGAATCTCCGAAGACACTTAGAAACTTGATTCTTAAGTCGATCGCAGCTTGAAGACCCATGATACACGCCTCATACTCTGCCATGTTGTTGGTACAATTGAAACACAGTCGGGCAGTGAGCGGAGTATGAGTACCTTGTGGAGATATGATAATGGCGCCGATACCGTGACCCAAAGCATTGAAGGCTCCGTCAAAGTGCATAGACCATCGGGATCCTGGTTCAGGTCCTTCATCCGGTCCAGGTACTTCACAGTCAGTTACTATCATAATGCTTTCGTCTGGGAACTCGAAGTTCATTGACTGATAGTCATCTACGGCCTGATGTGCCAAATGGTCTGCCAATACACTTCCCTTGATGGCTTTCTGGGTTGTGTACTGAATGTCGTATTCCGTCAAGATCATTTGCCATCTTGCAATTCTCCCGGACAGAGCAGGCTTTTCGAATATGTACTTTATAGGATCCATCTTTGAGATCAACAAGGTAGTGTGAGTCAGCATATACTGTCTCAGCTGGCGAGCAACCCATACCAAAGCCCATACAAGGTAAACTTTTTGCTAAGGTAATAAATGGCATGCTCTTTTCGGCCAGACTCGTCATGCTGCCCCAGCACACACCCCATTGAGTTGTCAAGCACGGTTAGATATAGTATCAGAGGTCTCCCTTCAACCGGTGGCATAAGGATGGGTGGTTCTTGGAGATACTCTTTGATTTTGTCAAAAGCAGCCTGACATTCATCATTCCAACGTACTACCTGATCTTTCTTCAGCAGCTTGAAGATTGGCTCACAGGTAGCAGTCAGATGTGAGATGAACCGAGCAATGTAATTCAGGCGTCCTAAAAAGCCTCTGACCTCCTTCTCTGTCCTGGGAACTGGCATCTCTTGAATAGCTTTGACCTTAGCAGGGTCCACTTGAATACCTTTATCACTGACCACGAAGCCCAGCAACTTCCCAGATCTTACCCCGAAGGTGCACTTGTTCGGGTTCAATCTCAGCTTGTATAGTTTTAACCGGTCAAACAACTTCTGCAGATGATCTAGGTGCTCTTCCTCCGTCTGGGACCTTGCGATCATATCGTCCACATATACTTCTATCTCATGATGGATCATGTCATGAAATAAAGCAACCATGGCGCGTTGGTAGGTTGCCCCAGCATTCTTTAATCCAAATGGCATGACCTTGTAACAGAAGGTCCCCCACTGAGTAACAAATGTAGTCTTCTCCATGTCTTCAGGTGCCATCTTGATCTGATTGTAACCTGAAAAGCCATCCATGAAAGAGAATACCTTGTGCTGAGCTGTATTATCAACAAGGACATCAATGTGAGGTAGAGGGAAGTCATCCTTGGGGCTGGCCCTGTTCAGATCCCTGTAATCGACACACATTCTGACCTTACCGTCCTTTTTAGGTACCGGCACCACATTAGCAACCCACTGAGGGTAAGAAGTCACTGCAAGGAACCCCGCATCAAACTGTTTCATGACCTCGGCTTTAATCTTCTCAGACATCTCTGGACGCATCCGACGGACCTTTTGCTTAACTGGAGGGCAGTCTTCCCTAGTTGGCAAGTGATGGACCACAATATCGGTATCCAACCCGGGCATGCCTTTGTAGGACCAGGCAAAGATCTCCATATAATCATGTAACATCTTGGTTAACCGTTGCTTCACGCTGAGCTCTAGGTTGGCACCAATCTTTACCTCTTTCCTGTCGGCCTCTGTACCCAAGTTTATTGTTTCCACTGGCTCTTCGTGTGGTTGAATGGCCCTCTCTTCCTGAAGTAACAGTCTTGCAAGCTCGCCAGGCACTTCGCAATCATCTTCACCTTCGTCTTCGGCTAAGTTGATCGGATTTTCGAAGTCATAACTGGCAGTAGCAGAGTTGTTACCAGTAAGATCCAGAGTGGATTGAAACCTGTATGAGTGAGTGTGTGTGTAAATACATCTGTTTTGAAAATTATGTAATGGAAAAGAAAGACAGAAAAGGAGCACAAGATTTGTAATGCGAAAATACGTCCAAGATTTTCATTCATGATATATGAAATGACAATTTATATGCCCTCACAAATGAAACCACGGTGCCTCGGGTAAGACACCGGGCCAAAGAGTTTATTATTGTTTATTACAAAATAATGAAACAAAGAAATTTATTACTTAGTAACAAGAGAAACAGATAGGTTGTCCTTTGCACTCCAATTATTAAGTCCACTATCGGTTGCCGGGTAAATCCAGCTATCAAACTCAGCTTCGTCCACTTCGTCCTCGTCCCCAATAGCATTCACTCCATGAGCAGGGAGGGGAGCTGTCACTACATTAGGCTTCTCAGATGCCTCAAACTGTACCTCCTTGGCGTCAATAAGATCCTGCAGCTTGCTCCTTAGCGCCCAACAGTCATCAGTGGAATGCCCCGGGCTATCAGAATGGTAAGCACAACGAGCATTCGGGTTGTACTTGGGAGATGCAGTATTGGGGAACTTCGGAGCCTCCCTGACAGTCACTAAGTTAGTAGATAACAACTGTGGCAGGATCTGTGATAAAGTCATGCTTAAGCGGGTGAATTCTCTCCGGGGTCTTTCAACCTTCTGAGGATTGTTTGGCCGGGGAGCGGCAGCAGGCTTAGCAATCATTACTGCACTGACAGATTGGCGGCGCTCAGGTCTCTCTGATTTCCTGGAACCATATACGGCACTAGACTCCTTCTTGAAGGGTTTCTTCTCAGAACTAGATGATGCACCCTTCGGAATCTTTCCAGACTTCAGCCCAGCCTCAATTCTCTCTCCAGTCAGAATCAAATCAGTGAACCCTGCAGACGAATTCCCAATGAGATGGTTGAAAAATGGCCCAGATAGGGTCCCTAAGAACATGTCTACCAATTCCCGATCAGTCAATGGTGGCTGCACCCTGCCAGCCAAGTCTCTCCACTTCTGAGCGTACTCCTTAAAACCTTCGCTTGCACCTAACGACATACCCTGGAGTTGGGTACGTGTGGGGGCAAGGTCGGCATTATATTGATACTGCTTGTAGAAAGCAGTAGCCAACTCCTCCCAGTTACGAATCTTGGTCCCATCCAGCTGATAGAACCATTCGAGATGAGTCCCTGAAAGACTCTCCTGGAAGAAGTGGATCCATAGATTCTTATCCGCAGAGTACGGCTGAATTTTCCGAACATAGGACCTTAGATGCAGCTTGGGACAAGACGCCCCGTCATATTTGGAGAAGGATGGTGCTTTGAACTTGTGAGGGATAATCACACCAGTTGACAAACCCAGATCTCCGAAATCCAGCCCAGGTACATGTTGAACCTCCATAGCTTTCAACCTATCCTCCAGTTGCTTGTATCTGTCTTCTGCAGGTGGGTACTGCTCTTCATCAAAATCAGTCTCGTTGTCAGAGACTACCGGACTGGGAACCCTTGCTTCTGCCTGAGAAGGACTCTTGCCAACAGAAGAACCAGCCTCTTCATGCTGCAGCGTATTGCCAAACCTTCGGCCCGAGTTGAACAGAACAGTTCTTCTCTTCTTCTTCTTCTCCTTCTTCAGGAGCATAGCCTTCAGTTCTTCTTGGCCCTGGGCTAAACCCTTGATTAATTCCTGGAATTGTGCATTCTGCACCTGAAGAGCCTTGATTGATGTCTCAGTTGATGCAGAGTCGGGATTCATGATGCTGAAATAAACAGCGAAGAACTGTAAGCAACCTGAAAAGAGAAAAAACCTGCTATGCACATGATGAATGAGATGTGTTCATGCAATGCATTCAAGGGTTCGAAAATTCAACTTTGTTGTAGACAAAAAGGAACACACGTTATCATTAAAGAAATCATTGTTTAATACATCAAAGCCTCATGGGCAAAAGTACAAAAATCAAATCAATCCCAAAATATGCTGCGCATCCTCTTTGGAGCTATGTAAGTGTTGAGATTCCTCTCCTCATGCAACAAGCGGGTGAGCTCCAAGACCTTCTTTTCACTGGCATGTAGACTAGTCTCAAGAGAATTCCTTTCCTCCTTAAGCTGGATCCAGCTCTTCTGCATCTCTTCCCAGGATGTGGGCATATCAGGGTGCTGAATAGTGTAGGACACTTCCCCTTCCAGGACTGGTTCTTTGATTACTGGGAGCATATGGGGATAAGGCTTCACTAACTTCTGGGAGCGGGTGCGTACCCACTTGAGATAAGGCTCCAAAGGGATGGAGTTCCTGTGCCCCAGTGTCTTGCTGTCTATCCTACTTGGCATCCTCCAGGCTCTGATAAATCTCTGGCGAAGTCCTTGAGTATCGTTGTCGAAGTCAAAAACTATGTCAGGAACTAACATGTCATGAGGACCATCCCTCCGAGCATAACCAAACTGTCTCCAAGCCAGGCATGGGCTATAAGTAATACCTCCTCTGATTCCAAGTAAAGTAACATTAGGGTACTCCCCGCAACGATCAATGATAGTGACATCTTCTCTGGACCTAGGGCACCAATGTATATCTGCATGCGTAAGAGTCATCAACCGTTGTGACCATCTCAAACCCTGCTCATTCTTCAAGACTGATTGTGGAAGGTGCGAAATAAACCACCTTCCCAGGAGAGGAGTGCAACACATAAGGACACCTCTTTTTCTCATGGTTCGAGTGTAACATGAGTGAAGGATGTCCCCCAGCAACGTAGGTATAGGATTCCTGGACATAAAGATCTGAACAGCACTGATATCAATAAGCTGATCTGGATTAGGGAACAACACCAAACCATAGACAAGGAGGGCCACAACTTCTTCAAAAGCTTGCAAGTCAAGGGAGTTCCAACATTCATGGGCCTTTTCAAACAGAAACCTGGCTAAGAACCCTTTGATACCACTTCTGACTTCCCAATGTCCCTTGAGGTCAGATGCCTGTAGGTGCAAGGCTTTAGCAATCTCTTCAAGCTTAGGTTCCTTTTCTGTACCGTTGAAGGGTAGCTGATCAAGGATAGGGATCTTCAGGAGCCGGGAGAACTCCTCCAATGTAGGTACCAACTGATAATCCAAAAAGGTGAAACAATGATGCAGAGGGTCAAAGAACTGGAACAGGACCTTTATCATATCTTCCTCAATGTTGGTGTTGACCAAGCTGATGAGGCTTCCATGTCTTTCACTGAATGAAGAGTTCTCGGGAATCCTGGATATAAGCTCCTTAAGCTGAGGAGGGATCCTTACAAGACTGATTTGAATTGTCTTTCTACGAACGGTTTCCATGTCCTACAAAACAAGAACAAAGATGAAAATTCGAACCCCTGAAATGGTTAGTCCATGCATATGATGCTGGATGATGTTATGATGCTATGATTAAACACACCACAGATATGTACAAAGACAAACATGTAAGGCACACAAGGCACACAAGACAAGCCCTTAAGGTTTAAGGCCAGCATGGGGTCTGGGTAGTACCCTCTTGAAGTTGGTGGGTTCAACCTGTCCTAATCAAAGTAACCGGGTTCTAAGGTTCCCAATATCACGGGATTGCTTTCATTGTTCATCGTTTCGATTTAGCCACTGAACTGGCGACCGAAATATTCCAGGAAAGCAATCCTCAATTGAGTGTAGTATCGAGTATCAACCAACCTCGGACTGCACCAAAGTCAGTTATCTCACTACCCTAAAGAGGCCAAGATAGTTCAATTAAGGTTCCTAAGGTCTGTTGATGCTTCACGACACTACGCGGAGGCCCCGTACTCTCCTTGACTGAACTCAAGGGTTACCGGTACACACCAAAGTGCCACATCAACGTAGCAGACTGTTTCAACCATGTCGGTATACCCCGCACAGTTCCCTCACAGTCTTGTTTCTACTTTCTAAGAAAGGTATCCCCCAGATCCGGGTTAGGATCTATAGAACTCCCAAGCAACCCACAATTTAAAGCACACAAGGAAAACAATTGAAAACACAGTTATGAACTAACCCTAAGGTACACCTCACTTTATAGTTTATCCCCAGCAGAGTCGCCAGTTCTGTGATCGGTGGATCTGGAACTGACTGTTTAATGCTGGTTCGCGAAATGTCGCGGAAGCAAGAGTCGCCACCGTCTTTTATTTTCTCCAAATGGAAAGGACAAAAGCACAGAAAAATTCCTTAAAGAGATTGCTCTCGGTTCGGGAGGTAGATTATAGAAAGGGAAGGTGTTAGCACCCTTTCTATCCATGGTTATCCATGGGCTCTTAGATACTTGCTCATTTGTGTTTTCAAAAATGGTTTGTTTGCTTTTCAACTGTGGGTTTTAAAAAGTTTCTTTGAAAATTTCAGTTCGACTCTTGTATCGGTCCTCAAGAGTGTTTGAAAAATTGCTTTCGAAAGCTTTTTGAAAATGTGTTGGTGTGAAAAGTATTTTTGAATTTGTTTTGAAATTAGAGCAAGTATCTAGAGTCATCTACCTACCCTAAGGAATTCGTCTGTGTAAATGTCCTTTAAAGTAGTGCCATCCCACCATTGAGAGGTAGGTAGCACCACCGTTGGAGGTGTTCGGGTCAATTCGAGGTTCGGGACGTGGTGATCACCAGAGCAATGGGAAGACACCTTAGAAGCTACCCTCATGCCAGGTTCCCGGATCATGAGGACTTACTAAGACATCCTCTACTCGACGATCACCTTTCGAGGCAAGGCAACAGTGAGGCGTACCCTAGGGGTGATGTGTGCGATTCGTGTGTCGTTTTCATTTGCATTTATCTTGTCATGTTATTGGTGTTCTACGCTTGTTTTTATTTTATCCATACATTCTTTCATGCTTTTGATTAACAGTTAAAATATTTGCGGGAAAAGGTAAATTCTAAGCTATTACAAAAGGCGCGGGTCCACATCGCCAAAATTATCCAGGACCCGATTTGGCAGAAAAAATAAAGAAAGCAAAAAGAAAAGAATTAAAAGTGCGAGAGGCATTTACAAGGCTTCGGGAGAGGTACATAATTATTTAAATGACATAAAATAAACATGCGAAGAAATAAGAAATTACGAACGAGGGCGTTGGACCCTTTTGCAAAAATTAACTTAAACATGATGAAATTAATTAAAAGAAAGAAAGATTTTGTTTTTTGTTGTTTTTAATATTTTAGGATTTAATAAAAAAAGGAATTAATTAAAATTAAAATAAAATGCTAAACCTAATTCTAATTATTTTTAAGTTATTAAGAAAAATATTGAAGTTTTTAACCTAAATTAAACCTAATTTTCGTATACAAATTTAATTATGAAAATAAATAAAATAAATAATATTATTGTGAAAAATAAAAATTAAAAAGGAATAAAGCATTAATTAAACCTAGTTTTATATTTTTTAGATTTTTGTTATGAAAGGAATTAAAATTAAAACCCTAATTTAAACTAATTAATTTACATGCATTTATTTACAAGAAATATTAAAATAAAATATTTATTATATTTTTTATCTTTTCTGATTTTTATGCATTTTTTATATTTTGTGAAAATAATTAATTAAATCAAAACAATAAAGAAAATAAAATAATAATTGAAAATATAGAGAATTGCAAACCAAGGGGGTGGTGGTCCCCAAATAGGAGGTTAAATCCAAGCAATCCTGGCCCAATAAGCATGGCCTTGTTGGACTTTTGCTGGACACGTGCACGCGCGTTGACTTGAGCTCATCATGGTCTTCAATTCCTGGCCGTTAATCTGGTGCTCTGGGACACGTGGGCGTTGATTTTTGAGCGTATATGATGATCCTCAATGTAAGCGCTGCATAGGAATATTAATGGAAAAATGATATTGGAAAGCATGAAGACCTGGGGCTCGAACCCAGGTCATGGATGTTGCCAGCGTATGCCTTGCCACCGAACCACTTGTTGCGCTTTGTATATAACATAAATGAAGAATAATATAATAAGAAGCAATAGTTAGTGGTTCAAAAACGCGCGAAATTTAAAAGAACCAACCAACGTTTGCCAACACATCATCTTCCTCGCGTGTTTTATTTTTTCTGAAACAAGAACACTTTGGCCACGGTTTTGCAAATGTTCTCTTAGGCCGGTTTTGAGAAAATAGCGATTAGGCCTATAGTGTTCATAAATTGACCGCGATGGGTGGTTTGTGATCGTTCAGACCTGCTGAATCTAATGGCACAGGTCTTGAAGGCTAATTTTTCTCCAGTCAAAAACCCCCAATCTGAAGCTCTGTAAACCCTAAAATTCAAACATGGTGAAATCGTGTATACAGCATAAAAACACAATTAAATGCATTGGTTAGTTTCAGGACAAGATAATGAACATGAATCAATCATTAAAATGCTATGAGAATGTCTAGAAATTAAAATACGATCATGGATTTTTCTTGATACAGTTTTCGTTCATGTTACCAATTCCTCGTGTTTTGATGGTTGTCTTTGATTGGAATGTGTTCAGTGATCTCCAAGGAAGCTAATGGAACAAGAATTAGGTCTTGAATCGCCCTGGAAGGATGTTTTTAGAATTGACTTTGTGGAGAAAAATTTCAAGTTTGCTTTCTGTTATTTTGCGCAGCTTAGTCTCTATCCTGATTAGGGTTGTGTTCTAGCATATGTAGTGAGTCCATTAGGTCAAAAAATTTGCTCCAAATCTCTTGCAATCATAGTTTGGAAGATTTAATTTTTCACCATGATTTCCATATCTTTTTCCATGCAATTTTGTGTCAATTAGGATCCAATCAAACCAAATCTTCCCATATTTGAATGTGCACGAATTATTGAGTCTAAAACATGTGCAAAAAGATTTGTTAGATTAAATTAAGTACTTTTCATATATTTAAATGATTTAAATGAATTAATATAAATAAAAATGAAGAAATACTTCCCTTTGGGCCAAGTGGTCGTGCACATGTCATGGATGATGAATTATGGAAGAAAAATGGGCCCATTAGCAATTTTAGGTCATTTGAATCAATGTTGACTTTTCAAAATATCCAAACATTTCCCAACTTCCACAAGGCATAACTTGCTCAATGTTTAAGCTTTTCTCATGTTCTTGGACATTTTGGAAAGGTCTTTGAGTCCTCTAACCAATGCCTTTGGTCCCATGTCATTTTGATTTACCAATCTCAAGTTATGGCCTTTGACTTAAAGTCTCTTTTTGTTGACTTTTGAAAATGACCTATAATGTTGAAATTGATAACTTTTTGTGAGAGCATTTCTTGGACTTGAAGTATGAAGATGAGTTGTAGGAAATGTCTTTCTCTTCAAAATGAGCTTTGTATGGAATTTTTCTGATAATCCATGTGAAAGTTATGCCCTGGTCAATTTCAGTTGATTTTTTTTAGCTGTCCAAATAAGGAAACTTTTGCATCTTGATGATTTTTGAGCCAAATTTTGAGAATCATGATCAAGCATTGATCAAATGATGTTTGTGGCTTCAAAATGATATGTTGATCAAAAATTTGAACTTTTGACTGTCAAATGACCATTTTTCCCCTGCAGTTGACTGTAGTGCAATTAAGGTTTTGACTGTGCAATTTTGAGCTGAAAGTCTTGAAACTTGATATGAGGATGCTTGACCATATTTGTAGGCATATGAGACTTGATTGGGTCCTTGAAAACTTCCTTTTCTTGATCAGACTCAAAACCCTAATCTTGACTGTATAGGAGATCTTTGACTGTGCAACCCTTGGGGAATTTTGCAGCTTGACTTGGCAATTCTTGAAGAATATGGGAGGGCAAATTTTGGGGTACAACAATATGCAACCACTAACCATTTCAAGGGTTTGGATCTTCATCTTTGTTCTTGTTTTGTAGATCATGGAATCTCTTCGCAGGAAAATAATTCAAGTCAACCTTGTGAGGATCCCTCCTCAACTCAAGGAGCTTACTTCCAGGATTCCAGAGAATTCTCTCTTCAGTGAAAGACATGGTAGACTCCTCAACTTAGTCAACACCAGCATTGAAGAAGACATGGTGAAAGTTCTCTTCCAGTTCTTTGACCCCCTACACCACTGTTTCACATTCCCTGATTACCAATTGGTGCCTACTTTGGAGGAATTTTCTCAACTCCTGAGAATTCCTATTCTTCATCAACTACCCTACAACGGTACGGAAAAAGAACCAAAGCCTGAAGATGTTGCTCAAGCACTACACTTGCAACCATCTGACATCAAAGGACATTGGGGAACCAGAAGTGGTGTCAAGGGATTCTTGGCAAAGTTTTTGTTTGAGAAGGCACAATAATGCTGGAATTCTCTTGATCTACAAGCCTTTGAAGAGATTGTGGCACTCCTTATCTATGGGTTGGTCTTGTTCCCAAACCCTGACCAACTTATAGATATGAATGCTGTCAAGATTTTCATGTCTGAGAATCCCATACCTACATTGCTTGGGGACATCCTACACTCATTTTACACACGAACAATGAGAAAAAGAGGTGTTCTCATGTGTTGTACTCCTCTCCTTGCAAGGTGGTTTATTTCTCACCTTCCACAAGCAGTTTTGAAGAATGAGCAAGGTTTAAGGTGGTCACAACGGTTGATGACCCTCACACATTCTGATGTACATTGGTGTTCTCGGTCCAGAGAAAATGTCATCATCATTGATCATTGTGGAGAATTCCCTAATGTCCCATTACTTGGCATTAAGGGAGGCATTACCTACAACCCCTGTCTAGCTTTGAGACAATTTGGATATGCTCGGAGGGATGGCCCTCATGACATGCTGATTCCTGACCTAGTTTTTGACTTCGACAACGATGCACAAGGACTTCGACAAAGGTTCATCAGAGCTTGGAGGATGCCTAACAAGGTGGATAGTAAGACACTAGGGCACAAGAATTCCATCCCCCTTGAGCCTTACCTCAAGTGGGTACGAACCCGCTCCCAGAATCTTATGATGCCATATCCTCACATTCTCCCCTTGATCAAAGAGCCTGTTAGGGAAGGAGAGGTTCTATACACCATCCTACATCCTGACATGCCAACATCATGGGAGGAAATGCAAAAGAGTTGGATCCAACTCAAAGAAGAACGAGATACTTTTGAAGCCAACTTCTATGCTAGTGAGAAGAAGGTTTTAGAGCTCACCCGCCGACTTCACGAGGAGGAAACTCTCAACACCTACATCGCACCAAAGAGGATGTGCAATGTCTTTTTACATTAAGAATTTGTAATATTTTGCCCATGGGGCACTTATTTACTAACAATTTCTTTTAATATGACGTGCGTTCCTTTTTGTTTGCGACAAATTTGAATTTTTGAACCCTTGAATGCATTACATGAATAACATACCATTCATCATATGCATAAACAGGTCTTCAAGCCGGGTTTCCTTATGTTTCTGCTGTTTATTTCAGCAAGATGGATTTGTAGCAAACAGTGAAGGATCTACAGGCACAAAATTCTAGGGGTGTTCAAAACCAAACCGACCCAATTGAAAACCGCAAAACCGAACCGAACCAAACCGAAACCGCAAAAAACCGCATTTGGTTCGGATGTGTTTGGATCATTTTCTCGTGGAACCGCATGGTTCGGTTCGGTTTGCGGTATGTATTTTACAAACCGAACCAAACCAAACAAAACCGCATTATGTTATAAAATCTTACTAACCAATATATATTTCTATAATTCTTTAGAGAAATCAACATGTATTATGTGTATATTTTATCATACTTTGTATTATATTCATTTTAATTTACAAATCATAAAAAATAAAATATTATTCATTTATAAATACTATTTTCACAAAATATATTTTATCATATTCTTTGTATAATATTTATTTAAGAATGCAATCTTGTTGATATCATTATTTAGATTTAGATAAAATTATAATACGCAATTTTATGTATCAAATTATAAATTTATTTTGACAATTATAAATTTTTTATAGTAATGTATGAATAATTAAATATAAAATTATATTTTCTTATATATTTGTATGTATGACATAATAATTATTTTTGTAAAAAACCGAAACAACCGAACCAATCCAAACCGCATTAGTTTGGTTTGGTTTGGTTCGGATTTATTTTTAAAAGCCAACTGAACCAAACCGAACCGCATGTTTTTTTCTCTTGCGGTTCGGATGATTTTTTGCTTCAAAACCGCCCAAACCGCACCGCGAACACCCCTACAAAATTCACAGTTTCAGCAACTCCTCATGACCTTGGCAAAGGGTCAAGAGGATCTCAAAGTTCTGCTAGAAAAGAATAAAGATAAGAAAAAGAAAAAGAGACAGGGGGTAGCCACTTTCGGAAGAAGGTTTGAGGGCGATGCTAGAAGGACTCTTGAGTTCCCTTCAACGTCTGACGAAGGGATTGGCAAGGGGAAAGGAGTTACTGTACCTTCTGAGTCTGAGGTAGAAGAGGAGGAAGAGGAAGAAGACGAAGACTATTCAGAACAACGGTATCCACCAGCGGATGACAAGTATAAGAACCTTGAAGACAGATTGGCAGCTATGGAGTTACAGAGGGTGCCTGGATTGGATTTTGAGGAACTGGGGTTGGTAGCTGGGATTGTAATCCCTCCCAAGTTCAAGGTTCCAACATTTTCCAAGTACGACGGTCTGTCTTGCCCTAAGATGCACTTGAGGTCGTATGTTAGAAATATCCAACCTCATTCATCTGATAAAGACCTCTGGGTACACTTTTTCCAAGACAACTTGTCTGGCACTCAGTTAGATTGGTTTTATCAGCTCGAGAGATCAGAGGTTCACAATTTGGAAGACTTGGCAGCTTCTTTCTATCGTTAGTATCAGTACAATGCTGATTTGGTGCCCACTCGTACTCAATTACAAAGTATGGGGATGGCTTCAAATGAAGGGTTTAAGGAGTACGCCCAGAAGTGGCGCGACCTGGCTGGAAGGGTGCAGCCACCGCTATCAGATAGGGAATTAGTTGACATGTTTCTGGGGACCCTGTCTGGCCCCTTCTTCAACCATCTAATCGGGAGCTCTTCTGCGGGATTTACTGAACTGATTTTGACCGGCGAAAGGGTGGAGGCCGGTATTAAAAGTGGAAAGATTCAAAAGGATGCCTCCGCATCCACAGCTGTTAAAAAACCTTTTCCAGCCAAGAAAGAAGCATCTGCCGTGTATTCTCAGAATGGATTGGGAAGAACTGAGCGCCAACCGACTGTAGGGGCCGTGATGATTCAAAATTCGTCAAATGATCAACCTCGTAACAATCAGTCGAAACCTAATCAACAACAGGTAGAACGGCCACAACGGCAGTTCACCCGCATGAACATGACACCCGCTCAGGTTCTTCCCCATTTGTTGAAGCTGAATCTGACTAGCTTGAAGGAGGCGCCAAAAAACCCTAACACTTCCTCTCCATACTATCACTCCAACGCCAAGTGTGCTTACCATTCCGACAGTGCTGGGCACGATACCAATAATTGCTGGGCACTTAAGAACAAAATTCAGGACTTAATTGATGCCAAAGAAGTTGAATTTGATGCTCCTGAGAAGCCCAATGTTATATCTGCTCCGATGCCCAAGCACGACCACAATGTGCATGCCATTTTGGAAAACCTCCATGTTACTGATGTTGCCAATCTGTTGACTCCATTGCTTGTGATTAAAGAAAATTTGTTGAGGGCCGGGATCTTTCCTGGTTGTGGTAAAGACTGTAATTTTTGTTTGAACATTCAAGGTGATTGTCCAATGTTGAAGTCAGGTGTCCAACGCCTGATGGATACTCAAGAGATACTTTTCCAGAAAACCCCTGTTAACACTTTCAATCTGATTACTCCTGATACTTGTAATACTTCAACCAATGATATTGCTATCATAACCATTTCCGACAATCCTCCCAAGGCTTGCAAAAGGCCTGTCAGGATTACACCCAACTCTGAATGTGTACCTTTAAAGATCACCATGCCGGGGCCTGTCCCGTACCAATCAAGCAAAATGATACCGTGGAACTATGGGGGAGAAATCTTCTACCACGGCATCAAACAAATCGAAACAGTCCAAGAGATTTCTGAAGAAGACCCTGATATAGGGAACATCGCGGGTACAAGTAAGATAACTCGCAGTGGCCGGATCTTTTCTCCGGAGATTTCTCCCCCCCGAGCGGTTTTCGGACCCTTAAAAGCTTCTGGACCTGTTGGACCCTCTGTGCAAGGCCCAGTGATTGAAGAAGTGGATACTCCTGAAGAAAGACCATCTGCTGATAATACCAACAAAGGTAAGGGGATACTGGAAATGCCTGTCAGGACGAAGGCTCATGTTGTGGTTATCCCTGAAACCACTCAGAAAGAAATGGGTGAAATCCTGAAAATAATCAGAAAAAGTGACTACGACGTTGTAGAACAACCGGGGTAGACCCCTTCTAAAATTTCAATGTTAGCTCTCCTGCTCTGTTCAGAGGCCCATGCTAAGGCCCTGATTAAATTCTTGAAGACGACACATGTACCCCAAGAGACTTCGGCTGACCAATTTCATGATTGTGTGTCCAGTCTTACTGCTGACAATGGCCTTGGCTTTTCCGATGCTGACTTAACTCCCAAAGGAAGGAAGCACAATGATGTGTTACATGTTTCAGTTGAATGCCGAGGAACCACTCTCGCCCATGTCTTGTTTGATACTGGTTCTTCCCTGAATGTGCTTCCAAAGAAGGCCTTAGACCGTTTGGATTGCGAAGGTTTGACCCTCAAACCTAGTAACATCGTCGTTAGGGCTTTCGATGGTTCCAAAAGAATGGTTCATGGAGAGGTTGATATTCCCATCAAGGTAGGCACCGAAGTGTTCAACTCCAACTTCTACGTAATGGACATCCGTCCGTCATACTCGTTTTTGCTAGGAAGACCGTGGATCCATTATGCCGGGGCAGTTACCTCCTCTTTGCATCAGATGCTGAAATATCCTGTTAAGGGTAAAATCATAATTGTGCACGGCGAGGAAGAGTATATAATCAGTCATCTCAATTCCTTTCGATATGTGGAGTTAGATGGCGTGTTCATCGAAACGCCTTTTCAACATTTTGAGGAAGTTTCTCCCGAGGTAGCAGTTGCGAAGACAATGGTTGAGGCGCATATCGTTCCAAAGCATGCATCTAGGATGGCATCTCTCAAGGACGCGGAGGCTGTGATTAAGGAGGGGAAGAGCACAATATGGGGACAATTGCCTGACTTTCCCCATAAGACGGACAAGTTTGGTTTAGGGTTTACTGCTGCAGGACAGAAGGCAATGCGTCGCTCTAAGATTGGAAGATCACCCGTCAAGATTTCTCACCGTGGAATCAATGTTGTAGAAGATGAAGCTAAGGAGAGCCAATTTGAAGATTGGATTTTTGCGACTGTCGAAGGGGGTTTGAGCAATTGGGAAGCAAAGGATTTTTATGGTCTGTAATAACTAAAATAATCCGCACACTACTTTCACCTCATGCCTTGCCCGGGGCATGTAGGTCCATTTGTAAGGGCTTCATTTTCTTCATAATCATATGTCATGTTTTAATGAATCATTGGACTGTTTTTCATCTATAAACTGCTGTGTTCATTTTCTTTCCTTTTTGCATTTTTGTTTGTTTAAGTATGGCTATCCCTTACACACACCCACACTCACAAATGCAGGTACCCATCCACTCCAGATTCCATGGGTGACTATTCTGCTTTAACTTTCGATAACTCTGAAGATTTGGTCAATCAGGCTGAGTACGAAGTCGACGAAGATTGTGAAGTGCCAGGAGAACTAGCCAGACTTCTACAACAAGAAGAGAGGGCCATTCTGCCTCATGAAGAGTTGCTAGAAACCATCAACTTGGGGACAGAGGAAGACAGGAAGGAAGTAAAAGTGGGTGCTAACCTGGAACCGAGTGTCAAGGAACGCTTAATACAGTTGTTGAACGAATATGTTGAAATCTTTGCCTGGTCTTATGAAGACATGCCAGGGTTAGACACAGATATCGTGGTTCACTGTCTCCCTACCAGAGAAGATTGTCCACCGATCAAGCAAAAGGTTTGCCGAATGAGGCCTGACATGTCTGAGAAGATTAAGGCTGAAGTAATGAAGCAATTCAACGCCGGATTTCTGGCTGTTACCTCCTATCCATAATGGGTTGCTAACATCGTGCCCGTGCCTAAGAAGGACGGCAAAGTCAGAATGTGCGTGGACTATCGGGATTTGAACAGGGCTAGCCCTAAAGACGATTTTCCATTGCCGCATATCGACATCTTGGTTGACAACACAGCTCATCATAAGGTATTCTCCTTCATGGATGGATTCTCGGGATACAACCAGATCAAAATGGCCCCCGAGGACATGGAGAAAACTACCTTTGTCATGCAGTGGGGTACCTTCTGCTACAAGGTGATGCCGTTCGGACTGAAGAACGCAGGGGCAACTTATCAACGCGCCATGGTAGATTTGTTTCACGATATGATACATCATGAGATCGAAGTTTACGTAGACGACATGATAGCTCGATCGCAGACAGAAGAAGAACACCTTGATCATCTGCAAAAGCTGTTTGCCAGGTTGAAGGAGTATAAGCTCAGGCTGAACCCAAGCAAGTGCACTTTTGGAGTTAGGTCCGGTAAACTTTTGGGATTTATTGTCAGCAACAAAGGCATTAAGGTTGATCCAGCTAAAGTAAAAGCTATACAAGAAATGCCTGCCCCCCGTACTGAAAAGGAGGTTAGAGGATTCTTGGGACGCTTGAACTATATCGCAAGGTTCATCTCTCACTTAACATCTACCTGTGAGCCAATCTTCAAGCTATTGAAGAAAGATCAGGTAGTTGAATGGAACGATGATTGTTAATTTGCTTTTGATAAGATCAAGGAGTATTTGCTAGAACCTCCTATTCTGATGCCACACGTCGAAGGAAGGCCGTTAATCATGTATCTGACCGTTTTGGATAACTCAATGGGGTGTGTGCTGGGCCAACATGACGAGTCTGGTCGAAAAGAGAATGCCATTTATTACCTTAGCAAAAAGTTTACCAACTGTGAGACTCGCTTCTCACTGCTCGAGAAAACTTGCTGCGCTTTGGTATGGGCTGCTCGCCGGCTAAGGCAGTATATGTTGACTCATACCACTTTGTTGATTTCCAAAATGGATCTGATCAAGTATATCTTCGAGAAGCCTGCTTTATCTGGAAGAATCGCTAGATGGCAGATGATCCTGACTGAGTATGATATCCAGTATACTACCCAAAAAGCTATAAAAGGGAGTGTACTAGCTGACCATCTAGCTCATCAAGCCGTCGAAGATTATCAATCTATGAGGTTTGACTTCCCTGACGAGGACATCATGACTTTGGACAAAATTGAAGGTAACGGACCATATGACGGACCTGAACAAGGATCCTGATGGACCCTGTACTTTGATGGTGCTTCAAATGCACTTGGCAACGGTATTGGTGCAGTACTCATCTCTCCTGAAGGTTGCCATACACCCTTCACTGCCCGACTTTGTTTCAGCTGTACCAACAACATGGCCGAATACGAAGCTTGCATCTCTGGTCTCAAGGCTGCTATAGACCTGGGGATCAAATCTTTGGTCGTATTTGGGGACTCGGCTTTGGTTATCAGTTAAGTCAAAGGAGAATGGGACACTAAACATCCTAATCTTATCCCATACAAAGAACATGTCCTGATTTTGTTGCCTCATTTCAAGCAGATTACCTTCGAGCATTTCCCGCGAGAAGAGAATCAGCTAGCAGATGCTCTGGCTACAATGTCTTCCATGTTCAAACTCAACTGGGATAACGAGGCTCCCCAAATCACCATCGAGCGAATGGACGAACCTGCGCACTGTCATGAGATTAATACCGAAGAAGTAATGGAACAACCCTGGTTTCATGAAATCAAAAGGTATCTCCAGACTAGAGAATACCCCGAAGGAGCTTCCGTCAATGACAAAAAGTTCTTAAGGAGATTTGCTGCCAAGTTCTTCCTAAGCAATGGCATCCTTTATAAACGCAGCCATGATTGTGTTTTACTTTGTTGTGTGGACAAATCTGAAGCAGAGTTGATCATAACCGAGATACACAGTGGCACATTTGGCACCCATTTGAGCGAACATACGATGGCTAAGAAGATTCTAAGGGCAGGCTATTAGTGGTCTACCATGGAAGCTGATTGTCATAAACATTCCCGTACTTGCCACAAATGCCAAGTCTACACCGACAAGGTACATATTCCTCCTGTTCCTCTCAATATTTTGACAGCTCCTTGGCCATTCGCAATGTGGGGCATTGACATGATTGGAGAGATCAAGCCCACGACGTCCAATGGACATCGTTTCATCTTGGTCGCTATTGATTATTTTACCAAGTGGGTCGAAGCAACTTCCTTTGCCTCTGTTACAAAGAATGTGGTTGCCCGTTTCATCAAGCAGAACCTCATCTGCCGGTATGGTGTCCCCGACAGGATCATCACAGACAACGGTACAAATCTGAACAATACTATGATCACCGCTCTATGCGAACAGTTCAAGATTTATCATCACAATTCATCTCTCTATCGGCTAAAGATGAACGGTGTTGTTGAAGTTGCGGACAAAAATATCAAGAAGATCATTCAAAAAATGACAGTTACCTACAAAGACTGGCATGAGATGTTACCGTTTGCTCTGCATGGATATCGTACCACGACACGTACTTCAACAGGGACAACGCCATTTTCTTTGGTGTGTGGCATGGAGGCTGTCCTACCCATGTAAGTTCAGATTCCTTCCTTAAGGATTATGAAGGACGCTGGTTTAAATGAAGACGATTAGGTTCAGACCCGGCTTGATCAAATTAATTTGATCGACGAGAAGCGACTTGCTGCTGTTTGCCATGGTCAGACGTATCAAAAACGGATGATCAAGGCTTTCAACAAGAAAGTCAGGCGTCATGTATATCAAGTCGGAGATCTTGTAATCAAGCGGATCATCTTACCGCAAAGTGATCCCAGGGGAAAATGGAATCCTACTTATGAAGGACCATTTGTGATCAAGAGCATCTTTTCTGGTGGGGCAATGATTTTGACCACCATGGACAGCGATGATATGCCACACCCTGCGAACGCAGGCATAGTCAAAAGATACTAGGCATAAAAAAAACTCGACAAGTTGAAAACCCAAAAGGGCGACTTGGGCAAAAATAGGCATCCCGGTGAACCGAAAACCCGAAAGGGTGGTTCAGGCAAAAATTAGGGATAAAACAAAAAAAATCTGTACACCCGGCAAGTTGAAAACCCGAAAGGGCGACTTGGGCAAAAAGGGGTTTCCCGGTGGATCGAAAACCCGAAAGGGCGATTCAGGCAAAAGTTAGGGAATTAAAGCGTATGACTGTGTCTCGTCGGATCACTTTAAAGAACAATCTCTTCATCAACAAGCTCCGAACTTCTGATCAATCTAAGCATCGGAGGATGAAACAGTGAATGGACAAGATATTCAGAGTTGTTAAGGCTATAGCAGAATGGGAATCCCATGGAATTATTACACATAGCCATCTTTCTTTTGTATAAAATTTTCCAATTTTTACGACAACATTCTCTTACTAGGATGTCTGTCTCCTTTGAACAAAGATACTCACAAACGTTAATACAAATACACTCCAAAGTGCAGAAATTTGCTTGCCTTTCTTTTCTTTTTTACACTTATGTTTTATTTGAAAACGTCCAATGTTTTGTTAAATAGGCATATGCATTTGAATATAATCACTGCTTACAAATAAAACGAAATTGAAAAAAGATGATTACTGATAGGTTGAAGGTGTAGGAAGATATCTTTGTGCCATTCCAAAAATCCCTCACGATACATCATTCAGATCCTTGACAAAGCTAAAATTTGGAATATATTTCCCCAGCGGGGTTAAGCTTCAAGATCCTCAACAGAGCCGTTGCTTTCTAAAGCTTGATTCCCCAGCTAAGCTGAATTTCAAAATTCCCATCAGAGTCAAGTTTCAGGATCCCCAGTGGAGCCCAAAACCCTGAAAATCCTATCCTCGGCGGATCCAGAATAGTGAGCATTTCCCCACAAATTTATTTCCCAGCAGATTGAGGATTCTCAGTCTCATTTCTCCAGCAGAAGTCTCCCAGGTTTTAACTCCCCAGTAGAGATTTTTCAGAGTTTCCCTTATTCCCCAAGCAGTCAGCAAGGGTTTCTCATCTTCAAATCCTCAACATCGGTCAAGGATTTATTTTCCCCAAGCAGTCAGCAAGGGTTTCTCATCTTCAAATCCTCAACATCGGTCAAGGATTTATTTTCCCCGGTAGCAGTCAAAGAATTCATTATTTTCAGCTATCCGGATTTTATCTTCCTCAACAAGACGGCTACTCAACTTACATGCATAACCATTACATTCATATATCATAAACATTGATGAAATACAGTTTATTGCATCATACATATCATGCAACATAACTTTGAGTTTTAGCTAACATTTTATCCTTTTCAGGATAAGATTAAAAGGCTATCGTTAACAATTATTCAGATACAGTGTGGATACACCCCAGACACGGCGGTCATTCTACCACTCATTCAGACTTCAGCAATCCGATACAGACTAGATACGCTCCAGACACGGCGGCCATTCTATCTCTCATTCAGATTCAATTATCAACTTCAAGTTCAGATATGCTCCAGACACGGATGCCATTCTGACCCTTACACCAGCAGTTTGATTCCCTCAGTGCAGTCGCCACGGAAGTTATTCTGTCATTTATTCAGATCCCAGTTACATTATAGATACACTCCAGACACGGAAGTCATTCTACTACTCATACAGATCTCAACTTCAGATGCAGTCCAGATACGCTCCAGACGCGGTTGCCATTCTTTCACTCATTCAGAATTTATCCCCAGCATACAGTTGCTCCATACACAGATATTTCTTTGTTACCCGGATACAATACAGATACACTTCAGACACGGCAGTCATTCTAATATTCATTCAAAATTCAAACACAGTTACAGCTCAGATCCTCCCCATACGCGGACGCCATTCTTTTGCTCATACAAACTCAGTCTCCAGATACAGTTCAAGTGAATTCCAGACACGGATACCATTTTGATACTCATTCTTTTGACCTACAATATTGCAACTCAACAAAGATTTGTGGATGGCATCTTTAAGCCCATCTCCAGCAAGATTCTACCATCTCTAAATGGCATCTTTAAGCCTATTTCCTCAGCCATATTCGGACGAGTGCAAATTTACGGGCACTCTATGTCCAATCCTCTTTTACCTTCGAGTCGCGAAAGGCAAACTTGTCAATCTAACTCTTCAGGTTCAAGAAGATTGAACAGGGGAAACTGTTGTACCCCAAAATTTTCCCTCTCATTTCATCAACACTTTCTCATCACAAGACTCTTGGAATTCAGGATCAAGCTAGGGTTTACTCTACTCAAGACCCCTCCTTGCACTGTTGACCCAAATTAGGGTTTGAGTTTGCACATGGATATTTTGACCTACAATACCCAAATTGACTTTCATGCTTCATGTTGGGTTCACAAGTTTGTCCATACCAAGTTTCAAGCCTTGATTCAAATCTTTGCCCAGTCAATTGGACATTTGACCTAGAAATCAGCTGTATTCGGGAAAAAGTCAAATATGGCCAATTGACAGTCAAACCTCATGAAATTTGACCCACATCAACATTATGAACTCATATGAACCATTTGATCAAGTTTGGGTCACAATTCCACAAGAAATTTGATCAGATCACCAAAAGGGCAAAATGGTCATTTTTAGGGTTTTGACTGCACAAAGGCAATTTTTGATTGTCTGACCTAACCAATGCCAAAACAAGATCACATATGGACTCAAGGACTCAATGACATTGTCTTGACCCATTCAACAAGTTCAAAAGATCTCAAATGCATAGGATTGACAGATGAATTTTTCAGTCAACTGATCAAAATTTGACTATATACTGAAAAGTCAAACTTTGACTTTTTTGGTCAAAATCAAGTGCCAAGGGTCATTTTTCATCAAGACATGTCAAATTATGAAACTTGTTCATCAAGAAACCCAAAAATGCAAATTAGGATTTAAAATGGAAAATTTTCATAACTTAGAAATTTTCTAAGTTATGAAATTTTCTTATTTTTTTCTAACTTTGTCCCATTTTTTCACCAAGATGCAAATGGATTAAAACAAAACTTGAAACATGAAATTTTTAGTACATCACAAAGTATACAACTTTGTTTCACAAAGTTTTCTCAAAAGAAGCTTGTATCTCAAGTTATGATTTTTGGAACAAGGGTACCTAAAACTTTTAACTTAGAGAAAATTTGCCCTAATCTAGGCAGGATTTTGACCCATCTTCTTGGCCATTTTTCACATAGTTCCACTTGGAGTTTCAAGTTTAATTACAAAGATGGATTGTATTACATGTTCCAAGATTTCCAAATTGTCCAAGAACTCCTCAAACATCCTTGTGGTTAGAGAGAATCGAATGCTTGAAGTTGGCAAAAACTCACTTTTGTCCATGGCCAATACATGTTCATAACAACTTGCAATTCTGATCTAGCTAGCTTGGTTCAACATTACAGGCCTCAAAACCAATTTGTACTCCTTAATTTAATGCATATCCATTGTATTAAGGTTTTGTCTTGGTCATTAGGGCATTATACTTTAGTTTAAGCCTTAAAAGGAAAAAGCAACAATGCCATTTTGCCTAAACTTCACTTTATGTCAAAACCAAATCCTTGAGGCATGGGGCCAGATCTTTGAGGAAAAATCAAGTCCACTAATTCCAGTAACCAAGAACAAAAGTTGCAGCATGATAGGAGGGCTGGTACAACGCTATAACATCATTTCCATTCTCTTGCTTCAAGTAGAGGAAAAGTGGCAAAACATAAGCAACCTCTCATATCTGCGAACACAAGCTTACAAGAAATTTGTGAACAAGTTCCATACCTCCCAAAAAGCCTAAAACACGAACCTTTCATCACTCATACCTCCTCATACTCAGAATCACTGTTTTTTTGCAAAACAGGGCAGGTTTTGCATTTTGCAAGCCACAACAAAATTCCATCATGCGTTTTGTCCCAAGATAGTTCCAACACCTTCCAATCAACTCACCTGAACTATCCCAGGCCCCCATTGCAAGCTGTAACACCTCTAACACACTTTTCCATTTTCATTTCAAAGCTCTGTAGGTTGAGTTCTATAGCACGATTCAAGTTGTTTCAAAGCAAGCCAAGCATTGGGGAAGCTTCCTTGGACCTCAGGCAAGTTCAACAGAAGCTCAAACACCATTGAAGGTTGCTGCATTGACCAACTCGAAGTCAACTGAAACAGGTATTTCATGGACTTCTATCTCCCTATTTAGGAATGGTTAGGCTTAGGTTTGTGAATGAAAAATGTTGTACTCATAGCCCTGAAAGCCATACATATGCTTAGTTTTCATTTACATTAATCGTGCTGAGAGAATTTCACTCATGAACTTTCTGAAAAACTAGGTTAGAAATTAGGGCCAGAGAAATTCTCTCTGGTCTTTGAGATTTAATCCAAGTTTTTATATGGTTAGATTCGTTATTTGATGCTCTACAAGTTTCATGTTTTGAGTTTTGTCAAAAGATCAAAGAATCAGGAGATACAGGTTGGGGTAGCTAGCGCGCGTTTTTTCAAATTCTGTTGGACAGAGGAAGAAGATGAAGTAGTTGGGCTGGGCCTGGCTACTTCCTACTTTTGGCACCCCCCACTTTCAGTTTCACACCCCAAGGCCCATTTTCTTATATTTTGATATTTTTGCATTTTTATTTTCTTTTCTGACTTTAATATTTTATTTTCAAATATAAAAAATGATCCAAAAATATTTTTATAATTTTTTACATTTATTTGGTATTTATTTTTATTATTACTAACATTAAAACATTTTATATGTTTTTATATTATTTTGTTTAAATTTAAAAATAATGCAAATAATACTTTTATTTTTTATTTCTTAATTTTATTCACACTAAAATATTTTCTTGAATATATTTTATTTTTGTAAATATTTTATCTTGTTTTATACATATTTATTATATTTAATATATATATATATTTATATATATATATATATATATATATATATATATATATATATATATATATATATATATATATATATATATATATATATATATATATATATATATATATATATATATATATATATATATATATATATATATATATATATATATATATATATATATATATATATATATATATATATATATATTTTACTAAATAATTAGAACAAAAAATACAAAAAATATTACATTCTCCTTTTTATTATTATTTTGGACCAAAAATATCATTTTTATAATATACTTTTATTTTTTTGTATAAATTAGTATATTATTGCACATAATTAATAAATAATATTATTTATTATGAATTAGGGTTTTTAGCCCTGAATAGAAAATAATTAAAATTGACATTTTTATTTATATACACTTCACATTAAAAAAAAATACTTTTTACATACTAGAAACATTTTGGCATAATACATTTTATTTACATTTATTATTGTATTTATTTCAATTATTGTAGAGTTAAATATTGTATCTTATACATTCGATATGGTTGTAATAATTTAGAATTTATTTTCTTGTCAAAATATCCCCAATTCAAATTTGTACCCCCCTCCCTATATCATGTTGTAATAGTGTAGCTTTTAAATTCTCGCACATTTAAAAAAACTTTCAATTATGCCATGCTTAGACCTAGAGTTTGTATGTAAATAAAATCAACAATTAGTTTGACCTAATACAAGATAAATGCATGAAAATCAATACACCATTCACACTTGCACCCCTAGGGTTACAATCCACTTGTTGCCTTCAAAAATGGGCCATGGTTGCATGTCAAGTACTTTGGAAAAACAAAAACAAAACAAAAGATCATAGTCCCTCGATGACGCTATCTGAAGTTGCCTAAACAAAATGATCAAGTCCCTCAAGAAAATTGCCAAAGATACTTGACACTATTGCTATCATGGTCTATACGATGACCCGCGCCTGTCCCGTTAACATCCTAACACAAGTTTGTTCACCAAATGCAATGGTGAAACAACACTGTCAAAAGGGTTAAAAACATTAGGAAGGATCTTTTGAGTAAAATATGGTAGATAGCTCTTAGTTACTTGATCAAGCTTGCAAAAAAAAACATCCTTGCTACTTTTCAAAACACACTCCACAACACAATTTCAAAACCCTACTTTCAAACATTGAAAACCTTTCAAAAGACAAAAACACCTTTGTATACATTCAAACAAGAATCATTACAAAGGTTGCCACAACGATGGCCTCTTTTCAAAACATTTTCCAAAAGCACACACAAAGCACCATTTAAACAATTGAAAAGCACCATTTCAAACAATAGAAATGCAAAGCAAGTGATCTAAGCAAGTAACTAAGAGCCCATGGACAACCATGGATAGAAAGGGTGCTAATACCTTCCCTTTCTATAATTTACTCCCTGAACCCAAGAAAACATCTCAAAGGTCTTTCCTGTGCTTTTTGACCTTTCCTTAGGATAAAATAAAAAGTTGGTGGCGACTCTTGCTAAACCGAAACATTTGCGAACACAAACGCAAAATCCCAAGTCAGTTCTCCCACCGTATCACACCATCAGAGTTAGATCTTCAAACTCCCAATCCTCAGCATAGTAAAAACTTTGAACTACAGACTTTCAGCGGAGATGAAACCTTCTTCCCCACTCGAGTCAAATTTCCAACTATCAATCCCCAGCGGCAACCATTCAGTTTTCCCCAAATTCCCCAGCAAGTTGTCTTAAAAGTCTGAGAATCAACCAGATAACAGTTAACTTTTATCCCCAACCTAGGATAACTCCCCAGTAGAGTGACATACAACCCAAACCCCTGAAGTTTTTCCAAACAGGAATAAGCTTTTTCCCCTAGAGTCCTGAACTTACTCTCCAGCAGGAAGCCTTCTTCTCCACAGAGTTTTCACTCCCCAGCAGATTGAAGATTCTCATTCTTATTTCCCCAGTGAAGTCACCAAAGTTTTCATTACTCCTCAACAAAATGAAGATTCTCATTCTTAGTTCCCCGCAGAAACCATCAAAATTTTCCCTATTCCCCAGCCGAGTAAGGATTCCCATTATTTAACCCCCAGTAGAAGTCTTCAAAGTTCTCTAGATTTCCCAAGCAGATTTCTCAAGCAGTTTGACATTACTCTCACAACAGATTTTGTCAATACTCCAACTTCAAGACATGAAGGATTCTCACATCCCCGCAGAAGTTGTCAGGGATTTTCCATCCCCAGCAGTCACCAAGGATTTCTCATCCTCATAAATCAAAGACTTTGAATCTCCAGCAGCGGTCAAGGATTTATTTTCCCCGGCAGCAGTCAAGGGTTTTATTATCTCCAACCATCAAGGATTTATTTTCCTCAATAATACAGCAAATCAGCTTACATGCGCATACATTACATTCATATATCATAAACATTGATAAGGCACATTTATTGCATCATACATGTCATGCAACATAACTATGTGTTTCAGTTAACATTTTGCCCTTTTCAGGATAAGATCAACAACTGTCGTTAACAATGTTCAAAGATTTCAGATACAGTAAAGATACACTCCAGACACGAAAGTCATTCTATTACTCATTCAGAATTCAAAGTCAAGATACAGTACGGATACGCTCCAGACACGGATGCCATTCTTCCACTCATTCAAACTTCAACAATCATGATACAGTTCAGATATGCTCCAGACATAGATGTCATCCTGATACTTATTCAAATTTCAACTATCAGATACATATTAGATACGCTCTAGATACGGAAGTCATTATATTTCTCATTCAGATTCAACTATCAAGTTCAGATACACTCCATACACAAAAGTCATTATGTTACTTATTCAGATACCAGTCCAGATACGCTCTAGACACGGTTGCCATTCTGTCACCTATTCTGATTTTTCCCCAGCTCAGAGATGCTCCAGATACGGATGCTATTCTAGTGCTTATTCAGATTCAACATTCAGATACAGTTCGGATACGCTCCAGACACGGACGCCATTCCATTGCTCATTCAAATTCAGTCTCCAAATACAGTTCAGATACGTTCCGGACACGAATACCATTCTGATACTCATTCTTTTGACCTACAACTTACAACTCAACAAACATTCTTGTATGGCATCTACAAGCCCATCTCCAACAAGATTCTATCACCTCCCCAAATGGCATCTTTAAGCCCATTCCCTCAACTACATTTTGACGAGTGCAAATTTACGGGCACTCTAGTGTCCAATCATCTTTTACCTTCGAGTCACGAACGGTAAAACTCGCCAATCTAACTCTTCAGGTTCAAGAAGATTGAACAGGGTCAGCTGTTGTACCCCAAAATTTTCTCTCTCATTTTACCAAGATTTTCCCCCACACGACTCTTTGGACTCAAGATAGGATTAGGGTTTGCTCAGCTCAAGACCTCAAATTGCACTGATGACCTGAAATTAGGGTTTGAGTTTGCACAAGGATTTTTGGACCACCAATGCTTCATGTGACTTTTATACACCATCTTGGACTCCTAATATTTCTCATACCAAGTTTCAAGCCTTGAATCACATTTTTGCCCAGTCAATTAGATAATTGACCTAAAAATCAACTATATTGGGGAAAAAGTCAACCATGGCCAATTTACAGTCAAACCTCATAATTTTTTATCCACATCAACATTATAGGCTCATATAAACCATTTAATCAAGTTTGGACCACAACTCCTCAAGAAATTTGATCAGATCATCAAAAGGGCATAATGGTCAAAATTAGGGTTTTTGACTGAGAAAGGGCAATTTCTGATTTTTGACCTAGCCAATTACCAATTGGGTTCAAGCATGATTTCAAGGACTAAATAGAATCATCTTGACCTAATCACATAGTTCAAAAGATCTCAAATGCATAGGATTGACAGATGAATTTTGCAGTCAACTGATCAAAAATCAATTGTACACTGAAAAGTCAAAATTTTGACTTTTTGGTCAAAATCAAATGCCAAGGGTCATAATTCACCAAGATATGTCAAAATGTGAAACTTGATGACCAAGAAACCTAATTTTGAAAATTAGGGTTTTAATTTGAAATTTTTCATAACTTAGAATTTTTCTAAGTTATGGAAATTTCTTTTTTTCCCCCAACTTTCCACAACTTTTTCACCATGATGCAATTGGATTCAAACAAAACTTCCAACATGAAAGTTGTATTCCTCCACAAAATTTACAACTTTGAATCACAAAGTTTTCCCAAAAGATGCTTGGATCTCAAGTTATGATTTTGTGAATAAGGGTCCATAAACTTTTTAACTTAGTGAAAATTTGCCCTAGTTTAGGCAGATTTTTGACCTAACTTTATGGCAACTTTTCACCTAGTTCTAAGAGGAACCTCAAAATGAATTTCAAATATGGATTGTATAGCATGTTACAAGCTTTCCAAAATGTCCAAGAACTCTCCAAGATCAGTTATGGTTAGGGAGAATCAAAGGAATGAAAATGACAATTTATCACTTTTGTACAAGGCATTTTTACAATGTTACAAGTTGCAAATCAATTTCCAACATGATTGTACTTGGTCTTCAAGGTCCTAATCCCTTCTACACTCCATAATTAAATGCAAACACATTGGATAATGGCCTTGTTCTGATCTTTGGAGCATTGCACATTGAATTAATCCAAAAATGGCATAAAGTGCATAATACCATTTTCATAAAGCTTGCTTTTACAACTTTGCATTTCTTGAGCCATGGACCTAATCTCTTTTTGCAAACAAGATCCACAGTTATCAGGCAAAGTTTACCAACTATGTGCAGCTAGCAAGCAAGCCTGTACAGGCTTTGGCTTTGTCACTTCAAACTTTTCTTCAAAAGCAAGAAACTTGCAAAAGTCAAGGGAGCTCATCCATCTGATAAAGGCAAGGCTTTGTATCATTTGAAACAACCTCAGAACATTGTAACAAGCAAGAAACACAAATTCCTAACTCCTCAAACTCCCTAAAACACACAAAAAAACACCATTTTCTGCCCAAACAGGGAATCCTCTGCAAAATCAAAGCCATTTCCATTTTGCCCCGTGCGTTTTGCTTTGAACCACTTCAAACACATTACATACATCTCATCCAAGCTATACAGGCCCCTGTCTTGCAACTGTGAGCTCATTTTCACACTTCACCATTTTCATTTTGAAGGTTTGCAGGTTGACTTCTGCAAGGGGATTCAGGCATCTACAAGGCATTGGAAAAGGTTAAGGGAATTTCAAGCAAGCTCACACGACCTTCAGGCCTCACTCAAAGTTCCCACATTGCCATATTCATACTCAACTAAACAAGGTATTTGTCAAGTTTCTATCTCTCTATTTAGGCATCTTTAAGCTTAGGTTTGTGAAGCAAAAATGTAGTCCTCAACATGCTTAAGTTGTACATATGCGTAGATTCCATTTATATTAACTGAGCTAAGAGTATTTGATTGTTGAAGTTGCTAAAAAAACTAGGTCAGAAATTAGGGCCATTAAAATTCTCCTTGGTCTTTTAGAGTTAGGTCATGTTCTTTATATCATTGGAATCGTGAGTTCATGAGCTACATTTTTCATGTTATAAGTTTTTGATTTTATGCAAAGAATAGCAAGAACAAGATTTGAACACAGAAGCATGCGCGTGGTTGTCTAGAGGTCAGGGATGAAGCTGGTTGGGCCTGGCGCCTTGGGCCTGTTCCTTTTTGCACCCCCATGTTTCCTTTTTGCACCCCCTTGGCTCATTTCTTATATTTTGCATATTTTTTTATTTTTCTTTTGTGATTATTGACTTTATTTATTTTTTCTGAACATTGAAAAACCCAAAACATATTTTCTTCATTTTTTGCATTTTATTTTATTATTTTTATTATTTTGGCATAAAAATAGTTTATTAATAATAATATACTTTATTTTCTTAAATAAAACTTGTAAATAATATAAAAATATCATATATTTTTATTTTTATTATTCATACACTTAAAATATTATTTTCATGCATATTTTAATTTTTTAACATTTTGTATATATTTTTATTATTTCCTTGTACATAAATGAAATAAATAAATAATATAAAACATATTTTCTTTTAAAACAAAAATTAGGGTTTCCCTTTCAAAAAGAATCATTTTATTTTTTTTCTTATTTTTAAGACTTAAATAAACTTATATTTACATTAATAAAAATTAATACAAAAACATTTTTGCATACATACATTTAATTGCATATTTAAATACTTGTTTATTTATTTATTTTTACAATAAATTCAATTGAGTTGTAATAGTGAATTAGGGTTTTATTTTGTGCAAATATTCCCCATTCAAATTTGTATCCCCCTTCCCATAATATTATTGTAATAGTCTAGATTTACTTTGCGCATTTATCACATTATATACATGTTAGTAAATTAGGGTTTGTATGATAAGACAAAATCAAACAAATAGCATGACCTAAATACAAGACAAAATACATGAAAAATGACAACACCTTGCACACAAGCATCTCTAGGGTTTCACCCACTTGGTTGCCTTAAAACATGGCCATGGTATGCATGCTAGGTATCTTGGCAAAATCAAACAAAACAAAAGATCATAGTCCCTCGATGACGCTATCAAAAGGTTGCCTAAACAAAAATGATCTTGGTCCCTTAAGCATGCTAAGATACTTGGCACTATTTCTATCATGGTCATACGATGACCCACGCCCGTCCCATTTAACATCCAAAGATAGGTTTGTCTACTAAAACAATAGTAGGTCAACAACATCAAAGGAATAAAATGTGTAGGAAAGACTTTTGAGTAGGGTAGATAACTCCTAGTTACTTGATCTCTTTCAAACAATCCTTGCTATTTTCAAACAAACACACACACATTTCAAAACAATTTCCAAACAACTTTCAAAACATTTAAACATTTTTCAAAAGACAAACATCTTTGTATACATTCTTACGAGCGAGAATCATTACAAAGATTGCCAAAAGGATGGACTCTTTTCAAAATACATTCAAAACCACACAAAGCACCATTTCAAACAATTGGAAAAGCAAAGCCAGTGATCTAAACAAGTAACTAAGAGCCCATGGAAAACCATGGATGGAAAGGGTGCTAGTACCTTCCCTTTTAATAATCTACCCCCCGAACTCAAGAAAATATCTCAAAGGTCTTTCCTGTGCTTTTTGACCTTTCCTTTTGGATAAAATAAAAGTCGGTGATGACTCTTGCTAAATCGAAACATTTGCAAACACAAACGCAAAACCTCAAGTCAGTTCTCCCACCATATCACAACACCCTTTCCTTCTGTGGTTTCCCACGGGCTCTTAGGTACTTGCTCATTTTGAAAATTGTTTGTATGTTTGTGTGTTTTGAAAGTTTTTGTTTGCTTTATGATAACTCTTGTATCAGTCCTCAAGAGTGTGATAAAGCGTTTTTCAAAAGTAATTTGAAAAATGTTTTGAAAGTGTGGTGTAAAAATGAATTGTTTAGAGCAAGTACTTGACAACTATCTACCTACTCGAAAAAAGTTTGTTTTTTCCTCTTATCCTTTAGACAGTGCTATCCTACTATTAGTGAGTAGGTAGTGTTGTACCCCAAAATTTGCCCTCCCATATTCTTCAAGATTTGTCAAGATCAATCTTCAAATGGATCAAGGGATTGCCCAGTCAAACATCCTCCTAAGCCAGTCAAAATTAGGGTTTTGGTTCCTTCAAGGAATTTGGGATTTTCAATGGCTCAATCAAGTCCCATATGCCTATACACATTTCCAAGCATCTACATGCCAAGTTGCAAGACTCATAGCATCAAATTGCACAGTCAAAAGTCCTATTTGGTTCACAGTCAACTGCAGGGGTAAAATGGTCATTTTGCAGTCAAAAGTCATAATTTTTGGACAACAGCTTATTTTGAGCTCATAATCATCGTTTGATCAAGTCTTGATCATGATTCCACAAGCATGGCTCAAAAATCATCAAAGATGCAAAAGTTGCTATTTTTGGACAGTAGAAAAGTCAACTGTATCTTGACCAGGGCATAACTTTTTCATGGTTCATCATAAAAATCCCATCCAATGCTCATTTTGAAGGGGATGACATTTCCTACAACTCATCTTCACATTCCAAGTCCTAGAAATGCTCTCACAAAAAGTTCTCAATTTCTACATTATAGGTCAATTTCAAAAGTCAACAAAAATGCACTTTAAGTCAAAGACCATAACTTGTGATTGGTAAATCCAAATGACATGGGACCAAAGGCATTGGTTAGAGGGCTTCAAGACCTTTCCAAAATGTCCAAGAACATGTTCATATGATCAAAATTGAGCAAGATATGCATTGGAGAAGTTGGGAAATTTTTGTGAATTTGCAAAAGTCAACTTTGCTCAAAACACCTTGTTTTTGCTAATGGGCCTCAAATTGCTTCTTGAAACTTTATCCAAAGCTTATGCACGACCCATTGAGATTAAATTGAATTATTTTCTTATTTTTATTAATTAATTGGATTTTTAATTGATTTTAATTCATTTAATTAATTTAAAATGTAGGAAATTCAAAAATTTGATTTTTCAATCTTTTGGTGAAGCAAACAAGCTCAAGATATGCTGACAATTTCGTGTATCAATCAAAGAGACAAAAATCTCCAAGTTTGGCAAGGTTTTTCAATCAAAAAGATTGAAAAATATTTGATTGAAAATCAAATATACAAATCATAATTCCATGGATCTTTTGCCCAAAGATTTAACCTAATTCAGTCCTCTATATGTATGGAACCTAAACCTAATCATGCACACGTGAAAACTCTGCAAGAAAGCCATATGCAATATTGGAAAAAATCAAAGAAAACTCAAAACTGAATTCCATAATTTAACGTGATTCAAAGCTTGTTCTTGTTTCTGATACATTGCTAGCACTCCCAGGAACGTGTAGGGATCAAAACCACACGCTAACACTCAAGGAATCCTAAGAAACAGTCCCACGGTTTGTCAATCTTTTTCATAATCGCAATTCATTATTCATGCATCATTAACAAGATTTTTTGTGTGCTTTGCATTGCTAGAACCTCTCTGAAGCTAATGGTATAGGTGAATTGCATTATGGTGTCCAGAATCACAAATCACCATTGACGAATTCTAGGTTTTTCAAGCTTCAAAATTAGGGCTTTCCCCATCCAGTAAAATCAGAACCTCTCATGCCTATGGTTAAATTCGTGAGAATCAGACGAATCCAAATCACATATCGCGCCATATTTATATAGCATAGAATTCTAATCGCTATTATTCCTCAAGCTATTTTGGGGGGGTTAAAAACCCCCGCTATCTCTTTGCTTTTTTTACAGGTTCAGCGAAGGGGATGAAGACGTGGTGTATCCTGGTTGGTCCATTCAAAAGATAACGCGCGTTTTTTTGTTTCCATCATAAGGATTAGTTTTGATATATTATTTTTATTGATTATCATAATATCAACGCGTGCAGATTGGCTCAGTGGTTAGTGTGCTGTCTAGCAACCATTGGGACCTGGGTTCGATTCCCAGGTCCACCCAAATAATTATTCATATTTTTTCCAATATGATCATGTGCAGGCACTTAAAAGCATTCTACCATATCCCTCAAACAATCAGGCGTCAGGTGGTCACGTGTTCAAATCCAATGGCCATGAGCTGTTGACTATGGTGTTCCCAGTCAACCAATGTGCAGCCAATTCCCAAAGTCAAAGCAGGCTTGATTCTTAATGGGCCTAAAATTTCCAGCAAAAACCTCCTAATTGGGTCCATCAACCCCCCTGGTTTCTATTTCTTTTTTTTATTTTCCTTTTCCTTTTATTTTCTTTAATAACTATTATTATTATATAATTAATTAACAAATTAATATTTTTCACAATAAAATTCAGAAAATTAAAATGTGAATATTTTTATTTATATTATTTATTAATTTCACCTTAGTTTATTTTTGTAAATAAAATGTAAATTAATTAATCTAGTTTTAAATTAGGTTAACTTTAATCTTTTTCATAATAAATAAAATAAACTTAGACTTAGGGTTTTCTTGACTTTTAATTTCTTTTGTTTTATTTTCATTAAAAAACATAAAAAACACAAAAACATTTTTCTTTTAATTAATTAATTAGTAATTAGGCTTAATTTCATTAATTGCAAAAGGGGACAAAATTCTTTCTTTTCTCAAAAAAGGGTCAAAACCCTAAGGACGTCCCGATTTAATTTCTTTCGCGCTTTAATTCCTTTTGATCATATTGATGTAACTGTTTCCGAGTATGTAATAGTTAATTAGGATTTTATCACTTTCTTTTACTTTCTCGCACTTATTTTCCAAACGGGTTATGTTTTTGGCGATGTATAGACCCGCGCCTTGTAATAGCGTAGATTTACCTTTCCGCACTTTATTTTCCGCACTCTTAACTGTTAATATGCATGAAAGACTTGTATGAAAAATAAAATCAACCCGTAGCTCACAAATAACATGTACAAGATAATCTTAACTGAATTGAACACACGTGCACATGCCACTCTTAGGGTACGCCTCACTGGTTGCCTCGACGTGGTCGTCAAGTATAGGGTGTTTTAGAGGTCGCCCTCCTGTCTAAAGATCCAGTTGCCTCGAAACGGTTACCTCAGATAAAAAGGATCTAGGACATTAGGGTTACCACTAAGGCGTCCTACTATTGCTTTGGTGACCATATTGTCCCTTTAATCGAATTGACCCGAATAACTCCAACGACGATACTACCTACTTCTCAATAGTGGGATAGTACTGTCTAAAGGACTCTTACACAGCCTAATTCCTTAAAGTAGGTAGATTTCTCATGGGTACTTGCTCTTTCAAAAAACAAAAACATCTTTTTCACACCTACACTTTCAAAAAGTTTTCAAACAAATATTTCATACACTCTTGAGGACAGATACAAGAGTTACCTAGAAATTTTTCAAACGAAACTTTTTTCAAAACCCACGAACACTTGAAAAGCAAACACTTTTGAAAACATAAGAGCAAGTACCTAAGAGCCGGTGGATAACCACGGATAGAAAGGGTGCTAATACCTTCCCTTTCTATAATCTACCTCCCGAACCGAGAAACATCTCGAAAAGGAATTTTGCTGTGCTTTTGTCCTTTCCTTGTTGGAGAACATAAAAGACGGTGGCGACTCTTGCTTACCGCGACATTTCGCGAACCAGCATTTTAAAAATAGTCAGTTCTATTTCCACCAATCACAGAACTGGCGACTCTGCTGGGGATAACTAATAAGTGAGGTGTACCTTAGGATTATACCACTCTTGTTTTCAATTGCTTGATTTGTTTGCTTTAATATTGTGGGCCTGCCTTGGAGTTTCTTAGATCCTAACCCGGATTTGGGGAATACCCTTTAGGTAGCATAAGCTGTGAGGGACCTGTCTGGCGTAGACCGACACGGGTGAAGCAGTGGCTACATTGGTGTGACACCTTGGTGTGTACCGATATCCCTTGTGTTGCAACGAGGAGAATATGGGTCTTCTGAGGAGTCATTAAGCACCAACCGACCTTAGAACCCTAAATTGACCCAACTTGGCCATAGAACAGTAGCAGTATGCTACACTCATTGAGGCTAAACTCTCGCCATGGTTCTGGCTGCAAGAAAAGATTACAACACTGGAGTTATGACCGATTGAGGGTAGTCGATGATATTGAGATCCTCTAGAACCCGGTTACTATTTTCTAGGACAGGTCTTAACCAACAAAACTGAAAGAGGGTAGTACCTAAACTTCATGCTGGCCTAAACTCTAAGGGCTGTCTTGTGTGACTTGTGTGCCTTCAAACTTGACTACTTGCATATTCTTGTTATCTGACAACATGAGTTCCATGTAGGTTTTGTTTATAGTCCTTAATCTGGGCTTATAACAGGGTTTACTTACATCACTCCATGCATAGCATAACATCATACCATCATACCATTGCATACATCCTACCTAAGAACTAATCCATTTCAAGGATCTCAAGGGTTTGTGATGCAGGTCATGATGAACCAACATGTCTAGCAAGGGGCAAAGGGGATTTATTTTCCCCTAGCCAAGGTTGATAACTTGAGTCAGGGGCTATGACCCACTCGATATGGTGAGCTTTGACTCTTGAAGAAGGACTCTCAACAACATGAAGTTCCTTCAATCAAGCTACCAGATTCTAATAATTTTCGTGTTTACCCCGCGAGATCCTTGAAAACATTACATGCATACATACACATCATTGCATAACAGGTACCCTTGTCACAGGTCACTTACCTTCTTCGCTGTTTATTTCAGCAATCATCATGAATCCTGAACCATCCGTTGAACAAGCTATCAAGGCCCTCCAGGCCCAGAATGCCCAGTTCCAGGAGTTGGTCATGAGCCTAGCCCAGGGTCAACAGGATTTGAAAACTCTGATTCTGAAAGAGAGGAAGAAGAAGAAGAAGAGGACTGTTTTGTTTAACACTGGACGCAGATCTGGGAATGGACTACAAAATGAGGCTGAGCTGACTACTTCATCTGTGGGCAAAGACAATCCCCAAGAGAGAAGGGTTCCTAGTCCCGTGGTCTCCGACAATGAGACGGATTACAATGATGAACAGTACCCTCCTGCTGAGGATAAGTACAAACAGCTAGAAGACCGCCTCAGTGCTATGGAAATTCAAAAGGTACCCGGTCTGGACTTCGAAGATCTAGGTCTATCCACTGGGGTGGTGATCCCTCACAAATTCAAGGCACCTACTTTTGCAAAGTACGACGGGGCTTCCTGTCCTAAGCTGCATCTCAGATCATATGTAAGGAAGATCCAACCTTACACTGCTGACAAGAATCTATGGATCCATTTCTTCCAGGATAGTCTTTCAGGGACTCAACTCGAATGGTTCCATCAGCTAGATGGAGCCAGTATTCGTAACTGGGAGGACTTGGCTACTGCGTTCTACAAGCAATATCAGTATAATTCCGACCTCGCTCCTACGCGTACCCAACTCCAGGGTATGTCACTAGGGACGGGTGAAGGATTCAAGGAGTATGCTCAAAAGTGGAGAGACCTTGCTGGAAGGCTGCAACCACCTTTGACTAACCGTGAGCTCGTTGATATGTTCCTGGGAACCCTGTCTGGTCCGTTCTTCAACCATCTGATTGGGAATTCTTCTGCTGGGTTTACAGATCTTATCTTGACTGGGGAGAGAATAGAAGCTGGTATCAAGTCTGGGAAAATACAGAAGGGTGCCGCCTCGAGCTCTAAAAAGAAGCCCTTCAATAAAGAATATAGTGTTGTCTATGGTTCAAGTGGGCAGAATAAGTCCGAACACCGCCAAGCTGTCAACGTGGTAGTTATTTCAAAACCGTCCAGTGATCCTCAACATCGCAACCAACAAAGGGAAGAAAGACCTAAAAGGCAATTCACTCCCCTCAGCATGACCTTGTCCCAGATACTGCCACAGTTGCTGGAGACCAATCTGGTAGCTCTAAAGGACCCTCCTAAGAATCCCAACAAGACACCTTCAAGGTATAACCCCAACGCCCGCTGCGCTTATCACTCTGACAGCCTGGGGCATGCTACAAATGATTGTTGGACTTTGAGGAATAAGGTTCAGGACCTAATCGATGCAAAGGAGGTCCAGTTCGAAGTGTCCGAGGCTCCCAATGTGATCACTGCTCCCTTGCCAAAACATGGCTAGGTTGAGAGATTTTTGTTCATTTGAATTCTGATATTGTATTTTTCTTTGCATATTCAAACATTTATTCATGTCAAACTCTCTTATTTCATTAATGCATTACACGTGTCTGTTTTGAAGTAATTGTGTTTACTATATTCAAAATTGCTTTTTTGATATTCAACTCTCGATAAAAAATTCTAAACCTTTTGAGGGAGGATGACGAAAACGATACCACGATCTCTATAGTATGCTTTTGAACAGACCCTGCTGATCAGGTACATGCATTGTTTCAAATCCTAAACAGTGGAGTTATAAGGAAGATAATCCCTAGTCAACCCCTTTGAGCCAAAGAAGTTGGAGTTTTTCTTTTCACGCAAAAATTAAAACCCTTAATTATAACCTGGGGCAGGGTAGTTCTCTCAGTTGATCCAAGTGCACAATAAATGGCATCAAAGAAGTCCTTCCGAGGCAAAAATACAGTGATGGTTCCCTATAATCGTCAAGAGAGGCATTCATTATCTCTCAAAAATAAAAGCCCAATAAGTCAAAACCTATGAAGAAGACTTAAGAAAAACTAGGGCATCCCACTGACTGTAAATACAAAAAGAAACAGTTTAGGAAAAAGACATGGATAATAAAATCAAAAAGAGGTCCTAAAAACTCTCAAAAGAAATGACTGCCTATTCGAAATAAACTTTCGGTATGCGAACCATCACTGGTATATCAAAGCGAAGACTCAAACAAGGTCTAACACACGATCAGCTGAGTTTAGGTTTGAAGAACATCACGAAGAGCGGGCGGGTACAAATAAAATTTGAGCCTTTATCCTTTGTTTCTTAAACCGTGAACCAGGCCACGCTATAACCCTTAAAAGTCCTAGCTGAATCATGGGTTAGTTCGAAAGCATACTGTTACGAAAGGTATCCTGACTCCTTAAGGCTTTCGGTAAAATAACGAGTTGACATTGCATTTTACAAAATTTACTGGTTTTACTGGAAAAAAATGCATTTTCAAAAACTTCAAGACAGACATAAGCTTTGCATTTTTAAATAACATTGTTTGCATATGACTATTTTGTTCAACAGCAGAGAAATTCGCACGATGAATATCTTGTGAACAAAGATCTTCTCAAAGGTCATCTCAAGTGGAAGAAACACTTCCAACCAAGGGCATGGCATGATCATTGTCCATCATCAGGGGTAGTTAAGTAAAGATTCAGAGAATCTCTCAAAAGGCCAACCAGCTTGGGGCAAATCTCCATCTGGATCACTTAGGGCATTGGAGGATCAAACGAAGATCTTCTGGTGGTATGGTAACACTGCACTACTGACAGTGACAACTTCCTGTATCCTAAGAGCACAGACATAGTCGAAAAAATACTACGCATAATCAAATACCCGCTAGGTTGACACACCTAGGCAAAAATAAGGGCTTCCCGGCGAACCAAAAGGGTTCGGGCAAAAATCATGGATGAAATAATGAAAATTCTGTACACCCGGCAAGTCGAAAACCTGACAAGGAGGCTTGGGCAAAAATGGGTATCTCGGTGGATTGAAAACCCGAAAGGGCGGTGTTGTACCCCAAAATTTACCCTCCCATATTCTTCAAGATTTGTCAAGATCAATCTTCAAATGCTTCAAGATTCTTCAAGGGTTGCACAGTCAAAACATCCTCCTAAGCCAGTCAAATTAGGGTTTTGGTTCCTTCAGTGAATTTGAGGTTTTCAATGGTCCAATCAAGTCCCATAGGCCTACACATATCCTCAAGCATCTACATGGCAAGTTTCAAGACTCACAGGGTCAAGTTGCACAATCAAAACCTTCATTTGGTTCACAATCAACTGCAGGGGTAAAATGGTCATTTAGCAGTCAAAAGTCAGAATTTTTGGTCAACATATTATTTTGAAGCCACAATCATCATTTTATCAAGTCTTGATCATGATTCCACAAGAATGGCTCAGAAATTATCAAAGATGCAAAAGTTACTATTTTTGGACAGCTGATAAGTCAACTGTAAATTGACCAAGGCATAACTTTTCATGGTTCATCAGAAAAATCCCATCCAATGCTCATTTTGAAGGGGATGACATTTCCTACAACTCATCTTCATATTCCAAGTCTAAGAAATGCTCTCACAAAAGGTTATCAATTTCTACATTATAGGTCATTTTCAAAAGTCAACAAAAATGCACTTTAAGTCAAAGACCATAACTTGAGATTGGTAAATCAAAATGACATGGGACCAAAGGAATTGGTTAGAGGACTTCAAGACCTTTCCAAAATGTCCAAGAACATGTTCATATGATCAAAATTGAGCAAGATATGCATTGGAGAAGTTGGGAAATTTTTGGGAATTTGCAAAAGTCAACTTTGCCTAAAACACCTTGTTTTTGCTAATGGGCCCCAAATTCCTTCTTGAATCTTTACCCAAGGCCTATGCACGACCCATTGAGATTAAATTGAATTATTTTCTTATTTTTATTAATTATTTGGATTTTTAATTGATTATTAATTCATTTAATTCATTTAAATGTAGGAAAATATGAAAATATGGTTTTCAAATCTTTTTATGAAGCAAATAGGCTCAAGGCAAGCTGGCAAATTCTGGGCCAATCAAAGATGTCAAAAACTCCAAAATTGGAAAGGTTTCTCAATCAAAAAGATGCTAAAAGATTTGATTGAAAATCAAATATACAATCTTCAATACAATGGATTTCATGTGCAAGATTTACCCTAGTTTCATTCCACTATATGTACTGAAGCAAACCCTAAAGCCTTGAACGTGAAAAAGCTGCTACAGAGCCATAAACAAATTCCAAAAAATTCAAAGAAAAGCAAAAACTATTTTTCATATTTCAGATCAACTCAAAGCCTTAGAGTGATTCCAATACATTACTGGAGGTGTAAGGAACCTTTTGCAATCAAAACCAAGTGTTAACACCCAAAGAATCCCAAGAACAGTCGTACGGTTTGCCCACTCTTTTCCATAATCGAAACTCAAGTTTTATGCATCATTAACATGTTATGATTATTGCTTTGCATTGCTAACATCATTCTGAAGCTAATGGTACAGATTAATTGTATTATGGTGCCCTGAAACGTAAACCACCATTGTTGAATTCTAGGGTTTTCGAAGCTCTCAATTAGGGCTTTACAGTATAAGCAAAATTAGAACCTCCAACGCCCATGGTTGAAACCGTCTGAATGAGACGAAGACATTGCTACCCTCGCGCTCAATTTATATTACATGTAGACCTATTCGCTATTATTTGACATTCCATGTTGTGGGGGTTAAAAACCCCCGCTATTTGATATGTTTTATGCAGGTTTCATGAAGAAGACGAAGACGTGGTAATACACCATTGGCTGGTTCAAATGGAACGCGCGTTTTTTTTATTTTTCCAGCATAGTTGTTATGTTTTAAATATTATATTTATTACATATTATATTAACAAAGACAATGAAGTGGCTTGGTGGTTGATGACGTGCTTGGTAACTACTGGGACCTGGGTTCGATTCCCAGGTCCCCCAAACGCTTGTTAATTATTTTTCATAACATCTTCACATGCACCGCTTGTCCAGGATTCCACCATATACCCTCACAAATCAGCTTGCCAGGTGTTCATAATCAGCAAACCAAGGGCTATGAAGTGTGGACCAAGGTGTTCATGAGTCAACGCAGGCGTGGACAACCAGGAAGGTCAAAAAGGCTTTGTGCTATTGGGCCTGAAATTCTAAACAACACCTCCATTGGGTCCATCAAACCCCCCTGGTTTTACTATTCTTTTTATTTTCTTTTTTCCTTTAATTCTTTTTAATTATTATTATCATTTAATTAATTAACAAATTAATATTTTTTATAGTAAATTCAGAGAATAAAAAATGTAAATATTTTTATTAATTATTATTATTTTTATTTATTAACTTATTTTGTAAATAAATTCTAATGAATCAACTTAGTTTAATTTAGGTTTAATTTTAATCTTTTTGGCAATAAATAAAACAAACTTAGAATTAGGGTTTTCTTGACTTTTAATTTCTTTTATTTTATTTTCATTAAAGACTTAAAAAACACAAAAACATTTTCTTTTCTTTAATTAAATAATTAATTAGTGCTAAGTTTAATATTTAATTAATTACAAAGGACCAAACTTAAATTCTTTTCTCAAAAAAGGTCAAAAATCCTAGGACGTCCCGATTCAATTCTTTCGTGCGCATATTTATTTTTAATTTCTATTTTGATTATTGATGTATCTGTTTCCGAGGATGTAATAGTTAATTAGGATTTACCGCTTTCTTTTACTTTCTCGCATTTATTTTCCAAAACGGGTTATATTTTTGGCGATGTATAGACCCGCGCCTTGTAATAGCGTAGATTCATATTTTCGCACTTTATTTTCCGCACTCTTAACTGTTAATATGCATGAAAGATTTGTATGACAAATTAAAAACAACTCGTAGATCACCACGATACATGTACAAGATAAATATAAACTGAAACAACACACAAGCACATGCCACTCTTAGGGTACGCCTCACTGGTCGCCTCGAACGTGGTCGTCAAGTATAGGGTGTTTTAGAGGTCGCCCTCCTGTCTAAAGATCCTGTTGCCTCGAAACGGTTGCCTCGAATAAAAAAAGGGATCTAGGACATTAGGGTTACTTCTAAGGTGTCCTACTATTGCTTCGGTGACCACACTGTCCCTAATCATCGAATTGACCCGAATACCTCCAACGACGGTGCTACCTACCTCTCAATGGTGGGATAGCACTGTTTAAAGGACTCTTACACAGCCTAATTCCTTAGGGTAGGTAGATCTCATGGGTACTTGCTCTCTTAAAAACAAACAAAACAACTTTTCGCACTTACACTTTCAAAAAGTTTTCAAACAAATATTTCATACACTCTTGAGGACAAATACAAGAGTTACTTAGAAATTTTTCAAACGAAACTTTTTCAAAACCCACACACACTTGAAAAGCAAACAAATTTTGAAAACATAAGAGCAAGTACCTAAGAGCCCATGGATAACCATGGATAGAAAGGGTGCTAACACCTTCCCTTTCTATAAATCTACCTCCCGAACCGAGAGATATCTCAAAAAAGGAATTTTGCTGTGCTTTTGTCCTTTCCATGTTGGAGAACATAAAAGACGGTGGCGACTCTTGCTTACCGCGACATACGCGATCCAGCTTTAAACAATCAGTTCTATTTCCACCTATCACAGAACTGGCGACTCTGCTGGGGATAATTATATAAGTGAGGTGTACCTTAGGATTAGACCACTCTTATGTTTTCAATTGCTTGTCTTGATTGCTTTTATATTTGTGGGCTTGCATCGGAGTTTCATAGATCCTAACCCGGATCTGGGGAATACCCTTTTAGGTAGCATAAGCTGTGAGGGACCTGTCCGGCGTAGACCAACACAGGTGAAGCAGTGGCTACGTTGGTGTGACACCTTGGTCTGTACCGATATCCCTTGTGTTGCAACAAGGAGAATATGGGTCTTCTAAGGAGTCATTAAGCACCAACCGACCTTAGAACCCTAAATTGACCCAACTTGGCCATAGAACAGTAGCAGTAAGCTACACTCATTGAGGCTAAACTCTCGCGATGGTTCTGGCCGCAAGAAAAGATTGCGACGCTGGAGTTATGACCGATTGAGGGTAGTCAGTGATATTGAGATCCTCTAGAACCCGGTTACTATTTTCTAGGACAGGTCTTAACCAACTGAAACTGAAAGAGGGTAGTACCTGAACTTCATGTTGGCCTAAACTCTAAGGGTTGTCTTGTGTGACTTGTGTGCCTAATCATGTTTGCCTTTGTGAATACTTGTGGTGTGCTTTATCATAACATCATGCCATCATATCATTGCATGCATCCTGCATAAGGACTGGCCCATTTCAAAGACAAGAGGGTTTCATCTTTGCTCTGTTTTGTAGGACATTATGATGCCTGTGCGAAGGAATACCATCCGGCTCAATTTTGTTCACCCACCTGATTTGCTTAAAGAGTTGGTCGACAGAATTCCAAACACTACTTCCTTCATCCAGAGGCATGGTTCTCTTCTCGGTTTAGTCACTTCAAAGTGGGACCAACAACTGATGAGTATCCTGACCCAGTTTTATGATCCCCTGTACCATTGCTTCACCTTTCAAGACTTCCAGCTGGTCCCTACCCTGGAAGAATTCTCTGATTTGCTTGGTATCCCTATCTTGGATCATACTCCCTTCACTGGTTGGGAAAAGACTCTTAGACTTGAGGAGATTGTTGCATCCCTTCCTTTGACCAACAAAGAGGCAATGGATAACTGGGTGACTAGAAGCGGAATTAAGGGCTTTTTGGCCAAGTTTCTGATTGGTAAAGCTAATAGTTTCTGGAATGACTTAGACTTCAGGGCGTACGAAGACATTCTAGCTCTCTTAATCTATGGTCTGGTGTTATTTCCCAATCTTGATAACTTTATTAACGTCAATGCCATAAGGATCTTCATGTCTCGGAACCCTGTGCCCACTCTCTTGGGTGATATCCTGCAACAACTCTATGCTCGTACTGCTCGAAGACGGGGAACTCTGTGGTGTTGTGCTCCTTTGTTACTGAGGTGGTTTATTTCGCACCTCCCTAAGTTCGTGCTGAAGAACAAAGAAGGAAGAGGCTGGGCTCATAGGTTAATGTCTCTCACTGATAATGACATCATTTGGACTCTCAGAGGTTTGGATGAGGTAGCTGTTATTGATCGTTGCGGAGAATATCCTAATGTTCCATTGATCGGTACCCAGGGAGGAATCTCTTATAATCCATGTTTAGCTCTCCATCAATTTGGAAGAGCCAGAAGAGCAGGGCCTCATGAGATGTTGGTACCTCACATCAGTTTTGAGTTTCAGGTAGATAGTGACGAGCTACGTCGTAGATTCATCAAGGCTTGGGATGAAATTCACAAAGCTGACCCACATGAGTTGGGACCTAAGACTTCTCTACCTATGGAATCCTACTACAGATGGGTCCGCATCCGCGCTCAGAAGTTAGGTATGCCATACGAAGATGTCAGGCCTATCATTCTTGAATTTCCTGATAGAGACGGGGTCCCTCCAACTGTACTCCCTCCTCAGATACCTACTGATGTTGATACACTAAAGAGGTCTTGGGCACAACTACAGGAAGAACGGGATTCTTATCAGGAAAAGTTCAACGAACAAGAACAGAAAATCCAGAAGCTGACTAAGCAGTTGGAGAACGAGCGGACCCTGAATGACTATATCCGCACCGAGAAGAGGAGGCCATGGGAGCACTGATGGACTTTGGATGTTTCTTTACAGCTTTTATTTCCTTTTCAGTATTTTCATTTATGTAACGCCTAAGGGTAATTTCTTGAACAATTTAAAGTTTGAATCTAATAAAGTGTGTTTCCTTTTTGTTTACAAAGTTGAACCCCGATTGTCTTTGAAAACATAAATCATACGCATTCCATGCATCATATACATAGCAGGTACCTCTTTCTACAGGTTGCTTAATCTTCTTCGCTGTTTATTTCAGCAGTCATCATGAATCCTGAATCATCCAACAAACAGGCTATCAAGGCTCTCCAGGCCCAGAACGCCCAGTTTCAAGAGCTGGTCATGAGCTTAGCCCAGGGTCAACAGGAATTGAAGACTCTGCTGTTGAAGAAGAAGAAGAAGAGGACTATGTTGTTTAACACTGGACGGAGGTTTAGTAATACACTGCAAAATGAGGCTAATCAAGCTACTTCTTCCGTAGGGAAAGACAGTCCCCAAGGGGGAAAGGTTCCTAGTCCTGTGGTCTCCGACAACGAGACAGATTTCAATGATGAGCAGTACCCTCCTGCTGAAGACAGGTACAAGCAACTAGAGGATCGTATGAGTGCCATGGAGATTCAGCATGTGCCTGGGTTGGATTTTGGAGATCTGGGTTTATCTTCTGGGGTGGTGATCCCACACAAGTTCAAGGCACCTTCTTTTGTGAAGTATGACGGGGCTTCCTGTCCTAAGTTGCATCTCAGATCTTATTTGAGGAAGATCCAACCTTACACTGCAGACAAGAATCTATGGATCCATTTCTTCCAGGATAGCCTTTCAGGGGCTCAACTCGAATGGTTCTATCAGCTGGATGGAACCAGTATTCGTAACTGGGAGGACTTGGCTACTGCATTTTATAAGCAGTATCAGTATAATGCCGACCTCACTCCTACACGTACCCAACTAAAGGGTATGTCGCTAGGGACGGGTGAAGGTTTTAAGGAGTACGCACAAAAGTGGAGAGACCTGGCTGGCAGGGTGCAGCCACCGTTGACTGACCGTGAACTCGTGGACATGTTCTTGGGGACCCTGTCTGGTCCATTCTTTAACCACCTGATTGGTAATTCTTCTGCAGGGTTTACAGACCTCATTCTGACTGGTGAAAGGATAGAAGCTGGTATCAAGTCAGGGAAGATACAGAAAGGTGCTTCCTCGAGTTCTGAAAAGAAACCATTCAAAAAGGAATCTAGTGCTGTTTATGGTTCCAAGAAACAAAATAAACCGGAACGCCGCCAAGCTGTCAACGCGGTGGTAATTTCCAAGCCTGCCGCCGCTCCTCGGCAATATAACCAACCAAGGGGTGAGAGACCCATAAGAGAGTACACTCGTCTTAGTATGACCTTGTCTCAGATCTTGCCGCAACTGCTGTCAACCAATCTGGTAACTGTCAAGGAAGCTCCGAAGGTAGTGAACACAACCTCTCCAAAATACAACCCCAACGCCCGTTGCGCTTATCACTCTGATAGCCCAGGGCATTCTACTGATGATTGTTGGGCACTGTGATACGGTGGGAGAACTGACTAGAGGTTTTGTGTTCGTATTCGCAAATGTTTCGGTTGAGCAAGAGTCGCCACCGACTTTTTATTTTATCCTAAGGAAAGGTTAAAAAGCACAGCAAAAACCTTTTGAGATGTTTTCTTGGGTTCGGGGAGTAGATTATAGAAAGGGAAGGTATTAGCACCCTTTCTATCCATGGTTATCCATGGGCTCTTAGTTACTTGCTTAGATCACTTGCCTTTTGTTTTCAATTGTTTGAAATGGTGCTTGTGTGTGTGTGGGTTTGAAAATCTTTTGAAAAGAAGCCAATGTGGTGGCAACCTTTGTAATGATCCATGTGGGGATGTATACAAAGGTGTATATCTTTTGAAAAGGTTTTCATTTGTTTTTGAAAGTTGTTTTGAAAGTGTAGTGATGTGTGGTTTAGAAAATAGGCAAGTGTTTTGTTTTGCAAGTTTGATTCAAGTAACTAAGAGGTTATCTACTCCTAAATTTCTCAAAGATTATTGCTATGTTTCAACCCCTTTTGACAAGTTTGTTCCACCATTGTATTTGGTGGACAATCTCATGTTAGGATGTGAAAGGGACGGGCGCGGGTCATCATTTAGACCATAATTGCAATGGTGCCAAGTATCTTTGGGCATTTTCTTTAAGGGACTTGATCATTTGTTTTTGTTTGTTTTGAAAAATGTTATCGAGGGACTATGATCATTCAATTTGTTTGTTTTGCCCAAAGAGACCTAACATGCAATATGGCCCATTTTGAAAGGCAACAAAGTGGAATACCCTAGGGGTGCAAGTGTGATTTGTGTGTCCATTTTCATGCTTGTTTGTCTTGAAATTAGGTCATAACTATTTTTTTGTCGTTTTTCGCATACAAACCCTAATTCTAACATGGCATAATTAGAAAGCAATAAAGTGCGAAAATAAACTTACTAAGCTATTACAAAACCAAATATGGGGAGGGGGGTACAAATGTTCAAATGGGGATTTTGACAAGGAATTTAAACCTAAAACTATTACATCAATATTGAATTTATACAATTTAATCAATGTACAATAATTAAATAAAAATGGAATAAAATATGCAAGATGCAAAAATGTTTTGTATATGTATGAAAAAAAGTATTATTTATGTAAAAATAAAAGATAACAAAAAGATATTATTTTTGGAGTTCTTTCATATTTAGGGCAAAACCCTAATTCTATTAAATAAAATGTATTATTATTTAATTTAATACAAGTATTAATTTATTATGTATAAAAATAAAAATAAAATGAAGTATATTATAAAAAGTATTTTTTTACATCAAATATTAATAAAATGAAAAATATAAGTATTTTTGTATTCTAACCTAAATATATTAATAAATATATATATATATATATATATATATATATATATATATATATATATATATATATATATATATATATATATATATATATATATATATATATATATATATATATATATATATATATATATATATATATATATATATATATATATATATATATATATATATATATATATATATATATATATATATATATATATATATATATATATATATATATATATATATATATATATATATATATATATATATATATATATATATATATATATATATATATATATGTGTGTGTGTGTGTGTATTAAGTTCTAAATATGTATTATATATATAAATAATAATAATTTTTAATATGTATAAAAAAAGTATTTTTATGTAAAATATTTTCAGAGGGTATAATAAAAATAAAAAATGAAAATAAAAGTATTTTTACCTATTTCTCAATATTTTAATGAAATGTATATATTTATTTATCTAAGTATTAATCAAAAGAAAATCATATAAATACCTAATAAATTAAAAATGGTGAGAAAAAATATTTTTATATTTTTTATGTCATGAGAAAAAATAAACAAAGTCAATCAAAAAAGAAAAAGGTCAAAAAGTCAAAGAAATAAGCAAATGGGCCTTGGGGGTGTAAAAGCAATTAGCATGGTGTGAATAAGAAAAATACATAGGCCCAGCCCAAAAGACCACTGTCTTCAACCTCCAGCCTTCTGTTTGAACAAAACGCGCGCCACTTTCCTCCATTGCTAAGTCCTGATTCTTGGCTTTTTAACAAAAACTCATAACATAAAAAATGTTCAGCATGAAGAGACGATTCTAACCATATGCATAACTTGATCTAACTCTCTAAGATGAGGGAGAATTTCTCCTCCCCCAAATCCTAACCTAGTTTTTCTGCCATTTTCAAACTCCAAATTCTCACAACTCAAGTAAAAGAAATGAAAAGTAAAAACATGTACATGTTCAGTGGCATGAGTAGAACCTTGTTTCTTCACAAACTTAAAGCTAATGATGCCTAATAAGAGAGATACGAATTCAAAAACTTACCTGTTCAGTTGAAGTTCTATCTGGAGATGTAGGAACTTTCAGTGCAAGGGGATGATTGGAGAAGCTTCCTTGAGGTCCAGGGATGCTATTCCAATGTTTACTTTATCTTGAAACCTTCCGAATCGAGCTAGAGAACTTCACCTGCAAGTCAGAAATGTGAAAATGGTGGAAGTGGTTAGAGTGATTACAGGTCATGCTTTTGCTTTTGGTTAGCTTGCATAGATGGTATGGAAGGTGTGTGAACTGGTTTTGGCAAAAATGCTTGAGAGAAATAGAAGTTGGCACTCAAACTGCAGAGGCAACTCTGTTTTTGCAGTTTGATGGTGTTTTTTGGTTCGATGATGTTTGGGAGGTAAATGGCTCGTGCAATGGCTTGGTTATGATGTGTGTAATGTGTTTGATAACTTTTTCTAAGTGTTTGTAAGCTGGTTTCTGAGTTGGTCCAAGTTATGCCATATTTCTTGAACTTTAAGCAACAAAATGCAAGTTGGTGTTTTATGTCAGTAGGGGACCTCTAATCCAGCTACAAAGCTTCTCTTGATCAGAGTAATTTGTTCATAATCTTGTGCCAAAGAGATTTGGTTTGTACTTGCTTGATTTACCAATTGGACATAAAGTGAACTTTTGCAAAAATGGATAGTTTACTTTATCTAAAAATGGATCAAACTTGTGTACAATACTTGAACTCATAGAATAACACTTTGACACAATGAACAAGCATTAAATTATTGAGTGTAACTTGGTTTAAGGACCTGTAATCAAGGGCATGCTGGTTTTGGGAAGTTTGCATAACTTATGAACATGAAAAATGGCCAATTCAAAAGTGAGTTTTTGCTATATTGTGAAATTCGATTCTCCCTAACCATGAGGTTGTTTGAGAAGTTCTTGGACATTTTGGACAGCTTAGAATGTTTACTACAATCCATCTTTGAAATGCAATTTGAAATTCCAAGTGGAAGTGCATGGAAAATGGCCTTGAAGTGGGGTAGAAAAACTTGTCAAAATAGGTCAAAAATTCACTAAGTTAAGAATGGTTTAGTGCCCTTATTCAAAAATTTGTAACTTGAGATACAAGCTTCAAATGAGAAAAATTTGTGAATCAAAGTTGTAGATTATGCAACAAGCTACAACTTTCATGTTTTGACTTTTGTTTGAATCCAAATTAATCATGGTGAAAAAGTGGGGCAAAGTTGGGAAAAAATTAGGGTTTTCCATAACTTAGAAAAATTCTAAGTTATGAAAAATTCCATTTCAAACCCTAATTTGCATTTTGTGATTTCTTGGTGAACAAGTTTCATGATTTGGCAAGTTTTGATGAAAAATGAATCTTGACTCTTGATTTTGACCAAAAAGTCAAAGTTTGACTTTTCAGTATACAGTCAAAATTGATCAATTGACTGGGAAATTCAACTGTCAATCTTGTGTACTTGGGATCTTTTGAACTTGTTGAGTATGTTAAGACAATTCCATGGGGTCCTTAAGCCCATATGTGAGCTTGGTTTTCCATTGGCTAGATGAAACAGTCAGTCAAAAATTGCCCTTGTGCAGTCAAAACCCTAAAAATGACCATTTTGCCCTTTTGGTGATCTGATCAAATTTCTTGTGGAATTGTGATCCAAACTTGATCAAATGGTCCATGTGAGTTCATAATGTTGATGTGGGTCAATTTGCATGAGATTTGACTGTCAATTGGCCACAGTTGACTTTTTCCCCAATACAGTTGATTTCTAGGTCATCTGTCCAATTGACTGGGCAAAACTTGGAATCAAGACTTGAAACTTGGTATGGATAAACTTGGGAGTCCAATATGAAGCATGAAAGTCATCTTATGCATTTTAGGTCAAAACATCTTTGTTCAAACACAAACCCTAATTTAAGTCCACAGTGCAAGGAGAGGTCTTGAGCAGAGGAAACCCTAACTGGATCTTGATCTTCAAGGTTTTTGTGATGAGAAAATGTTGAGGAAATGGGAGGGCAAATTTTGGGGTACAACAGTTGCCCCTGTTCAATCTTCTTGGACCTGAAGAGTTAGATTGGCAAGTTTGCCTTTCGTGACTCGAGGGTAGAAGGAGATTGGACACTAGAGTGCCCGGAAATTTGCACTCGCATGTTGAAGTATCAGTAAATGTGATGTCGGGAATGGGCTTATAGATGCCATTTGGAGAGATGGTGGATAGGGAGATGGGCTTATAGATTCCATCTGGAGATGTGACAGAACCTTGTCGGGAATGGGCTTATAGATGCCATTTGGAAGTGTTGATCGCACAAGAGATTCCTTAGCGAGAACTTGTGTATTTGAGAAAGACAGATGTTTTCCTGGCTTGTTACAGGTGTTTGATCTTCAATCTCCTCATGCAGATATGCCCTGGCTAGATACAGGTGTCAAATCTACAATTGGTCGCTCACAGATGTGCCCTGGCTGGATACAGGAATCGGGTCTGGAAATGTGGTCAACAGATATGCCCTGGCTGGATACAGGAGTCGAGTCTGAAAATGTGGTCAACAGATATGCCCTGGCTGGATACAGGAGTCGAATCTAAAAATGTGGTCAACAGATATGCCATGGCTGGATACAGGAGTCGAATCCGGAATTGTGATAGTTGTTAGATATGCCCTGGCCGGATACAGGAATCGAATCTTCAAACTCTTCAGACGTGCCCTGGCTAGATACAGGAATCGAGTCTGGAAATGTGGTCAACAGATATGCCCTGGCTGGATACAGGAGTCGAGTCTGAAAATGTGGTCAACAGATATGCCCTGGCTGGATACAGGAGTCGAATCCAGAATTGTGATAGTTGTTAGATATGCCCTGGCCGGATACAGGAATCGAATCTTCAAACTCTTCAGACGTTCCCTGGCTAGATACAGGAATCGAGTCTGGAAACTGATCACTCTCAGATGTGCCCTGGCTAGATATAGGTATCGAATCTGGAATTGTGACAGTTGAGGGTAGTTGTCTTTGGGATTGTCTTTTTCCCTGAAAAGGCAAAGACATAAGTTATATGCAGTGTCATGATGTATGATATGCATGATGTCATGATGTTCAACATGAGATAGTGTTGTATGCACTTTATCATGTATGTAAGCAAGATGTATGAACATGTGAAATGTTTATGAATGTATTTTCGTCTTAGGAAAATAAATCCTTGACGACCGGCCGGGGAATTGCTCTGTGGAAGAGGTATTTTGCCGAAGTTTTGCTGAGAGGCCTGCTGAGGACTTCAATGATGGACTCCGCTGGGGATAATGATGATAAACTCCGCTGGGGATAACCAAAGATATACTCCGCCGGGGATTGAAGGAACTTTGCCGAGGGCGATCTTCTGTGGCAATTAGCTGAGGATAACCCAGTTATAAGTCCTTGTGAGGAAATAACTCTAAATAAAACTCGGGAGAGACGTCCGTACCCTGCAGGGAACAAGCTTCCAGAATCTACTGGGGGTGAGCTTTAAGACCTGCCGGGGAATGTTGTGCCCTTTTCAGGATTGACGGGGAGTCAACTCTGCTTGGGGAAAGTACAGCTGAATCTTCTTTTACTCTGCGGGGAGTTGAGATGATTTGGTCACATTCTTCGGTCGAATCTACCTGGGTACCTTGGCGGACAAAGCAACCAGACTGCATCAGACAACTTCATATTGCCCCTGTTTCTGATGTCACCTGTAATTAATCTTTCGTTTCATGTGCAAATATTTATGAATCAGCAATTTTAATGTCAAATGCATATATCAAAAATGAACATTGGACGTTCTTCGCAAAACAAAACAGAAATAGGAAAAAAATAATGGCAATTTGTATAGACAAGTGAATTTGTATTGATTTGAATTTTGCCTGTGAATAGGCGTTTTTGTACAAGAGGCTGACATCCTAGTAAGAGAATGCCGCCGGATACCATAGAATTTACAATTTTGAAAAGGAAACAAAACAGCTATGTGAACAATCCCACTGGGTTCCAACTCTGCTATCGCCTTTATGTCTCTGAGCGTCTCATCGCTTTGCTGCTTAGTTGAAGATGAAGCTGATTGGTCGATGCCAAAGTCTGAGCCAGATAGTTGATGCCGAATTCCGGATGCGAAGTGATCCAATGAGACATAGTGTTACGCTTTATCCCTAACTTTTACCTGGACCGCCCTTTCGGGTTTTCAGTCCACCGGGATACCCATTTTTGCCCAAGCCGCCTTTTCAGGTTTTCGACTTGCCGGGTGTACAGATTTTTTCATTTCATCCCTTATTTTTTCCCGAACCCTTTTGGTTCACCGGGAAGCCCTTATTTTTGCCTAGGTATGTCAACCTAGCGGGTCTTTTATTTATGCGTAGTATTTTTTTACTATGTCTGCATTGCCGGGGTGTGGAAGGTCGTCACCATCCATGGTGGTTAGGATCATGGCTCCTCCTGAGAACACATGTTTAACCACAAATGGCCCTTCGTACGTAGGGGTCCATTTGCCCCGGGGATCACTTTGAGGAAGGATGATGCGTTTGATTACCAGGTCCCCAACTTGATACTCTTGTGGTTTGACCCTCTTGTTAAATGCCCTGATCATCCGTTTTTGATACGTTTGACCATGACAGATAGCAGTGAGCCTCTTTTCGTCAATCAGATTTAATTGATCAAGTCGAGTCTGGATCCAATCATCTTCACTCAAGTCTGCATCCTTCATTATCCGGAGAGAGGGTATCTGAACTTCAATTGGCAAGACTGCCTCCATGCCATAAACCAAAGAGAAAGGAGTTGCCCCGGTTGACGTCTTTGCTGAGGTACGGTACCCATGAAGAGCGAATGGTAACATCTCGTGCCAATCTTTATAGGTCACTGTCATCTTCTGCACAATTTTCTTGATATTTTTATTAGCTGCCTCTACAGCCCCATTCATCTTCGGCCGGTAGGGAGAAGAATTGTGGTGCTGTATCTTGAATTGTTCACAGAGTTCAGTGATCATCTTGTTATTGAGATTGGTACCATTGTCCGTAATGATTCTTTCCGGGACACCGTACCGACAGATCAGATTATGCCGGATGAAACGTGCAACGACGCTCTTGGTTACTGTGGCGCAGGAAGCTGCCTCAACCCACTTCGTGAAGTAATCGATCGCCACCAAGATGAAGCGATGCCCGTTGGTTGCCGTTGGTCGGATCTCACCGATCATATCGATGCCCCACATTGCGAAAGGCCAAGGTGCCGTCAGGACGTTCAAAGGAACCGGAGGGATATGCACCTTGTCAGCATAGATTTGGCATTTATGACAAGTTCGAGAGTGTTGGTAACAATCGGCTTCCATTGTGGACCAGAAATATCCTGCCCGAAGGATTTTCTTAGCCATGGTGTGCCCACTGGAATGCGTTCCGAATGTACCTTCATGCAGTTCCATCATGATTTTCTCTGCTTCAGCCTTATCCACACAACGTAGTAGAGTCGAATCATGATTCCGTTTGTAGAGAATGCCGTTGCTGAGGAAGAATTTTGCCGCAAACCTCCTCATGAATTTCTTGTCATTGACAGATGCACCTTCAGGGTATTCCTGAGCTTCCAAGTACCTCTTCACCTCATGATACCAAGGTTTTTCAGTCACCTTCTCGGCCTCGAGATCGCAGCAGTATGCCGGTTCATCCAACTTCCAGATAATGATCCGGGGAGCCTCATTGTCCCATTTAACTTTGAACATTGAAGACATCGTAGCTAGTGCGTCTGCTAGCTGATTCTCCTCTCTTGGGAAGTGCTCAAAAGTTATCTCCTCAAAGTGGGGAAGTAAAGTCAACACATACTCCTTGTAAGGAATAAGATTTGGGTGTTTCGTATCCCACTCGCCTTTGATCTGATTGATCACGAGAGCGGAATCTCCGAAGACACTCAGAAACTTGATCCTTAAGTCAATTGCAGCTTGAAGACCCATGATACATGCCTCATACTCCGCCATGTTGTTGGTGCAGTTGAAACATAATTGGGCGGTGAGTGGAGTATGAGTTCCTTTGGGGGATATGATTACAGCGCCGACGCCGTTACCCAAAGCATTGGAGGCTCCGTTAAAATGCATAGACCATCGGGATCCTTCCTCCGGTCCTTCATCCGGTCCAGGTACTTCACAGTCAGTTACCACCATGATATCTTCGTCCGGAAAATCAAAGTTCAATGATTGGTAATCGTCCACAGGTTGGTGTGCCAAATGATCTGCCAATACACTTCCTTTAATTGCTTTCTGAGTTGTATACTGGATGTCATATTCTATCAAGATCATTTGCCATCTCGCTATTCTTCCAGACAGAGCAGGATTTTCAAATATGTACTTGATGGGATCCATCTTTGACATCAATAAAGTAGTGTGAGTCAGCATATACTGTCTCAGCCGGCGAGCAGCCCATACTAGAGCGCAGCAAGTTTTCTCAAGCAGTGAGTAACGAGACTCACAGTCGGTAAACTTTTTGCTCAAGTAATAAATAGCGTGCTCTTTTCGGCCAGACTCGTCATGCTGCCCCAGCACACACACCATTGAATTGTCAAGCACTGTTAGGTATAGTATCAGAGGTCTCCCTTCAACCGGCGGCATAAGGATGGGTGGCTCTTGGAGATATTCCTTTATCCTCTCAAAGGCGGCCTGACATTCATCGTTCCAGCGTACTACTTGATCTTTCTTCAGTAATTTGAAGATTGGCTCACAAGTAGCAGTCAGATGCGAGATAAATCAGGCAATGTAATTCAGTCGTCCTAGAAAGCCTCTGACTTCTTTCTCTATCTTTGGAGTCGGCATCTCTTGTATGGCTTTTACCTTGGCAGGGTCCACCTGAATTCCTTTGTCACTTACAATGAAACCTAGCAATTTTCCGGATCTTACCCCAAAGGTGCATTTGTTGGGATTCAACCTCAGCTTGTATAACTTGAGTCGATCAAACAACTTCCTCAGATGGTCAAGGTGATCTTCCTCAGTTTGAGACCTTGCAATCATGTCATCAACATATACCTCAATCTCATGATGGATCATATCATTAAATAAAGCAACCATGGCACGTTGATAGGTTGCCCCAGCATTTTTCAATCCGAACGACATGACCTTATAACAGAAGGTGCCCCACTGAGTCACAAAGGTAGTCTTCTCCATATCCTATGGAGCCATCTTGATCTGATTATACCATGAAAAACCATCCATGAAGGAGAAAACCTTGTGTTGAGCGGTATTGTCAACAAGAACGTCGATGTGAGGTAAGGGGAAATCATCCTTGGGGCTTGCCCTGTTCAAATCCCTATAGTCGACACACATTCTGACTTTACCGTCCTTCTTTGGCACTGGCACCATATTGGCAACCCACTGCGGGTAAGAAGTCACTGCAAGAAACCCGGCATCGAATTGCTTCATAACTTCGGCTTTGATCTTTTCAGACATCTCTGGGCGCATACGTCGGACTTTTTGCTTTACCGGAGGGCAATCTTCCTTGGTTGGCAGGTGATGAACTACAATGTCGGCATCCAAACCAGGCATGTCCTCATAGGACCAAGCAAATATCTCCATGTAAACCTGTAGCATTTGGATCAATCGTTGCTTCACGCTGAGCTCTAGATTAGCCCCAATCTTGACCTCTTTCCTATCTGTCTCAGTACCCAGGTTGATCGTTTCTACCGGATCTTCATGTGGTTGAATAGCCCTCTCTTCCTGGAGTAGCAGTCTTGCGAGCTCACCAGGCACTTCGCAATCATCTTCACCTTCGTCTTCGGCCAAGTTGATCGGATTCTCGAAGTCATAACTGGCGGTAGCAGAGCTGTTACCAGTGAGATCCAGAGTGGATTGAAACCTGTATAAGTGAGTGTGTGTAAATATAGCTGTTTTGCAATATATATAACACAGAAAAAAAGAGCACAAAATTTGAAATGCAACAAACGTCCAATGTTTTGATTGATGATATATGGAAATGTCATACAAAAAGCCCTCACAAATGGAGCTACGATGCCCCGGGTAGGACACCGAGCCAACAAAGTTTTAACATATTGTTTGTTACAAATTGGAAATCAAAAGAAATTAATTACTGCGTGACAAATGTGATAGGTGTAAAATCCTTTGCCGTCCAGTTGCTCGGTCCGTTGCCGGCAGTCGGGTAGATCCAACTGTCAAACTCTGCTTCTTCTACATCCTCCTAGATAGCATTCACCCTTGGGTTGGAGATAAACACCTGAGCCTTTCTGATCTTCTCCTTGCGCACAGCCCTCTGAGCCTCTGCGGTAAAGCCCAGTCCAAATTTGTCAGTTTTCTGTGTAAAGTCAGGAAGCCTGCCCCAGTTAGTACATTCACCTCTCTGAACCACAGCCCGGGCATCCTTTAGGGAAGCCATCTTCAAAGGAACATTCTCTTCGACTGCTGTTTCTGCTGCTGCTGAAATTGGAAGCACCTCCTCGAAATGCTGAAAGGGGGTTTCAATAAACTCCCCGTCCATCTCAATGTATCTGAAGGAATTCAAATGGCTCACCATATACTCCTCTTCTCCTTGCACGGTGACGATCTTCCCTCTGACAAGGTACTTCAGCTTCTGGTGCAAGGTAGAGGTCACTGCCCCAGCTTTATGGATCCAAGGTCGACCCAGTAGACAAGAGTATGATGGACGTATATCCATCACATAAAAAGTAGAGTCAAACACCTGAGAGCCCACACGAATAGGAATGTCAACCTCTCCATGAACCATCCTTTTTGAACCGTCAAAGGCCCTGACGATGATATTGCTGGGCTTCAGTTCCAGGCCTTCACAATCTAAACGGTCTAAAGCCTTTTTTGGTAGAACATTCAAGGAAGAACCAGTATCCACCAATACATGCGCCAGAGTAGTGCCCCTGCATTCGATAGAGACATGCAGGGCATCATTGTGGTCTCTTCCCTTCGCAGTCAGGTCAGCATCTGAGAAACCCAAGCCATTGTCTGCTATCAGATTTGCTACGCAATCAGTGAACTGGACTGCAGATGTCTCCTGTGGCACATGGGCCGTCTTGAGAAATGAGATCAAGGCCTTAGCATGGGCCTCGAAGCATAGCAATAAGGAGAGCATGGAGATCTTGGAAGGCGTATGCCCCAGCTGCTCGACAACATTGAAATCACTCTTCTTTATTATTTTCAGGATTTCCTCCATTTCTTGTTGGGAGGCCTCAGCATTTATAGGTATTGGTGCCTCCATCCGGGCAGGCTTCTTTTCAATCACTTTGCCCCGAGCATTAGATGACTCGGCAACAGGGGAAACAACTTGATCAACAACAGGAACAGGTATACTTGTAGGTGTTATAAGGAGGGGTCTTCGGGTAGCGGGTGGTGCAATGTCAGGCGAGAAGAGCCTGCCACTGCTGGTGACCTTGGCTGGACCAGTGATATCGCAGATACTGGCGCCATTGTTGAATTCTTGTTTGATTCCATTCACGTATACGTCTGCCCCATAATGCCAGGGGACAGCTTTATCAGACACGTAGGGGAGAGGCCCCGGAACAGTAATAACCACAGGTGCAACAGTCATGATTTGAACAGGCTTCTTCGGGAGAGCCTTGATTGGATTATTGAAGATGGTAACCACAGAAACTTCTTCTACCGGAACCAACTGAACAACAGACTTCTTAAACAGAATCTCCTTGCTATCCATTAGGCTTTGGATGCCTAACTTCAGCAAGGGACAACCAGATGGGGAAACAGCACAGAACAGGCAACCTTCACTGCAACCCGGAAATAAACCGGCCAGCAGTAGGTTCTTCTTGACAGTCTTCAGAGGGGTAGCTAGATCATCCACAGAAACAGCGTAAACATCTTCATCAACCGCATTTACTCCATGCTGGGGCATAGGAGCAGTTACCACATTCGGCCTCTCAGGCGCTTCGAACTGTATCTCTTTCGCGTCAATAAGGTCTTGCACCTTATTCCTTAATGCCCAACAGTCATCAGTGGAATGCCCCGGGCTATCAGAATGGTACGCACAGCGGGCATTTGGGTTGTATTTAGGAGATGCAGTGTTGACGACCTTAGGAGCTTCTTTGAGGGTCACCAAGTTGGTTGATAACAGTTGGGGTAAAATTTGAGATAAGGTCATACTCAGCCGAGTATACTGCCTCTTGGGCCTTTCACTTCTTTGTTGATTGTACTACTGAGGAGCAGCAATAGGTTTTGAGATGACCAAAGCGTTGACGGCTTGGCGATTTTCGGGCTTGACTTGTCTTCTAGGACCATAGACGGCACTTGCTTCTTTCTTAAACGGCCTCTTCTCAGTACTTGTAGAGGCAGCCTTTTGTATCTTGCCTGACCTGATGCCAGCTTCAATTCTTTCTCCCGTTAGAATCAAATCCGTAAACCCAGCGGAGGAGTTACCAACCAAATGATTGAAAAATGGACCAGATAAAGTCCCTAGGAACATATCAAGCAGCTCACGATCAGTCAATGGAGGCTGCACCCTGCCAGCCAAATCTCTCCATTTTTGTGCGTACTCTTTGAATCCTTCACTCGTTCCTAGAGACATACCCTGAAGTTGGGTACGCGTAGGAGCGAGATCAGAATTGTATTGATATTGTCTGTAGAATGCGGTTGCCAAATCTTCCCAGTGTCGGATACTAGTTCCATCTAATTGGTAGAACCATTCAAGCTGTGACCCCGAGAGGCTATCTTGGAAGAAGTGAATCCAGAGGTTCTTATCCGCCGTGTAAGGTTGGATCTTCCTTACGTACGACCTCAGATGCAGCTTTGGGCAGGAGACCCCATCATACTTGGCGAAGGCAGGCGCCTTAAACTTGTGTGGAATTACTACTCCAGAAGATAACCCCAGATCTCCGAAATCCAGTCCCAGCACATTCTGAATTTCCATGGCGCTCAAGCGGTCCTCCAATTGCTTGTATCTGTCAGCAGCAGGTGGGTATTGTTCGTCATTATAGTCCGTCTCGTTGTCGGAGACTGCGGGACTAGGAGCTCCCCCTTGGGGACTGTTTTTCTCAGCAGAAGAAGTAGTTGGTTCAGCTTCATTATGGAGTGTGTTCCCAAATCTGCGTCCGGCGTTGAACAACGCAGTCCTCTTTTTCTTCTTTTTCTTCAGGAGTAGAGTCTTCAACTCATGCTGACCTTGGGCTAGGCTTAGGACCATCTCTTGAAACTGTGCACTTTGGGCCTGAAGGGCCTTGATGGCTTGCTCACTGGATGAGTCTGGATTCATGATGACTGTTCAAAATAAACAGCGAAGGAGATTAAGCAACCTGTGAAATAGGGTACCTGCCATGCATATGGTGCAATGGAATGCGTATGTTTTATGTTTTCAAAGACAAACAAGATTCAACTTTGTAGACAAAAAAGGAAACACACTTCATTAGATTAAAATTTTCAATTGTTCAACAATTTGCCCTTAGGCATTACAGGAATGAAAAATACTGGAAAGGAAATAAAACTATAAAAAGAAATATCCAAAGCTCATCAATGCTCCCATGGCCTCCTCTTCTCAGTGCTGATGTAGTTGTTCAGGACCCGCTCTTCCTCCAATTGCTTAGTCAGCCTCTGGATCTTCCATTCCTGCTCGTTGAACTTCTCCCGATAGAAATCCCGTTCTTCCTTTAGCTGTGCCCAAGATCTCTTCATCGTGTCAAAATCAGTGGGTATCTGAGGAGGGATGACCGTTGGAGGAACCCCATCTTCATTAGGAGATTCAAGAATGAGAGGTCTAACAGCTTCGTATGGCATACCTAACCTCTGAGCACGGATGCGGACCCATTTGCAATAGGGCTCCATTGGTAGAGAGGTCTTTGGTCCCAACTCATGTGGGTCAGCTTTGTGAATTCTGTCCCAAGCTCTAATGAATCCATGGCGTAGTTTGTCACTGTCTGCCTGAAATTCAAAATGGAAGTGAGGAACCAGCATTTCATGAGGCCCATCTCCTCTGGCTCTTCCAAACTGACGGAGAGCTAAGCATGGATTGTAAGAGATTCCTCCTTGGATACCAATCAACGGAACATTAGGGTATTCTCCGCAACGGTCAATAACAGCTACCTCATCCAAACCTCTGAGAGTCCAGGTGATGTCATTATCAGTGAGAGACATTAACCTCCGAGCCCAACCTTTTCCTTCTTCATTCTTCAGCACGAACTTAGGAAGGTGCGAAATAAACCACCTTACTAGCAAAGGAGCACAACACCACGGAGTTCCCCGTTTTCGAGTAGTACGAGCATAGAGTTGTTGTAGAATATCACCCAAAAGAGTGGGTACCGGATTCCGAGACATGAAGATCCTTATGACATGGATACTGATAAAGGTGTCAGGGTTGGGAAACAATACCAGACCATAGATTAAAAGAGCCAGAATATCCTCGTACGCCTTGAAGTCCAAGTCATTCCAGAAATCATTAGCCTTGCCAACCAGAAATTTGACCAAAAAGCCCTTTACCCTATTTCTAGTTTCCCAGTTAGCTAATACCTCCTCTTTGGTCAAGGGGAGAATTGCAACAATCTCTTCAGGCCTAGGAGTCTTTTCCAAACCAGTGAATGGAGTTTGCTCCAAGACAGGGATCCCAAGTAAGTAAGAGAATTCTTCCAGGGTAGGAACCAGCTGGAAGTCTTGAAAGGTGAAACAATGATACAGAGGGTCATAAAACTGGGTCAGAACACTTATCAGTTGTTGGTCCCATTTTGCAGTGATCAAGCCAAGGAGAGAACCATGTCTGTTGATGAAGGAAGAAGTGTTTGGAATCCTTCCAACCAAATCCTTGAGTAAAACTGGTGGTTGAACAAAGTTGAGCCGGATGGTATTCCTACGTACGGGCATCATGATGTCCTACAAAACAGAGCAAAGATGAAACTTTTTGTCTTTGAAATGGGTTAGTCCTTTATACAGGATGCATGCAATGGTATGATGGCATGATGCTATGATGAAACACACCACAAATATTCACACAGGCAAATAAGGCACACAAGTCACACAAGACACCCTTAGGTTTCAGGCCAGCATGAATTTCAGGTATTACCCTCTTTTGGTTTTGTTGGTTAGAACCTGTCCTATCAAAAGTAACCGGGTTCTAGAGGATCTCAGATCATTGGCTACCCTCAATCGGTCATAACTCCAGCATCGCAATCTTTTCTCGTGGCCAGAACCATCTCGAGAGTTTAGCCTCAATGAGTGTAGCATACTGCTACTGTCCTAATAGCCAAGTTGGTCAATTTAGGGTTCTAAGGTTGGTTGGTGCTTAATGACTCCTTAGAAGACCTATATTCTCCCTGTTGCAACACAAGGGATATAGGTACAGACTAAGATGCCACACCAATGTAGCCACTGCTTCACCCATGTCGGTCTACGCCGGACAGGTCCCTCACAGATTATGCTACCTAAAAAGGGTATTTCCCAGATCCGGGTTAGGATCTATGAAACTCCGATGCAAAGCCCACAAAATATAAAAGCAAACAAGGCAAACAATTGAAAACAAAGGTGATCTAAGCCCTAAGGTTACTCCACTTTAAAAAAAATTTCCCCAGCAGAGTCGCCAGTTCTGTGATACGGTGGGAGAACTGACTAGAGGTTTTGCGTTCGTATTCGCAAATGTTTCGGTTGAGCAAGAGTCGCCACCGACTTTTTATTTTATCCTAAGGAAAGGTTAAAAAGCACAGCAAAAAGCTTTTGAGATGTTTTCTTGGGTTCGGGGAGTAGATTATAGAAAGGGAAGGTATTAGCACCCTTTCTATCCATGGTTATCCATGGGCTCTTAGTTACTTGCTTAGATCACTTGCCTTTTGTTTTCAATTGTTTGAAATGGTGCTTGTGTGTGTGTGGGTTTGAAAATGTTTTGAAAAGAAGCCAATGTGGTGGCAACCTTTGTAATGATCCATGTGGGGATGTATACAAAGGTGTATATCTTTTGAAAAGGTTTTCATTTGTTTTTGAAAGTTGTTTTGAAAGTGTAGTGATGTGTGGTTTAGAAAATAGGCAAGTGTTTTGTTTTGCAAGTTTGATTCAAGTAACTAAGAGGTTATCTACTCCTAAATTTCTCAAAGATTATTGCTATGTTTCAACCCCTTTTGACAAGTTTGTTCCACCATTGTATTTGGTGGACAATCTCATGTTAGGATGTGAAAGGGATGGGCGCGGGTCATCGTTTAGACCATAATTGCAATGGTGCCAAGTATCTTTGGGCATTTTCTTTAAGGGACTTGATCATTTGTTTTTGTTTGTTTTGAAAAATGTTATCGAGGGACTATGATCATTCAATTTGTTTGTTTTGCCCAAAGAGACCTAACATGCAATATGGCCCATTTTGAAAGGCAACAAAGTGGAATACCCTAGGGGTGCAAGTGTGATTTGTGTGTCCATTTTCATGCTTGTTTGTCTTGAAATTAGGTCATAACTATTTTTTTGTCGTTTTTCGCATACAAACCCTAATTCTAACATGGCATAATTAGAAAGCAATAAAGTGCGAAAATAAACTTACTAAGCTATTACAAAACCAAATATGGGGAGGGGGGTACAAATGTTCAAATGGGGATTTTGACAAGGAATTTAAACCTAAAACTATTACATCAATATTGAATTTATACAATTTAATCAATGTACAATAATTAAATAAAAATGGAATAAAATATGTAAGATGCAAAAATGTTTTGTATATGTATGAAAAAAAGTATTATTTATGTAAAAATAAAAGATAACAAAAAGATATTATTTTTGGAGTTCTTTCATATTTAGGGCAAAACCCTAATTCTATTAAATAAAATGTATTATTATTTAATTTAATACAAGTATTAATTTATTATGTATAAAAATAAAAATAAAATGAAGTATATTATAAAAAGTATTTTTTTACATCAAATATTAATAAAATGAAAAATATAAGTATTTTTGTATTCTAACCTAAATATATTAATATATATATATATATATATATATATATATATATATATATATATATATATATATATATATATATATATATATATATATATATATATATATATATATATATATATATATATATATATATATATATATATATATATATATATATATATATATATATATATATATATATATATATGTGTGTGTGTGTATTAAGTTCTAAATATGTATTATATATATAAATAATAATAATTTTTAATATGTATAAAAAAAGTATTTTTATGTAAAATATTTTCAGAGGGTATAATAAAAATAAAAAATGAAAATAAAAGTATTTTTACCTATTTCTCAATATTTTAATGAAATGTATATATTTATTTATCTAAGTATTAATCAAAAGAAAATCATATAAATACCTAATAAATTAAAAATGGTGAGAAAAAATATTTTTATATTTTTTATGTCATGAGAAAAAATAAACAAAGTCAATCAAAAAAGAAAAAGGTCAAAAAGTCAAAGAAATAAGCAAATGGGCCTTGGGGGTGTAAAAGCAATTAGCATGGTGTGAATAAGAAAAATACACAGGCCCAGCCCAAAAGACCACTGTCTTCAACCTCCAGCCTTCTGTTTGAACAAAACGCGCGCCACTTTCCTCCATTGCTAAGTCCTGATTCTTGGCTTTTTAACAAAAACTCATAACATAAAAAATGTTCAGCATGAAGAGACGATTCTAACCATATGCATAACTTGATCTAACTCTCTAAGATGAGGGAGAATTTCTCCTCCCCCAAATCCTAACCTAGTTTTTCTGCCATTTTCAAACTCCAAATTCTCACAACTCAAGTAAAAGAAATGAAAAGTAAAAACATGTACATGTTCAGTGGCATGAGTAGAACCTTGTTTCTTCACAAACTTAAAGCTAATGATGCCTAATAAGAGAGATACGAATTCAAAAACTTACCTGTTCAGTTGAAGTTCTATCTGGAGATGTAGGAACTTTCAGTGCAAGGTGATAATTGGAGAAGCTTCCTTGAGGTCCAGGGATGCTATTCCAATGTTTACTTTGTCTTGAAAGCTTCTGAATCGAGCTAGAGAACTTCACCTGCAAGTCAGAAATGTGAAAATGGTGGAAGTGGTTAGAGTGATTACAGGTCGTGCTTTTGCTTTTGGTTAGCTTGCATAGATGGTATGGAAGGTGTGTGAACTGGTTTTGGCAAAAATGCTTGAGAGAAATAGAAGTTGGCACTCAAACTGCAGAGGCAACTCTGTTTTTGCAGTTTGATGGTGTTTTTTGGTTTGATGATGTTTGGGAGGTAAATGGCTCGTGCAATGGCTTGGTTATGATGTGTGTAATGTGTTTGACAACTTTTTCTAAGTGTTTGTAAGCTGGTTTCTGAGTTGGTCCAAGTTATGCCATATTTCTTGAACTTTAAGCAACAAAATGCAAGTTGGTGTTTTAGGTCAGTAGGGGACCTCTAATCCAGCTGCAAAGCTTCTCTTGATCAGAGTAATTTGTTCATAATCTTGTGCCAAAGAGATTTGGTTTGTACTTGCTTGATTTACCAATTGGACATAAAGTGAACTTTTGCAAAAATGGATAGTTTACTTTATCTAAAAATGGATCAAACTTGTGTACAATACTTGAACTCATAGAATAACACTTTGACACAATGAACAAGCATTAAATTATTGAGTGTAACTTGGTTTAAGGACCTGTAATCAAGGGCATGCTGGTTTTGGGAAGTTTGCATAACTTATGAACATGAAAAATGGCCAATTCAAAAGTGAGTTTTTGCTATATTGTGAAATTCGATTCTCCCTAACCATGAGGTTGTTTGAGAAGTTCTTGGACATTTTGGACAGCTTAGAATGTGTACTACAATCCATCTTTGAAATGCAATTTGAAATTCCAAGTGGAAGTGCATGGAAAATGGCCTTGAAGTGGGGTAGAAAAACTTGTCAAAATAGGTCAAAAATTCACTAAGTTAAGAATGGTTTAGTGCCCTTATTCAAAAATTTGTAACTTGAGATACAAGCTTCAAATGAGAAAACTTTGTGAATGAAAGTTGTAGATTATGAAACAAGCTACAACTTTCATGTTTTGACTTTTGTTTGAATCCAAATGAATCATGGTGAAAAAGTGGGGCAAAGTTGGGAAAAAATTAGGGTTTTCCATAACTTAGAAAAATTCTAAGTTATGAAAAATTCCATTTCAAACCCTAATTTGCATTTTGTGATTTCTTGGTGAACAAGTTTCATGATTTGGCAAGTTTTGATGAAAAATGAATCTTGACTCTTGATTTTGACCAAAAAGTCAAAGTTTGACTTTTCAGTATACAGTCAAAATTGATCAATTAACTGGGAAATTCAACTGTCAATCTTGTGTACTTGGGATCTTTTGAACTTGTTGAGTATGTCAAGACAATTCCATGGGGTCCTTGATCCCATATGTGAGCTTGGTTTGCCATTGGCTAGATCAAACAGTCAAAAATTGCCCTTGTGCAGTCAAAACCCTAAAAATGACCATTTTGCCCTTTTGGTGATCTGATCAAATTTCTTGTGGAATTGTGATCCAAACTTGATCAAATGGTCCATGTGAGTTCATAATGTTGATGTGGGTCAATTTGCATGAGATTTGACTGTCAATTGGCCACAGTTGACTTTTCCCCCAATACAGTTGATTTCTAGGTCATCTGTCCAATTGACTGGGCAAAACTTGGAATCAAGACTTGAAACTTGGTATGGATAAACTTGGGAGTCCAATATGAAGCATGAAAGTCATCTTAGGCATTTTAGGTCAAAACATCTTTGTTCAAACACAAACCCTAATTTAAGTCCACAGTGCAAGGAGAGGTCTTGAGCAGAGGAAACCCTAACTGGATCTTGATCTTCAAGGTTTTTGTGATGAGAAAATGTTGAGGAAATGGGAGGGCAAATTTTGGGGTACAAAAGGCACTGAGGAATAAGGTTCAGGACCTTATTGATGCTAAAGAAATACAGTTTGAGGCGCCTGAAAGGCCCAATGTTGTGACTGCTCCCATGCCCCAGCATGGAGTGAATGCTGTGGAAGAAGACCTGTATGTGGCCTCTATGGAAGATATTGTTACTCCGTTGCTGACTGTCAAGAGGAACCTGTTGCTAGCCGGTTTATTTCCGGGATGTAGTAAAGGTTGCCATTTATGTGCTGTTTCACCTGCTGGTTGTCCCTTGCTGAAGTCAGGCGTCCAAAACCTGATGGATAGCAAAGAGATCTTGTTCAAGAAGATTGTTGTTCCTGCTGTCCCTACTGAAGAAGTGTCCATTGTTACTATTTTCAACAAACCTCCTAAGGCTCCCTCAAAGAAGCCTGTCAAAATCATGTCTACTCAGAAAATTGCACCTATCATCATCACTGTTCCGGGGCCCCTCCCCTATACATCTGACAAAGCTGTCCCTTGGCACTATGGGGCATACGTTTATGTGCTTGGAATTAAACAAGAGTTCGATACTAATACCGGTGTTAGCAACATCACCGGGCCTGCTAAAGTCACTCGCAGTGGCAGGCTCTTTTCACCAGATATTGCGCCACCAGTTATTCAAAGACCTCTTGTTATCACACCTGCCAGTGTGCCTGCTTCCCTGCCTGACCAAGTTCCTATTTCTACCCCTGCTGCCAAGTCATCTGACGCTCGGGGAAAAGGGATTGCTATTGATGTGCCTGCCCAGACGGAGGCACCGAAGACAACCACTGTTGAGGCTTCCCAGCAAGAGATGGAAGAGATTCTCAAGATCATTAAGAAGAGTGATTTCAATGTAGTTGAGCAGCTGGGGCACACCCCCTCTAAGATTTCTATGTTGTCATTGTTGTTGTACTTAGAGGCCCATGCCAAGGCTCTGATCTCCTTCCTGAAGACTGCCCATGTGCCACAAGAAACGTCTGCTGATTAATTTACCGAGTGTGTGGCCAACTTGACTGCTGATAATGGGTTGGGTTTCTCTGACGCCGATCTGACCGCCAAAGGAAAGAACCATAACGATGCCCTGCATGTCTCCATTGAATGCAGGGGCACTACTCTTGCCTATGTGTTGGTAGACACCGGTTCTTCATTAAATGTATTACCCAAGAAAGCTCTAGACAGGCTGGATTGTGAGGGTTTAGAGCTCAAGCCAAGTAACATTGTTGTCCGGGCCTTTGACGGGTCCAAAAGGATGGTACATGGTGAAGTTGACATTCCAGTCAGGGTTGGTTCGCAGGTCTTTGATTCAACATTCTATGTGATGGACATCCAACCATCCTATTCTTGTTTGCTGGGTCGTCCATGGATCCATAAGGCTGGAGCTGTGACCTCCACATTACATCAGAAGCTTAAGTACCCGGTCAGAGGGAAGATTGTTACAGTGCAGGGGGAGGAAGAATATATGGTCAGCCATCTTAACTCGTTCCGGTACATAGAGATGGATGGGGAGTTCATTGAAACCCCCTTTCAACACTTTAAAGAGGTGCCTCAGACATTGGCAGCAGCAGAGACTGTGACTGAAGAGGGTTCTCCTTTGAAGATGGCTTCCTTAAAGGATGCCCGGGCTGTGATTGAGAAGGGTGAGTGCGCAAACTGGGGCCAACTTCCTAATTTTACTCCGAAGACTGACAAGTTTGGTTTGGGTTTCACTGCAGAAGCTCAGAGGGCTGTTCGTAAAGCAAGGATTGGAAGACCTCCTATGTTCATCACCAATCCGGGAGTGAATGCTATTGAAGATGATGTGGAGGAATCTGTATTCGACAGCTGGATCTACCCAACGACCAACGGTGGACCAAGCAACTGGACCGCCAAAGACTTCATACCTATTACTTTTGTCACCCAGTAATGAACTCCTTTGTTTTAAATTTGTAACGAACAATAATTTGAAACTTTATGGCTCGGTGTCTTACCCGGGGCACCGTGGCTTCATTTGTGAGGGCTTATTATTTGTCATTTTCATATATCATGAATAAAAGCATTGGACGTTTTTCGCATTTCAAATCTTGTGCTCCCTTTCTTTCTTTATATATTGCAAAACAGCTATATTTACACACACTCACCCATACAGGTTCCAATCCACTCTGGATCTCACTGGTAACGACTCTGCTACTTCCAGTTATGACTTCGAAAATCCGATCAACTTAGCCGAAGACGAAGGTGAAGATGATTGCGAAGTGCCTGGTGAGCTTGCAAGACTGCTACTCCAGGAAGAGAGGGCCATTCAGCCACATGAAGAGCCAGTGGAAACGGTAAACCTGGGTACTGAGACAGACAGAAAGGAGGTCAAGATTGGTGCCAATCTAGAGCTCAGTGTGAAACGACGGTTGATTCAGATGTTGCACAATTATGTGGAAATCTTTGCCTGGTCTTACGAAGACATGCCTGGGTTGGATACTGACATTGTGGTTCATCACCTGCCTACCAAGGAAGACTGCCCTCCGGTTAAACAGAAGGTCCACCGTATGCGTCCAGAGATGTCCGAGAAAATCAAAGCTGAGGTTATGAAACAATTTGATGTCGGGTTTCTAGCAGTGACTTCTTACCCTCAGTGGGTTGCCACCGTGGTTCCAGTGCCAAAGAAAGATGGTAAGGTCCGAATGTGTGTTGATTACATGGATTTGAACAAGGCCAGCCCTAAAGATGACTTCCCTCTGCCTCATATCGACGTTCTGGTTGACAACACTGCTCAGCATAAAGTATTCTCCTTCATGGACGGCTTCTCCGGTTATAATCAAATCAAGATGGCTCTTGAAGATATGGAGAAGACCACTTTTGTTACTCAGTGGGGCACCTTTTGCTACAAGGTCATGCCTTTTGGGTTGAAAAACGCTGGGGCAACCTACCAACGTGCCATGGTTGCTTTATTTCATGACATGATCCATCATGAGATAGAAGTATATGTCGATGATATGATTGCAAGGTCCCAAACTGAGGAGGAACACCTTGACCATCTACAGAAGCTGTTTGACCGTCTGAAGTTGTACAAGCTAAGGTTGAACCCAAACAAGTGCACCTTCGGGGTGAGATCTGGAAAACTACTAGGTTTCGTCGTGAGCGACAAAGGTATTCAAGTGGACCCTGCCAAGGTGAAAGCCATACAAGAGATGCCAACTCTCAGGACAGAGAAAGAAGTCAGAGGCTTTCTAGGACGTCTGAATTACATTGCTCGATTCATCTCACATCTAACTGCTACCTGTGAACCAATCTTCAAGCTGCTGAAGAAAGATCAAGTAGTGCGTTGGAATGATGAATATCAGGCCGCTTTCGAAAGAATCAAAGAGTATCTCCAAGAGCCACCCATCCTTATGCCACCGGTTGAAGGGAGACCTCTAATCTTATACTTGACAGTACTTGACAGCTCAATGGGGTGTGTGCTGGGGCAGCATGACGAGTTTGGCCAAAAAGAGCACGCCATTTATTACCTTAGCAAAAAGTTTACCGACTGTGAGACCCGATACTCACTGCTCGAGAAAACTTGCTGCGCTTTGGTATGGGCTGCTCGCCGGCTGAGACAGTATATGTTGACTCACACCACTTTATTGATTTCAAAAATGGATCCAATCAAGTACATATTCGAAAAGCCTGCCTTGTCCGGAAGAATAGCAAGATGGCAAATGATCTTGACCGAATACGACATCCAATACACTACGCAAAAAGCAATCAAGGGAAGTGTATTGGCAGACCATTTGGCACACCAGGCAGTGGATGACTACCAATCTATGAACTTTGAATTTCCAAACGAGAATATCATGGTAGTAACTGATTGTGAAGTACCTGGACCGGATGAAGGACCTGAGGAAGGATCCTGATGGTCTATGCACTTTGACGGAGCCTCAAACACTTTGGGTAATGGCATCGGCGCTGTGATCATATCCCCTAAAGGCACTCATACTCCACTCACTTCCCGGCTATGTTTCAACTGCACCAACAACATGGCGGAGTATGAAGCGTGCATCATGGGTCTTCAAGCTGCAATTGACTTAAGGATCAAGTTTCTGAGTGTCTTTGGAGATTCCTCTCTCGTGATCAATCAGATCAAAGGCGAGTGGGATACGAAACACCCAAATCTTATTCCTTATAAAGAGTGTGTGTTGAAGTTGATCCCCCATTTCACGGAGATAACTTTTGAACACTTCCCAAGAGAGGAGAATCAGTTGGCGAATGTGCTAGCTACGATGTCTTCTATGTTCAAAGTCAAATGGGACAACGAGGCTCCCGGGATCATTATCTGGAAACTGGACGAACCTGCATATTGTTGTGATCTTGAGGCGGAAGAGGTAACTGAAAAACCTTGGTATCATGAAGTAAAGAGGTACTTGGAAGCTCAAGAATACGCCGAGGGTGCATCCGTTAACGACAAGAAGTTTTTGAGAAGGTTCGCAGCAAAATTCTTCCTCAGCAACGACATTCTGTACAAACGAAACCATGATTCAACCTTACTGCGTTGTGTGGATAAGACTGAAGCAGAAAGGATCACGGCAGAGTTACACGAAGGTACCTTCGGAACGCATTCCAGTGGACATACTATGGCAAAGAAAATCCTTCGGGCAAGATATTTCTGGTCTACAATGGAAGCCGACTGTTACCAACATTCTCGGACGTGTCATAAGTGCCAGATTTATGCTGATAAGGTGCACATTCCTCCAGTTCCTCTGAACGTCTTGACTGCGCCTTGGCTTTTTGCAATGTGGGGCATTGATATGATCGGCGAGATCAGACCTACGGCATCCAACGGGCATCGTTTCATCCTGGTAGCGATTGATTACTTCACGAAGTGGGTTGAAGCAGCTTCCTACGCTACGGTAACCAAGAACGTCGTGGCACGGTTTATTCGGCATAACCTGATCTGTCGCTACGGTGTACCTGAGAGGATCATTACGGACAATGGTACCAATATCAACAACAAGATGATCACTGAGCTCTGCGAGCAATTCAAGATACAGCACCACAACTCTTCTCCCTACCGGCCGAAGATGAATGGGGTTTTCGAAGCGGCAAATAAGAATATCCAGAAGATTGTGCAGAAGATGACAGTGACCTACAAAGATTGGCACGAGATGTCATCGTTTGCTCTTCATGGGTACCGTACCTCAGCACGGACGTCAACATGGGCAACACCCTTTTCTTTGGTCTATGGCATGGAGGCAGTCTTGCCTATTGAAGTCCAGATACCCTCTCTCCGGATAATGAAGGATGCAGGTTTGAACGAAGATGACTGGATCCAGACTCGACTTGATCAATTAAACCTAATTGACGAAAAAAGACTCACTGCTATCTGTCATGGTCAGACGTACCAAAAACGGATGATCAGGGCATTTAACAAGAAAGTCAGACGACAAGAGTATCAAGTCGGAGACCTGGTAATCAAGCGCATCATTCTTCCTCAAAGTGATCCCAGGGGCAAATGGACCCCCACGTACGAAGGGCCATTTGTGGTTAAGCATATCTTCTCAGGAGGAGCCATGATTTTAACCACCATGGATGGTGACGACCTTCCTCACCCCGCCAATGCAGACATAGTAAAAAGATATTACGCATAATAAAAGACCCGCTAGGTTGACACACCTAGGCAAAAATAAGGGCTTCCCGGCGAACCAAAAGGGTTCGGGCAAAAATAAGGGAAAAAATGAAAAAAATTGTACACCCGGCAAGTCGAAAACCTGAAAAGGCGGCTTGGGCAAAAATGGGTATCCCGGTGGACTGAAAACCCGAAAGGGTGGTCCAGGCAAAAGTTAGGGATAAAGCGTAATACTATGTCTCATTGGATCACCTTGCATCCAGAATTCGGCATCAACTATCAGGCTCAGACGGCATCGATCAATCAGCTTCATCTTCAACTAAGCAGCCAAGTGATGAGACGCTTGAAGACATAAAGGCGATAGCAGAGTTGGAACCCAGTGGGATCTTTCACATAGCTGTTTTGTTTTCCTTTTCAAAATTGTATAAACTCTATGTTGTTCGGCGGCGTTATCTTACTAGGACGTCAGCCTCTTGTACACAAACGCCTATTTACAGGAAAATTTCAAAATCAATACAAGCTCTTTTTTCAGACAAATCGCCAATTGTTTTTCCTTTTTCTGTTTTGTCTTGCAAAGAACGTCCAATGTTCATTTTTGATATATGCATTTGACACTAATTGCTAACTCATAAATATTTGCATACGAAACAAAGGACTAATTACAGGTGACATCAGAAACAGGGGCAATAATGAGTTGTCTAAGCAATCTAGTTGCTCTATCCACCAAGGTACCAAGGCAGGTTCGGCTGAAGAACGTAACCAGGATACCTTCACTCACCGCAGAGTAAGGCAAGAATCAATAATACTCTCCCCAAGTAGAGTTGGTCTCCCGTCAGCCCTGAAAAGGCACCGTATCTCCAGCAAGTCAGCGATACTCTCCCCAAGCAGAGTTAGTCTACTGTCAGCCTTAAGGAAGTTGGGTATCCCCATAAAATCTCAACATTCCCCAGCGGAGTATACAGATGTTCCTAAGCAAGCATCCCCGACAGTCTTAGCATAAGATTGTTCCCCGGCGGAATATCAGACACCCCAGTGGAGCCATTTCCCAGTACAGTTCAAAAATCTCCCCAGGAGAGTTGAATCAATCTCCCCAGTAGGAAGCTTATCCCCAGTAGATTCTGGAAGCTTCTCCCCTGCAAAGTATGAACGCATCTCCCCGGCTCTATTCAAAGGTTATCCTCCACCAGAGCTTATAACTGGGTTATCCTCAGCTAATTACCACGGAAAGATCGTCCTCGGCGAAGTTCTTCCTATCCACCAGCGAAGTTCATCAAATTCCTCAACAAAACCTATCAATGGTATCCCCAGCGGAGTTCTCATCAAAACCTCGGCAAAGTATCTCTTTCCCCACAGAGTAATTCCCCCGCAGAGTAATCTCTTCAACAAGTTTATTTCCCAACGGAGTCATCTTCTCCTACTGGTTTAATCTTGGAATCATCATCCCCAGCGGAAACGAAGAACGCTACTCTTCAACATCGGCCCAGGATTCAACAAGCTCCTGGAATCCGTCAAGGATTTATTTTACTAGACAAAAATACGTTCATAAACATCACATATTCATACATTATAGCATGCATACGCATCATACAGCACAAATCTCATTTATTTTTGAGAACATCTTAAAATCATGCAGTTCATGCATCATGACATTGCATACAACTGATGTTTTGCCTTTTCAGGAAAAAGGTCAATCCAAAGATGATTACTATCAACTGTCGCAATCCCAGATTCGATTCCTGTATCTAGCCAGGGCATATCTGAGAGTAACTGATTGTAGATTCGATACCTGTATCCAGCCAGGGCATGTCTGCATGAAGAGTTTAGAGATTCAATTCCTGTATCCAGCCAGGGCATATCTGTAGACGACCAATTCCAGATTTGATTCCTGTATTTAGCCAGGGCATATATGAGAGTAACTGATTATAGATTCGATACCTGTATCTAGCCAGGGCATGTCTGCATGAAGAGTTTAGAGATTCGATTCCTGTATCCAGCCAGGGCATATCTGTAGACGAAGAATTCCAGATTCGATTCCTGTATCTAGCCAGAGCATATCTGTGAGTAATTGATTGCGGATTCGATACCTGCATCTAGCCAGGGCATATCTGCATGAAGAGTTTAGAGATTCGATTCCTGTATCCAGCCAGGGCATATCTGTAGACGAAGAATTCCAGATTCGATTCCTGTATCTAGCCAGGGCATATCTGTGAGTAATTGATTATGGATTCGATACCTGCATCTAGCCAGGGCATATCTACATGAAGAGTTTAGAGATTCGATTCCTGTATCCAGCCAGGGCACGTCTGTAAGCAACCTTTTGAAGTTCTGGATTCGATTCCTGTATCTAGCCAGGGCATATCTGTGAGCAATTAATTGTAGATTCGATACCTGTACCTATCCAGGGCATATCTGCATAAAGAGTTTGAAGATCAACCCCTGTAACAGGCCAGGAAACCATCTTCCTTTCTCAAAGTACGCAAATTCTCGCTAAGGAATCTCTTACGCGATCGACACCCCAAATGGCATCTATAAGCCCATTCCTAACAAGGTTCTGTCACGTCTCCAGATGGCATCTATAAGCCCATCCTCCCATCTCTCATCTCTCCAAATGGCATCTGTAAGCCCATTCCCGCTGTTACATTGCTGATACTCTACTATGTGAGTGCAAATTTCTGGGCACTCTAGTGTTCAATCATCTTCCACCTTCGGATCACGAAAGGCACACAAGCCAATCTACATCCTCAGGTCTAAGAAGATTGAACAGGGGCAACTGTTGTACCCCAAAATTTGCCCTCCCATTTTCTTTAAGATTTGTCAAGATCAATCTTCAAATGCTTCAAGATTCTTCAAGGGTTGCACAATCAAAACATCCTCCTAAGCCAGTCAAATTAGGGTTTTGGTTCCTTCAGTGAATTTGAGGTTTTAAATGGTCCAATCAAGTCCCATAGGCCTACACTTATCCTCAAGCATCTACATGGCAAGTTTCAAGACTCACAGGGTCAAGTTGCACAGTCAAAAGCTTCATTTGGTTCACAATCAACTGCAGGGGTAAAATGGTCATTTGGCAGTCAAAATTCAGAATTTTTGGTCAACATCTTATTTTTAAGCCACAATCATCATTTGATCAAGTCTTGATCATGATTCCACAAGAATGGCTCAGAAATTATCAAAGATGCAAAAGTTACTATTTTTGGACAGCTGATAAGTAAACTGTAAATTGACCAAGGCATAACTTTTTCATGGTTCATCAGAAAAATCCCATCCAATGCTCATTTTGAAGTGGATGACATTTCCTACAACTCATCTTCATATTCCAAGTCCAAGAAATGCTCTCACAAAAAGTTATCAATTTCTACATTATAGGTCATTTTCTAAAGTCAACAAAAATGCACTTTAAGTCAAAGACCATAACTTGAGATTGGTAAATCAAAATTACATGGGACCAAAGGAATTGGTTAGAGGACTTCAAGACCTTTCCAAAATGTCCAAGAACATGTTCATATGATCAAAATTGAGCAAGATATGCATTGGAGAAGTTGGGAAATATTTGGGAATTTGCAAAAGTCAACTTTGCGTAAAATACCTTGTTTTTGCTAATGGGCCCCAAATTCCTTCTTGAATCTTTACCCGAGGCCTATGCACGACCCATTGAGATTAAATTGAATTATTTTCTTATTTTTATTAATTATTTGGATTTTTAATTGATTATTAATTCATTTAATTCATTTAAATGTAGGAAAATATGAAAATATGGTTTTCAAATCTTTTTATGAAGCAAATAGGCTCAAGGCAAGCTGGCAAATTCGTGTGCCAATCAAAGATGTCAAAAACTCCAAAATTGGCAAGGTTTCTCAATCAAAAAGATGCTAAAAGATTTGATTGAAAATCAAATATACAATCTTCAATACAATGGATTTCATGTGCAAGATTTACCCTAGTTTCATTCCACTATATGTACTGAAGCAAACCCTAAAGCCTTGGACGTGAAAAAGCTGCTACAGAGCCATAAACAAATTCCAAAAAATTCAAAGAAAACCAAAAACTGTTTTTCATATTTCAGATCAACTCAAAGCCTTAGAGTGATTTCAATACATTGCTGGAGGTGTAAGGAACCTTTTGCAATCAAAACCAAGTGTTAACACCCAAAGAATCCCAAGAACAGTCGTACAGTTTGCCCACTCTTTTCCATAATCGAAACTCAAGTTTTATGCATCATTAACATGTTATGATTATTGCTTTGCATTGCTAACATCATTCTGAAGCTAATGGTACAGATTAATTGTATTATGGTGCCCTGAAACGTAAACCACCATTGTTGAATTCTAGGGTTTTCGAAGCTCTCAATTAGGGCTTTACCGTATAAGCAAAATTAGAACCTCCAACGCCCATGGTTGAAACCGTCTGAATGAGACGAAGACATTGCTACCCTCGCGCTCAATTTATATTACATGTAGACCTATTCGCTATTATTTGACATTCCATGTTGTGGGGGTTAAAAACCCCCCGCTATTTGATATGTTTTATGCAGGTTTCATGAAGAAGACGAAGACGTGGTAATACACCATTGGCTGGTTCAAATGGAAGGCGCGTTTTTTATTTTTCCAGCATAGTTGTTATGTTTTAAATATTATATTTATTGCATATTATATTAACAAAGACAATGCAGTGGCTTGGTGGTTGATGACGTGCTTGGTAACTACTGGGACCTGGGTTCGATTCCCAGGTCCCCCAAACGCTTGTTAATTATTTTTCATAACATCTTCACATGCAACGCTTGTCCAGGATTCCACCATATACCCTCACAAATCAGCTTGCCGGGTGTTCATAATCAGCAAACCAAGGGCTATGAAGTGTGGACCATGGTGTTCATGAGTCAACGCAGGCATGGACAACCAGGAAGGTAAAAAAGGCTTTGTGCTATTGGGCCTGAAATTCTAAACAACACCTTCATTGGGTCCATCAAACCCCCCTGGTTTTACTATTCTTTTTAATTTCTTTTTTCCTTTAATTCTTTTTAATTATTATTATTATTTAATTAATTAACAAATTAATATTTTTTATAGTAAATTCAGAGAGTAAAAAATGTAAATATTTTTATTAATTATTATTATTTTTATTTATTAACTTATTTTGTAAATAAATTCTAATGAATCAACTTAGTTTAATTTAGGTTTAATTTTAATCTTTTTGGCAATAAATAAAACAAACTTAGAATTAGGGTTTTCTTGACTTTTAATTTCTTTTATTTTATTTTCATTAAAGACTTAAAAAACACAAAAACATTTTCTTTTCTTTAATTAAATAATTAATTAGTGCTAAGTTTAATATTTAATTAATTGCAAAGGACCAAACTTAAATTCTTTTCTCAAAAAGGGTCAAAAACCCTAGGACGTCCCGATTCAATTCTTTCGTGCGCATATTTATTTTTAATTTCTATTTTGATTATTGATGTATTTGTTTCCGAGGATGTAATAGTTAATTAGGATTTACCGCTTTCTTTTACTTTCTCGCATTTATTTTCCAAAACGGGTTATGTTTTTGGCGATGTATAGACCCGCGCCTTGTAATAGCGTAGATTCATATTTCCGAACTTTATTTTCCGCACTCTTAACTGTTAATATGCATGAAAGATTTGTATGACAAATTAAAAACAACTCGTAGATCACCATGATACATGTACAAGATAAATATAAACTGAAATAACACATAAGCACATGCCACTCTTAGGGTACGCCTCACTGGTTGCCTCGAACGTGGTCGTCAAGTATAGGGTGTTTTAGAGGTCGCCCTCCTGTCTAAAGATCCTGTTGCCTCGAAACGGTTGCCTCGGATTAAAAAAAAGGGATCTAGGACATTAGGGTTACTTCTAAGGTGTCCTACTATTGCTTCGGTGACCACACTGTCCCTAATCATCGAATTGACCCGAATACCTCCAACGACGGTGCTACCTACCTCTCAATGGTGGGATAACACTGTTTAAAGGACTCTTACACAGCCTAATTCCTTAGTGTTGTACCCCAAAATTTGCCCTCCCATTTCTCAATAATTTCTCATCACAAAACCTTTGAAGCCCAAGATCCAGTTAGGGTTTCATCTGCTCAAGACTTCTCCTTGCACTGTTGACTCAAATTAGGGTTTGTGTTTGCACCAAGATGCTTTGACCTAAAGTGCCTAAGATGACTTTCATGCTTCATATTGGACTCCCAAGTTTATCCATACCAAGTTTCAAGCTTTGATTCCAAGTTTTGCTCAGTCAATTGGACAGTTGACCTAGAAATCAGCTGTATTGGGGAAAAAGTCAACTGTGGCCAATTGACAGTCAAACCTCATGAAAATTGACCCACATCAACATTATGAACTCATATGGACCATTTGATCAAGTTTGGATCACAATTCCATAAGAAATTTGATCAGATCACCAAAAGGGCAAAATGGTCATTTTTAGGGTTTTTACTGCACAAAGGCAATTTTTGACTGTTTGACCTAGCCAATGGCAAACCAAGATCATATATGGACTCAAGGACCCCATGGAGTTATCTTTACATGCTCAACAAACTCAAAAGATCCCAAGTACACAAGATTGACAGTGGAATTTCCCAGTCAATTGATCAATTTTGACTGTATACTGAAAAGTCAAACTTTGACTTTTTGGTCAAAATCAAGAGTCAAGATTCATTTTTCATCAAAACATGCCAAATCATGAAACTTGTTCACCAAGAAATCACAAAATGCAAATTAGGGTTAGAAATTAGAATTTTTCATAACTTAGAATTTTTCTAAGTTATAAAAAAACCCTAATTTTTTCCCAACTTTGCCCCACTTTTTCACCAAGATCCATTTGGATTCAAACAAAAGCCAAAACATGAAAGTTGTAGCTTGTTGCATAATCTACAACTTTGATTCACAAAGTTTTCCCATTTAAGGCTTGTATCTCAAGTTACAAATTTTTGAATAAGGGCACTAAACCATTCTTAACTTAGTGAAATTTTAACCTATTTTGACAAGGTTTTCTACCCAACTTCAAGGCCATTTTCCATACACTTCCACTTGGATTTTAAAATTTCATTTCAAAGATGGATTGTAGTACACATTCCAAGCTTTCCAAAATGTCCAGGAACTTCTCAAACAACCTCATGGTTAGGGAGAATCGAATTTTGCAAAAAAGGAAAAAGTCACTTTTGTTCTTGGCCATGTACATGTTCATAACACTATGCATTTCAATCTCAGCTTGCATATCTTGATTACAGGTCCTTAAACCATCCAACACTCATAAATTTAATGCATATTCTTTGTACCAAAGCCATGTTCTTTGTGTTCTAGCATTGCATAAAGGATTAATCCCAAAATAGATAAAGCATTTCTTCCATTTTTGCAAAAGGTAGCTTTATGTCCAATTACAAATCCAAGAAGTACAGTCCATATCTAATTGGCACAAGTTTATGTGTTAATCACACTGATCAAGGAGGGATTATGCAGCATAGTATGAGGGTCTGTACAGGCTAGAGGCACAAAGTAACCATTGCTTGCTTAAAGTGTAAGAAACACATCATAACTAAAACCAACTCTCATATCAGCTTACAAACCCTTAAGTGAACTTGTGAAACAAACTCAAGACATCTCAACCAAGCTATTGCACGACCCTAACACCTCTCATACACCCCAAATCCCATAATCACCTTCAAACTGCAAAAACAGGGCCAGGCCTGCAGTTTGAGTGCCATCTTCCATTTCCCTCAAGCTCTCTTGCCCAAACCAGTTCACATACATTCCCTAGCACCTATGCAAGCTAACCATGACTTGAAAAACGACCTGTAATCTCTCTAACCACTTCCACCATTTTCAGTTTCTTGTTTTGCAGGTGAAGTGCTCTAGCACGATTCAAAAGCTTTCAAGACAAAGTAAACATTGAAATAGCATCCCTAGACCTCAAGGAAGCTTTTCCAATCATCACCTTGCACTGAAAGCTTCCTCATTTCTAGATAGAACTTCAGCTGAACAGGTATCTTGGTGAACTTTTATCTCTCTTATCAAGCATCATTAGCTCTAAGTTTGTGAATAAACAATGTTCTACTCATACCACTGAACATGCACATGTTTTTACTTTTCATTTCTTTTGCTTGAGCTGTGAGAATTTGAGGTTTGAAAATGGCAGAAAATCTAGGTTAGGATTTGGGGGAGAAGAAATTCTCCCTCATCTTAGAGAGTTAGATCAAGTTCTGCATATGGTTGGATTCGTCTCTTCATGCTGAACATTTTTTATGTTATGAGTTTTCATTGAAAAGCCAGGAATCAGGAGTTAGAAGTTGAGAAGAAGGGCACGCGTTTTTGAACTGGTTCTGTCTGAAGGTTGAAGACAGTGGCTTCTTGGGCTGGGCCTAAGTGTTTTTCTTATTCACACCATTTTTTTTGTTTTACACCCCCTGAGCCCATTTGCTTTATTTTTAATGTTTTTTGACTTTTTCTTTTTTTAATTAACTCATTTATTTTTTCTCAGCATGTTAAAAATTTAAAAATATTTTTTCTCATCATTTTTGATTTTATTAGGTATTTATTTGATTTTTCTTTTAGTTTGTACATAAATAAATAAATATATACCTTTTTGTTTAAAATATTAAAATAGCACAAATATATTCTATACACTTTTATCTTATTTTTGCTTCCTAAAAATATTTTATAGAAAAATACTTTTTTTTATTTAAATATTAAATATTATTAATTAATATATATAATACATATTTTGTAAATAATATAAATAAATAGGTATATATTAATACACTTAGGATATAAATACCAAAAATGTACATATTTTATTTTTTAATATTTAATACTAAAAAATGCCCTTTTTACAAATATACTATATTTTATTTTATTTTTGTATGTAAATAATAAATATTATATGAATTAATTGATTAATACCCCTTTGATTAAAAATTAGGGTTTTGCCCTAAATTTGAAAATACTCCAAAAAATAATACCTTTTTATTTCTCTTTTTATTTTCACATAGATAATATTCTTTTTTTTTCATACACATAAAAATTCTTTTTGCATTTTGCATATTTATTTCAATTTCCATTTAATTGTGCAAATTATTTGTCTTGTAAATATTCAAAGAAAATGATGTAATAGTTAGGTTTAAATTTTTGTCTAAATATACCCCATTTGAAACATTGTACCCCCCTCCCCATATTATTGTGTTGTAATAGTGTAGGAACTTAAATTTCGCACTTTAATGCTTTCTAAACATACCATGCTAGAATTAGGGTTTGAATGCGAACAAAACGAACAAAATAGTTGGACCTAATCTCAAGATAAATAAGCATGAAAATGGACAACACATTTCACACTTGCACCCCTAGGGTATTCCACTTTGTTGCCTTCAAATAATTGGGCCATATTGCATGTTGAATTTCTTTGGGTAAAACAAACAATCAAATGATCAAAGTCCCTCAAAAGTTGCCTAAATGAATGATCAAGTCTCTTTTAAAGAAAAATTTCCCAAAGACATTTAACACTATTGCAATTATGGTCTAAATGATGACCCGCGCCCGTCCCTTTCACCTCCTAAGACAAGATTGTCCACCAAATGCAATGGTGGAACAAAATTGTCAAAAGGTTTAAAACATAACAAAAATATTTGAGAAAACTTTAGGGTAGATAACTCTTAAGTACTTGCCAATTTGCAAAGAAAACACTTGCCTATTTTCAAAACCCACTTCACAAACACTTTCAAAACAAGCTTTCAAAAAACCTTGAAACATATTTTCAAAAGACAAAACACCTTTTGTAAAACATTCGAGTAAAGAATTGTTACAAGGGTAGCCTATACAAGGCATCTTTTCAAAAACATTTTCAAAACCACACATCAAGCACCATTTCAAACAATTGAAAACCAAGGCAAGTTGATCTAAGCAAGTACCTAAGAGCCCATGGATAACCATGGATAGAAAGGGTGCTAATACCTTCCCTTTCTATAATCTACTCCCCGAACCCAAGAAAAATCTCAAAGGTTTTTGCTGTGCTTTTTAAACCTTTCCTTAGGATAAAATAAAAAGTCGGTGGCGACTCTTGCTCAACCAAAACATTTGCGAAAACAAACGCAAAACCCTAGTCAATTCTCCCACCGTATCACAGAACTGGCGACTCTGCTGGGGAAAGAGAATTTTATAAGTGGAGTAACCTTAGGGCTTAGATCACCCTCTTGCATGACAAATTGTTTGAATTGTTTGCTTTATATCTTGGCTCTATTGTTTGGGTTTACAATCCTACACCTGGATTTTGGGAAACATTCGTAGATAGCAATACGTTGTGGAAACTGTGCGGGGTATACCGACACGGTCGAAGCAATAGCTATATTAGTGCGACATATTTGTGAGTACCGGTAACCCTTGAGTTCAATCAAGGAGAGTACGGGGCCGCTGAGTGATGTCACTAAGCACTAATGACCTAGAACCTTACTTGACCATCTTGGCCTTTTATTAGGGGTAGTGAGATGACCGGCTTTGGTGCAGTCCGAAGTTGGTAGATACTCGATACTACACTCATTGAGGGTTGTTTT